>JALMGJ010000006.1:55142500-55742500 GCA_023362775.1 Charina bottae
ATAAACAGACATTAGGCTTGAGCTACATGATCTGGAAATCTTCTAAGTATAGGGTTATAAGATCATCTCTATCAAATGAACAGTGAAGAAGGGCATGTTCAAGAGACTCAACTTTCCCATGTAACAGGGCATCACACCACGCCAGAGTCAAGGCCTGTCACTGTATTTTGGTGACAATACTAATTGCATAAGGCAGGCTACAAGTTTCACTGTTGATGATAGGGAGATTTGAATCCTGGTTAGATAGTCCTGGCTTCACTGCTTCAGCACAGAGCTGACCCAATCAAATTCCAGGGACAGCAAATAGAATGGAGAGAGCCCTAGAGAATCTAATTTCATCATCAGACTGGAATTTATCCTCGAAAGATAGATAAAAGAGCCACATATGAGAGAAAGAGAAAGAGAAAGAGAAAGAGAAAGAGAAAGAGAAAGAGAAAGAGTTTTAGTTAGTAATTTAGTATGGATAACCATGTATAGGCTCCACTATTACTACAGCAGCTTTTAGATGCAGGCCAACATTTGGGTTACAGGAAGGGACCTGGAATGCTGATCATAAAAATATAGATTGGACTTACTCCAGCAAGCCAAAGTCAGTCACTGTAGAACATTTGTGTAATGTTTTTGCTTTAAAGCAGGTATAGATTCAGTCCCCACCCCATCCTCTTTTTTTCCCCAAGAGAATGGAAAGGATGGTAGCTATACTCCTTTGAGCACTTTGGGCAGAATAGAAGGTATGAGATTCCTCACACCTGGAAATATGAAAAACCATCCACAAATATTGAAGTGCCCATCTGTACACAGTCCTGACTCATGTCTCCTGACAAAACTCATCATTTTAATCTTTCAATTATGAATTTATCTTCCTTGCAGAGTTGTGTAAGGGCCTTCAGTGATCTTCTGAAACCTATTGGAATCCTGGATAATAGAATCACATCAAGTGCATATAATATAATGGAAACTAATTTCTCTTTTGACAAGAAGGTGAAAGTCCAAATGTGTACGGTAA
The DNA here is from genome assembly GCA_023362775.1 of Charina bottae. Classification (NCBI taxonomy): domain Eukaryota; kingdom Metazoa; phylum Chordata; class Lepidosauria; order Squamata; family Charinaidae; genus Charina; species Charina bottae. The sequence continues at coordinate 55,143,507 of JALMGJ010000006.1, forward strand.
TCTACCAAGTCATTTGTATAGAAGTTAAACAATAAATGGGGCCAGGATACATCTCATTTAACTTTCTTTATTGTTGGTACAGCAGATGTTAAATGACTATGGGATTTACATCTGACCTTCAGCTTTGTATCTTTTTTTGAAGATTACAAATTAGAAATAGCAGGCATCAGTCAAATGGGAGGCTTGCAACTTCTCCCACAATTTATCTTGACAAATAGAGTCAAATGTTGACTTAAAATCAATAAAAGCTGCATATTGGGAGATTGTAGGAGAGGTAGACTATTTCTCTATTAAATGCTAGAGGACTAGCCCTTGGTCATAGTAGACTGGTTATCCTTGAAGCCAGCCTGTCCATCTACCAGAAGATTCTCCTGGTTTAGCCAATTCCTCATTTTCAAGTACGTATGTCTGGGTAGAGTTTGGTATGTTAAGTTAACTAATAGGTGTTCAACTTATTGGGGTGTCTATCCCCCATTTTTTTGAAATGGGGAACTAGGTCCCCATCCCTAGGGATGCAATCATACCCATCTATAGACGTCAACAATGTCACCAAGGTAGATGACTACAAGACAGGGTTATTATTTAATTAATTCATAGGGTACTAAATCATTGTCAGTAGCCATCCCTAAACATAACTGGGTAATTAAGTTCTTAATGTCTTCAATAATTACTGGAGGTGAAACTGGTAGGTTCTCTATAGAATATTAAAGGATTTTTTATCTACTTCATGATTGTTGTACCATTTTCTAATATACCTCTCAGGTGGAATACAACTACTCATAGGGTACAGGCCATTTTTAGGTTGGTCTGCTGTGATGGCCAAAATAAACCCACATTCTTATTTCTTTGTTCTTGTGCAAGATATGCACAGATATCTTTAATAGCAGCACTTGTCTTACATTTGTAAAGTTGTTTATAAAGCTGTTTTTGTCGGAGATTTTCTGTGTAGGATTCAAATTGTATTCTCCACTGTGGTTCCCTAACATGTGAGAAACTGTATTTTTCCATATTCCTCTGCTCTGAAATGTTTTCCCATAACAAAGGCACTAAGCCCACAGGTGTGTGGCCTTGGCAAGCCAAGGCATTGTACCACATGAGTTATGTTATGGCTATCCAAAATAACTCATCCTGTGGGAACGTTTTCCCGGGGGGAGACAATGTGCAACACCGCCATCTCGTGGCAATTTATATTCTGTACAACAGACTTTACATTTTCAACAGTAAGTGTATGTAACCCATGTTTTCCTCCAATCAGAATGCTGAAACAAGTGTATATCTCAGCTGTGAACTATGGGTCTATGCTTCTTGACTTCTGTCTGTCATGTTGCCATGTACTCTGTTCCTGAACTGTAACTATGCCTGGCTTTTGTATAGGCCATGATGTTCTTCCCATCTGCTGGTGGAACTCTGCTTATGGTTTGTTATTTTTTCTTTTTGCAATAATGTAACTCATATCCATTATTGCCTTATGCTACAAGTAAACTACTTTTAGCCCTAAACGATGCACTCTGTTTGTTTTGTTTACTCTGCGCTCTGAAACCCCATAAGCCAGCAATATCTCACAGGTTATGGGCCCAGTGTGGATGGTACGCTGTTCGCTGCGCTGGATCTGGCTGTAACAGGGGGGTTGTTTTTGAGGCTGCGTTTTTAGAGTAAATGTGTTTTTCTTTGAGTGGTCAGCATGGCTGCTACAGGGCTAACTAGTTTGCCTTTTGAGCGCTTGGATGGCACAAACTATCGGACCTGGTGTGTGAAAATCAAGTCTTTCTTCCTAAAAGAAGGTTTGTGGAAGTATGTGAAAGACCCACCTCCAGTTGGTTCCGTTACTGAAGAAGTGCAGTTGTGTTTGGATCGTGCTTATGGCAATTTGATTCTGGGACTGGAATCATCGCAGCTACTGCATATCAGCAATCTACACACTGCACATGCATGTTGGGAGGCTCTCAAAGCCATTTATTCCAAGCGAACCTCTGCTGCCATTGTTCGTCTATCACATCAGCTTTACAATTTGAAGCTGCAGCCCGGTGGAAACGTGATGACCCACCTCCATAAACTCAAGACTTTGTTTCTTGAACTTGAGGAGCGGGATGTTGTGGTCCCAGATACCCAGAGAGCTTGTATTATATTGTCAAGCTTGGACAACAGCTTTGACATGCTCATCGAGGCAACTCAGACGTTGAGGCCCCAAGACCTTACTGTGGATTACCTTACAAATCAGCTGCAAGAAATCCAGCAGGCCCGTGACCTGGAGAGGATGCAGGGTAAGCCACCTGTTGCTGTTCCTGAGGCTTCTAAGCAGCGTTTTCCTGCTGGAACAGAGTCTGCCTGTGCTGTAAGGAGATGTTACTGGTGCAATTCGACCCAACACTTCTTGAAAGACTGTCCCCAGCCACCTCACCCGGCGGGTAGTGCCAATGGAAAGAGGTTCATGCGAAAGAAGGGGAAACCGCCTAGACAACGTACCCAAGTGTCTGCTCTGCTCACGGCTGTGAGCAAGCGATCCCCAGAGACTTGGCTTTTGGACTCGGCTTGCAGCCAAATCATTGTGAACAATGAACAGTTGTTGTTAACAAAATGCAAGCCTAAAATCCAACAGGTTGCTCTAGCTGATGGATCCATGGCTGATGTGTCTTTTCAGGGTGAAGTATACATTCCTTGTTTGGGGATAAGTGTGCAAAATGTGTTGTGTGTTCCTACACTTGATTTTTCCCTCCTCAGCGTTCCAGCCCTGGTAAAGTCTGGGTATACTGTTGTGTTCAAGGGTACTGGATGTTCTATTGAAAAAGATGGAATTGAATGTGCTAGGGGGAGGTTAGTGAATCAGTTGTATGAAATGCTTCCTAAACAGGGGATTGTGTCAGGGAATTGTGTTTCCAATGTTCCCCCACATAATAAATGCATCCATTATTATCACAGAGTTCTGGGACATCCCGGGTGGGGAAGTTTGTCCCAGATGGCCAAGGTGTATCCTGAGCTAGGATCCAGAAAATGTGATGACTTTCTTGATTGTACTGTGTGCAAACAATCTAAAATCAGGGCTGCGCCTGTTGCTAGGAAAAGTGACAGAGTGTCAACTAGACCTTTTCAGTTGGTTCATGGAGACCTAGCTGGCCCCAATGCTCCTAGTGAAGGAGGGGCACGTTTCATGTTTCTTCTGGTGGATGACCATACTCGCTTTACGTTTTGTTATTTGCTCAAATCTAAAGCGGAAGCCTTTGCTCGCTTTAAGGAGTTTGTTGCAATGGTGGAGAGACACTATGGTTATCAAGTTGGTCAGTTTCAATCTGATCATGGTGGAGAGTTCCTAAGCCATGAGTTCCAGAATTGGCTTTGTAGGAAAGGAATCTCCCGTAGACTTGCCAATGTTGGTGTTCCAGCTGAGAATGGAATAGCAGAAAGGAAGATTGGTGTTGTTAATACCATTAAAAATAGCCTGATGTTAGATGCCCAGGTGCCAGCCCGTTTCTGGGGTGAGGCTACCATGACTGCAGTGTATCTAACCAACAGGGTGTGGAATTCAGCTGTAAATGAAGTTCCTCACTTCCTTTTGTTTGGCAAGCACCCTTCGCTGAAGCACCTGCGTGTTTTTGGAACATTTGCATATGTTCACATCCCTAAGTCTCAGCGAAGGAAGAACCAACCAAAAGCACAGCGCTTAAGGTTTGTTGGTTATTCATCAAGATCTAAGGGTTACCATTTTTCTGCAGGCTATGGTCAAGTGGTAGTCTCCAGAAGTGCTAATTTTGAGCACCCTACTGGTTGGGATAGGTTGAATGCTAGTTCAGAGGTGTTGTTGCAATCTAGTGTACAGCTATGTTCCTGTAGCTGGACAACAACCAGTCCAGCTACCTTCTGTCTCACAGTTTTACTTAAGAAAACTCTGTACTGACATAACACTTCTAGGAACTTATAATATGCAATAATCATTTTTGACTTCCACTCATTCTTTATCAAACCGCAGCTTAGAGTGGTACTTGTATTCTTTAGATCAGACAATATTTTACTGGGTAATAATTTTTGTAAATCCGGCACAGTTTTATCATAAGGCTATAAGATTAATTTAGGAAAATCTGCAGATTAAAAAAAAGAGAGATACTAACCTGAAATCACTCTGAGGAGAATTGTTGTATTATTACCCTGTCCTGCTGGGGGGTTCACTTAATATGATATAATCACCCCCCTGGAAAATCAGGTGGGTGATATAGTAAATCTTCCACTTAACATTGCAGAACAATAAATTTTAAACACTAAAAGAGTGGGAAGTGATCGCACTCTCAAATTGAGAAATAATTACAGAGTAAAGCAAGTTACCTGAGAAGATACAATAATCAGTGACGCTGCTTTTGGTCCCTGCCCAATAAGTAAATTCTGCTGGATGACCATTTTGAAAGGAACTATTTAAAATGTGTCGGTAAAGGGTAGTGACCAAAGACCCTCATAATTTGCCAACCTGTCCTTTAATTTATGAATCAAGGAGAGAGCATCTGCTTTAAGATTAAGTGGGCAGGCCTGATATCTAGCATTTAAGTATTATCATCTGGACCTAGACTGCTTTGAAATCACCTGCAATATTAGAGAAGCAATATTAGATCCAATATTAATAACCATAATAGCTAGAACAGTATTGCAGGTCAACTGCTTTATGACAAAAAAGAGACCCAGGCATGTGTCCTGCTTCTGTTTCTGCGTATTGCCCCTTTTCAGCCTAAAGTGCTATTAATATTAATTGCTTTCTGGAAAACAAAATAGGCATTAGTATTAGTATTAGGATGGCCAATCATACAGAACTGCAGTAGACAGTGCAGTTTTATTAAAGTTTGTCATTCATCCACCTCCACCCAAATATATAAAAGTATATTTAGTGGGGGGGGGGGGGGCGAAATCCTAAAAAGTATCCTTTCTCTCATCATGTCCTCTATTCTTGGACTATTTTAACGGCCATGAAAGGTGCTAATAAAATACTAGCTGTGCCATTTTTTCTGGAAAGAAAAAAGAAGTTAATGTTGCTACCTTAAGAGTATACAATTGTTAATATTTATATAATTGAAGAGAATATATAGAGGATATATAAGATTAATACTCAATGTTTAATATATTTATCCAAAATGACATCTGGGCCAATGGGGGCAATCTATCAGCAAAAGTTTATTAATGTAACTAATATATGATGTCCACATGTTCATTAGAGGACTTTCCAAACTATTTTGTTGCTGAGTTAATTTTTCTGCCAATTCAATTTCCCTCGGTTTAGAAAATTATTGCACCAATGACCAGCATGCTTTTGTTTTCCAATTTTTTTCAGTAACAAATCTGGCTGCTCACAATAAAAATTGAATTGTTTTTTTTTATGCAACACTTTTTAATCTGTTGTATGAAATACAGACAATAATCCTATTGTAGGATTTGTTTTAAAAGCTTTATGATTTAATCAAGTTTATGAAAAACCTTTGACTAAAACTTTGTCTGACTGGGCATTCCACCAGGGATGAAAGTATGAGCCAATTTTCTTATAACCTTGCCACTGAAATTAAAAAGAAAATTATGAATATAATGTTAATGGAGTACAATTCCACCAGTGACTTTTTATTGTCATTTCTTATGAACACTGAAATAAATTTAAACATTTTTCATGGAGATTCCCAAAGTTTTTAAAAAATTTATTTAAAAAAACTTTTGTACCTATAGGCATCCAGAGGAGATGGGAACAACAGGAGGAAGTAATAAAAAACATACTGCAATACTGCAACAAATCTCACCTCTGCACATACTTCCATGTGACATTGCAATGCAAGCATGAAAGGGTAGAGGTTGCATTGTGATGTCTCAAAGCACATTTCAGCATGATATGTCCCCAACCTGGCCCTTCAGTTCTTCTCATCACCACTGTAATGGAGTCCATCCACTTTGCTGTTAATCATCCTCTTCTCTTTCCTTCCACTTTTCTCAGCCTTATGGACTTCTCAGGAGATCTGGGTCTCCACATAATGTGTCCAAAATGATAACTCAGCCTGATCATTTGTGCCATGAGTGAAAACTTTGGGTTGATTTGTTCTATGATCCATTTGTTTATTTTCTTGGCTATCTGGTATTCTCAGGAGTCTTCTCCACACCAAAGTTCAATAAAGTCAATATTCTTCCTATCCTGCTTCTTCAAGGTCCAACTTTCACTTCCATAGAGTATCATGGGAAAAATCAGAAGAAAGGAAAGATATTACCTGTTTTATTTGAAACCAGTTTCGGGCTTGTTTCTCCTGCCACTACAATATATATTCAGTAGTGACAATTTTATTCTCTATGGTTACATCACTATCTTGATAAATCCTCTATATTCCCATTCCTTGAAATAGCTCATACTCAAATACTGGATGGCCAAGAAATGAGATAAGAGGAGTCCAGTTACTGTGTAGATCATTATATGATTCCATCTAATTACAATTAGACAGTTATAACTAAGGGCAATTATAAATATAGGTTAACAATTGCTTTTATAAGTTGGTGAAATGACTCTTCACTTGATGCTTCTTCTAAAAGTATAAATAAATTGTCTCATTTGAGATTCATTAGAATACTCTTTCGTCTTTAATATTTTAGACCTCCCTTTCGCTTTTGTTTATAATGCAAGCTTGTCTGATTTGACATTTTTTATACTTATATAAGAAATATTATACCACTGCTTTACCCTGTTAAGCCAATTAGTGAGCATTCAGATTAGGAGATTTTAAAATAGAAACAAAATTATTTGAATAATAGTCATTTTAAACATTGCTATCCTTCCAAATAAAATATATGATGCCATGTTTTTAATTCAGTCTTGATTTTGTGTAACTGAGGTTCATAACTGCATTTTTTATTTGTTGCCTGCCCTTTGTAATAATTATTCCTAAATATTTAAATCCACAGGGGCTAATAGTATTTTTTTTTCTGAATTTATTTATTTATTTATTCAATTTATATAGCCGCCCATCTCAAACCAGTGACTCTGGGCAGCGAACAATAATAAAAACAATAAAACAATTTTCAGCCCTCCTCTCTCTGGCACTGATTGGTGCTCCTTCCTTGGTTCCTGGTTCAGGACCAATCGGCTTCTCAGGATTCTCCCGCGCTGCTGGGTCATCCCCAGGTCCAGACTCCTGCACCTGCTCATCAGGAGACTGATCACGAGCATTGCACTTTTGAACCTGCACCTGCTCATCACAAGTTCTGCTTGTCGGTTGCTGAACAAGATGAGTGTCCTGACTTCGAGTGAAGGAAACACGCTGAGACCTGGTGTCCAGGCTCTAGTGTTTTATTGTTCTACTCTGCTAGACAGAATCCAGCTAAACTAAAATGAACTAGCAATGCTCAGTGAAAGGTCCCCTGAAATCAGGGTGGTGCCACCCTCAACCTCTTATGATGAAAGCAAAGTGGTTTAGTACTGTGCATGCGTTTATCCCCATGGAGGGAGCCCCCTCCTTCTTCAACAGTTATCTCCCTGACAATGAGTTTCATTTCTCGGATAAGTTTCATTTTCTTCTAGCTCAGAGTCAGAGTCAGACTGGACTCTGACAACACCTCCTGGTCCCCGCCAGCTGACATTCCTTGGCTGATGGGACCCGGAGCATGCCCATCCTGCTGGACTGGATTGGACGGGTAGAAACAACTGGGAAAAGACGGCCCCTAAGATAACCCGGTCCCAAGCCATGAAGGGCTTTAAAGGTGACAACCAGCACCTTGAATTGCACCCGGAAACACACTGGCAACCAATGCAGCTCCCGAAGCAGTGGTGTTGCATGTGCGGAGTAACCAACACTATTTATAACCCGGGAAGCTGCATTCTGTACCAGCTGAAGCTTCCAACTGCTCTTCAAGGGCAGCCCCATGTAGAGTGTGTTGCAATAGTCCAAACGGGAGGACACGAGGGCATGAGTGACAGTGAGTAGTGCCTCCCGGTCCAGGAATGGGCACAACTGATGCACAACCCGAAGGTGTGCAAAGGCCCTCCTAGCCACGGCTACCACCTGCTCTTCCAGCAGGAGCTGTGAGTCCAGGAGGACCCCCAAATTGCGCATCGGGTCCGTCTGCGGCAGTGCCACCCCATCCAGGACCAAAGATGGAAAAACCTTGGTACTGGGAGGCGCAAACACCCAAAGCCACTCAGTCTTGCTTGGGTTGAGCCAGAGCCCATTGCACCCCATCAAGGCCCCTACAGCCTCTAGGCACTGAGAAAGGACATCCATGGCATCACTCAGGAAGCCCGGGGAGGAGATACGGTATAAAGCTGGGTATCATCAGCAACTTACTACTTTAATGCTCTTATCAATGTTAATTAACTTGACAGATGATTTTTCAATATTTCTTTCTACTAATGTGACTTCATAGCATAATCCAGCTCAATTTCAGTGGAAATATCTCTCTCTTTGGATTCTTAAAAAAAATAAGCATAACATCTGTGAACAAATTAATTGCATGATGATATGTTGCTATCCTAAGACCCCAAATATTCTTGAGTTATTTATAAAAAATAATAATAAAGGTGGGATAAAAAAATAAAAAATAAAAAAATAAATTTTGTGCTAATAACTCTATAATCAAAATAAGTTAAAAATTGTTTGGTCCTTTTAACTCTTAATGTTCATAAATGTTGTAAGGCAGAAATATTATATTAATGTAAACAAAACATTCTACAATAATACATTGCTGCAATTTATCTTAATCAAGGAACTCTTTTTTAAAAATATAAGTTCCATCAGTGAACAGACTTAAGTACCAGAACTATTTACAGAGCTTCAGTTGCTATTCCCCAGTAAGCAGAGAATGAATTCTAAGCTGGGTGTTTCATCATCAGCACCCAAACTCATCTAAATGCCCATTGGTTGGTGATACATGCATGTTATACACCAGTGGATGGTTATAATGAAAAAACTAGGAATTAATTTTGGAGAAAGTTGTGCAACATGAATGCGTGTGATCTAAGGGGAGGAGGTTAGAATTATTTTGTTAAGTGTTGTGAGTGGATGGATGGGAATAAAAAAATACAGAAAAAAGGTGTAATTGGGAGATCCAAGAATGAATGAGAAAGGTGATTGTTCACTTACTATCTGCTTAGAAAAAGGTTTGTTTTAAATACCTGGCTTAAGCATAAGTTTAGTCATGCATATGTATGGCAAAGACATCTAATCTAAAAGTATGATGGATTTGATTGTTTATGATGACAGATTAAGAGAATTAGAAATAAAGCTGGGTGATAAGCAGTTCTTGGTTTTAGTTCTTGGTTTTAGTTTTGTTTTTATGATTTTATGGTTTTATGGTTGGTAGTTTTATTACTGTTGTGAGCCACGCAGACTTGTGTTTTAAGATGGGCAGCCATACAATCTTTTAAATAAATAAATAAATACAAACATACATACATACTAGAAAATGCTGCAACAAATTAGGATAAGAGAAAGATACATATAATGTGTATAAAGATAAAAAGTTGCTAAGAAATTAGTCACAGGGGAGGAGGTTAGAATTATAACCTTTAAAGTTACCTTTAAAAGAGAAAGAGACTATGCAGAGGGATTTTGATGGAAATTTAAAAGAGAAAGAGACTATGCAGAGGAGTTTTGATGGAGATTTAAAAATAGTTTCAGAAGTAGGTGAAAAGGGCTAAACGAAGATCCCCCAGCAGAGCGAATGGAATTAAGAATAAAAGTAATGGAATGATTTGGGATGAATTGAAATGAGAGAACATGAGAAGCAGTATTTTAGAGATTTGCTTACAAATTATCGTGATATGCTAAAGAGTAGAACTGAAATGGATAAGTGTTATTGTCTAAGAAAAAGAAGGCCTCAGTACTGCAGGAATGCTGACAAATGGTAAGATTGAAGGTGTAGATTTTTATTTATTTATTTATTTATTACATTTATATCCCGCCCATCTCCCCCACAAGGAGGATGATGTCATTGGAGAAATGTTAAAACATGATGTGGCTTGCTTATGGAGTGGCTGTGAAAATAGTATATAACATCTGTGAAGACTGCACCTGTGCCTAACAATTGGAAGAATGTGGTTATTGTTCCCTTATTCAAAAGGAATGAAAGAAGAGTGAATAAAGAGGGATTAGATTGCTAAGCATGACAGGGAAGGTATTTGGCACAATTCTCATTGGAAAGGGTATAAGAGGTGACGTTGAACAAAAATTGGATTGTGTAATGTTGGGTAGAAGATGTGAAAGCTAAATTTTTTGCTCCTCAGCATATCAAAAAGGAAGTTTATTGTGTATTTGTTGATGCAGAGAAACAGTGTGATAAAGCAAATAGGCTTGAATTATGTAATGTTTTGTGTAAATAAGGGGTTGAAAGTTGGTTGCTGAAGGCAGTAAAAGAAGTGATGGACGTAAAACATGAGTGACAATAAATCAAAAGCTTAGCGAATAATTGAGCAGGGAGTAAGACAAGCCTGCATGATGTCCCTTTGGTCGAAAAAGAGAGACGTAAGAAATGTAAAGAATGAAATGCAATATATGAATCACTGTACAGATGTTGTGCAGGTATGGTTTGCAATATAGAAAACTATGATATAGCGATGGTGTTGGTGTAGAATAGATTTCACTATATTTCCTTTTCTCTCACCTCATGCCTTCCATTTTTTTTCGCTACAGTATTTCTTTCTTCTTTTCTGTCCCTTGCACAATTTTACTTATCCCTAAAGGGAAGAGTATCATTAATCTATATGTGTTCATTCTTGTCTTCTATGTCCAGTCCCGACTAAGACCCAAAGCAGGGAAGGTGTGAAATAAGTCTTTATTTACAAATAAGGCACACAAATAGAACTAGAGAAACAAGAGTCTCACGAGGTGTTCACAGAGTTCGTGTGGCTTACGGTGGTTTGTTCTCGGTTGGCACGCACGCGGGCAGCCACCATGTGGCTGCAATGCAAGATTCCGGCGCGGAGCACGGTGTGGCGGCAAGGAACGGTTCCGGTGCGAGGCTCTGCGCGGCGGTGGCAAGGCGAGGTTGTAGCTCTAGGCTTGGTACAAAGGCAAGGCAAGATTCCGGCGCGGGGCACAGCACGGCGGTAGCAAAATGAGATTGTGACTCAAGGCTCAGTGCAAAGGCAAGGCAAGATTCTGGCGTGAGACTCGGTGCGGTGACAGCAAGACGAGGTTGCGACTCAAGGCTTGGTGAGAAGGCAAGGCAGGATTCCAGCACTGGACTCGACGCTGCAGCAAGACGGGGCTCAGTCACAAAGCTCAGCTGAACAGCAAGGCAGGACTCTGGTGCGAAGCTGGGCTGAGCTGGGAAGCAGGGCTCTGGCGTGGCAACAGGGCTAGGTCCGGGCAGAGGTGCTGGCACAGCGATGAAAGCTTGATTCTCTTCGGGATGCAGTATGGAATGTGAACGGTTGTCTCCGGCAATGGTTGCCTGCTGCGCTCATCATTTATCCCTCAGATTTTTGTGCCATTTTTGAGCGGGGACCAATCGCGCCTCGTGTTGCTCTTCTCGCCTTTCCCACCTCCATTCTCGTGCACTAATAGGTGGAGGGGAGTTTCCTTCTGGGCTGCCTCCAATCAGCTGTTTAGGAGCTGATTCAAAATTCATGCCATACTCGTCCTTTCCCACTTCAAATGCTAATGACCCTTCTATTTCGAAATCAGACTCATTGGACTCAGCCTCCATCCTGACATTCTAATACCTTTTTAATACCTAAGTAGCTATTTGGAATTCTGACAGCAGAATTATATAATTATAATAATATAAAATTACTCAAAACAGAATTATTTACAATGGGCTTTGTAATGGATGGTTTTGTGCGTTTGACAAGTCCCTGCAGTTTTCTTGACAATATTTTTGGAAGTTGTTTGCCGTTGCCTTCTTAGTAGACCTGAGAGACAATGATAACCCCAAAGTCACCCAGGTAGCTTCCTGTCTAAGACGGAACTAGAACTTACCATCTCCTGGTTTTTAGCTTGATGACTTAACCACTACGCCAAACTGGGTCTCTGTAAGGGATGGTACCATCTATTTATTTCTTTATTGTGTTTTCTGGCTGTTCTTGTGGTTTTTATTTTACTGTATTATATTGTGGTTTTAATGATATTTTCTGGTATTTTGGATTTACGTTTTATACCATGTATGTTTTATTGGAATTTGATGATTGTAACCTGCCAAGAATCTATCAATTTCAGCGGGAGTGAACTGAACAAATAAATAAATGTGCAAGGAAAAAATGTCCGCCCCCAATAATTACCTTTAAGGAGCAGATATTGTTTAAAATCAGCTGCAAAAACACGATCTCTTGCCTTTAATTTCTTTTGCTCACTATTTTCACTTGTGGCGCTTTGCATAATACCGCTTAGCCTGAAAATGAATAGTGTGATGAGCACTTATGTAGGTCTTAGTGGATTTCCACTTGTTTCAACTATATTTGGAAAGATATATTTGGATTTAGGACCGGTTGAGAAGATCCTTTTAACTTCAATTTTTGTTCTATGAATTGCTAAATTCAGTTTTAAAACCTAGATTAACACTTATATTAGATTGCCACTGTTTAATGATTCATAGAGGATTGCCAAATGACTCATAGTTTAGTTTGATCCTATATTTCAGTGTTTCTCAACCTCAGCAACGTTAAGATGCGTGGACTTCAACTGCTGGCTGGGGAACTCTGGGAGTTGAAGTTCACACATCTTAAAGTTGCTGAGGTCAAGAAGCACTGCTATATTTAATTAAGAAGAAATGATTTGATACCTTTGCAAATTTGACTAACTTGAAGAGCCTTTTCTTGGATAGGTTAACCAAATTTAATAAACTGAAAGCTTTGGGGAAAATAATCAATACATTAATTAGATTTCTACTCCTGCTTTCTTTCAAGAGCTCAAAGCAGCCTAAATAGCAATCAAATTATTGATTTCTCCCCCAAAACAACTCTATCAGATGGGCTGAGTGAGAGTGGCCTGTTACCAAGAGAGTTCCCATGGCTGAGGTGGACTTGAACCTGGGTTTCCCTAGTCTTAGTCCGACCCCTTCACCTCAAGTATCTACTTATAAAAATCCTATAAATAATAATGATTGCACAGTGACAGTATTACACATCTATTTAGTAATGGTATTAGTTTTTTGTTGACAGTCAGAAATCCTTCACATTAATCAATCTTGGGTTAACGTATTTTTAAAGTGACTTTGTAATTTGCCCCAAATCCATACTGACTGCAGATTATAAGATAATAACTGATCTTGGGGAATTTAAAACAAACATTAAAATCCTCCACTCTGAAGCAATGCTCAGCTCAGTTGGTCATTGTGACACCCATGTAAATCTTCATATGTTTTATGACAGATTAGCAATAGATGATCTAGAGTAGCAAATTGACATTTTATTTACTTTTTTTGCTCCCTGTTGAAGACTGAATATCATTGTTAACAGTGTCATCAGAATTGTAAAGAGTTCTACTCTTTAGCCAAGGAAATATTGGTATTGAGCAGCAGTACTTGTGATTTTAAACCTTTACCTCCCAAAATGACATCCTTCTTTTAAGGGGTTGCATCACTTGTAGCCTTTCAAAATAAATGCACTTGAATCTCTGCATATCAGCTTGTTACCAAGCAAACAGTGGATATGGATAAAGGCTTTTAAATACATCTCTCATGGATAAGAAACAGAAAGAACTAGCTAACATTTAGCTTCATAAAACTGAAGAGTAATCTTAACTTTGGGAAAAATGAATTTTATTCTGATTCCTAAAGAAAAAGAAAGTGAAGCAGGTAATATTAATGGAATACAGCAAATTCCCCATCTGCTTTAAAAAGAAACCCTTAGGCTTATTATGACTGCTCACACCAGAGGCCTTATACATGAATACAAGGCAGGAATCCAAAAAAGGAAAGAATGTGCTTGATCCCAAATCATTGTATTAGATACTATATGATTATATATCTCACGTCTTTGCTTCAGCTTATAGTACCTTACAGTAGGTCAAAGTTATTTTGTGGGTTTACCACTTTATCTAGAACAGAAGTAAAACCTATAAGAGGGTACCACAATTTCTCTCATAATTTGTGATTCTTCATATACTTCCAGAATAACTGCCGTTTTCATATTCCACTAGATTGCTGTTGATAACAGAAGGCCCAGAAATCCTTGTTTGATGATTCCAAGGCCACAAACACTTTGAGGCTAGGGCTTCTTTGGGATACTCCAAAATTTACATCTAGAATTTATTTTATTTTTATTTATTTATTGTGGTATTTATACCCCGCCTATCCCCTCCCTAATAGAGGACTCTAGGCGGCTTACAAGCATATATATACATTAATTATACAATTTTTACAAATCACAATTTTCACCACGCGTGAGGGGAGGGGGTAAAGGAACCGACTCTTCCAGGCTCTGGACTACAATTCCCAGGATGCCTTGAGCCGGCTGCTCAATATAATTTGTAATGTAACCAATGTGGAAAGTATTCAAGTATTTATTCTGTTTTAATTGTGAGCTGCCCAGAGTCATGTAGATGAGATGGATGGCCTATAAATTTATTAAATAAATAAGTACACAAATAAATAAATAAATAAATAAATAATGTGGGCCTCTGAGCTCAAACATTAAGGCCCATACCACAGGGCACACTCTAAAAAGTAATAATATCACAGATTTCTAAAAAGAGATTTAATGAAAGGGTTAGAGTTAAGGTACAAGATATTGTAGTTGCAGCTCTCTTTTATTAGTGACTTCATTATGGCAAAGTTTCCTCGAATCTTCTGAATCTTTTCTTCTTCCAAGTCCTTTTGCAAGATAAACTTATGGGATAAAATACTAATGAACTCCTTTCTCATCTGTTACTTGTCTATTTCTGAAATTCCTACCATTTCCTTCTTAGCCTCCTCACAACCTCTCACATCAAGGAAACCTGCTGACTTCTCTTGAAAGGTATTTGATAACTAAGGGAAAAAATAAGGACCCCACCTTTGTTTGCAGGTGGGATGGGCAGGAATGGTAACCAGGAAATAATGGTCAAAACTGTTATTACATTTGGTCTGTGTGAATCAGCCTTGATTTGATCCAAAATGAAGATTTTGGATTCAAAACGGGCATGACTTAAGTTTGAAATGCAAGCAAACTAATTCAGGTGAAGCTGCTTAAAACAAGGACACTGTTACCATACATTTTAATGGGATACCAGGCTGGGTTGGATAGGACACAGCACATTGGCAAAGCTTGGCCTCCTATGGGTAGGGCTTGGTTGTGTCAGGGTGTGGTTTGTTGGCAATGCTTTATGTTACCTAGTGAACAGAAGCAGCAGGAGCAGGCTGGAACAGAGATGCGGCACTACAGTTAGGCAGGCCATGGAGGCAGGCCACAGAGAAAAAAGCTGAGACCAAGAAACTGACTTTCGTTGCCCTGCTGTAAACATTTGGGCCAAAACCTGTGTTAGCTTGGCATTCCTTCAGCCTGTGATGGTGCTGTTGGTGTAGATGTGGGGGCAAAGTAGACACCTGGGTTTGTTGCACGGTCCGGTTCCCATGTTGGCATCATTGTCCTGTTGTTTCTTATTGCTTGTAAGAATCTGCTTCGGGTTGGGTGGTTGTTTGTATGCAAGTATGGGCTGCCATTCAGTGCCTGAGAAAATGCAGCATCATTGACTAGTATGAACTGCAACTTATTAATAACATGGTTGAGTAGTTTGAGCTGTGAGCTGTAGGTAATAACCAGTGGTGGTCTGTTGTTCTTCTTTCTGTAGTCTGTTTTTAATAGGTCCTTCCTGGAATTGATCTGGCTCTATTGATTTGTGAATTGATCTTGTTGGGTGGGTAGTTCAGTCTCCTGAATACCTGGTTTAATTCCGTTAGTTGAGCATCTCTGTCATGGGTCAGAACAAATGCAGTTGTAGTATAGAGCCTGGCTATTGTTGATAGAGTTGATGCTGTGTACCGGGTGGAAGCTGGAATCATGCAGATATGCATGGTAATCAGTAGGTTTCCTGTATAATGTGTCACAGAGTGGCAAGGCATGTTGTTTTGGCATCAGTGATGATCTCTGATGGCTTGAAATTCATGTAGGTGGGAAATGTTGATATTTAATACCTCAATATCTATGGTGGTTAAAATGGTGTTGTTAGGGAAATTGCTTATGGAGTTCAGTTTTCTTAGGAAGTATGTGGTGTCTCTTAAATAGCTGGGAGTGCTGTTGGAATAAGGTCTGAGCACACAGTCCACGAAACCCGATATTCCACATGGGACAGTTCCAATGCTAGAGACAATGGAATGGCCTGGGTTGCCTGGTTTGTGTAGTTTCTTAGCTTTGTTATTTGTTAAATAACCAGACTCCTGATTCTTTGCCTTTGTAAACTAACATGGCTCTCCTCCTATGTGTCGAATGGAGAGGATGTCATCTTATCTCTAATGTTTGTTTACTCAGACACTATAGTATTGCAACAAATTACAATGCATAATTTTTCTTAAGCCATCCCTAGCTTTTCATGGCCTGAATTATTCAATAATATAAATCTACCATATCCTATTATTTCATACACAATCACACTGGGAATTCCATTGTGGATGTTAACTTTCAATGTTGTCTCCTGGTTGAACCCCACTTAGAGTCAGCTGTCTTTGGTGTGGCATATAAGCCAAGAAAGAAAGGGAGGGAGGGAGGGGTATTGTTTGCCTAATCTGTCCCCCCACATCCAGAACATCCAGTCCATAGGATCTCTTCCAGGGACTTATCTTTATCCAGCTGTACAATTCCAAATGTACTCCTGAAAGGCTAAATTAGGTATTTTCCAAGTTATGCAAAAAACAAAATAAGGCATATTGCCCATTAAAAAGTGACATTTTTCTTGATGCAATAAAGCATAGCTTTCCAAACTGTGTCTCGTGACACTTTAGTGTATTGCAACACACAGTGTAGTGTGTTGTGAAGCGGCGGCACGGGGGCGGCACGGGGGCACGCACAGCGGCAGCGGTGTGCACGGCGGTGGCAGCGGCGCACCATCAGCGCTTCCGTGTTTTAACGAGGCTGCCGCCGCCACCTTGCACGTGTGTGCCCCCGTGCCATCGCCACTGTCGCCGTTGCTGTGTCGCCAATGGCGGCAGTTTGGAAAGCACTGCAATAAAGTACCTCCAACAAAAATCAATAAACTTAAATATATTTAATGCTGATAAGGTGAGCTCTCAGCTGAATCCCACAGCCTCTATTCTGACTTGCTTAATTTTTTGCACTTCTTAATGTACCAGTTGCATATCTCCATTGATCAATGTTATATCTATTTTATACTGTTTCCCAATGAGTTTGATTTGCAGTTGTTTTCTGTTACAGACCCACACATATTATCTATTAAGAATTTCTATATTATATGATCCCTTAGGCAATTTATCCTTACAAACGTTCTAATGAAATTGCATTACAACTTAATCCTTCTATTCCAGAAAGAGCACTTTCCTCTGTAGACTACATTTCAATTCTGTACACACTTCTTTGGCTAAATAAAATGCCACTAGATATACTACTGGGCATTCTATCAATGTGTATGTATACGCATACAGTATGTATATATGTCATAGTTTTATAGTGTGGTAGTAATATAATTATCTCAGTGCATTTTTTAAAGAGTGTGTATTAAAGAATTGAGACTTCATTTGGGGTTTGACATTCATTGCCTTTTCTAGATGATATCTCATGAAGATTTGCATATAAAAATGATGCTGTTTATTATCCATGGATGAACTGCAATGTAGAGCAGGAATATTTTAATCTCAGTGTTGTTTAGTTCAGCAACCAGCAATAATACTAAAATAATATTAAAAGTAGTTTAACCAATTATTGCTTCAATTATTTTTTAGCACTCAAACTACTATGAATTTATTTCGTGAGCTGACAATAAGCTAACATCAATGTAAAAGACATTTATTCCCATCCAATTGTGTGGCTGCATAGCTGCCAAACTTACATACACAAATCTCTACTGGGGAAGTTATAACCATGCTAATCAAATGTTTAGTGCAAGAGAAGAAGCAGGGAAACCTAATTGTTGTCTTCTCTAAGTCTTTCTTTCAGTCATAAGCTACTGATTAGGCAATATCTTTTGAGGAATATAAGGAGGAGACATCAATAAGCTATCATCTACTACTGATACCAGCAGCTCTGGGCTTCTTCTTTGTAGAAGCCATCAGCATTAGGGATAGAGGAGAAAATTGTTTGTTTTACATTTTAATTTTGATGGTGATGATTACATGCCATTAAGTTCTTGCCGACTCTTAGCAACCACATAGATAGATTTTCTCCATGATGATCTATCCCTAACCTGGTCCTTCAGCTCTTCCAATGGTGCACTCATTGCTACTGTAACAGAATCTATCCACCTTGCTGCTGGTCATCCTCTTCTTCTCTTTCCTTCCACCTTTCCCAGCATTAAAGCCTTCTCCAGAGAGCTAGGTCTTCACATAATGTGTCCAAAGTAGAATCATTTGAGCCTGGTCATTTAACCAACTAACCAATCTCAAGTTCAAACTTGAACCAAGCTTGAAAGTTTTGCAGAAAGGGAAACTGAGAATCTAGAATTGATAAAGTCACCATTGTTAAGGAGGACCCTGTTTCATCCTTCAGGAAATATATTCTGTTACCTGTTTTCAGCACCTATCAAATCCAGTGAAAATAAACAGCGTTCAACACAACAACAACTGCAACAGCAACAGCAACAGCAACCCACTTAAACAAGACGGCATTTTTTCTGACTGTGCTGAGTGGGTGTGAATGTGGATGTGACTCCCTTTTTAGCCATTACAAAGCATCTGGGAAGGAAGAAGAGGGACTTGATTTAAACAGACCAAAGTGAGAACGACTTTCTTTTGGTCCTCTGGACTCTTCCACACTGCAGCCTTCAGTTGCTTGTCTCCCATATGTAAACCAGCTGGAAATGAGCATGGCTTAAAAACATCCCTTTCCAGATTTAAAACCCTTCCTCCACTTTGGTCATAGTGATAAGGTATATATCTCTGCTTCTTTTCACCTCCCATCCATACTAGGAAAGCAAGCACAATGGCTTTTACTTCTGTCTTTGGAATGTCTTTGGAGAACTGGTAGGAAAAGATGTCAACGTTATACACATCTTCCTGTCACCTGGTCTAGAAGTGGAAACTGAGCAAAACTCTTGTCAATTTCATCTAGAGAAAAGAAGAAAACAGCAGGCATTATTCCATTCCACTACTGAACCTGAAAGGTCCAGCTGTTCATGGTAGGCAGCCCAGCAGCAACCCAGCACAAAATGATTGTTGAAGGCACTGGGGGGAGGGGAGGGGGGAGCCACTAAAGCAACACCAGCCAGTTGGAATGAAGACATTTTTATTATGAAATGAAGCATATCCAGTGGACTGCACTTCCCGGCTTCCACTAGCAGAGAGGAAAAAAGCATTGCTTTTGATGTGGACCCAGAAAAATCAGATAGAAGTCAGCTTCCCAGCAGGCTAGTGGCAGGCTAAGGATGTAGGTGGCCTGTCCTCAAGCTTTGACAAGAAGGAAGTGTGGATTAGTCCATTGTCTTCAGCCTGTGCAACCATACCACATGCTAGTGTACTGTGTGCATTAAATTGCTTTGTTAGTGTAGATTGCTATGGAACCAGAGTTAGCCTCTGTTACCAGGAATGGGAAGGGATTCTATTCCAGATGATCTCTTAGATTCTGGGTTGGTTACCTCCTCATAGCAATTGTCTATATTTGATCTGTTTTGCTTGTGACTTTTGGGCTATGTACAGAATAATGTGGGGGGGGGGGGACATATCATATTTAGAGAACCAGTTTGGTCTAGTGGTTAAGGTGCTGGGCTAGAAACCAGGAGACTGTGAGTTCTAGTCCCACCTTAGGCATGAAAGCCGGCTGGGTGACCTTGGGCCAGTCACTCTCTCTCAGCCCAACTCACCTCACAGGGTTGTTGTGGGGAAAATAGGAGGAGGAAGGAGTATTAGGTATGTTCGCCGCCTTGAGTTATTTATAAAACTAATAAAGGCGGGATAAAAATAAAATAATACAATAAAATAAAATAAAAATCATTTTTCAAAGTTTTTTTCTTAACTTTGGCAACTTTAAGATATGTGGATTTCAACTCATGCTGGCTGGGGAATTCTGGGAGTTGAAGTCCACACATCTTAAAGTTGCCAGAGTTAAGAAACACTGCTTTAGAGTATTGATCAATTGGGTTGGGATTGTCTCGTATAGGAAAAGGTCTTCAGAAATATCAACACAGATCCATTAGTCTTCCTTGACCAAATGGCTATAGCTGTCTATTCCCAACAAGAAGAATGATGAGTATTAGCTAATTTGTCAGAGGAAGGAAGGAAGGATCTTTTGGGAATGAAAATATGCTTTATAATTGGGTTCCCCAGCTACAGACTATGTATAAATTAGAAAAATTTGGAAAATATTAGGAAGGAGATAGCATAATTCTGTATCTGAAGACAAAGAAGAATTCTTCCATTTGCATATTCAGCTAATATTACTCTAGGAATTGTTACATTTTCTTTCCTTCAATTTTCCTCTGGTAATCTGTTTCTATTCACTTTAATGAAGCCCTATTTACTTGAAATGCCATGTTTATCATCGGCAGTGTTTGGTCATGCACTAAGGCAAATATATCCAACTGTTTTTCTATATATAGTAGAAACAATCAAGCTGCATAAAAATATCTGTAATGGGAAGGTAAAGAAAAAAAATCTTATTTCCCCTTTTGCATGCCATTAAATGCATTCCAAATATGTAAAAGATTGTGATATAGAATATACTGTGAAACTATGACCTGCAACAAAATATTGCAGTGTGACATAATAATAAACAGTATTTCTGTTCAGGACATACTTCATTTATCTCTCTCATTTTTTTTCCACCCAACAATTTGTTATCATCTTGAGCCCAGTGAGCTTGCTCATTCATCTTAGGGTAGGCTGACCATACGTCCCGTTTTGAATGGGACAGTTCCATTTTTTAAGCATTTTTCAACCGTCCCGCCATTTTCATAAAAATCTCAATTTTGTCCCATTTTTCAAACCCAGCTAGAATGGGGCAGAAGGAGGATCCAAGGCGGAGTGCGGACCGGGGGGCGGGATTTGCAGGAGGGAGCCAATCGCGCGGACCAGGGGCGGGGATTGCAGACAGGAGCCAATCGCGCAGACCAGGGGGTGGGGTTTGCAGGCGGGAGCCAATCACGCAGACCGGGGGGCGGGGACCCCTGTCTTTTTCATGAATACGGAATATTACATAAGACCCCGTTCCGTTTTGCCATCCTGAAATATGGTCAGCCTATCTTAGGGTAGTATTAGGATTTGGATTCCTCCCACCTTTTAGGAGGTTTTTAGTTATATTCTCTAAACCAGAAACTTCCCCCTGGTAAATTGATACTTCTTTCATGTGTGTGTGCTGGGGAGAGAGGGAGGTGTTGTTTAGGCCATATAGAAAATCCTTGAAGAACTGAAATGATCCTCATGTGAAGAATAGTATTTACTCTTTGTTGTGGTATGAAGAGAAAAGTTCTTCAATAAGGTAATTTTAAACAAATGCAAAGAGCTACATAAACAGAAGTAACTTTGATATACCGTGTGTGCCCAGTGAGTGCATCAAGCTACTGCTAAACTCAAGGGCCTTCTCATGCATTTGGCTGAAGGAAACATACATTGCAAGAGACTGACTCCACTACTGAATTGAACAGAAGAATATACTAATGCAAGGGAGGTTTGTAGCAATGGTGGGTTGACCAAGAGCTGTAGTTTATCATAAGAACTGTTAATGTACACAGTGATTACTTTTACTTCAAGGATGGGGGAGCTTTCTTCTTTTCATGGCCATGTTCTAGTGTGGGCAAGTCAGTAGTAGCTGGAGTCAAAGCACACATGGATGCAGGCTGCACATCGATATCTTACTTCTCCAGAATACCCTACAAATACTTTATCAATCTTAAATATCCATGGCATTTCATTCTTTCCTGCTGATCTCTTGTATTTGTTATTCTCCCTTTTTGTGTTTTTTGTTTTTGTTTGCTTTGGGTTTGGGTTTGTTGCACACAGATTTATATAAGCCATTATCCTCCAATTCTTAAGAATTATCTCCAAGTTATATGTTAAAAACAAATAAATAGAACCGTTAAAGAAAAACTCCACAGGATAAGCTACTTTTCCATATAATAGGTTAGGAGTGTAAGCTCCCCAAATCCCATAATTGCCTCTCTTCTTTCATGGACAATTCTTTTCCCCCTCTCCTTTCATTCACCAGCTGAAAATTCTTTCCCTGTTTTAATTGAGGTTATCAGATAAACACACACTATCATTTTAAAGGCTATATTTTTTAGCTAAACCTGACAAGGATGCCATGATGGAAAGAGAGCATATTTTTCTATGGCTACCAGATCTGGGCTGCAAAATCCAGGCAATCAATTATTATTATTATTATTATTATTATTATTATTATTATTCCGTCAATCATGTCCAATTCTCAGAGACTGCCTGGACAAGTCCCTGAAGTTTTCTTAGTGAGGTTTTTCAGAAGTGGTTTGCCATTGCCTCCTTCCTAGGGCTGAGAGAAAGTGACTGGCCCAAGGTCA
This sequence comes from Charina bottae, assembly GCA_023362775.1. Lineage (NCBI taxonomy): Eukaryota > Metazoa > Chordata > Lepidosauria > Squamata > Charinaidae > Charina > Charina bottae. The sequence continues at coordinate 55,166,045 of JALMGJ010000006.1, forward strand.
CCCAGCTGGCTTTGTGCCTAAGGCGGGACTAGAACTCCTGGTCTCCCAGTTCTAGCCTGGTGCCTTAACCACTGCAACAAACTGGCTCTCTAGGCAATCAATAGTTCGTAATAAAACCAACTTTTTGCTTCCATCTATTGGTCGTTCAGATTATTGCATCCTAGATATGTAGCCCTAAAAATGGGAAGCATTATATTAGGTAGTTGTGAAATTAATCATAATAAATTTATATCAGAGAAAGAAAAAAGAATTGCTTCTTGAAAATAGTTAGGTACAACTTCTACTTTTTACTTGGGGGAAGATCTAGGAGGGATACTCTGCCTGATTCAAGACTTACTGTATCAGTGCATGAAGCAAGATGTCTAAGGCGTGTTTAGTACCTTCAGCCACAGCTCCTCACAGGATGTCATGGAAAGGGCTGGGTTATCAAGTATTTTACTGAAGTCTCATGGACCAGTTGAGTGGCTTGCTAGTCCAGTTTCATTATTATGGCCAAAGGTTCCCCAAGTTTGCTCTAGAAAACCAGATAAGATGAGACAGATCGACAAATGCTCTGATACATAGAGAAGAGCCTTCTATATACCTATGTCAGCATCGTGTGATGTAGATTGGACTAGGGATTAGGAGGCCAAGGTTCAAGAGTCTTTGGATCAGTTACTCTAACTCAGCCTAATATCTCATAGGCTCACTTGGGAAAATTGGAAGGGTAAGTGTTATGTATGCTGTAAAGAGGAAGGAAGGAAGGAAGGAAGGAAGGAAGGAAGGAAGGAAGGAAGGAAGGAAGGAAGGAAGGAAGGAAGGAAGGAAGGAATCAACCAACCAACCAACCAACCAGCATCACAGTTCCTTTTGCAAGACTTGATGAGTCATGTGGTTAGTGAAGTTAGGAAAGTCAAATTTCTCCCTAATGTTTCTCATTCCAGGTCACTAAAGTAGAGTGAAGATTAGTAATGAATTATAAACTGTTAAAAGGGGTGTGGTGGCAGGCTTGTCGATCAGAAGATTGCAAGCTCGGAGGTTTGAATCCCTAGCCCTGCATGCGGAGTGAGCTCCCGCACTAGCTCCAGCTCTTGCCAACCTAGCAATTCGAAAGCATGCAAATGCAAGTAGATGAATAGGTACCACTTCGGTGGGTATGTAACAGCGTTCCGCGTGCATCATGCGGCCACATGACCGTGGAAGCGTCTTCAGACAATGCTGGCTCTTTGGCTAACAAACGGAGATGAGCACCAGCCCCTAGAGTCGGACAAGACTGCACAAATGTGCAGGGAAAACCTTTACCTTTTTATATACTGTTAATGCTCAGTTATGTTGCTAATTTATAAATGAAGGAATAGACACAGACTTTAAATTGTCATATAATTCCAAATCATAATCTTTCTTTTGCAATATTGAAAGCTAGCTACTATTAGTGTGTTTATATAAAGGTAGAAAGAGATGGGGGACCCATTCTTTTCTGATCCAAAATAATATCTACTGAGGTTTTTAAATAGGAAACTCATGACAGAATATAGTGAGATTGAAAATTCATTGAGTTTGTGCTTAAGCTGAGCTTGCAGCAAAGCTTCACTGGTTTTATAGCATAAAAAATGAGTAATATCAAAAGGAGAGAAATTGAGTTTCTCACCATGGGAAAGCAAATCAAATATTGACTTGTTAAAGAGTATGGTGGAAATATACAGTATGCTACTGTTTGTACTATCTCTAGTTGCTGTAAATGTATTTGGCAGTCCTTTAATTTTTTAGTGAATGTTTAACAAATGTCCTTTTCCATTCCAAATAGGTAATTTAAAAACATTTTTTTAAAAACCCAAAGCCTAATTTTGAATGTTTATCCATGCAAGCCCTTGTACTTGTTATCCAATTTATACAAGTAGTGCAGTGGCAGAGGTTTAAGCATAGAAAGCTGTTTACTTATGGATTTGAATCACAAAAATAATCATTTCTTGTATATATTGACTCTTCTAACAACTATCGAGAATGATACATTGGTAAATCACACATTGAACATATCTTTTTTAATAATAATAGAGAGTGTCAGCACTGAAGGATCACTTGGAAGCCTATTGGGCTCTCACCTCTGTCAAGGATACAAATTATTAAAAAAAATTAAAAAATAGAAAATTGGGTGCATCAGCTTTATTCAAATTCTTAGCCATGTCATTGTTTTATATAATTATTAAATGTATAAATTGACTGTACAGTGCATAATGCATATAATAAATATCACAATAGTTAAATTGGAGGTTAAAAACATCACTGGATTAAAACAATAGCTAGCAATTTTAGATTCTTCAAGGAAATTGGAGATATCAAGGGAACGTTTTGTGCAAAGATGGGCATGATAAAGGACAAAAAAGGCAGGGACCTAACAGAAGCAGAAGAGATTAAGAAGAGGTGGCAAGAATACACAGAAGAGCTATACAAGAAAGATTTTAATGTCCCTGATATCCACGATGGTGTGGTCACTGACCTTGGGCTGGACATCCTAGAGAGTGAAGTCAAGTGGGCCTTAGGAAGCATTACTAACAACAAAGCTAGCGGAGATGACAGCATTCCAGCTGAGCTATTTAAAATCCTAAAAGATGATGCTGTTAAAGTGCTGCACTCAATATGCCAACAAATTTGGAAAACTCAACAGTGGCCACAGGATTGGAAAAGGTCAGTTTATGTTCCAATTCCAAAGAAGGGCAATGCCAAAGAATGTTCAAACTACCGTACAATTGCGCTCATTTCACATACTAGCAAAGTTATGCTCAAAATCCTACATGCTAGGCTTCAGCAGTATGTGAACTGAGAGCTACCAGAAGTGCAAGCTGGGTTTCGAAGAGGCAGAGGAACTAAAGATCAGACTGCCAACATTCGCTGGATCATGGAAAAAGCAAGAGTTCCAGAAAAACATCTACTTCTGCTTCATTGACTACGCTAAAGCCTTTGATTGTGTGGATCACAACAAACTGTAGCAAATTCTTAAAGAGATGGGAGTACCAGACCACCTTACCTGTCTCCTGAGAAACCTGTATGCGGGTCAAGAAGCAACAGTTAGAACCAGACATGGAACAACCAATTGGTTCAAAATTGGGAAAGGAGTATGACAAGGCTGTATATTGTCACCCTGCTTATTTAACTTATATGCAGAGTACATCATGAGAAATGCCGGGCTGGATTAATCACAAGCCGGAGTTAAGATTGCTGGGAGAAATATCAACAACCTCAGATATGCAGATGATACCACCCTAATGGCAGAAAGTGAAGAGGACCTAAAGAGCCTCTTGATGAGGGTGAAAGAGGAGAGTGCAAAAGCTGGCTTGAAACTCAACATTAAAAAAACTCTGATCATGGCATCTGGTCCCATCACTTCCTGGCAAATAGAAGGGGAAGAAATGGAAGCAGTGACAGATTTTATTTTCTTGGGCTCCAAGATCACCGCAGATGGTGACTGTAGCCATGAAATTAAAAGACGCTTGCTCCTTGGGAGGAAAGCTATGGCAAACCTAGACAGCATATTAAAAAGCAGAGACATCACCTTGCCGACAAAGGTCCATATAATTAAAGCTATGGTTTTCCCAGTAGTAATGTATGGCTGTGAGAGTTGGATCATCAGGAAGGCTGAGCGCCGAAGAATTGATGCTTTCGAACTGTGGTGCTGGAGAAGACTCTTAAGAGTCCCTTGGACTGCAAGGAGGTCAAATCAGTCAATCCTAAAGGAAATCAACCCTGACTGCTCATTGGAAGGACAGATACTGAAGCTGAAGCTCAAATACTTTGGCCACCTAATGCAAAGAGAAGACTCACTGGAAAAGACTCTGATGCTGGGATAGACTGAAGGGAAAAGGAGAAGGGGATGGCAGAGGATGAGATGGTTAGATAGCATCAACGATGCAATGAACTTGAGTAAACTTCGGGAGACAGTGGAGGACAGGAAGGCCTGGCGTGCTATGGTCCATGGGGTCACAAAGAGTCGGACACGACTTAACAACTGAACAACAACAAAAGTTAAAAGCATGTCATGTACACATTATTAAAAGTCAAGGTTAGTTTATCTAAGCACAAGTGTATGATAGGAAATTTAAAGATGTCATCCTGTGACTCTTCTGACAATTACAGAGGTACTTAAAAGACAAGAAACTGTTTTGGTATTTACAGCCTACATACAGTCTTCAAGAGAATTTCATTTGGCGGGGTCCAGGAAGCGGTCCTTCTCTGCAGTGGCCCCCGCCCTCTGGAACATTCTGCCCCCAGAGGTTAGACCGGCCCCATCGCTCCTGGCCTTCCGGAAGAATCTGAAGACTTGGCTCTGCCATCTCGCTTGGGGTGTGAAGGGGAGTAGTTATTCCTGGGGGTGGCAGGCGCCTTAGAGCCCTCCTCACTGAATTAGATCTTTTATGGCTACTTGGATTTTATATTTATTCTTTTATATTTATTTTTGGTAATTGTATATTTATATTGTAGGTGTTTTTATACTTATTGTTTTAATGTATTTCCTACTGTAAACTGTCCAGAGTCCCCCTTTCTTGGGGGAGATGGGCGGTGGCAAAATTTGAAAAATAAATAAAAATAAATAAATATCATATCATATAATTATATTTTGTATAATTATATTTTGTATAATTATATTATTATAATATAATATAATATAATATAATATAATATAATATAATATAATATAATATAATGTAATGTAATATAATATATATAATATAATTAATAATATAATACAATATACAATATACAATATGCAATGCAATGCAATGCAATGCAATGCAATGCAATGCAATGCAATGCAATGCAATGCAATGCAATGCAATACAATTGTCAGAGGGAGCGTGCGGAGATGGAGCGGCCTGCCTCTCTCCTAGGCACCAGTGATCCAAGTACTATGCAGTAAATAGACTCCAAACAGAAGTTATATCAAATATCCTATTTACTTTATATACATACGTATTTACAGATCACTTCCACAAGTAACAAATGATACACCATCAACGATACAGCTTTCACGAGGTAAAATGGGAATAAATGGGAATACAGAATATCTCTGCTTATATAGTCAAACTGACCAATCACATTATAGGTCAATCTCGTTATTCACCACACCCAACCTAACTCTAAGCACCTGTTGAATGAGTCACACATGACACATCATTCCTACAACAATGGCTGCTAATTGGGTGACTGTGCAGAATATTTCACCTTTTACCTAGAAATCAAGCCTCTCTGTATAATTTATATCTAGAAGTAAATTCCTGGGTTTATCAAACCCCAAAACCCCTTCAATTTACAATAGATATTACATTCAATTGTACAGAATAGAAGACATACACATTTGAGATATACACATCCTATGTCTATCTATGCTTAGAGGCTTTGTCATCACATCTGCTACATTACACTCAGATGGACAATATTGCAAATCTATCAGAGACTCTTTAACAGCATTCCTAACATTATGATACTTGATATCAACATGCTTGCTTCTTGCTCTGACCTTATCACTCTTTGCAATCTGTATACATGCTTCACTATCATCGTATACACATATAGGCCCTTTAATTGTTATTTTAACATCCATTAACAATTGCCTATACCAAATTAATTCTGAACACAAATCAGATAATGCTGCATACTCCACCTCTGCCGTTGACACGGCAACTGAACTTTGTTTACGAGACCTCCACCCAACCAAGGTATTACCAAACATTATTATCAACCCTGTCATTGATTTTCTGTCATGTACATCGTTACCCCAATCACTATCTACATAGCATTTCAATTCCAATGGCTTACATGGTTTTATCAATAAACATTTATCAATAGTCCCCTTCAGATACCTAAACACACGTTTGATACCTTGCCAATGCCTCTGAGTAGGTTTGGTTACATATCTACTCAGAACATTTACTGCGTTCCCGATATCAGGACGTGACCATTGTGCTATATACAATAAACTTCCAATTATTGAATGATAGTGTTCTTGATCACATGAAGTTTGGTCATCATTTCCAGTCTCTGTTTTAACAAAATCTGTTGTCATTGGGGTTGAAACTTCTTTACACTGTTCCATATTGTTCTCTCTTAGCAGTGCTTCAATTTTCTTCCGCTGCTCTAGAACATAACCCCCATCAACCTTCTGAATACCCATGCCTAGGTAATTCTTAATTTCTCCCAGATCTTTGACATCAAAGTGCTGTTTCAGATTTTCAGTAAATTCAATTACCCTGCTTTGATTTTTCGCTATAAGACACAAATCGTCTACAAAAATCAAAAGCAAAATCTGTTCATCGTTTTCACATTGCTTTACATACAGACATGGGTCAGCTATACTACACTTTAATCCCATTCTTTGTAATCCCTTATCTAACCTAAGATTCCAGCAACGTGCCGACTGCTTGAGTCCATACAATGCTTTCTGCAACTTGTATACCCTTCCTGCAATCTTTGATTCATAACCTGGGGCTTCAATCATATAGATCTCTTCATTCAAATCAGCATGCAAATATGCTGTTGTGATATCATAATGCTGTACTACACAATTCCCAGCTGCTGCCATTGCTAAGGCAAACCTAAATGTCTCCCCTCTTAGCGTTGGTGCAAAAACTTCATCATAAGTCTGATTCTTTATCTGGGAAAATCCTTGTGCTACCAACCTAGCCTTATACTGAATATCACCATTCACTAAGGTTTTCTTCTTATACACCCATCTACAACCTACTGCTCTATGTCCCTCAGGCAGCCTAGTAGATTTGAAAACCTTATGAGAATTAATGGCTTTCATTTCCACATCCATAGCAGCTTTCCATCTACTCTGCTCGTGTTGTGGCAATTTCAATACGTCCTTGTAATTACGAGGTTCATAATCAATAAAACACACTTTTACATCACCTGGTGTATAACGCTGAGGTGGTATGCCCTTGTTAACTCTCTCAGATCTACGCAATACTGTAGCATCCTGCATCATTGGCACATTAGGAGTTAATTCCTCTTCCTTCTTAATCACATCAGTGGCCTCTCTCCGCTCTGAAAACTCAAAACTTCTCTGACTAGGAAGATATACCTCACTACTCCCGTGTAATCTCTGCCAATTGCTATGCTCACTAAAACTTGCTGATCTAGAAATAACAACTTTCCTGCCATCAGTGAACCTATATCCCTTGGTCCCTGGCTCATACCCCACAAACGTCAGCTTCTGTGCTTTTGCCTGTCCCTTCCTAAGTACTTCCTTATGCACGTGAACATAGGCAGTGCACCCAAACACCTTCAAATGAGCTAATGGTGGCTTCTTGCCATATAACATATAATATGGAGTTTGGTTTACAGATACACTCCATAACCTGTTAATTAAATAATTAGCAGTTAATATTGCCTCTCCCCAGTATCCTCTTGATAACCCTGAGTCAGCAATGAGTGAATCCTTCACTGTCTGCAATGCCAAATTCCTACGTTCAGCCACGCCATTCTCAGCTGAACTATGTGGGTTAGTTCTCCTATGCACAATGCCCCTTCTACGGAGCCATTGCTGAAAACTCCCACTCAGAAACTCTGTACCCCGGTCAGTTTGTAAACTACACACTTTTGTGCTATACCTTCGTTCCACAAACTTCACCCAGTTCCTAAACTTTTCAAATGTTTGACTTTTAGCTTTCAATAGATAACAGAACCCAAATCTTGTGTAATCATCTACAATGACTAAAACATATTTAGCACCCCCTATTGAAGCTGGTAATGGGCCAATTAATTCAGCGTGAACTAATTCAAAACATTTATGTGACTTCCTATCACTGAATTTGCTCACAGGAAACACCTTTGACTTTGCAACCTTACAAACTGTACAATCCAAATACACTTGGCACTTTTTCAATTCCATTCCAGAACTTGCTTCTGACATCTTTTCAATCACTTTGAAACTCAGATGCCCAAGCCTTCTGTGCCACAGGTGAGCACATGAATCATGTGTTGGCTTATTAATCGTAGCCACATGTTGGTTGCTGCTTGTCCTGGTTTGAACTATTTCATAAAGACAGTTTTGCAAAATACCTTTGCCACAAACATTGTTATCCTTCATGACAATACATTCATTATTACCAAACTGTACAGTATAACCCTGTTTATCCAATTGTGACACACTAATTATATTGTACTCCAGTTCAGGCACACACAACATTGATAATTCAATATTTAACTCTGGTACATATACAAATCCCGTACCAGTCACAGATGCAATGCTTCCATTAGCTAGAGTAACATGATCTCTATCAGCCTGCCTAAAACTCTTAAACATCTGTCTGTTATTTCCTATATGCTGACAAGCCCCACTGTCAAGTAAAAATGGTCCCTTTAAATCTTGTTCTACACTTGAACTAATTAAAGACAGCTGTGCAGCGTCTCCCGGCTTGGAAATTTTCAACTTGGCCTTCGGCTTCCGTTTCTTATCACAATGTTTCAACAAATGCCTTTGCGACCTACAGTTAAAACATTTTCGTACATACAAAACATTCTCAGAATATTCCTTAAGAGAAACACTGTTCTGCTTAGCACTAATTACATTAGAACACTGCTGCCTTCTTTGCTCTTCTTCCAGTAATCTGCCAGATAAGTAATTTATGGTTAAATCTTCCTCAGATAACGAACCAAAGCTCATTGCCAAAGTATCCCACGTTTCATTTAAAGAACTGAGAATTATATACACTTTGTTAGCTTCTGTAAATTGCATATCTCTCAGCCAATTCCTGGAACAACCCTGTCATATAATGCAGGTGATCCCTTATGTTATCAGATACCCCTAATCTAGCGTGATAAAGTTTTCTTGTTAGTAAAACCTTACATAACGGTGAGCTTCTTAGATAAACATTCTTTAAAGCTTCCCAACACTTATAGGCTAACTGACAGTCTCTAACATAACACAATTGGCTATCTTCCAGACATAAAATTATGCTTGCCAATGCTCTATCGTCCTTTAGAGCAACTTCTTCATCTTCCAGGTCTGGTTCAGGGCAAAGTACACTCCTCCAAAGCCCTTCACGCTGAAGATACATTTCCATTTTATATGCCCATGACAAATAATTATTGTCATTCAGTCTTTCCAGAGGAAAACCTCCCCCGACTGCCGGCAACATCTTCGCTGTGCTCATCTGTCTTCAGCCCCTTCTGGGCAGACACCGATGATTAAAGACACAGACCTTATCAGAATGTCCTCCAGCTGCAAAACAAGCATAGGAGAGAGAAAAAACACACACGCAGGCACGGAACCTGTTAAAGCTCCAAATCACTCCAAATAGCCACACGACTCCTGGATAGGCTTCCAAAGCTTCCAGCTCACAGACTGCACACGATCCACCGATCCACAGCCAGTGCAAAGCCTTCCGTCATCTATGGCTTCTCTGCTGCCTCTGGGCCCGTAACCCTGTCAGAGGGAGCGCGCAGAGATGGAGCGGCCTGCCTCTCTCCTAGGCACCAGTGATCCAAGTACTATGCAGTAAATAGACTCCAAACAGAAGTTATATCAAATATCCTATTTACTTTATATACATACGTATTTACAGATCACTTCCACAAGTAACAAATGATACACCATCAACGATACAGCTTTCACGAGGTAAAATGGGAATAAATGGGAATACAGAATATCTCTGCTTATATAGTCAAACTGACCAATCACATTATAGGTCAATCTCGTTATTCACCACACCCAACCTAACTCTAAGCACCTGTTGAATGAGTCACACATGACACATCATTCCTACAACAATGGCTGCTAATTGGGTGACTGTGCAGAATATTTCACCTTTTACCTAGAAATCAAGCCTCTCTGTATAATTTATATCTAGAAGTAAATTCCTGGGTTTATCAAACCCCAACAATAATATAAAAATGAGAGTGGAAAAATAATGAAATAATGATCAGGTCTGGAGACTGTGAGTATGTTAGTGGATGATCAACTGAGTGACCTACTAATTCCTAACAAAGCAAAGAGAGATTTAGTTGAATAACAAACAAGGATTGTTATGTTAGATAGATGTGGACTACACAGCAATCCAAAGCCCATTGAGACTCTTTGTATTAAGCTCCTGGCTAGGAAAAACTGCAGGCAAAGCTGTTTGGAGTTGCATAAGGGACTATTTATTTATTTATGTATTTATTTATTTTGTTTTTCTATCCCGCCTTTATTATTTTTACAAATAACTCAAGGTGGCGAACATACAGTACCTAATTCTCCTTCCTCCTCCTATTTTCCCCACAACAACAACCCTGTGAGGTGAGTTAGGCTGAGAGAGAGTGATTGGCCCAAGGTCACTCAGCCAGCACCAAGTTTCTTTTCTTTGCCCTATATGAAATACATTGTCATTAAGTCAACATATTTTCTTGCTCCATGGGTTCAAAACGTACATCATCAACATGATCCTGAGGACCAGAGGATACCCACAGACCATAAAATCTTTGGGTGTGGTCAACAAATCCCTTTCCTAAGTTGCCTTGCACAGTAATTTTTAATGTGATAATGGAACTAATAAATATGTGATGTTATTAAATACAACTCAACGATATGTAAAATATAATTTCTATTCTGACCAAGCACTAGTTCTCTTTGGAGTGCAGTTCCTGAAATATCCCCCAAAAGCCAGTGAAGACTTTTGCATCCTCCCCCAAAATCTGTGTATCTCCACCATAATGGAACAGGGAAAGTTTTTAAAACTACAACATCAGCAGCTGCTGCTGCTGCTTTATGCTTCCCTGTCAATCATTGTCCCTTGGTCTTTCTGACCTCAAGTAATTGTGATATCAGATTGCCTCACAAAGTATTGGGTATGGATTGTCCATGTCTCTCTATACTACTTGGTCCCACAGCCTCCCATCCCTCCACCATGCTGCCAATGGAAAGGAAAGCTTATTTGTTTGGGGAAAAAAGTCAAAGGTTTGGCATCTGCAGGGCACTGTAAATATTACAGTCTTCCAAAGTTGAAATATATATTTGAAAATGCCTTGCTTTTACATATGATTTTGACTACATATAGATTGACTCTTGATTCTGAACTCTGCCAATAAAGGAAATAGTAGGCTAAAATCTATTCAATTCTTCACTCAGAATTATGTAATTTTTCCATTATCTTGCCAAAAAAAAGCCCTACTGAATTCTTCATAACATACTCTCTATAAATACTTGGCTATAAAAAGATTAATGATAAGATCTTATTTTGATGTCACCATTCAATGAAGTAGTTATATTGTATACATGTTCTGCTATTTACTGCATTTAAAATTGTAATAAAATACATTTTTGCAATACAGTAGAGAAATTTTTCATTAATAAATTAATTATAAATTCAAAGATGAGAAAAGAAACATGAAATGTACATTTATTATAATCTGTATTTACTTTGTAACCTTATCAACAGCAACTTCCCATTTTCTACATATTTACTACACAATGAAAATGAATCCATTTTCTTTTACAAAATAAGGTAGCAATATGATTTCTGTTTATACCAGAAAATTATTGAACTATAATAAGCCTCTAAAAACCATAATGCCTTAAATTCTGAAATAATACTGCAGGCTTGACTAACTATACTCTTCAATCTATACAGTAGCGGGTATACGGTAAAGTATACTCTGCAGGCTAGACTAGCTATATAAAAAAAGGTAAAGGTTCCCCCCGCACATTTGTGCAGTCATGTCCGACTCTAGGGGCCGGTGCTCATCTCCATTTGTTAGCCGAAGAGCCAGCGTTGTCCGAAGACACTTCCACGGTCATGTGGCCACATGACGCGCACGGAATGCTGTTACCTACCCACCGAAGTGGTACCTATTAATCTACTTGCATGCTTTCAAATTGCTAGGTTGGCAAGAGCTGGAGCTAGTGCAGGAGCTCACTCCGCACGCAGGACTAGGGATTCGAACCTCCGAACTTGCGATCGACAAGCCTGGCGTCTTACCCCCTGAGCCACCACGCCCCTTATATATAGCTATAGACTAGCTATACCCACAGAAAAATGGAAAATATTTAGAAGTATGAATATAGCTCACTCTTCTCTAAATCATAACTCCCTAGAATGTATATTAAAATAGCAATACGTTCTGGGGATTCCATGTCTAGCAAAGGAGATATTTGACTATCCCAAACTCCTTCCTTGCTTACAGCACTTTACTGAAAGTATTTGACTCTATTTTTGACAAGGATGGAAAATATCATTTTACATAGTTGAATTAAATTAGGAAAGTTTCTTTTGAAATAATAATAATGATGATAATATAATGATATTTGACATCCTGTTTAAGCCATGGTGATTTTGATATATTATTCAGAGATTGATGCAGTTGGTCCCTTTCAGCATGACCTTCTTTACCATTATTTGAAAACAATCAGGCACACAGTATTTCAATTTGCCACACAGTACATTCAATCCCTTCTATACATGGAGGGAATGAGGAAACAGTGTTGGCTTCCTTCTTGGGATTGGGGACAAACCAATGATTTTCATTTATTTTGCCCTCCTTCTCACCAAATTACAACTCACATAACACCAGAGGGTCAAGTCGGCTGGGGGTCCCCAGACTGGAGAGATGCAAATAAGGATTAGAGAGAGAGAGCTGTTGTGTAAATGGTAGAAAGCCACTTGCTATCTGGCACTTACTCTTCAACGTTGCAGAGAGCTTCAGGACTTCCAGCCGTGACTATATGTTTTGTTCTTTTCTTTAATGAGAAATTAGCAATTAATACCTGAAGAGAGGCAAAAGCTAGACATTTTCAGGTGTCTCAAAAGTCACGTGTAGAGTTCAGTTTAAGCGATGTATATTTGGAGTGTTATTTAAACAATCCAATAACTTTCTTATGAAATATGAACAACTGAGACCAGTGTTTTAATAAACCCCACTCCTCTGTAATTCAAGCCCATTCTTAGGGGAGAATAAGATTGGTCGCTTAATACTCAGAAGCCAAGTTACATTAAAAATGTGTATTTTCCATCTACAGAGAGACAGTTTTCAAATTAAAGTAAAGCAGGGAACTCAAGTAAAAGATAATGCCTATCTTGACAGAGCCTGGAGGTTTCCTTAACTCTAATGTACATTTTTGTGCCCATATTGCTCTCATATTTAATAAAAATATTGTTGAAGGAAGCTCCTTTGTAAAACAATCATACATAAATAGATTCATCCCATAATATATCATACTGCGAAGGGAATGTTATATTTCTGGCACATTTAAATTTTGTCTGGAAGTCCAAAGATCCTTTAAGCTTTTTCCCTAGAAACACTAACTGGCACAGTATCAGAAAATAATGAAATGCAACTCTTAGTTAAAACAAATTACTTCCCAAAGACTGTTTCTGGGGTTTATCTTAAAATATGAGGGCAAACCATACATAGTTCGAAATGCAAACATTGCACTGAAATAATATAGAACAAAGTGTAAAAAAGGTAAAGGTAAAGGTTCCCCCCGCACATTCGTGCAGTCGTGTCTGACTCTAGGGGCCGGTGCTCATCTCCATTTGTTAGCCGAAGAGCCAGCGTTGTCCGAAGACGCTTCCACGGTCATGTGGCCACATGACGCATGCGGAACGCTGTTACCTACCCACCAAAGTGGTACCTATTCATCTACTTGCATTTGCATGCTTTCAAATTGCTAGGTTGGCAAGAGCTGGGGTGAGTGCGGGAGCTCACTCCGCACGCAGGGCTAGGGATTCGAACCTCCGAACTTGCGATCTTCCGATCGACAAGCCTGGCATCTTACCCGCTGAGCCACCACGCTCCCTAGAACAAAGTGTACATTGTTCAATAAAGTGTACATTGATTTATGCATTATATCCTTTGGATATCAGTAATACTTATTTCCAAAAGAGTGAATCTTGTAGCCCAGTGTTTCTCAACCTCAGCAACTTTAAGATGTGTGGACTTTGACATGTTGGCTAGGGAATTCTGGGAGTTGAAGTCTACACACCTTAAAGTTGCTGAGGTTGAGAAACACTGTTGTAGCCTATCCCATGCAGATCACTGAAGCATGAGCCATAACTCATATATGTAAATAACCTCTTGTTTTGCAGCCTAATGTTAGGTATTTTTAATGGTGACTATGTAGCATGTACATCTCTCCTTCCCTTTCCATGAGACAAGTAGTAGTATATCAGGCTTACAGGGACACAGGATTTCAAATTCAACTTTGCATGGACCAACTTTCTGCACCTACTGACTGCTTGGGGCAATACATATAAAGCTAGCTAGCAAAGAGATTCAGCATTTTTATATTTCCTTGTCTAAACATTTACTTTCCATGAAGTATGGCTCCTATTGGCTAAACTTATATTCTTTCAATTCGACTCTCTCTTCTGTCTCTAACCTGTGAAGTTCAGGTTCCTTAGCCTGACTCATTTTCTTTCCACAATGGAGGAGAGCATACTACAAGCTCTTACCTGTAGGTAGATTTAAGTAGCTCTGAGTTTGCTAACGCTATGTTATTTCCTAAGTCAAGTTTATTTTGTTTCACTCAAGCTCCATCCTCAAGAACAGTTGCTTACAAAGGTTACACTCCTAACTTTTAGTGTTTCCCTCAACATGCATTCTTTCCACTGTGCAATATATCCTGCTGTCTAACAACAATGACAACAACATCAAACTACATCATCCATAACATCAATCCACACAATGAATATCTGGAGAGCAACACAGGAGTCCACAAAGTATAATCAGTGTCATCTGGACAAATAGGTCAAAAGAGCACAAGAAGGCAGTCCTGAAATATTAGATCAAGCAGCTTGAAAGGAAAACCAGACAGAAACTAAGGAATTGCAAGATAGAATCCTATGGCACCTAAAATATTAGCACATTTTGAAGATTAAAGGGCAGTGCATCGCAAGCATGACATATTAGCCTGCAATCAGAATGAATATGTTTATGTTTATATGTATCCATGTGAGGGTAAGAGGAAATGGTAAAAGAGGATGTCAGAGGGAAATGAAGTATAGAAAGTGCAAACAATAATGATTACCTATGACTGGCTATTATTTACATCTAATTCTCACTAACTGCATCTCCTGTATTTCAGTTTCTTGATGTCTCCCTTTAATACTCCATGATGAAGTGGGCTGTATTCTACAAAAGTTTATGTGATAATAAATAAGCTAATCTGTATGAGGCCACAAAATCTTTTGCTTTTCCTACAACAAACTCACACAACTATCCCCTGGAAATGGAAGCATTAGGCTTATTGCAGAGAAGCAAAATAAAACAGATCTTCCTCCTATATTCCCTTCTCAGAATGTTTAGCCTGTTCACAGAAGAGCTAAAAGTGGGGAAGGAAAATATGTGCATGGAAACCCTGTACCAAAATCCTTAGATCCTCAGTCTGATTTTTCCCATATGAAGCACGGAAGCTGAAATGGGCTCCATCTTGCATTTGCTAGAAGATAAGTAGACGTCTGTGCATGATTGGAAGGACTGGCCTACCATTAGAAGGATAAGCTGGATGCTTCAGATGCTGAGAGGTGTAATAAACTGGTGCAGTGGAGAATACTCTATCACACCACCGATCTGGCACCACTTTAATTAGCCTGTTGCTTTCCGGTGCAAATGGAAGTGCTATTCCAAATGCATTTTGGAGGAAAGATTCAACTGGAGATCAATTTGCATGAGAAATGAAAGGAGCATGTATAGCAGGGGTCCCCAACCCCCGGGCCGGTACCAGTCCATGTCCTGTTAGGAACCGGGCCGCACATCAGGAGGTGAGTGGTGGGTGAGTGAGCAAAGCTTCATCTGTATTTACAGCCACTCCCCATCGCTCGCATTACCGCCTGAGCTCCGCCTCCTGTCAGATCAGCGGTGGCATTGGATTCTCATAGGAGTGCAAACCCTACTGTAAACTGTGCATGCGAGGGATCTAGGTTGCGCGCTCCTTATGAGAAGTCAGAATCCAACACTTATTTTAGTCCGCATGTGGCCCGCCCATTATTTTATTTACCACTTCCGATGGTTTCATCCTGAAACCATCCCCCCCCCCCCCCCGGTCCGTGGAAAAATTGTCTTCCACGAAACCAGTCCCTGGTGCCAAAAAGGTTGGGGAACGCTAGTGTAAAGGAATGTACAGCTAGCCTCAGCTCATAGGGAAGGAACAAGCAAACCATTAAGGGAGGACTTGCAGAAAAGGTTACACAGTCTTGAGAAAGAGGGAAGTGTGACAAAGTAGCTCAACATAACCCCAGTTGATTTTGTTTATTATAAGATGGGACAGAAAGAAACAGGCATTTCCCTACCATTTGTGATTTAGATTCAGTTACCCTGTAGTTCCAATCTTATTGGGGTTATTCTTGACTTATTTGTTTATTTATTTATAAGATTTGTATGGCTGGCCATGTTATATAACATAACTTTGGATAGTTAACCACAATTAAACAAATAACAAAAGACAACAAATTTAAAAATCCTTTCAAGCCACTGAACACCATAGCAAACCCATTACAAAACCACAAATGTCAGGCTCATCTCCCCTCCTGACTCAGCTCCTGATGGAAGGCCAGGTCTTATTGGCCTTCTGGAAGGCAAGGAGGGTATAGAATTGATTGACTGGGAGATAAGAACTTTTGATCAGAACTTTGTTTAACCCATCCACATCCAATTATATGTGATTTTTTTTTTTTTTTTGGTTCTGGAGGAGCCTATAATGATGTAAGTTGAGGTTCTTTTCCAACACTTTCAGATGTCTCCCCAGCCTTAACAGATGGTTGTAGAAGTTACATCTCTGTCTAAAAGCTCCTTGACAACATATTAAAATAGCTAGGAGATCCAGATAATGCCAGCATTTAGCATTTCATTTTGGATTTTCTGTGTGAACTGACTAATCAGCAGTAGTTACAAATTTTAGATAACAAAGCATGTTTATACATTTTTAGAAACTAGATACTGGGGTTGTGTGTGTGTGTGTGTGTGTATAGTATATATATCTTATGGGGTTAAAATGTGAAAAAAGCAGTAATTACTTTATATTTGGGACCATATGGTATCATTAAGAGTAGCTTTCATACTTCTCAATGCTTCATTCCAATTAGACAGCCACAAAGTATATTTGAAATATTACATCAACATGAGATGAAAGATCATTTTGCCAAGTGAGCAGCACATATGTCTACACTCTCACAATTTTCCCCTTTAAAAAATGGAAACCATAACGACTTTCTGAATATAATATTGTAAATTCCAACTTGCTGATACTCTTCAACTGACATTTGTTTCTTTACATATTTACACAAGTCCTTCCCATCTGTTCAATAGAAACAACTTTTTGCTAAGATAAAGTAGGATATGTAAATCAGAAATAATAATCCAATATAGTTAATCAGGCCAACTTGTTTCTGAGTACAGTAGCCGTGTCCCTCCATTTAAAGAAAACAAAATAATAAACTGGGCAATCATACTCAGAAAGGTGAAATGGATCTATTCATTTACAATAGTTTGTATGCTGCTACTCACCAGAACCTATGACTCATGTTGGGGTTTGTATAATACCCAGAATTTACAGATAAATTAATTATACAGGAGAGGCTAGAGTTATCTAGGTGAGAGTTGATATATTCTGCAAGTCATCCAATTAGCAGCCATTGTAGAAGGTATGATGTGACTCATATTACAGGTGCTATAGTTTAGTTGGGTGTGGCAGATAATTTGTTTGACCTATAATGTGATTGGTCAGTTTATGTATATAAGCAGAGGAGATTTAGTGTTCACTCTCTTCTCGTTACTTCATCTCATCTGTATCTGTGTTGGACGTTACTGGACTGTATTTTGGATTGCGGATGTACATAAAGTAAATAGACTATTTTATCTAATCTCTGAGTGTCTATTTACTGCTTAGAACGTATTACTCTGAAGTCGTGGAGAAGCACTGGCCGCCGCAGCATTGCGTGCTCTGACAACTCACCAGAATTTTAGGATTGGAAGTATCATAGATGTCATCTAGTCCAACACCTTGCTCAGTACAGGGTCAACTGCAGGGGTCTGCGGACCAAGGGGATGGGGTTTCCGGTATTTCCGCGGACCAGGAGGCAGGGTTTGCGGATGGGAGCCAATCACAAGCACAGGAGGTGGGGTTTGCAGGCGGGAGCCAATCACGCAGAAGGGGGCAGGGTTTGCAGGCGGGAGCCCCGCAGCCCAGGTCCTAACAGGCTGCAGCCCACTACTGGGCTGCGGCCCACAGGTTGGAGGACCCCTGAACTAGAGCATTCAGCCTGTGTCTGAAGACCTCTAGCAAAGGAAAACTCATCTCATATGGTAGCCTGTTCTACTAGCTGATAGCTCATATAGTCAGGAAATTTCTTCTGATGTCTAGCCTTTTAGTTTGGATTTCATCATGACCTCCACTCCCTTTTCTGTATGACAGCCCTTCAGATATTTGAAGACTGCTATCATATTTCCCCTTTGTTTCTTTTTGGTAGGCTAAAGATATCCAGATGTTTTTACCATCTTGGTATCCCTCCTCTGAACATGCTCCAATTTATCAGTGTCCTTTTGAATTGTGGTGCTAGACCTGGATATGATACTCCAAATGAGTCTCTATTAAGTTGCAGTCATCATTTATTCTAAAAAAGAAAAGAAGAAGAAATGGAACTGGGGCAATCCTTATTATTTCCTTTACTAGTAAGCTGGCAATTGCACCTTGCCAGCAATGAAAGATATCTCATACCTGGAATCTGGAGGGCCTGTACCCTTTTGGTGTTCCAGAAGGCCATGAAGACCTAGATATTCCTGCAAGCACTGGGACAGGATGAGATTTGAGCCCATCACATATATTCTTGGAATGGACTATGGCACTTTGGCTGTATGTGAATATTTTAACCTCATGATGGTTTGCTGTTGTTGTTAGCCACCCAGGGTTATATCATATAAGATGGGTGAACATATAAATCAAAGAAATAATACAGATCAAAAGCCCTTAAGGAAACATTGATGACATATTCATTCCAAGTTATTTCAGCACCCATACATTATCATCCTTATCTCTTCTTACTTTGCCATACATGATTGCCATACATAACCCATTACCACTGCATTCAAGTTATTTTATGTTTCTCCTCACATACCCAAATCTCATATCCAGCTGGCATATACATATCCAACTCTCACACTCAGTAGCTACGTATACTCTTATACACAACTGTTTTCACTTATTTTGACAAACATTCATTCCTTGCAGTAGACTATATAATATCCACTACCCTTCTATCAGCTTTTGTACAAAATTTCTTCATTTATTTCCAATCTTTAGTAAACATTCTACCAGAGAACACCAAGTGATCTATTTGATCCAGTTTTTAACCTTTATGTAATTGTTCACTCAATTTTCCTTGGCAAACACTGTTAAAGTTATTTGGTTAAAGTATTCTATGCAGAATTAAACGCATGGCATTTTCTCCACTAAAATCTGGCCAGAGAGTGGAAAAGTACAAGTTACAAAAGAAAACAATGTACAAGTGACCCTGCATTGAAATTTTGGTTCTCAAAACATTCTACTCATAATCAGCAGATGTCCGTCCATATAGCCAAAACAAAACAGCTCTTATCACGATTGTTCCCAAGAGAACTGTAGCTCGAGGGAAGGCCAATACACAACACTGCCATCGTGTGACGCTTTATAGTAAGTACAATTGCTACCAAAATGCTATGCTGAAAGAGATGCCCATTTGAACCAATCAGATGTGAGCTATGAACCATGGGTATTCATTTATACTTATGTTCTCACTTATGTTCTTTATATAGGCTTTTTGCTCTTTATGTAGACTGCTATCTACATGTACTTGTATCTGAACTGTAACCATGCCTGGTCTTTGCACAGACCATGATGTTTTTCTTTCCTCACTTCTGGTGATGGAACTCTGCTTATGCTTTGATTTTACCTTTTTGCAATAATGCACTATACATCCATTATTGCCTTATGCTATCAATAAAGATATTGTTAGCCTTACAACACGTTGTTTGGATTACTTCATGCCTGCAACCCCGAATTAGTTAACCATCACCCAATAAACACAACTATCTTGGTCTTGATTCATTAATTTTTATATCCATATTCCTTGTTGCATCATATAATGTAAGTCCCAACCAATACACCTTTAACATTACCACAAGCAGTTCTTATACATCTATCCATAAATACTGTATATCAAAAAACCAAGGAGACATGTTTCCTGCTCAGTACTGAACTATTTGCTAAGCATTCCATATTTCCATGCATGCTTTCATAAACAGTATACCAATCATATACAGTATACCAACCTTATCACATTCAGCAACCAACCCTCACTCCATATTCAAACAAAATGTTTCATAGCTTACTCATATGCTTTCTCTAAATCACTATGTAATAAACTTTCTTGCATTCATACCAGATAAAAGTATCTAGCACCAACGATGGTGTTTTTTTTTGCAAATCTTTACTTCCATTGAATAAGTGTTATTTAAATATTAACAACTCTTTTTAGATTAATGATGCAAATAGATATTTTTAAGCGAATATACAGTCTAGACAGTAGTATGCTTCCTGGGGAAGTGGGGAGTGGGGCGGTGATTGATTATGACCACTTAAGTTATTATGACTGCACATTCACTTACAGACAAGAGCTAAAATACTCTGTCATATTTTCAGCAATCATACTGAAAATCCTTAACTAAGGCAAATTCCAACTTTCCCCTTTTTTAAACATGTATATAGTCATTCATCCATTTAGCTCATCTACACATAATTCAAGATAGACTTCCACTGATACCAGCTCATTTTACTTTAATAAAATTTATCCACCATATATCTAGAACAGAGCTTTCCAAACTGTGTGTCGGGACACGTTAGTGTGTCGGCTGCAGTGTCTGGGTGTGTCGCGGCTCCTGCTGCTGCCTCTAAACCCTGCCAAGATTCTGTGCAGGTCCTAGTGCCTGCCTTGTGCCCTGCTGCCTCCAAACCTGCCCTGCCAGGATTCCACACAGGTCCTAGTGCCTGCCTTGTGCCTTGCTGCCTCCAAACCTGCTGTGATTCCGCACAGGTCCTAGTGCCTGCCTTGTGCCCTGCTGTAAGAGTGTGTCGCGAAATGATGCCCTGCTGTAAGAGTGTGTCGCGAAATGATGCCCTGCTGTAAGAGTGTGTCGCAAAATGATTCATGTCTAAAAAGTGTGTCACCAACATGAAAAGTTTGGAAAGCTCTGATCTAGAAACTGAGAGTAAAGAACCTGTCGCCATCCAGATGTTGTTGAATTACAATTGTCATCAGCCTTAAGTCTACAGTGGCCTTCAGGGGCACGGCTCCACAGGTGGCCGGATGTGAGACTCTGTTCTTCAAGTTGGGTTCCCGAGAGCAGTTGGGAGTGTTGCTGCTGTACCAGCCTCCCTGCTGCGTAGCAACCTCCCTGCCCGAGCTGCTGGAGGCTGTTTCGGGGTTGGCGGTGGAATTCCCCAGACTTATGGTTCTGGGGGATTTCAACCTGCCGTCCCTGGGATGTGCCTCAGAGACGGCTCGGGAGTTCATGGCTACCATGGCAGCCATGGGCCCGGTCCAGATTATCCGGGACCCAACTCGAGACAGTGGTCTCACTCCGGACTTGGTTTTCCTGTCAGAGCAGTGACAAGGTGATCTGGGGGGAGAGTTGCATCTTTCCCTGTTGTCATGGTCGGATCATGCCCTGGTGACCCTTAGATTCTCATATGCTGCCCCACTCCGCAGGGAGGCTGGACCTATTCGATCGGTCCGCCCCCAGCGACTAATGGACCCGATAGGGTTTCAGAGGGAGCTGGGGGTTATATCCGAGGATCTTCTGCATGGTCCAGCGGAGGTCCTGGCCACAGCTTGGAATAAGAAAGTGGCCGGGGCCTTGGACAGGATCGCGCCTATGCGGCCTCTCTTGTCCCATCCGACCCGATACTCCCTGTGGTTTACGGAGGAGTTGAGGGTGCTGAAAAGGGTTAAGAGACATCTAGAGCGTCGCTGGAGGAAGACAAAGACCGAACCCGACCGAACACAAGCTAGAGCTGCGGTTAAGGCCTACCTTGTGGCGGTAAGAGTGGCGAAACATCAATATTTCTCCGCTCGTATTGCATCTGCAGAATGCCGCCCGACGGCCCTGTTTAGGATTACTCGATCTCTCCTAGGTAAGGTGGGGCCGGTGACCCACCTTCAGGGCCGTGCGGAGGAATTTTCAGAGCATCTGATGGATAAAATCGCTCGGATCCATTCTAAGTTGGACTCCAAGCATGATACATGGTCTGGGGAGATGCCAAGGGAACATCTTTGCCCGATAATCTGGGAACGGTTTGATCCTGTTGGGCCTGAGGAAGTGGACAGGATCCTCCAGACTGTAAGGGCCACTACTTGTCATTTTGACCCATGCCCCTCCTGGCTGGTGAAAGCAGCCAGGGAGGTGACATGTGGTTGGGTCCATGCGAT
Source organism: Charina bottae (assembly GCA_023362775.1). NCBI lineage: Eukaryota > Metazoa > Chordata > Lepidosauria > Squamata > Charinaidae > Charina > Charina bottae. The sequence continues at coordinate 55,188,451 of JALMGJ010000006.1, forward strand.
GGTTACTGCATCCTTGGGAGAGGGAGTGTTCCCGGCGGCTTTTAAGGAAGCGCTGGTGCACCCCCTCCTCAAGAAGCCATCACTGGACCCTATAGTGTTGGACAATTTTCGTCCCGTCTCCCACCTCCCCTTTCTGGGGAAGGTGGTTGAGAAAGTGGTGGCATTACAGCTCCAGAGGATTCTGGATGATACGGATTATCTAGACCCCTTTCAGTCAGGGTTCAGGCCGGGATATGGGGTAGAAACTGCATTGGTCGCACTTACTGATGATCTCTGGTGAGCGCGGGATGGAGGCAGTGCATCCATCCTGGCTCTTCTTGACCTCTCAGCCGCTTTCGATACCATCGACCATGGTATCCTTTTGGGACGGCTTAGGGGGTTGGGGGTGGGCGGCGTGGTTTTGCGCTGGTTCACCTCCTTCCTCCAGGGCCGATCCCAATCGGTGGTAATAGGAGATGAGAGATCCGACCCTCGGCCCCTACTTTGTGGGGTGCCGCAGGGTTCGGTTCTGTCCCCTCTCCTATTTAATATCTACATGAAACCGCTGGGTGAGATCATCCGCCAACACGGGATGAGGTATCATCAATATGCTGATGATACTCAACTATACTGTATATCTCCATCCCGGGCGAGTTAAGTGATGCAGTGACTGCCCTTTCTCAGTGTCTGAAGGCTGTGGGGGCCTGGATGGGGAACAACAGGCTTCAGCTGAACCCTGGTAAGACGGAGTGGCTGTGGATTGATGGTGCCTCGAGATCCAGAGAGTTGTCATCTTTAGATCTGGGCGGGGTGGCACTACCCCGTTCAGACACAGTGCGGAACCTGGGTGTCCTTCTGGACTCACGACTCCTGCTTGAAGAGCAGGTGGCAGTCGTGGCCAGAAGGGCATTTGTACAACTTCGAGTTGTACGCCAGCTACGCCCTTTCCTGGACCGAGATGCCCTCCAGACAGTCACTCATGCCCTGGTCATCTCCCATATAGACTATTGTAATGCACTCTACATGGGGCTACCCTTGAAGAGTATCCGGAAGCTTCAACTGGTCCAGAATGCGGCTGCGCATGTAGTTATGAGTGCCCCAAGATCGGCACATGTGACACCTCTACTTCACGAGCTGCATTGGTTACCAGTTTGCTTCCGGGTCCAATTCAAGGTGTTGGTTGTCACCTTTAAAGCCCTACATGGCATGGGACCAGGTTACCTAAGGGACCGCCTCGTCCCCAGAGCATCGACCCGCCCCACTCGGTTATGCAGAGAGGGCTTGCTACGGACCTCGTCTACAAGAGAATTCCATCTGACGGGGTCCAGGAAGCGGGCATTCTCTGCAGTGGCACCTGCCCTCTGGAATATTCTGCCCATGGAGGTGAGGCAAGCCCCCACACTGATGACCTTCCGAAAACAATTGAAGACCTGGCTCTGCCACCTCGCTTGGGATGGGAGGTGTAATAGCTCCTCTTGGGGATGGCTTGCTCCATAGAGTTCTTTTAAACTTAACATCAGAGCCTCTTGGGTTTTATATATTTAATTAATTTATATAGATATACATTTATGTACGGTATTTTATATGCTTTTATATGTTTTAATTGTCAACTTTGTGTAAACCGCCCAGAGTCCCCTCTGTGGGGGGAGATGGGCGGTGATATAAGTATGATAACTAACTAACTAACTAACTAACTAACTAACTAACTAACCTGTTTGGAAAATGGTGAGGGATGCTGGGAATTATAACTTTTGGAGAGTCACAGATATCCCAGTCCTAGTCTCTTGACCATGGAACTGTTAAGAGTAGCTGGATCCATGTGGTTGAGCAATATAATTTCAATATGGTTTGAACAGTTCAGTCTTCTTGAACTATTATGTATTCCCATCCTTGGTTTTGCTTTAATCCTGCTTTTGGCTTGCTCCTTGACTGTGATTGTTAATGCTGACTTGCCCTTTGATTCCAATGACTATCTAGCTCTGATGCCTTTTTCTCCTCTGCTTATGACTCACTTTTGACTGGTTTCCACTGTTTCGCACTAGACCTTGAAATTCAGACACAGGGAAACAAAGAAAAAGCTAAAACGTTGTGGCACTCCAGAGGCTATTCTGGCACAAGTATCCTCAGCTTTCCATGAAACAAATGGAGTGTGATGAAGAACCTTTGTGTAAACTTTTCAGCTGAGGATCATACCAGGCTTTTGAATACCTGCCTACTACATTCCAACAAACAGATGGAGCCAAGATAGATATTTATTAGTTTATTTACTCACTCCTGGCATCATTCTTTATGCTATATAAGAAGATCCCCATCAAACCTGACTGGAAAAGGAGAGGAGAAACCCTCACTAAGATTTGTGCAGCCAGGTTTTGGGTAGCATTTCAGCAGCAACCCCAGCAGCAACCACAATTGTGAGGAACTTTTTCCATAGGTAGCTGAGTGTGAGACTGTACTTATCAGGTTGAGCCAGAGAGATAAGCTGTGATGCTGCTACTATACTATCCTCCCAGGTGCATAGCCTGAGCTATTTGATCTCATTGTAGGGATGATTTATAGATTTGTTGGAATCCAGGGCAATTTAGTTTTCTCTTTGGAGTCAAAGGCATTTCAAGAAGTTATGGCTGTCATTACAACCATGGGCTTGTCCCATGTCATGATGGGTCAAAGCACACAGCCATCCACATATTAGACTTGGCCTTGACCTTGGAGCAAATGAAACATGATCTCCTTCCAGAGGACATTTCTACCGGTGTCTTGTCATGGACAGATAACTTTCTGTGATTTTGGGTTAACTCGAGCCACCAGCCTCCACAGCAAAGATGGGCTGATTTTGATGGCCTACTCCAGACACATAATGGATACAAGACAGACAGTGCTTAGAGGACAGTTCTGTTGAATGAGTTCATTTAGCCTCTTTTAGCCTCTGGAATTCAGTGGCAACCAGGGAGTGAGATAGGATTGCTTCTCCGTGGCTTCTCCACATCTGTTGGTCTCAGGAGGCTTCATGGTTCTCTATGGAGATCTGGGAAGTGAAATGGGTGAAGACATGGCTAAAGTGATTGTGACAAAGAATGAGCAGTGAACATGACTGGATACAAATATACGCTCATATACAAACCTACTCTGTAGCAATAAGAATAGCTGCTTCTTGCATCTGTGAAATGTCACTCAGCTGACATTTAGAGTTACTGGCTCCCTAACTGGAAAAGATGGACTAGAAAATTCACTGCATACAGCTGTAACAGTCTGGCTGATCATACAGTGATAAAATAATTTGCATTCTCTGAGAGTTGGAAACTGGTTGATGAGAAGCTGAGGTAGCATCTCATGGAACCTGAGGTATTTTTGAGCCTGTGGACTCTGAGGAGATAAACTTCGTTGTGGTGGTGGTGGTGGTGGTGGTGGTGGTGGTGGTTATCTTAGTTCCATCACCTGTAGCATAGAACTTTGTCCTCCTTGGTTAATTAAAGCAGCCAAGAAGGAGAATCCAGGCTATAGTCAAAACCTCTAAGAGAGGAGGGATCCCAATGGCCTTGAAAGAGACATTGGTCCACAACATCTTCAAAAGGTCCAGATTGGATCTCCTACTAGTGGACAACCATCCCTTTGATGGGAAAGGGGTGGAGAAAAGGGGTGGCACAGGAACTACAAAGAACTGAGAAAGAAGTGGATTATCAGTCCAGAACAAAGGACTGAAACTGCATTGGTCTCCCTCATGGATTACTTGTGGAGGAAGCATGGCCATCCTTGTCTTGCTGTACCTCTCAGCTGCTTTTGATCCTGTCAACCACCACCTGGACCATCTGTGAGGGCTGGGAATTGGAGGCAGTGCATTACAATGATTTTGTCCCTTCCTAAGTAGGCAGGTTCAATCATAAGGTCCAGATATCTGGCCCTTATGCACTCCATCATGGGATGTCCCAGTGCTCAGTTCTCTGTTCCATCTTATCTGACATCTATAAACTGAACTGGTTTAAAAATAAATGAATAAGTTCTAGAAAGAGGATTGGATCTCAATGGCTAAATTTTGAAAAATGTCCCAAAAGCTACAATGATTATCAAACATTAATATAAATTCCAAACATTTTAGATCACTTTGCCAGTGATTCTTAGAAACTTGGAATAGTACTAAGAGATTGATATGCTTTTTCTGTAGCAAAAGGTTATTTTGTACAAGAATTTAATTTTAGCATCAAAGATAGGAAGAATGAAGAAGTACCAAACTATATTTGGCTGCTGCTCTGCATAAACAGGATTTATAGGTTGAAGTGCAACAGTGCCCCCTAGTGGGAAAACACTTTTTTCTTTTGGAAACTAACGTCACTCTTTCCACTTAATGAATTGTGGATTATTCAAGATACCTGCTGCCCCAATAAATGCTAGATGCATTCTTTATTTTTTTTAAAAAAATACACTACTGAGAAATTCTGTATGTGCTTGCTGAAAGACATACTGTTAAACATAAATTATAATAATTTCATTTCACAGGAGATTACATTTTTACCCAAGAGATTGAAATGTATTTATTTATTTTATTTATTAGTTAAATTTATATGAAATTGTTAATTAATGCTATAAAATGCTAGTAAGGTGTAAATACATAGTGAATCAGTGCCTCAACAAGCTCAGTGGCACATTGCATACATGGAAATATTTCACAAGCATCCAGATTGTTTACTGACAGGTGGGATACTTTCTTTGTTTATACAACAGATATCAGACACATCTCCCCATGTGCTCAAAAGTGTATCAAAGACTTCGGCAGGCCATCTAACTTAGCTTCTTTCTTGATATAGCCAGCAGACATACTGTGGCTAATATACCAAGATGTAGGTGAAGAGTTTCCACATTTCAAAGACAATTTATAATTGATCCAGGGTCCTCTATTGTTACCATCATAAAAGCATAAACTGGGCATGCAAATATGCTGGACTGAGCTCAAGTAGGGTCATATACTTTGTAGTTCAGTATGCCCAGTAATAAAGGGGCGTGGTGGCTCAGCGGGTAAGACACCAGGCTTGTCGATCAGAAGATTGCAAGTTCCAATGTTCGAATCCCTAGCCCCGCGTTAACGAGTGAGCTCCCGCACTAGCCCCAGCTTTTGCCAACCTAGCAATTCGAAAGCATGCAAATGCAAGTAGATGAATAGGTACCACTTCGGTGGGTAGGTAACAGCGTTCCCCGTGCGTCATGCCGGCCACATGACCGTGGAAGCATCTTCGGACAATGCTGGCTCTTCAGCTAACAAACGGAGATGAGCACCGGCCCCTAGAGTCGGACACAACTGCACAAATGTGCGGAGGGAATCTCTACCTTTACCTTTATGCTCAGTAATTGTCTTGGCATGTTGTGCGATTCAACATGCTAATTAAGCTATAGTATGATAATGTGAGTACAGCAATAGTGATTGTTAATCCAGGTTTAGGATTGACTATGTTGTATGAACTCAACCATGGAGTTGTGGGAAATGATCATGGTCACCTAGTTTAACCCCTTGCCAATATAGAACATCCACAACCAAAACATCCATGAAATATGGTTATCCATCCTGCTTAAAAACTCCCAACCATGGATTGTCTGTTGTCTTCAGATATAGTCTATTCCACTGTCATACAGCTTTACCTGTCCAGATGTTCTTCCTAATATTTTAGCCTAATTCTTATTCTTATACCTGAATTTTGACCCCATTGGTCTGGAACCTATTTTTTGAAACAAGAAAGAAATAAATGTAGTGCATTATAAGTATACAGTATATGTATTAAGTATATGTATTAAGGGGCATGGTGGCTCAGCGGGTAAGACGCCAGGCTTGTCTATCTGAAGATCGCAAGTTCGGAGGTTCGAATCCCTAGCCCTGCGGCGGAGTGAGCTCCCACACTAGCTCCAGCTCTTGCCAACCTAGCAATTTGAAAGCATGCAAATGCAAGTAAATGAATAGGTACCACTTCGGTGGGTAGGTAACAGCGTTCCACGTGTGTCATGCAGCCACATGACCGTGGAAGCGTCTTCAGACAACGCTGGCTCTTCGGCTAACAAACCAAGATGAGCACCGGCCCCTAGAGTCGGACACGACTGCACAAATGTGCGGGGGGAACCTTTACCTTTTTTAATATATGTATAAAGCCTTCTAATATGCAGTAAGAATATCAACAGTGGGTGAAAGGGAGATATGGGCAGGGCATACAATTGTTATTTCCCTTAGATGTTCCTGTGAACAGCCTTGCAGAACAACTGCCATCTGAAATCTCCATACACCAAATCAGTCCCACAGTTTGCCAAAGAACATGCAATAGAACATGCTGTAGGTTATCAGAAATGTTGCACAGCAGGATCTCCAGTAGAGCAACAGTCTAGCCCTATTTTTGCTAAAGGTATTTTATTTATTTATTTAATTTCATGTGAATCTTGTCTTGTGGGATCAATACTGTGAATTGAAAGCATGCTTCCAGCATTGTAAGGAGTCACTGGTGTAAATATAGGTATTGTTTTGCACTGTAGGAATTTATTTAAGGGGGAAGAGTCCATGTCAACTAGTCCTTCAATAATATTTATTTATTTATTTATTTATTTATTCATTCATTCATTCATTCATTCATTGTGGTATTTATACCCCGCCTATCCCCTCCCTAATGGAGGACTCTAGGCGGCTTACAAGCATATATATACATTAATTATACAATTTTTACAAATCACCATTTTCACCGCATGTGAGGGGAGGGGATAAGGGAACCGACTCTTCCAGGCTCTGGAGTACAATTCCCAGGATGCCTTGAGCCAGCTGCTGACGTCCTGTAGCTGTTGCATCCGGGTCCGTCGTCACCGCCGCCATTCGATCTTCCTCCGATCCTTTCCTCCGGTGGTGCCGACTTCCCGACAGGATACCAGCAAATTAGCCCACTTAAGGTGGTACCCATTTATCTACTTGCAAAGCTTTCGAACTGTTGGGTTGACAGGAGCTGGGACTAGCAACGAGAGCTCACCTCATTGCACGGGGTTCGAACTGCAGACCTTCTGATCTGCAGCCTACAGCTCAGCAGTTTAACCTGTTGAGCCACCGTGTCCCACATATCTCTGTCTCTCTCTTCCCTCTGGTGAATAAGGAAACTTCTATTGATTTGAACACAGGATTACTTGCCAGCAACACACTTCTACTTATATTCAAGTGAACACACATGAAAACACCTTCCATACTCCACACCTTCCATACTTCTTTGCTCAACAGGTGGAGACTGGAGATCTACAGACCATTTCCAGCTTATACAAAGATATTAGGGGATGATACAATGTATGAAACCCTTTACCTTTTCCATACAGGACAGCTGCACAGTAGAGATGGGCAACAGGTGACCCTTGACTAGCTTTCTGTAACCATCAGAGCCCTCACCAACCAGGACTAACTGGTGTACATGGTAGCACGATTACTAGCCACTTTGAGGTGGGGAACACACAAATATAGTAATGCAAACCCTAAAACCATCTTACAAAGTTCTTCCTCTCCCCCAAGCTCCTTCGAAAAATGAGAGGGAGCAAACAGAAGATCCTGCTCAACCGCCTCTCCTACACCTCAGCCCATGAAGAAAGAAAATATTAAATGCCACCTCAGACCTCCAAATGTTGCCCATCACTGTACTGAAGGCTTTGTTCATGTCAAATCTAAAGAATAATGGAAACAGTACATTGAAATATAATACTAAAACATAATATAGAAGAATTATGAATAAGATTTGCTTACTTTTGGAATAAGGTGCAGGTGACAACATTGTAGCTGAAGTTTTCTGAAAAATAATTTAAATGTTTATACTGCCATATTCCCATGGGGATTTTCCAGGGATGCCCCATCCATTAATATTGCTGAAGCAGGTCTCACAAGCCCAAGGGCAATTTTCTTCCCATGAGACCTTAACTGTAAATATTTATAAATATTATAGTCAGCAGAAGGTATTTGCATAGAAAAAGCTCTTCAATATAATAGGTTTCCTAACATTTTATGATGCTTTTGTTTCTCCACTAACTGCAATTTAATATACAATAATTCAGTAACAAATCCTAGAAATTACAAATCATACATATTGGGATTCATTCGATGACATAAAATATGCAACAACTAGCTTCTTCCAAAAAAAAAAATTCTATTAAGCTTTAGGTCTCCAGTTATAAATTGTAGTTGACCATTGACTCACCAGTTTATGGGGAAAGGTAAATGGAATTTGCTTCTGTCCCTAATGAAGAATGAACTGTATTACAATATAGGTAATAAAGGTGGCTAGATAGACTATAAAATAGGGAATTAAACTTCAAGATACTACAGCTCTGAAAGTAAGCAAACATTAATCAAAACTCTTATAAAGGAGAGTGTGTGTGCATACACACACACACACACAGGCTTTTAAATGTTAAATTGATCTGAAACTGCATCAATCCAGCATAAGTTGTGGGTTTTTTTCAGCCACCTGCTTGAAATGTTTTAGGCATCACATGATGTCATCTCTCATGATCTAATTATTTTGATACAATATAGGCCATCTTACAGTATGAATATGCAATCTTTTTGGAGCTGCATTCAAAATAGGAGGCAGGGGCAAGAAGAAAAAGAAATAATAATAAAAAAAGAATGTACACACTCAGAGACAGGAAAGATGTTCATTTTTAAAGGTAAAAATGGATACAGATTCTAAACATCACTTTACTGCTGAATTTCAGCTGCATAAGGCAAGGGATGCATAAAATCAATCATACATTGGTTATCAGTTGGCTTCCAGGTACTGGTTGTCACCTATTAAGCCCTTCAGGCTCAGGAACTGGACACCCAAGGACCAGTTTTCTCCATTTGTCTCTACCTGTTGGGTAATATCTGGCAGGTCAGCATGTTCCAGCTCCCATTAGTTAAACAATGCCATCTTATGGGAAGTCAGAGAATGGGCCCCCGCCCCCTGAAACAGCATTTGATGTCAAAATGGAAGTGTTTCCCTGATATTGGGCTCTTACTATTTTTACTGTTATTATTTTTCCTCTTTTTGTTATTGATCTAAATTACACTTATGATATTGTTGTACTCTGCCTAGAGTTGCTGTGGTAACTGAATGGCTTATATATTAAATAAATAAACAAATAAGGCTTCTATATGTGTTGTACAGCTGATTATTTATTCAGGTGCCTACAAATATACTAGTTGTTGCATTCAGAAATGTGTCCCCATACCTATAATCTCCAAAGGCTTCTGCAGAGACTTGTATTCTTTGAAAAGTCTTACAGCCGCAAGTTTGCTATGGCTTAATTGACTGTGAAATTACAGCTTAAATAGCAAAATCTTTTAATGCATTAGAACTGTAAACATGGTGCCAAAGACAGAGTTTCATTGTTTCAAATACAGAAAGAGGTGTACACAGAAAGAGGTGTTCAACTTACCTTCTAAATTTAGAGATAACTGTTTTAAAATGTTAAGAAAAAAAAATTGCCAGGCAAGGTAGACGTTTCAGTTTCAGGAGAGGAATGCTTATGATATGTGTGGGGTGCCGCAGGGTTTGGTTCTCTCTCCTCTCCTATTTAACATCTACATGAAACCACTGGGGGAGGTCATCAGTCACCACGGGATGAGGTATCATCAATATGCTGATGATACCCAATTATACATCTCCATCCCGGGTGAAGAAAGTGATGTGGTTGCTGCTGTGTCTCAGTGCCTGGGGGGCTGTGGGGGCCTGGATGGGGAACAACAGGCTTCAGCTGAACCCTGGTAAGACGGAGTGGCTGTGGATTGATGGCCCCTATGTATCCAGGAAGTTGACATCTTTGGTTCTGGATGGGGTGGCACTGCCCCATTCAGACCCAGTGCGGAACCTGGGGGTCCTCCTGGACTCACGACTCCTGCTCAAAGAGCAGGTGGCAGTCGTGGCCAGAAGGGCCTTCGCACAACTTTGGATTCTGTGCCAGCTATGCCTGTTCCTGGATCGAGATGCTCTCTGAACAGTCACTCATGCCCTTGTCATCTCCCATATAGACTATTGCAATGTGCTCTACATGGGGCTACCCTTGAAGAGTATCCAGAAGCTCCAGCTGGTCCAGAATGCAGCTGCACAGGCAGTTACTGGTGCCTTAAGATTGGCACATGTGACACCACTGCTTCACGAGCTGCATTGAGTACCAGTTTGCTTCTGGGTCCAATTCAGGGTGTTGGTTATCACCTTTAAAGCCCTACATGGCATGGGGCCAGGTTACCTGAGGGACCGTCTCATCCCCAGAACATCGACCCGCCCCACCAGGTCATGCAGGGAAGGCATGCTGCGGACCCCATCGACAAGGGAATTTCATCTGACGGGGTCCAGGAGGTGGGCCTTCTCTGCAGTGGTGCCCACCCTTTGGAATATTCTGCCCCCAGAGCTGAGGCGGGCCCTCCCTCACTCCTGGCCTTCCGGAAGAATCTGAAGACCTGGTTCTACCGCCTGGCCTGGGATGGGAAAGGCAATAGCTCCTCCTGGGGGTGGCTGGCACCGTAGTCCCTCCCTATTAAATAAGACCGCATTGCCACTTGGATTTTATATTTATTTATTTTTATTTATATTGGTTTTAGATTGTAATTTTCTATGTGCTTGGTTTTAATTACTGATTTTATTGTAAACTGCCCAGAGTCCCCCACTGGGGGAGATGGGTGGTGATAGAAATACGAAAAATAAAATAAATAAATAAATAAATAAATAAATATAATTTGGGAATAACAGAACTATCTTCTATCAGATTTTTATTTTTATTCATTATGGTCTGTCAATATTCACCCACTTTGCTATGTAAGAAAGAGCCATTTGGTCTGGAAAACAAAGTCCATTTCTGGATTTTTTGTGTTGCCAGTGCTGATAAGTGAGAACAGAGGAACTTGAGACCTCTGGAATGCTAATAGCTAGGACTTCTTACAGACCAGTACAATACTTGTGTTTTTTTGTTTTTTGTTTTAGTATCTGTCAAATGCAAACATGCAGAAATACTTCATATTTTGTATGCAAAAGACATCTGATTCTTCCAAACAACTTTCACCATACCCCTTTTATTTTCCTAATATGATCACTGAGTTCAACTCTTGTGTTCCAATTGAATTTATCTGCAATCCTCATTTCTTCAAATAGCTTTGGTTGGTGTTGTCTTCACAACAGTTTTTCCTAAACAAAATTTAGAGCAGCTTGACAATATAGACATCTCAAATGTCTAATTACTTCCAGTTAATTCATTGTTTAGTAAACCTAAGTGTACATGTTGTCTAATTATTGCTAAGTGGATCGAAACTTAACAGATATACCTGTAACACAAATTTATCTCCTCTCTATCAATTACTACCTTCTTGCCCCATTATTGTTGCTGTTTTAAAAAGTTGAACTACTTCAGATGTTTTTCTGTTTCTGTGATAGTTGGCAGATTTTGTTGTTTATTTGTTCAGTCGCTTCCGACTCTTCATGACTTCATGGACCAGCCCATGCCAGAGCTTCCTGTTGGTCGTCGCCATCCCCAGCTCCCCCACGGTCGAGTCCGTCACCTCCAGAATATCATCCATCCATCTTGCCCTTGGTCAGCCCCTCTTCCTTTTGCCTTCCACTTTCCCTAGCATCAGCATCTTTTCCAGGGTATCCTGTCTTCTCATTATGTGGCCAAAGTTCTTCAGTTTTGCCTTTAATATCATTCCCTCAAGTGAGCAGTCTGGCTTTATTTCCTGGAGTATGGACTGGTTTGATTGTTTTTCTTATTAAACATTCCTTAACTTGATGCCTTTCATATGTGTTGGGACTTCAATTAACACAACTGGGGATTCCTTTCCCAATACATCTAGAATGTGCGATGTTAAAGAAGGTTGTTCTAATACATTATGCCTCATATGTCTCCATGATGGAGCACACACATTGGGAGCTATGCTAGATATAATCTTAAATGTATTTTTATTTGAATAAGAATTGTTTTCAAAGTCAAGTGCCATCATATGGATGTGGGATGGGCAGATCAATAACAAACATCATCATCAGGGAAATTAACACCAGCTAAAGAAGTAGAGAGAGACATAAAAGAGAAAAAAAGAAACAAAAGAGAAACCAATCTGCTTAAGAACATGTCTAATGTATGTCTAATGTATATGTACATATGCAAATTTAGAAACAATTGCCTTTATTTTCATGGAAATACAGTGTGTCTTGCTATTATTGGGACGATAGTCATGAAAAGACCTGGTCACTTGCTCTTTTAGTGCTAAACAGTGGTGAGGAAGTTTAAGGCCATGCCCCAACATTTCAGTTTGGCCAGACTGCCCTTAAAATACAGAGTCCTCAAACAGAAGACTGTCCCCAACAGCCCTTCAAAAAGAGGGCTTCCTTCTGTAAAGTAGGACATAAAGCCACATGGAAGAGAGATTTTGTTTAAAATAGCAGCAGATGGCATGGGAGTCACCCTGGTGCCAGAACAGCATGATGGTGAAGCCCTAAACAATGTACCACCAATGATCCCCAGATCTGTAAAAGAGGCTAAACTCATTAGAAGATCACCATTAGATAAGAGCCTGTACTTGGGGAAGCTGCTCCCTTGTTCTTCTCAGTCTTAGCAGCAAAGAGGGAAACTGTTTCATGCTCTGGTTCCATTACTATTTAGACCTATGAGAGGTGACTTGGATTACACAGAGCTATGTGCCATGGAAGAGGCAAGATTGTTCTCAGTGAGATCTAGTTGTAACATGATTTGTTTCAAGAAAGCATTTTGTATCACCTGGAAGCTTCAATTTAGCGTTCCAACTAGAAGCCTCTTCTGACCCCTCCAGGTCCATAAGCCAACCACCGGAAATGCTGAAACAGGTTTCTGCACATGTATAATGCAGACACGGAAGCCTTTTCCAGCTATGGGACTACCAAGGGAGGCCTCAGAAGTTAGGCTAAGTGAAGAAGCCCAGCCACTTGCTGTTAGAAATGGGGTGGCCAGGCCACGTTATTTCAGGCAGCAGCACAAAGCATCATCAAAGCAAAATCCCCCTCCAAGCTTTTCACAGCTATATTACTTGGCACAACTCACGTCTGGTATGGCCTCTTCTCCAATTCTTGGGAAGCATTCTTCCTTCCATAAGAGGCTTTCTTGTTTTCTTCCTCATTCTCAGGATATTTTAGGATTTATTTTGGTGGCATTTGTAAACTTTATTTTTGTAAGGTGGTGAGGGATATTTGCTTTTGCCAGGAAGGGAATTCCATCGTGAAAATTTGCTGGGGAATTAACTGAGTTGTGAGAAGCCAGGAAAGCTGTAATTAGAAAACTCCTTCTAGAATGATGGCTGAGAAGCAGTCTGCTCATGAATCAGGATCACCAGCTCACTCTGCCCATTTAATTCAGTCATCAAATAGTGGACATTTCAGTATTTGAATGGTAGTAATACAAGGCTGGCGGAGAGTTTCATCTGAGTAATGATTTTGGAAAACCAGGAAAAAGAATATTTATTTAGAAGATGACAGGGATTAGCTAGAGACCATTGTGAAGGTTTTGATCAAATAAATTAAAAAAAAAGTTCTTGAATTCAAAAGCTCTTTGCCTTGTCACTGCACAATCATTTCCCGTTTATTGTGATCCATTCATTTGAACAAAAGAGGAGGTCCTAGCCTGCCTATTTGTAGCAACCAAGATGATAGCAGTCGCATCTATATTCCATCCAGTTTTCAACACCAATTATTTTGACTTTAAAATGCTTTCCTAGTGTGGGAGGGTTCTCTTTGTTTCCCTTGATGAAAAATAAAATGACTCTTTTAAAAAGAGTCTGGTGGGTCTTGTTTTTCTTAAGCCTCAGCAGTAGGCAGTTTGTAATTGAAAAAGTTGTGAACAATGGAACTCAGAACTTGCTCATCTTTTCTGGAGAGATGAAAAAGACTTTGAAAGACTAACTTGGCTTTATAAACTATTGCATCGTGGTGAAATCATTAGATATTCTCCCTCCTGCTTTTTTCTTTTCTTCTTTTTCTTTTTCCATACATCTCAGCTTCTCACGATTATCGATTATGGGATTTATTTGCTCTGTTCTTCCTGCATGGCAGGATATATTCACTAAGGATTCCTTTCTATGTTATATTTGAAATACCATGAAAAAAATGGAGGTTGAGAGCCAACATTTAAACACTGCTGAAACAGCCATGTATAAATGGATAATATTGTCCCTTTATCAGAAGAAAAAGGTATATGTAGTAAAGCTGTTGATGACAGTCTTCCCACCTAAGCAATAAACTGACCTACACTGTAATGAACAAGGATAGTTATGTTTGTTTGCAGGCAAAAGGTAATTTAGATTCCACTGCAAACCTAGTTCCTTTGTAAGTAACATAGAAACAGGCATGTTGTCTAAGGTATGGCAAGGCTAATAAGGCCCTTTGCGCAGCTTCGGCTTGTGCGCCAGTTACGCCCATTCCTGGACCGCAATGCCCTCCGAATGGTCACTCGTGCCCTTGTCATCTCCCATATAGATTATTGCAATGCACTCTACATGGGGCTACCCTTGAAGAATATCCGGAAGCTACAGCTGGTACAGAATGCAGCCGCGCGAGCAATTATAGGTGCACCAAGATCAGCACACATAACACCTTTGCTCCGCGAGCTGCATTGAGTGCCAGTTTGCTGAAGTCCAACACTTTTGGAGTTATAAAATTGTGGAATGCTGATGTAAGTCATTAGTGGTTGAGATAATATGTTTGGAGCAACATAACTTCTCTACTGGTAACTCCTAGATGTAGGTGAAAGCATATTTACAAAAGCAGAATAACTTTATGTCTCTCAAGGCTATGAACAGCATCTTTAAAGAATGTTGGCTGCTGAATGACAGCCTGGAGAATCTGAATGAGAATGAAGCTAGTTGAAAATGCTTCTTTTTGTTCCTCTGGCTGGTGCTAACAGCTGTAGCGTAACTCGGCTATGAGAGTTTAGGGATTTGTGCTGGGAAGTAGGTGAAGATGAGTGAGATTAATCCTTCTCCCAACATCTTTGGTTTTCTTTATTATTTAAGAGCAAGCATGCTAAATATTGTAGACCAAAGCTTCAGGAGGTCATGCCCAATGTGACAAGAGTATTAAGAGCCATTCTGCACACAATCTGTGGAAAATCAAGGCAATGGAGAGGATTTCTAGAAGCTTCACTTTATAGAAAGCAGTGTACTCCTGCCTCACTCAACCATATTTTAAAAGAGAAGACACTGTAATTATGTCATGTAATTGGGTACTCTTGTTTGCCTCTCCAGGTTTTCAAAGGACCCTGACTTGATCCCAGGAGTCCAATCCTAAAAGCACCACCCTGCTTTCCTTCAGGTTTTGGGTAGAGTGATCTGACTCCAATTCTGTAGGTTCCAACAAGAGATGTGAAAGAATCAACATGTGCTTTGAAAGAGCAAAATGGGAGTCCACCACTGAGTTATGGTCCCTCCCTGAGGCAGAGCAATCCTGTTGTATATCTAATTACAAGAATCTATGGAATGTTCTATCTTTCTAAATAAATAAACCCATGTATTTGTTTATCACATTTCTAAGGCTGCCCAACTCCATAACAGTTCTGGGTGGTGTATAATTTTAAAACAAGCTGAAAACATTATAACCAGCAGAAAAGAATGATAGAGAGGGGGGGGGATATCACATAACTCTCAACACTACATATGCCCAAAACAGGCCAATCACATTTCCTAGCTCAGGCCCTAGAAAATTATGCATAAAATGTAAATATAGATTTTGTAAGTAAATAATTATGCTGAAGAAAAAGAAGAAAGAAGAAAAGAAGTTATGGGACATAGAATATGCTTTCTAATGAATAGAACTATCAAGGGCAAATTGCAACCAATGTTTAGTAGAAAACGTGGCATGGTGCTTCTATCTGATTGTCAGAATATCTGGATCTGTGATCTACGGTTCTTTTTCTTCCATAGAGAAGTGGCACATCTGAGCATGCCTTTTAAACAGTGTACAGTAAATAACAGAAAGTGTAGTTTGGCTGTTTGCTTCTGTCTGCTGCAAAAATGCTGAATTATGTTTCCACAGAAACTGAAAAGATTATTTTCTGCAGGGTTTTATACAATTTTATATTAGAAAATGTTTATATTAATGTATCTTAAATACAATTTAAGGATAAAGGGAAAAATTACCTTTACTTCCTATCTGAGAGGAGGAGGGGTATTCTTTATATAATCATTAGTCGAGAATTAAAAGGCATTTTCAGATAAATTGGTCTTCTATCCCATTTCTTGCATTGTCTCTCCTAATAACCTGTGTCTTGGAGATAAATGAATGCATTAAAGTTCTTAACTGCTCTTTGATAGACTACAAATGGACATGGTAGAAGGGCAATATTTGAACAGTAATGATTTGTAAGCTGATGACAAAGGCTCTTAGACCACAGAGTAAATAGCTAAAGAGGTCATGAATCTTAATAGCTTCCAAATCAGAAAGATCTGCAACTTATAGGCTTTGACCAGGATGTGCATGGAATGTATAAATATTAATAGAGTCGGCAAGGACTTGGCGTCCAAGAGCTGTCTAAAATTTCACAGTGGGAAAATTGAAGCTGCAGTGTGTAGAGAAGTGTTCTCACCTGAAAATGAACTGCCAGCTTATGTGTAAATATTAAAATGCCATTTTACCCCTGAAATGTTTAACATCTGGAGCCACTTTGGCATCCTGTGACATTCGTTTGCACTTTACGTTACCAACATGTCAGTCATTACAATGATCCTTAGAACACTCCACTTCCTAAATGCAAAGCTCATAAAAAAGCACATAATGCTTCAAGAACTAAGCTGCCACCCTCCACCTTGCATGTTGTTACTGGTGGGTGTGATAACTTCATAATGGGGTCTTCCACCCATCCGGATGTAGATCTGCATCTACATTTCTACATGCATCTACATGCATCTACATCCTAATTTCCAAAGCCTTCTGCAAGGGATTAATTCAGACCCTTAGAAAGAGCAGTTTTTACTATCTCCATAGTAGCCTGATGTTTGGAAGAGATGAAAAGTAAAAGAAAAAGCAAAGAAGGTTCTCAGAAATAAAAGAAGGGGTCATCAGAGAACAGAAAACAGGTACTTTTGGCTCTGCTGTAACTTCATCCACTCTACAGCCTTCATCTGATTAACCCGAGAATTGCAACTCTTGACAGAGAAAGAGGTTCCTACCATGCTATACACCTCAGAAACATATAAATATTAATAGAATGGCTCTATTAATATTTACGCTTGTTCTGTCTCTACATCTAGAAGTCCCCTGAGGCTTCTTCGGGAATCAACCACTTCCCTCTTCCTAATGCCCATGCATTATTTCTTCCTTCTGCCTGCCTCCCTTTGATTTCCTTGATCCGGTAGTAAACACTATTGCAGTGTTTCGGAACCTTGGCAACTTGGATATGTGTGGACTTCAACTCCCAGAAATCCCCAGCCAACCATGCTGGCTGGAGAATTCTGGGAGTTGAAGTCCACACATCTTCAAGCTGCCAAGGTTGAGAAATACTGCACTATTGGCTTTTATTTCATCTGGCTTGTATGTGTTCCCATTTGCTCATTAGAACATTAATCCAAATGTAACAATGTTTAAATTAATACATGAATCCACACTCATTTCATGCCTGAAATTTCACAATTCTCAATTTTGTAATGCCCTTATCCAATTAAAAAAGAAAAAGCCTATCAACCTGTATTTCTGTGCGGAAAATTAGCATAACACAGACACATATATATGAAAATATGGTAGCAATAATATCCTATAAAAGGATACATTCGTGGCAGACAAAACAATTATTAGGCAAAAATGTGAACAAAAAAAGAGTAATTAAATTGTACATTTTGCCAACATTTAAAAAGAAATCCCAAACGAAGATAAAAATGGAATGAGCCCAAGTTAAATTTGGAAAAAGTAAGATAAACTAAAACTGACAAATTGATCTCTTCCTGTTGATAGTCAGTTCTAATACATTGTCTTCACAGGGAGTACTATTAATTCTAATATGCATTCATAATTCATTAATGTGGGAGGGAAAGCAGTTGAAGAAAAATTATTAAATTTTTCAAAAGCAGATCAGAGTTGAAAAATGTGAAGAGTGACTTTGCTAATACAGGTGGGGGCCAGCATTGTTTATTCCCACAATGCATTTGGAATTGTGTATTCATGGCAAAATTATTATAACCTACTAGATGCAAATTGGAAATTTGGAAAATGTTGTATTTGCCATCATTATATATCTCTGTCTGCAGAAAACAAAAATAGGGTTACTTTGCAGCAAAATGAAAATTGCACACACGGACACACACACTCACACTCACATCCATATAATAACAGAAGTTTCACACATTCTTTCAAATGGATTTTATGCAATGGTGACTTGACTCTAGCTGAAATGCATTCCAGTTGTGCAAGAAAGGGCATTCTGTTTCCACCAATTCTCCTGGCTGGCTACACCATTCTGTGGTTACTTAGAAAGGTTACAGTTTGGCACTCACTATAACAGTAGGCAATACAACACATAGGGTAAGATTACATTAGGGGGAAACCAGCCAAAATAGTGTAACTGCCACAGTAGAAAAGTTTTATGTTAATACAAAACACAACTGGAAATTACATTCTGTTCAAGCTCTTAAAAATACTTTAATAATTGAAAGCAAATAATGTAGTCACCTGAAAAGGTGACTATGTCGTCCCCCCCCCCCAAATAATGACATGAGTTGGCTGTTTCACCAAGAATATGGTAATGGAGTCAGGTGAAGGATTTTTGGTTTAATTTTCCTTTTCAGAAAGGGTGTGTGTCATCATCTTTCTTTTGAATAACTATGTTGATCAAACACTGACATCCATAAATTTTTCCTTTTAAAAAAAGGAGAAAACAAAAAATTGTATTTCACTGACAAAAATCATGAGGTGTTCTTCACACGCCCCACTCCAGGCTTGACTATTCACATATAGATAGAATTTCCTTCCTTAATTCTTGTACTGCGTGTATGTGTTCTTTTGTACCACTACAAGAGTGAAACAATGGCTACATATCAGGTGTCCACTGGATGTGGTCAGAAAAGTTGTGATTACACTGGTGAGATCAAAGATTTGCCTGTTTTCATGTTTTTATTATTGTGACTTTTTTAACCATGCCCTGTGGCCACCCCTGCTACATATGAAGGGACAAACATCTGCTCAATGCAATCTCTTCTTCCTAAGATCTGTAATTTTGTGTGTATGTGTGTGTGGTGCCTACGAGTCATTGCTGACTGCTGGCAACTGTCTGGACAAGTCCCTGCAGTTTTCTTGGCAAGATTTCAGAAGTGGTTTGCCCTTGCCTGCTTCCTAGGGCTCAGAGAGAGTGACTGGTCCAAGGTCACCCAGCTGGCTTTGTGCCTAAGGCAGGACTAGTACCCACAGTCTCCCAGTTTCTAGACTGGTGCCTTAACCACTACACCAAACTGGCTCTAAGATCTGTAATTATACCTCTTAAATATATATTTGTCTTATTGTGGACATTTATATCTGTCCATTCTCAATATACTTCAAAACACATAAGACAAGTTACCAACAAGCAGGTAGGTCTCTGTTCCAAAGAGTTTAAAGGGGAAATTGGGCATAGAGAAATCAGAAAAAGAAGGGGAGGCAGAGATAAACATGAAAAAAATGGATGATTATTTTAGGATTAATTTGTATGGTAAGTTATAACAGGTCATAAAAACTCTCCCTTCCATTGACCATGCAGGAATTCTCTCCATTGTGCTATTTGTGTATCAGAGCAGATCAAGGATCTTCCGTATGTTGATCTAATAGTTCTACAATTTTGCTCACATTAGTGACTTGTATATTGCTTTCATTCAGCAATACATGTTTTGCTTCAAACTCACACAGTCATTGCATGACTTAAATATCACAACAATTACTAAGAAACATAATTTCTGGCTCCATGGTGAAACTGAACTAAGTTATGCTATTTCAGATCTATTTTCAGCCATTTCTGCAAAGTCAAAACATACAGAATGCCATTTGCATTGCTTTGTCCTCAGCCTGCCAAAAATATCAACGAAATCATTCTCATTATTACAATAATTAAAGAAAATTGGCATGACTTGTTCAAATGAGTGACTAGAATACTAATACGTGGTGCTGGAAATTCCCTAAAAAGATACAGCCCAACTTCTTGCCTTCTTGCTTTCATCCCAGATATGGAAAGAGAAGACAAGTTGGTATTGCCGTTAGTTTACCAAAAAAGAGAGGAAAAGAGGAATATACTGCAGAATCAGCATCTCAACAAGCACAGCATGGAGCAAAATCTTACAATGATGCCCATGTAGACTATTCTGAAGGTTTTCTGACACCATGCAGGGATTCAATTATTCACTGCTATGTTTAAATTATACATTGCACAGCAAGAAAGTTGGAAGGGGAGGAAGGAGTTTCACAGCATTCACTCCTTACCCAGAGCATTGCTCTTTACATTTTTAGTCTGTGTTCTTCCGTTGAGGGAGGTGTTTCCAATTTTATTAAAAGAAAAAGCAAAGAAGAAAAAGAAGAAAAATCTTCATTTTATACTAGTCCCAGCCCCCAACTACCCTTCTCTGGACTCAAAAGCTAAATGGAGTTGGTGGGGGGATGGGACACCAGGGAAATACAGGACTGTAGGCCAGACTGCGAAGTTGAACAACTATTCTAAAAGAATCCAGTGGCAAATCACTTTCTCTCTGCTTCCAAGAAAATTATATTGACATGTACGTAGAATCACCAGGAGCCAGGCTCAATTCAATGACATTTTGAATGTTAAAAGCAAAGAATATATTTCAAGTGTTCAAACATTCACACATGTTCTTGTATAATGAGTTATTTTCTATCCTTCATTCATTCATTCATTCATTCATTCATTCATTCATTCATGAAATTTGTATGGCCGCCCAACTCACAGGTGACTCAGGATGGCTTACAGAAATAAAACCCCAAATATAAAACCCACTACACCCCCACCCAAATTTTTCCAATCCCAAGTGGGGCTGTGTATTTACCAAGGATCAAATAACACATGGCATTGATTTTGCAGTTGCCCCTGGGTTTGCTTGCCTTAGTTCATGGGCCATCGTGGGGATGTAAAAGATCCATGGAGAGAGGAATTAGATTTGATTGTGATGCAGGCTCCAAAGATATGGACTCCATCTTGATTCATGGATCCTCGCTTAGGAGCTCTTAATGTAATGAGTTGAGACTTTGGTTCAGGACTAGTCATGATGAAACGTTAGATTTTAGTACATCTCTCTCCAGCATTGCTGGTGAAATGGATTTGACCAATTCTTTGCATTTGTGTTGGAGTAAGAACCCATGCTTCTTATTACTGGAGATCTTGTCCTCCTGTTTCTCATCCCCCAAATAAATCTTTTCCAAACATTTCCAAATGAGCTTAATCACTTTCAGATCTTCTCTGCAACTGCCCTGTCCTGACAAATTTTATTATATTTCTATCACATTTCAAATGGGACACATGTAAAGGTGTTCTCCATGGTGCTCTTATATCAAGGATCACTCTATGTTAAGGATAGACTTGTCAATCACTTGATGCAATTGTCCTCCTTCTAGCTGTGGTGTTTCCTGAAGCAGCTAAATTTTCTTTTTAGTGTAACTCCACAGTATGTTTGTAGCATATCAGCACTTTGGAGCAACAAACGGGGCACTCGTGGAGGGTCTTGAATTGGAACAGCACAGGCTAAGCCCACGTTTTCTGAAATGAAGACTTATCAGCTTCAATGCTTTTTAAATCATTTCCACTAAACTGATAGTCATAATGTGAATAAAACTCCTGTTCCCAAGCATGTATTATCCAAACTGCAAGCCAATATCCTTGTTAATTATTATGATTTAATTATGGCGTTTTTCTTATTGCAGGCCTATTTAGAAATCATTCTTCTGTGTAACCACAAGGAGCATTATTAGTACACATCAAAGAACACAGTAAAACTCTGAATGAATGTTAATGACCCATACAAACCCAAGTAAAACATGAAATTACATGAAGAAGTAGATTTACTCATTAATCCCATTTAGTACATGATTATAGCTGGCTACAATTATTCTCTCAACCATGCTGGGTTGAACTTCATGACTTAATAGAGAAATTATGGAACTGAGTGCATGAGTGTAAAAATTACAGAACTTGGGGCCATGTCAGAGTACAATGGGATTGGAAGAATGGGTTCCTTGGGACAATTCAGAAGTGGATATTTAATACAGTCAGTAAGCAAATGGAATCTAAATTTCATCAGCAGTCCAATTAATTAATTTGTTCTAGTCCATGAGAGACTTAGTGAGTGGTTTGGGGTTTTTTTACTGGATCATGGCTCCCTTCATGTTGTTTTACTGTGGAAAAAGAATCTCCCTGCTGACATCAAAGAATGCAATCAAAAGAAATGTTGTTGACATCTATTATTCTAATAATTCTGATTATTAGACTTATGCTAAATAAAAACAGGAAGTGTACAGAGAATGATTATATACTTTATAGATCAATTCATAGAATAAAGAAGGACATTTCTCTCCAAACTCTCCTTACATGAAAGATCTCTGCATGTGAGAAAGAAAGGGGAGAAAGGAGGGGTATAGTTTTGTGACTCACAGCTCTAATTATATTTTTTCGAGATTCATTACAGAGTTTTGAAGGAGTGGTGTTGAAGTTATATATCAAAAGAATATAACTTGAGAGAGACCTGGCTTGGCAGTAGTAGTGTGAAAAAGATCTCTGTTCTAGTAAATCTCAAGCTGAACATAAGCCAGCCATGTCATCAGCTAATTAAAAAAGCAAATGCTAGTTTGGGATCTGTGGCTTGAATCATGTCAGCTGGATTTCTATTTTCTCAGTAGAAACGTTTCACTCCTTATCCAAGGAGCTTCTTCAAGCCACAGACTGTTCCACCTGGATGACTGAGAACCTTCATCGGCTAGTTTGGGATGTATGAATAGAAGCATAGAGTTCAGGTCATGAAAAGTATTCCACTCTATTCTGCCTTAGTCAGATTCCACATAAAGAAAGAAGAAACTTTATACAGTGGTAGAGTTTTTTTCCACAATTCATACAGTTTCAAGGACTGCTTCTGAAGTGTTTGATGGCAGGTGTCATTCAAGTGTCAGTTGTCGTGGTCACCTGTACATATGCTTGAGTTGCTAGGGTCAGATGGCATATACTTTTAATTTATCATCATCATCAGACAATAAGATGCCAGTTCTCATTTATATTATGGATGGAATTTAAGATTTGTCAGTCATGGTGACTCTTTTGCATGTGACCATTGTTTTTTGGTTGGTTGGTTGGTTGGTTGGTTGGTTGGTTTTTAGGTGAACCTCAGCCCCGCCAGTAACAAAAGGTAGCCGTACCTTTTTTTACAATGACTATGGCTGTGACATTAGAGGGGAGTGGTGGCTCAGCGGGTAAGACGCCAGGCTTGTCGATCAGAAGATCACAAGTTCGGAGGTTCGAATCCCTAGCCCTGCGTGCGGAGTGAGCTCCCGCACAAGCTTCAGCTCTTGCCAACCTAGCAATTCGAAAGCATGCAAATGCAAGTAGATGAATAGGTACCACTTTGGTGGGTAGGTAACAGCGTTCCGCGCACGTCATGCAGCCACATGACCGTGGAAGCGTCTTCGGACAACGCTGGCTCTTCGGCTAACAAACGGAGATGAGCACCGGCCCCTAGAGTCGGACACGACTGCACAAATGTGCGGGGGGAACCTTTACTTTTTTATGACTGTGACATTATTAATTACTTTAAATATGTACCCAAATAACAACTTCCACACATGCATTGGATCTAAACATTATATTTCACCTACAAATTATGAATTAGAAAATCTTTCATGTTCCCTGTCTCAATATTACTCCATGGATAAGAATAAAGAATGGGCCTACCTACTATTCAGACAGCATAGAACTCTTAAAATTATCAGCACTGAACCTCTTTCTGTGCCTAATCTAATCAAAACCACTAATTGTATCTCTCCATCAGTTGGTTATATAAAGCCCTCTGATTGAACATGGATGATCTGGAGAGTACCACAGAACTTGCAAGTCCAGATGCCTTTCTTTTGTAAAACAGTTGTGTAATTTGGATCAACTTGGAATACTCTTTATTTTTTTAAGTTGGATTGACACACTAACTTGTAACTTTCTTGGGTGAAGAGAATTCTTGAGTGTTTCTCTTTCTCTCAAAATTTCTAGAATTCTCACTTCTTCTTCAAGTTTCCCTATACTGTATATGATCTCCTTATAATCAATCAAGTGTATTTCTACTGGCAGACAATCTACCTGATTAGCTTTTGGAAGTTTCTGCTTTCTGTTCTTCTTCTTCTTTCAGTCCTTTTGGATTGACTTGAATGTCTTGCATCTTGCATACTACACAATACACAAAAGAAATATAGTAAATTTAACTCCATCTTTAACTTCTCTGCACTCTCCCTCCCTGAGCTCTTCTGAAGCCAAAAATCACAATGCAGAATCAAATTAATTATCCCCCAAAGTCTCCTCCTCTTCTTCTCTTTGGAACACCTTCAGTGGTTCACTCTTCATCCACTACTTGGACATATATCCTCCATAAGCTCCTTTTCTGGAAACTCTCTAATCTTTTTTTCTGTTGATTTCCACATACCTTATGAGGGTGCTTTGCTACCTAGAGGAAAATCTAATTTATTAATTCTAATTTGGCCTATTTGTATGTTGATTAGATCACTAGTTTCCTACCCAGCCCTCTTGAACAGACAGCAGATTTTCCTCTGTCAGGTTCAAGCTATAATCACAGTGTAAAATGGTGGTGCAAAATCTTTCACCCAGGCATTTGTGACCAGAAGACTGTAATATCTACCAAGAAAACTGCAGGGACTTGTCCAGGCAGTCGCCAGGAGTTAACACTGACTCGAAGGCACTCTCTCTCTCTCTCTTTCCATATATAATATATCCTTGATGATACACACAACAATACTATAAAAAGGTTTAAGTATAATACATACCCTACATTTTTCAGGATGTGCTGTTCTAATATGCTATGGAAAAATAAAGTTTAATGCTTTATAATTCAAAATAATCAAGACCTTTGATGCAAGATTATGATACTATATTTGCAATTTAAGATGATGAAGCACTTCTACTAACATTAACATAAGTCTGAGAATTATTAAATTACTGTATATCTCATTTAGAACCCGATTGTTTTCTGTCAGGCTGTGAGTGTTTGGATTATTGAAAAAAATAAAGTTGTGATTGTTTGCATTTTATCTGATTTAAAGGAAATCTGAGAACCAAAGAGGTTGAGCTGCATAATGAAAAATATCACATTCATATTTTCTGCTCAGCTCCTTGACACTAAAGTAGGGACAAGAACTCCATGTGGTACTTCTCTTGAGTTGCAGGAGAAAGCTGTCAAACTGCATACAAAATATTTAGCACAGCAAAACGTGAACCAGGGTAGTCTCGCTGAAGCCAACAAGACCACACAAATACCAAATTGATACTGTGCCTCTATGGATTGTTAGCATCAATACATTATAGAATGAATCTTTTTCTTGTCAAGGCAGCAATCTGATGTGAAAGGCTTTGTATTTCTACATTGTTTCTGTAAAGAATCAGGAAATATTACATTTAGGTTTGAAAGACACAAATAGAAGTATTTGGTGGCAGATGGGATATTTATGAACTGTTTGTCTCCATATACCAGTCTTGTTAAGGAGCAGTCGTTTTCTGCTTCATTACCCAAAGATAGCTCTGTTTAGGGTTCCACTCAGCTGTGAAATGACTTTAAAATTTCTGTAAGGAATAGAAATAGGATTTTTATAATAAAAAGAATGCTGATAAAGTACACTAAAAGAGAATGAAAATAGTCCAATATACTATTTTGGAGGGGAGGGGGGAGAAAGAAGACCATAAATCAGTTGAATCTCATACTTAAACTTAATCATTTGGTTGGTGGGTACAAAGGCATGCTTGGATACTACTATTATTTTACTCACCTGAAACAAGGGAAAGTTTGAGATCTTCACATTGAAGATTGTTTCCATATGTAGGTTTGAAATTCTCAAGGTGCTTTTATATTTCTTTCAATGATCTTTGAGTCTATTTAATTACTGCAAGGGGGAGAAAGATTGTGTTGTCATTGTTGATAAATGCATTTTAATTACACAAACTGCACAGACAGAACAACAGAACACCACTGGTTGTCACCTATTAAGCCACTCAAATGCATCATTAATAAGCTACAACCCATTCTGGACAACGGCCCTGAACTTTCCCAGGCACGTGGTGGCAGGCTCATACTTGCATACAGACAACCACCCAACTTGAAGCAGATTCTCACAAGCAACAAGAAACAACAGGATAATGATACCAATATGGAAACCAGACCCTGACACAAGCCCAGATGTCTACTTGCCTCCATATCTACACCAACAGTACCATCAAAGCCCCAACAACTTTACACACCAAGTTAGAAGTGTCTTCACATGTTCTTCTCTAATGTGATATATGCATCATCTGCCAGCAATGTTTTCAGGACTCTACTAGGACAAACAGGCCAGACATTGGGCAAAGGAATCAATGGACAGAAGTCTGACGTCAGGACTCAAAATAGGGACAAAGTAATAGCAAAGTAATTAATATTTCAGGATATTCCATTACAATTCTCAAATTTAGCAGTTTTGAAACAAGGAACTTTGCCAGCACAATTGAATGGAAGGCAGCTGAGCTTACATACATCAAGCACTTTCAGGTTATCTCCAAAGGACTTAACAAATGCAATAGGTTCTAGATACATCACAACTGTTAATTTATAGGTGCTTGTAATCTACCTCCCAATGAAGCCCATCTGAATAATTACCTTGTCTTCCTGTTCCCCCCCATTGCCTCATCCCAATGCACCCCACGTCAGTCAAGCCACTCCATACATCTGATGAAGTGAGCTGCAGCCCACAAAAGCTTATGCCTTGAATAAAATTTTATTTATTTATTCAATTTATCCCCGCCCATCTCCCCGAATAGGGGACTCTGGGCGGTTAATAGGTTAAAATTGTTAGTATCAGAAGAGGCTACTACATTTTTTCTGCCTTCTCATTGCCCTTTCCATTATTCTTCACTCTTCTGGCTGCCTGTGCTTCTTCATCTGAAAAACAATGTTTTTCATTGGCTGTTGTGGGTCTTCCAGGCTGTGTGGCCGTGTTCTGGAAGTTGTGGTTCCTAAGCCTTCGACAATACAATGTTTTTCATGCTCTTTCCTTTAGTAAGGGAAGGGAGTTATTGTCATAACACTGACGATGCATCAGAGTGAAACATTTGTGAAGTTGCATTGGGGGCTGCCTGTATAGGGAGATGCCACAGCCACCTTATGATGTGTCATGTTGAGACCCTGTCAGAGCAACATGTATAGAGAAGGCTGCTAGTGTTGTAAGATACTCCAGAGAGTCTTGTGCAAGAGGCTTGTCTATGTATCTGGGTGACACATCAAGGAAATTTGGCTTCAATTAACTACCAATCCTGGTCTGCCATTCAAAAAGACTTGCTCATATCAACTAAGGGTATATAGGCACTGAGCTTAGGCTTGCTCTCAAAACCTGACACCATAGTTTGCGATTCAATGTGAATTCAGACAGTGATTTCTCACTTATTATGCAGCTATTTATAAACCATTCAATATTCACTTTTAGTTTTTCTAGATTTTTTAACAGAATATTTCACAATTGATTGTTGGGGCATTTGTTGCAAAAGTGAGAAACTGTGACATTTTAACATGTTTATATGATGATATTTTTAAAAATAGTTCTTCAGTGTGGCCATCAAAAGGCTATTCAGTATAGTCAGCTAAAAGGGAATATGCTATTGGGATTTCCAGTAAATTCTTAAATGATTAGCCATAATACAGACCCAATAAACTGGGTCCAAATTCTAATTAACTTCCTGTAGTTACTTGTTTAGGCTATTTAATACTAAAAGAACATTGTCAATATGTTTACATGCATAGGCTGAAAAATGTTTTATTTTTAAAAGTATGACCTGCTTTTGTTTAAGCTTTTGGGAGATGAGGTGGGAGACAGCCTTTCTGAAAACCTTTAACAGAGAAATGGGGGGGAAATGAAGTGGGATTAACAGGAGTGTTTATGTTCTTATGGTTGAGACTGAAACAGCAATTGCTGTTACCCTTCTGTTGGGACTTCTCCCTCTCTGTTCCTCCTCCTCCTCCTCCCCCTCCTCCTCCTCAGGGGTGTAACTAGGGTCTGTGCCACCAGGGGCAAACATGGATTCCATGCCACCCCATGGGTTATTTTGTCATTTTGGCGCCCCCGGGCATCATTTTGGTGCACCCCCCAGCACAGCGCCCGGGGTACATGCCCCACTTGCCCCCCACCCTAGTTGCGGCCCTCCTCCTCCTCCTCCTCCTCCTCCTTCCAGGCCTTGCTGTATTTTCCTTTCACTGTTTTATTGAAAAGGCTCCTTAGGGTACATCCTGAAAAACATATACAGAAAAGAATACAAATAATACATACCACCTTGCTTCATATTTCCTTGCTTATGGCTTTATGTTTGTGTTCAGGTACATAAGAACACCTGCTGGGTCACTGGATTTGTCCGTCATGTCTCCACTTCAAACATGTGCTTATGGCATGTCTTTGTGTGCTGTTCCCTTTAGGCTGAATGACTGTAACCAGTAATTATCCAAGACTTATGGATGTGCAGAACTGTCATCGTTAGAGTGTTATGCTCCTATAAAATGAAAATGTCTGCCTTCATTTTTCTTCATTTTATCAAACAGCACCTAGAATTTAAGACTAATGACAAGGAATTATCTCATAGCAACAAGCTTTTAAAAAATAAAGTCTTTTGTGGTTTTTTGGGGGCTAGAGCAGATATTAACAATGTAAATGAGGAGAGTGATAGAGTTGTGATGCATCTGACTAAAAGGAAGAAATGCCATCTCATTTGAAGTACTTGTAAAATAATAATAATAGGCAGACTAGAACTATAATGCTATTGATGTATATGCAAAGAACCTCAGCAGGTAGCAGTACTTAAGTAATTCTGGCTGATTTGAGAAACTAATCAAATTTGATCCTACTGAGATTTGGATGGAGGATTACTAGGAACTCCAGGGCTGTTGGCTAGACTGAGAAGTTGAAAAAAAATCTCAGCAGGAAGAAGCTACATGGATGGAATCGCCAGGGTTCAACGTTGACTCCAGGTCTCTCATACACCATGAAAAGTGTTAGGGGATCATAAAGAGCAGCAGGAAAGGACACTTCTATATCTGGGATCCTCAGTGTGGGGCCTATGACACTAGACTGCCAGAAAGCATCTCCCTTCTTGCCCACCACACCAAGCTCCCTGTACCCCCCCCCCATATTGCCCCTGTTCACTGTGGCACCCATTGTTGGAACCTGAAAGGTGTCCCTTCTCTTGGCTATTAAGCTTGTAACATACTCTCAAAACGTTAGATGACCCCATCAGCCCAAAAGGTTGGGACCTCTGTTATATATCATGGGTGTGCCACATTTGGGGGGAGAGGGTGTCAAGATAGGCATATGGATGTTGTGAAATGTGTTAGAAGCCACACATGGGTATAGCAAGAGGGGAAGTGGGTGTGGTCAGAGCAGAAATTTGGTGCTTCCACAATAAAACATTTGTTTATTAAATCTTCTCCCCAACCATTCTCTTTTATTTTAACTAGTCTTAAAAGTACAACATTAAATTAATTACAGTAATATTTCCCAAAGTGTGGCCCAAGGTCCCCTGAGGGTTCCCCAAGACCCTCTCAGCATCCACAAAATCAAAATTATTTGCCAGACTATGTTGAAAAATAATACAATATTAAAATCCCATCAAACAATTGTAAGAAATAGCAGCAGTGGAGGAACAGTGGCAAGCTGGCTGCAGATGGTGGCAACTTGGCATCAGGAGCATGGGATGGTGTGGAACGGCATGGCAGGCTGGTGGTGGAGCCTGGCGGGGTCGCAGATTGGCTGTTTTTGGTGCAGCTGACTGTCAGTGTTTGGCCAGCCCCTGAAGATGCAGTGGTGAGGCAGAAGTCAAGTGGACCACTGCCTGTTTTCCATCCTCCATTTCATGGCCCACTCTGGGAATAGGACAGCAGTGGGCTGGGCTGGCTGACTGTGGTGAGGTGGCTGTGGCTATAGCCCTAGAAGTAGGAATCCTGGCTGACTGGAGGACTCAGATGCCCAGGTGGATGGTGGGAGCAGGAGTGGGCAGTGATGCTACAGGAGAACCAACCTGCATCCTATGGCTACCAACTGGCCAGCCAAATGCTCCATCTTGGTAGCTTCTTCCCTCTTTGAGGGATTCAGGACTTGGATGGACTGTTTTGATTTGATTGTGGTGGCTGGCAGCCTGAAAGGAACACCTGGACCAGCGAGGATATTGTGGGTTTTGGACTGTTCTGTTGGAGTGGGGCCAACAACATGAAATGTGTCAACATTTGGAAGATCTGCAGAAAATATTTTATTCATGTTAATATCTAATGGGTTTAATATTGTTATTTTTACATGATTCAATAAATAAATATTCTACGAATGCGTCAATTTTAATTTTAATACAGTAAATATTGATATATAATCCATACAAACAAAAGCTCTTTTGGGGTCCTCCATAATTTTTAAAAGTGGGAAGAGATCCTGAGAGAAAAAAAGTTTAAGAAACACTAAAATTGGTAGCAGTTGAGGAGAGAAATAGAGTTAGTACTCCTGGGCAAATTAGCTTTAATGGGATTTGAACTAGATATTTGAGTCTTGAGGAGTGCATTATTCAATTCAAGACAAGAGGACAAAAACCAATTTGAGTTGAGTCTCTTTGAGATTTGATTTTTTTAAAATTGTCCATTGACTGTAACAAGGAAGCTCCCATCTTTGGCAGATGACAATGAAAATAACAGGGACGGTAGACATTTTGAGAAAATTATCCTTATCATCCTTCAGCTGATTACCTTCAAAGTTTACCTTTTTGAAATATTCCTCCTTGCACCTCAGAGATAGCAGGAATGAGAGAAGGATAGAGCAGCAGACCTCAGATTTTCCAACATAAAGCCTAAGATATGTAGGAGAAAGCGTCCTACTCCAATTCAAAAACATAAACATTCAAAAACTATTTAAAAGTACTGTCTTTACCACTTACTCTTCTGGGGCATCATGTTTGAGAAGACATTGAAGAATGACCACTGCCTTTGACCTTGAAGGATGATGTGCTTTTTTGCCTCTGATCAGTGGGTTTCTCAGTGCCAAGAAGATTGACACAGCTGGTTGGCAAGCTTGACCTCTCCTGGGAGAACAACTTTGTCACTGACTTCAGTTGGATGCCAAGCTGAGTAGGCCCATTGGCAAAACTTGGTATCTTTAAGGCAGCGCTCAGATGAATTAGCACTGACTTGCCTTTATGGGAAGGTATAGCTTGTTGCCTCTGATCACTGAGGTTTAGGGAGAGACTGTTGGCATAGCTAGTTGAAAGCTTTGCTCTTCTGAGGAAGGACCCTCTTGTAATTGGAGAAATGTAATTATGTTAAGGATGTGGACTGCTTCACTAGTCTATATTTGTTGGTTCATTAGCAGAAGCAATAGAACAGAGCTTTCCAAACTGTGTGTCGCGACACAAAAGTGTGTCGCCACACAGAGTCTGGTGTGTTGCCACACAACCCGGAAACGCTGATCATCATCAGCGCTTCCGGGTTTTCCCGCCGTGACACACCAACGGCGGCGCACAAAAACCAAAAGCGGCAGCAGTGCTTCCGGGTTTTTGCGCGCTGCCGCAACGGCGGCACTTCCGGGTTTTCCCACGGCGACACACCAACGGCGGTTGGTGTGTCGCCGCGGGAAAACTTTGGAAAGCCCTGCAATAGAAGCATGTGGGCAGAGTGAGATATAAAGCCACAGAGATAGACAGGTGCCAGAAAAGGAGGCTGGCACAAAAAAGTGACATTTATAACCTTGCCATTCCTTTTGCCAGCACTTGTAAATGTGAATCTGGCACCCATACATTCATAGCCAAGCAACCTTAACAGCCACCGTCATGAATAATGTAAAAGTAAGGTTTGACTCACTGGTATGTACCAAACTGGTCAGCCATAGGACCATACAGTATTTAGGTTGTCGAATGCTGGGCTTTGTTGGTAAGATTCGTGTAGAAATGTAGTTTTCTAGTAGCATAAAAGAAAGCAACATTAAGACTTGTGGCTGACCACATTAACAGAGCTAAGGGTATGCCTGGGCAATTCTTTAAATTTGATTCCAAAAAAGTGCTAAGGAGCACCCAGAGACATCCAGAACACCTTCTGCAACTCTTTAAATCAGCTACCCCTTTTTCTGGGATCACACAACTACCTTCCACAACTTGGAGGGTAGCTTTAAATATGCAGCTGCTTTAAAGAGTGGAAGGCAGGCACCATGTTTATTAATTAAATTTATATCCCACCTAAAGCTCGAGGTGATGTACTTAGTGTTTCCTTCTCCTATGAGGTAGATTGAGTTGAGGGAAAATTACTAGGACAAAGTCACCCATTGAGATGCCACAGACTAGAACCTGAGTCTTCCCAATTTTATTTCAACACCTGAACATCTCACTGGCTCTCTGTCTTCATGCCCTACAGTGTCTGAAGCACCTTTCTGGAATCAAATCCTATGTACTGCACAGAACAGAAAAAAATGGATGAAACCCAAAATAACATTAGTGTTACCACTATAAAAGAGCTTCATTAGGCACAGAGTTGAATGAGGTGATCACTGATTGTGCCTAGTAATGGGTTGGTCTCAATAAAAGAGTATTGGGGTTTCATTATTTTTTTTCCCTTTAACATGGCTGATAAGTCCCATATAGAGATCAACTTTACTATTTCTCTTTGGAGCTTATGATTTGATTTGGTCAAAAGGAGACAAGTAAAGTTATCAAAAAGGAAGTACAGGATTCCAGTTTTCAGAGAGATCTAAATACTATCCATGATATTCTTGTGAATGGGTATATAGAGCAACTTAATCAGGTCATATATTTCTTTCATATGCTTTTGCTGAAACAGTTTCCCCTCTTTACACTTGCCAGGTTTAATGTTCTGTCCTCCATAATGTAAAAGTCTAATTATATGAATATACCACATGAATAAGTATTATAGCACTGTGGCAGAGTGAAGTTGAGACAGTGGAACATATTTTTTTAAACTGTTCCCTATATAAAGAAATATGCCCTGCTTTTATTGCCCCCATTATTATGTGTATATTAAATGGGGTGGGGAATCCTACCATTCTCTCATAGATCATTTTTCCAATATTTCATTAAAAATAACTAAGCATTGCCTGACTGCCAATACAATAGTTGGTTAATACACTGAATGTATATCTATCTACCTAGTTTGCATATTCAGGATTAGAAGTGTATTCATTTAACATTCCCATCAAAGAAATTATTGGTAGGGCAGAGAAATATAGTTGCAAAATGGTTCTTTTTAAATTTTAAAACTTTTCTATGCTGCATAATTTAATGGTTTAGGTAGCCTTTTGAGTGCCAAGGTTTTTGATTTGTATTCTTATTATATTATCATTGAGTGTTTGCTAATAAAAGGATAATAATAATAAGTAAAATCAAGTCATGCTCAGTTTCTGAAGACCTCATGGATACATTTATGTAAATTTTTTAGCAACAATATGGAAGCAATTTGTATTTACTTCTCCCAGGATATTTTTTACCAGCTTCCCAGTCTGGCCTATAGACTGATATTTCCTGGTGGACAAACATGCAAAGAATAATGTTCCTACTTATCTTTTGGAGATCATCCAAGACTGGCTATAAGCAAACAAAAATTGTTTTCTCCATATATATTGTATTTATGCTTTCAAGAATTCCCCCTATGTAAATTTATTTTATTTATTTATTTGTCACATTTATATCCCACCCATCTCCCCCACAAGGAGGGACCCTGGGCGGTTATTAAAATTATTTTAAGGCCTCATTTTAAGCATTTAGAACAATTAACGCTACAACAAAACACATAATAAATTATTGCAATGTTATATAGATGTCCTGCATAGGCATAAATTGAGGAGCATTTTAGTATGAATTAGAGGATAGTATTGTATTAATATATATTGTTAAGAGAGCCAGTTTGGTGTAGTGGTTAAGGTACATGACTAGAAACTGGGAGACCCTGAGTTCTAGTCCCACCTTAGGTACGAAGCCAGCTGGGTGACCTTGGGTCAGTCACTCTCTCTCAGCCCTAGGAAGAAGGCAATGATAACCCTATTCCAAAAAACCTTGCCAAGAAAACTGCAATCACCAGGAGTCAAAACCTGACTTGAAGGATATAGATAGATAGATATAGATATAGATATAGATATAGATATAGATATAGATATAGATATAGATATAGATATAGATATAGATATAGATATAGATATAATATTTTGAAATATTAAAAATAATAAAGGATAATATTATTTGAAAATAAAAAAATAAAGCTCCAGGACTGAGTTGGGTACATCATAATCCAAAGAAGAGATGGATACCAGGAATATGCTTTTTATGTTCTCCTACTGACATTCCTAATATGCTTGTCAACTCAAGTTGGTTTCACAACAAAAAAAACTCATATGTATTACATTTGCTTTGATGAATTGATTAAGTGAAGTATGATCATGGACCTTTTAAAAAATCAGAATGGGTTTTTTTTAGCACTTCAGTTTTGATATGATCAAGACCAGGTGATCGTTTGTTTTTGAGCAACAAACACTGAGCTATTTTCACTAGTCAGGCAATGCATAATATGTGCACATCTTCAAGTGATTACTGGAATTGTTACCCTATAGCCTTAAGAATAGAGAAATCAGTGTCCAAATCAAATCAACACTGGTCAAGTAAAGCCCACAGTCAAAAGGATTTAATATGGACATGTGACACATGGGTTAATTAAACTGATATGAATTAAACCAGATTTGATTTGAATAATCTGATCAGTCCTCTTTGAATTATCAAATCACCATACATGTCTGCATATATTTGACTCCATTTGTCAATTTAATAGATAAATTAGATCAGTTCAATTACAAGGCTTAATTATTTCTCTCCAGGAAGAATGTGTTAGCCAGGGATGATGAGCGTTGTATTTTAACAGATCTGGAGGGCACCAGGTTAACCACAGCTAGCCTACTTCCTGGTATCAAGCAAACAATACTTTTAGCTATTATCTCAGAAGCACTAAAGCAACAACTTGCACAAGGCTTATATTACACAGACAGGAGCTAAGATGGCTCATAGCTAAGGTTTTTATCTTACGTTTACACCTTATGTCAATTAAACCCTGCTCTCACTCTTAACTTTCCTTTTCTGTTCAATAGGACTTAGCTATTTCTTCTATCTGTAGAAGAAAAAGGAAGAGAAAAGTCATTCTGCAGACTCAGCTGAAAGACCAGCCAGCAATTTTTATTTCCATTCTTTGTCATCATGATAAAAAATACCAACAATATTCACTGTAAGAACTTTATTTCTTTAAAATACCAACAATATTCAATGTAAGAACTTTATGATATTGGATCCTGTTTTCCTTTTACTTGTTTTATATTTCTCTCATCCCCTTTTCCTATCATATGTCTTTCAGGTTGTGCACAAGAATACTGGGATTTTATGTGTCTTCATCTCTTATCACTGTCTGGTAGCCTTTCCAGCAAAAGAGGAAGATCTAAATCAGTGTTTCTCAAACTTGGCAACTTTAAGGTGTGTGAAAGTGTAAGATTAAGAACCTGGATCTCTCTAACGTGCTCACTGGCTGTTTTTAAACAATATTCTTTTTCTGTGCACGAGCTTATACTACGTTAAGCATTGCTCCATTCACTGGTTCTAACAGGCCACTGAATGATCTTCAAAGGGTTATGGGCCCAGGTTTTGTAGAAAGAGGTTTTGTTTTTAAATGGCAGGAATTTTTCCTTTTCGCCTTGTTTTGTTTTTGAGCAGAAATTTTCTTTTTTTTTTTTTGCTGGTTTTGCATGAGCATTGTTGTTTTTGAGAGAATACTCAGTCTAGCTACTGAGGAGGTTTCTTACACAAGGAAGTTAGCCAGAAAGCATAAAGGGAAGAATTTTTTTCTTTTTGAAGTGATTTTTAAATCCTTTTTTGCTTAGACAAGATGGCCAGTGTACTCCTGCCTCACAATCCAGTGATTTTTAAACTAAAACCCAGAGAGTTTTATCCCTGGAAGATATGGGTGGAAAGGCAGGCAAGGATTTTTAATCTGCATAATATTTTGAATGAAGATCCTCCTAGTCCAGATTCAGAAGGCTATGCAAACTGGATGGCCAATGATCTTAAGCTCCAAGGCTTGATCATGAATTCCTTGAATGCACAAATTCTGGTACAAATCCAGCACAGAGAAAATGCAAAAGGAATGATGGGGGAACTATTTAAACTCTTTGGGGAAGGAAGGGATTCCCAAGTTATTAATCTGGTGAGGGAATTATCCAACAAAAAGCTCCAACCAAATGGAGATATAGATGAGCATATTTCCAAAATTCAGGCATTACTGCACAAGCTTGCTTGCAATGATGTGATTTTGGATAATAGAATTCAAGTTGGATTTTTATTGGGTTCTCTGCCTCAGAATTTCTCAAGTTTTTCTGCCAGCTACAGGTGATCCAGACAACCCCTATCAGACCTGATTCAAGAATTAAGGTCTGAGCATAGCAGACAGCCATCCTATAGAAATTCCAAGCAGGACCATCATGAGGTAGGCTATTTCACAAAGGCGCCTCAGGGCAAAGATGGCGGTCTGCAGCAGAGGAGCCTTTCAATAACAAAGAGGCCCATCAAGTGCCATTTTTGTGGCAAGAATGGTCACTTAAAGAAAGATTATTGGGCCAGGAAGGCAGATCAGAAAGACAACAAAGAGAAAGGTCCAGATGCGAGTCTTCTTGCATTTTCAGCCATAAATAAAAATTGCTCATCCTTCATTTTAGACAGTGGCTGCAATATGCATATGATAATGATCCTTCTTTCTTCATCGAATTGAACCGAAGTTCAAAGGAAGAAATCAGCTTAGCAGATGGAACCACAATCCCTGTGGAAGGAGAGGGCCGTGCTCTCCTAAGGTGCAGAAATGGCACCACCCAGAAGGATTTAATTGCTACTAACATTTTATATATTCCAGCTGTGAGTTTGAATTTGATAAGTGCATCTGCACTGATGAAGAAAGGCCACACTATTTGATTTAAAAGTAATGATTGTGAAATAATGGATCAAAGAGGTGTCTTTCTAACAGGATACCTAGATCAAGGTTTAATTTTTCTCAATTGTTAGAGGCCAGACATGGCATGCGTGGCCAGTCACTGAGAAAAGGAGGATGACAGCGCCATCCTCTGGCACAGACGACTGGGACATAGAGATTCAAATGCAACTCTTCAAATGAAGAAAAATGGATTGGGAAGCAATTTGGAAGTCGAGGACTGTGGGAAGACTGTTGCAAAGTACAAAACATGCATTCAGGGGAAAGCCACAAGGCTTGCAATTCCAAAACAAAGCACCAGGCACTCTAAACAGCCCCTGGAGCTAATTCACACTGATCTGTGTGGGCCAATCCAAGCATCTGTTGGGGGTAGCAGACATCTAGCAATGACAGCTGCCTACATGCACATCCCAAAAGAGAAAAGAACAAAATTAGATTCCAGAGCAAAGGAAGGAATCTTATTGGGGTACCCACCGGGTAGCAAAGGATATAGAGTTTTACATCCTAAGACTGGCTCAATCCACACTTGCAGAGTGGTACATTTTCATGAAACAGAGCCAAATCAAAATCCTCTAGCAAATAGCACTGCAGAAGGGGGAGGTGAAGATTTCTTCAAGGTACCTTACCCAGTGTTTCCAGATGCAGTGAGCAAGCAAGCCCAGAAAGAGGACTTCGAGACGGAAACTTCGCCTGAGTCAGACAATGAGGAACCAGGAGGAACAGAAGGGGCAGAGATGCAGTATCATCCAGACCTGAGTCCTGTTCCGGACCTGAGGTGCTCATCGCGACCCAACAAGGGAGTTCCAGCCAAGCAACTGTCCTACCTCGCAGGAGTGGCATTGCTGAAAGAGCCTGCATCATGGAAGGAAGTGTAACAGCTGCCACCAGCTGAAGCAAGTAAGTGGAAAGAAGCAGCACAAGAGGAGTTTGAGGCTCTGCAACACAAGGACACTTGGACACTCACAAAGTTACCTGTTGGCAAAAAGGCCATTGGTTGCACATGGGTCTTTAAGGCCAAACAGAATGAGAAGGGAGAGGTCCAAAGATACAAAGCTAGATTGGTAGCCAAGGGCTATTCACAAAAGTATGGTGAAGATTACGACCAGACTTTTGCACCTGTTGCGACTCACACAACAATTCGACTTCTTTTAAGTCTAGCAGCCAGTAGGAACATGGAAGTTGAGCATATTGACATCAAGACAGCGTTCTTGCATGGTGAAATTCAGGAGGAGTTGTACATGCAATAACCTGAAGGCTTCATGGATCCAAAGAACAGACATTTAGTGTGTAAGCTTCAGAAGGGGATCTATGGGTTGAAACAAGCAGCATGGGCCTGGAATGTGAAATGGCTACAGAAGGACCATTGGGAAACTGTTATATCTGTCAACCACAACAAGGCCAGATATTTCAACTGCAGTGAGGGTCCTCTGCAGAAAGACCAGTGCACCCACCCAAAGGGACTGGATAGGCATTAAGCGGGTGGCAAGATACGTGGTGGCTCAGCGGGTAAGATGCCAGGCTTGTCGATCGCAAGTTCGGAGGTTCGAATCCCTAGCCCTGCGTGTGGAGTGAGCTCCCGCCCTAGCCCCAGCTCTTGCCAACCTAGCAATTCGAAAGCATGCAAATGCAAGTAGATGAATAGGTACCACTTCGGTGGGTAGGTAACAGCGTTCCGCGTGCGTCATGCCAGCCACATGACCGTGGAAGCGTCTTCGGACAATGCTGGCTCTTCGGCTAACAAACGGAGATGAGCACCGGCCCCTAGAGTCGGACACGACTGCACAAATGTGCGGGGGGGAACCTTTACCTTTACCTTAAGATACCTGAAGGGGACTGCAGACCTGAAGCTTAAGCTGCCAGCAACTGATTCCCATCAACTAGTGGGATACACCGATGGAGATTGGGCAGAGGATGTAACTGATTGTAAATCCACTAGTGGGAGTGTGTTTTTCTTTGGGGGAGGGGCAGTGAGCTGGGCAAGTTGCAAGCAGACTATATTAGCATGATCAAGCACTGAAGCAGAGTATGTCTCAGCAGCTGAGACATGCAATCAGGTGCAGTGGCTCAAGTATTTACTTGAGGATCTGGGGGTTAGTGATCCTGCTCCAGTAAGAGTCTTTGAGGACAACCAAAGTTGTATAAGACTCTCTCTATCAAAGAAGGTGGGAGGGCAGACAAAGCATGTGGATGTTCGCTACCACATGATTAGAGAGGCACAGGAGACAGGACTAATACATTTGGAGTATTGTCCCTCAGATAGCATGATTGCAGAAATCCTTACAAAGCCACTTGAAAAGGTTGTCTACCAAGGCCTACGAAGTGAGCTAAATCTTGTGTAGGCATTTGATTTGAGAAGGGATGATGGAAATTCAGCAAATCAACATGCCTCATTTGCGTATAGATGAGTTCATCCCAGGATGCAATTCTCCATGTCTTTGAGGAAGTTGTTTTGTTGCCACTCCCACTTCCTATTTCTCAGTCAGTTTTTCTTTGAGTCTCTCCAGCGGAGAGGCAAGCATGCTGCGCGCTCTCTCTCTCTCTCTCTCTCTCTCTCTCTCTCTCTCTCTCTCTCTCTCTCTCTCTCTCTCTCTCTCTCCATCTTAGGCCATGGATGGGCCTAGGAGATTTTTCTCCCTTTTCTCCATGCAACCCTGGCAACAACATAGGGCCAGGGGTCTAGGGAACCAAAGAAGAATCATTTCTCAACAAAATGGATATAACTGGACCAATAAACATAAGAACTCTTTTGTACTTACTTTTTGAACCTACTATGTCTAATCGTGTGATTCTTTATACTTGGTTGGGCTAAAAGTGTAAGATTAAGAACCTGGATCTCTCTAACATGCTCACTGGCTCTGTTTTTAAACAATGTTCTTTTTCTGTGCACGAGCTTATACTACGTTAAGCTCTGCTCAATTCACTGGTTCTAACAGGCCACTGAATGATCTTTAGTGTGGACTTCAACTCTCAGAATTCCTCAGACTTGTGGAATGTGTGGATTTCAACTCTCAGAAATCTCCAGCCAGCCATGCTGCCTGGGGAATTCTGGGAGTTGAAGTCCATACATCTTAAAGTTGCCAAGTTTGAGAAATACAATTTTGAGAAATACTGATTAAATGCTTAACATTATCTTTAGATGTTATTATGCTCATTGTTTTTCTGAATATATGTATATGTATATGTATATATTTCTATTATTGGATATTTTACTGTACAGTATCTGGCCTTGCAAGATCTTGAGCAGTACCTTACTGGCATGTGAAATAAGTGCCACTGTTCGATAGTTTGAACATTCTTTAGTGCTTCCCTTTTTTGGTATGGGGATATAAGTTGATTTTTTCCAATCTGATGGCCATTCTTGGGTTTTCCAAATTTGCTGGCATATGGCATGCATCCCCTTGACAGCATCATCTTGCAAGATTTTAAACAGTTCAGCTGGGATACGGTCATCTCCTGCTGCCTTGTTATTAGCAATGCTTCTTAAGGCCCATTCAACCTCACTCTTCAGGATGTCTGGCTCTAACTCACTGACCACACCGTCAAAGCTATCTCCAATATTATTATCCTTCCTATACAGATCTTCTGTATATTCTTGCCACCTTTTCTTGATCTCTTCTGCTTCTGTTAGGTCCTTACCATCTTTGTTTTTGATCATACCCATTTTTGCCTGGAATTTACCTCCGATGTTTCTAATTTTCTGGAAGAGGTCTCTTGTCCTTCCTATTCTATTGTCTTCTTCCACTTCCGCACATTGCTTGTTTAAAAATAATTCCTTATCTCTTCTGGCTAACCTCTGGAATTTTGCATTTAATTGGGCATATCTCCCCCTATCACTGTTGCATTTTGCTTTCCTTCTTTCTTGGGCTACTTCCAGTGTCTCAGGAGACAGCCATCTTTCCTTCTTGGTTTTCTTTTTCTTTGGGACGTTTTTTGTTGCCGCCTCCTGAACAATGTTGCGAACTTCTGTCCATACTTCTTCCGGGACCCTATCTACTAAATCTAGTCCCTTAAATCTATTCTTCACCTCCACTGCATATTCCTTAGGAATATTAGTGAGCTCATATCTAACTGATCTGTGGGTCTTCCCTATTCTCTTTAGTCTGATTCTAAATTTTGCAATAAGAAGTTCGTGATCTGAACTACAGTCAGCTCCAGGTCTTGTTTTTACCAACTGTATATATGTCCGCCACCTTTGGCTGCAAAGGATGTAGTCAATCTGATTTCGGTGTTGACCATCTGGTGAAGTCCATGTATAAAGTCATCTTTTAGGTTGTTGGAAGAGAGTGTTTGTTATGCACAGTGAGTTGTCTTGGCAAAATTCTAGCTAGGTTTAGAAAAGGCAGAGGAACTAGAGACCAAATTGCCAATATGCGCTGGATAATGGAGAAAGCCAGGGAGTTTCAGAAAAACATCTATTTCTGTTTTCTTGACTATTCTAAAGCCTTTGACTGTGTGGATCATAACAAATTGTGGCAAGTTCTTGGTGGTATGGGGATACCAAGTCATCTTGTCTGCCTCCTGAGGAATCTGTATAACGACCAAGTAGCAACGGTAAGAACAGAGCACGGAACAACAGACTGGTTTAAGATTGGGAAAGGGGTACGGCAGGGTTGTATACTTTCTCCCTACCTATTCAACCTGTACGCAGAACACATCATGTGATGTGCTGGGCTTGAGGAATCCAAGGCTGGACTCCAGGCTTGGCTGCCAGCTCGACCAGTC
Organism: Charina bottae; assembly: GCA_023362775.1. NCBI lineage: Eukaryota > Metazoa > Chordata > Lepidosauria > Squamata > Charinaidae > Charina > Charina bottae. The sequence goes on from JALMGJ010000006.1 coordinate 55,230,344, forward strand.
AGATTTCTCAGAGAAGCTGAGAACTGACTGAATTTCCCTTGCTTGCAGTGGATTGCAGAAGTTGTGGTCCACTGAAGTTTTTTTTCCCCTGGAGAGGGGGAGACCAGAAGATTACTCGTGGGGCCATTGGGATTGCCTACCCTTGTTTTTTCTGTAGTTTTCCACCGCGGAAGGAACAGGGTAAGTGCAAGGCAATGGCCGAGATATATCAGGCTCTCGCAGGGGAAACAAGTCTCTTTGAAGAGACACAAGAGCGCCCAGCCGCTTTTAGATCACTTTAGGAATGTTTTTTTTAGATTAAAATATTTTTGAAATCTAAGATCTATCTTTTGGACTTTGTTGAAAATGTTGGCTAACTTTGTGCTTTCTTTGCTATAACTGATTCTGGTGGAAGTTTGATGGACTCTATATTTGCAACATAATGAAACGTCTGCATTTTTTTTTTTACTTCTCTTTTGTATTAGAGGGATTTAAGAGACTCTGTTTGTAATTCTTCGCTTGATAAACTAAATGACTATTCATTTTTTGAGAAACTCTTTGTTTGGATTAAGCAGCTTGCAGCTTGAAGAACGAAAGCTCGCAGTTTGAAGAATAAAAACACAGGGTAACGTGTTTTTTTTCCTTGTCTTCTTTTTCTACATCCTCCCTGGTTGGATTTTGCTTCATTTGGAATATAATTTTTATTTCTCCTTCTATAAACTGTTTAAAATATTATTCTCTCCTGTATTTTGGATTATTGGAACTTTCTTTTTTCTTTTGACTTTAAAAAAAAAACAACAACAACAACAATGTTCTGCTTAATAGATTCTGCTGGTAGTTTTCCATGGACAGATTACATGATTATTGTTTTGACTAGAAGGGTTGTTGTTTTAATTTGAAGGACACAGGAAAGATGGCTTTCCAACTTGTACCTGAGGAGCTCAGAAGAGAGATTACTGAGGCTTTTTCAAATATTCAAAGGTCGTTGGAATTACTGTTTGTAACTCTGCAAAACAGAGAGAAAGAACAGAGAACAGAAACGGAGACAGAAAGGAAAAATGTTTTTCAAGTGGAGGAGAAACAGAAGGAGGAAATTTTGAGTATATTAGTTCAGAAGAACATTCTGAAGGCTTTACACTACAATCTTGGTATAGATAGTTGTGGCAGTGGAGACAGAGTGAAAATATGGGTGCACAGTTGGATGGATGTTGTGAAATATGTGGAAAGGGAGAGAAGGTTGCTCTGATATTCTATATGAGATATAGAAAAGAGCAGGCTGTATATTGCGAATCTGCCACAGTGTATTGTGATTTTGGCATAACCTAAACAGAAGATATGAGAAACTGTATGGATATAAAGGCTAATGAAAATATGGACTTGAATTGTTATGAGAAATTGTATGGATATATAAAAAGTGATATTCTAAATGTAAGATGCTAAATACAAACACAAGTTGATATTATAGAATATTGTTTTCCTTAGAGATATATTTATGAGAAGATAATGATATGATGGAATTAGAATGATGGTTACTACAGGATGATATATATCAATATGTATTGTATGAATATTATAAGAATTGATATATTAGCTATTAGGTTAAGTGATATGATAGATTATGCACTTAGTTTAAATGGACACTACTACAAGGAATGGAAATTACAGATGGATAATTGAGATTCAAGAATTCCTTTTTTATGGAGATATATATATATATTAGAATTAATATTATAGAAATATATATGTATGAACACTATAAGAATTGCTAAATTATGTATTAAGTTACATAACATGTTAGGTTATGAGTCATAATATGAATAGAATATATTGTAGTTTATTAGAAGTAAATAAGGCTTTTATTTGTTATACTAATTGGTCTTTATTGAAGATATGAAAATATGTAGTAATGAACATTCAACATTTAACTACTACTTCAAGGAGTGGAAGCCAAAGATGGATTATTGGGAGACAGTAAGATGAAGGTTAGAAGATTGGATTAAAGAAATCAAAAGGCATATGACAAAGAAAAGTTCCTGTATACTGTATGAAGGACTAACATTTAAAATCAATTGTTGTACTTTAAGTTCAAAGATAGATTGGAGGACATCTATTTTCTATATTTTCTTTGCTTATTATTTCTTGACTTCACTTTTTCTTTATCTTTTTCTTATTTTGTATTTCTGTTTCTATTTCTTTTTTCTACTTTAAATTTTATTATGTATTGTAAAACTTAATAAAAATTTAATAAAAAAAAAAAAAGGAATCCAAGGCTGGAGTTAAAATCGCTGGAAGAAACATTAACAATCTCAGATATGCAGATGATACCACTTTGATGGCTGAAAGCGAGGAGGAGTTGAGGAGCCTTATGACAAAGGTGAAAGAAGAAAGTGCAAAATCTGGGTTGCAGTTAAACCTCAAAAAAACCAAGATTACGGCAACCAGCTTAATTGATGACTGACAAATAGATGGAGAAAAAGTGGAGGCAGTGACAGACTTTGTATTTCTAGGCGCAAAGATTACTGCAGCCAGGAAATCAGGAGACATCTACTTCTTGGGAGGAGAGCAATGACAAATCTTGATAAAATAGTTAAGAGCAGAGACATCACACTGACAACAAAGGTCTGCACAGTTAAAGCAATGGTATTCCCTGTAGTAACCTATGGCTGCGAGAGCTGGACCATAAGGAAGGCTGAGCGAAGGAAGATAGATGCTTTTGAACTGTGGTGTTGGAGGAAAATTCTGAGAGTGCCTTGGACTGCAAGAAGATCAAACAAGTCCATACTCCAGGAAATAAAGCCAGACTGCTCACTTGAGGGAATGATATTAAAGGCAAAACTGAAGTACTTTGGCCACATAATGAGAAGACATGATACCCTGGAGAAGATGCTGATGCTAGGGAAAATGGAAGGCAAAAGGAAGAGGGGCCGACCAAGGGCAAGATGGATGTATGATATTCTGGAGGTGACGGACTCGACCGTGGGGGAGCTGGGGATGGTGACGGCCGACAGGAAGCTCTGGAGTGTGCTGGTCCATGAAGTCACGAAGAGTCGGAAGCGACTGAACGAATAAACAACAACATCTGGCCTTATGGCTGTAATAAACAATTTGATTTGATTTGCTTAAAATAAATATTGCTAATAAAATACTGTCCCTGCACCCCCACCCCCACCCCCGGAAACAATGTAGGTAAACATTCATGGGGCCGAAGGTTTGAATTCTTTGTTTGCTGTTGTTTCATCACCATTCATTTCAAAGTGTAACTCCTTCTAAAGATATGTATCATCTTTATCTCCCTCCCCCCTCAGGCCTCACCTTATTCTCTCAGGCTTTTACATATAAATTTCCATTTTTAATTTAGCTTTGGCCTTGCAGAGGCACATTCTGCAGACTTGATTGGTTTGTTTTTCCATACATGGTGCTTTTTTATGGATGTACAATTTTCTTCTCTCCAAAGTGAAATGTTTTTCTGTAAAGTCCTGTGAAGCTGTTTTGACATAACTTCCTAGGATCTGAAAGCTTTTCATTTCCTCCCCACTGTGAGTAACAATGATCATGTATCAAATACTGAGCGATCAGGAGAGGTGCGCTTGGGGTCTTGGCAGTTTTCACATTAGGTATTTGCATACTCCAATGCTGCAATCAGACACATAATGAGTTAGAACTGAACTTCTGATGCACTCCTCATTAGAAAGAGGCTGAAAAATAATTCATATTAATCAAACAGCACCAAAAATTCTTTCTTCGTCTCCTTCCCTCTTAGTATTTGAGAACAATAATAACATGTAAAGTGTTTTTCACCATTACTTTTAACTGAAATAGGACATTATTCAATATGAAAGTCCTGAACACTTTAAAAGTAAGTACAGTAGTGGAGAAGGTTATTTAAACAGACATGCCTGGCTCTACAGTTTTAGATTGTTAAAATCCATAAAAATCCAGCTGAACATGAGTAAATTGATGCCTACAATCAAGGCAGACAATTCCTTTAAATATTTCTGGTCCACAAGAAGAGCAGGTCATTTCAGGGATGGAATTTGGAAGGATGGATTCAAGTAAGAACCTTCAGTTTTGAGGAAGGTTGTTGAGACAGTGATGGCAGATCAACCATAGAGCATCCTAGATGAAGTGGATTATCTGAACCCTTTTTAGTCAATGATTAGAACTGGGTTTGGGACAGAACAGTACTGCGTGCTCTCCTTGATGATCTCTTTCAGGACCTGGATGTGAGTGTGCCTCTCCTGGTCATTTCAGATCTCTCACAGTAAGAACATGGTATCTTACTGGATGTCTTTATGTCTGCCCTTCAAGTCAAGAAACAGACACCAGAAAGATTCCAAGAATGTTACTTTATTGTTGTGAGATTTAATAACAGAATCTTGAAAGCTACTCCAAGTTTCTTTCTGTCCCATCGTTACTAAACAAAATCCAAGGCAGAGTTATTTTGAGCTTTTCATGCTTGCTTTAGTTTCTGGACTGTGTAATCTCTTGTCCAAGCCCCTCCTTAATGGCTCTTTCCTACATTCTCCAAGGTCAGTTCTAAGTTATTTTATCCTTATGGGATTGGTAGGCAAGCACTACCCTTGAAGGAGGAGGTTCGTGGTTTGGGGGTCCTTTTAGACTTGAAGCTCCTGTTAGTGCAGCAGTATAAGCTGTAGCTAGAGGGGCCTTTGCTCAGCTTTGGCTGGTGTACCAGTTGCAGCTTCACCTGGTACAAGGCAAACACAGTACAGCGATCCATGCCCTTAATACCATACAGTTATGCAATGTGCTTCACATGGGGCTGCCTTGAAAGACCACTCGCAGCAGTAAGTCTAAAATACAGTAGTCTGTGCAATGGCATCTGTTGTTGAGAGCATATTACACCTACACACTGGCTACCACAGAGCTTTCCAAACTTTTCATGTTGGTGACACACTTTTTAGACATGCATCATTTCGCAACACACTCTTACAGCAAGGCACAAGGCAGGCAATAGGACCTGCGCGGAATCCTGGCAGGGCAGGTTTGGAGGCAGCAAGGCACAAGGCAGGCACTAGGACCTGCGCAGAATCACAGCAGGTTTGGAGGCAGCAAGGCACAAGGCAGGCACTAGGACCTGCGTGGAATCCTGGCAGGGCTCAGAGGTAGCAGCAGCCGCGACACACCCAGGCACTGCAGCCGACACACTAACATGTCCCGACACACAGTTTGGAAAGCTCTGGGCTACCAGTTAGTGTCCATGTGCTATTTAAAGTGCTGGGTTTGATCTATAAAGCTCTTTATGACTTGGTAGATAGATACTATAGGACCACTTGTTCCAATCAGAATTAGCCAAACCTATTGGGTTATCAAGAGAGAAATTGTTCCTAGTGCCCCACTTTAAGGAACTAAAGAAAGTTGAGACCAGGAAGCACTGCTTCTTGATAACCATGCTGGTTTGCTGGAACAGTCTCCTTGTAGAGATCAGGCTGGCTCCTTCTTGACTGCATTCAGAAAAATATAAAAGGAGAACTGTTCCAGAAGGCATTCTAGCCACATTGGACCACCTCTATTTATATTTTTGAGTTGTTATTTTATTGCTATTCAGTTTTTATAACCACCATGGATGTTTTAAATTCTTTTTCTGTATATCTTGTTAACCACCAAAAGTCATTTGATAAGATGGGGTACAAATTAAACAAATAAATAGATAATAAATAAATAGTTTTGTGCCAGCAAGTGTTCAGAAAGACATTAATTAATTTACATTACTTCAAAAAAAATGCTTTCTTTAGTTTACATCTAATCCATTGCAATCGAAGTGATAAAACATTACACATAGGCAAGCATTGTGTAGAATCAGACACAACTTCAGATAAATGTTGACTTCTCCCAGAGACTCATTTGAGCATCTTCTATTTTTATTATTATGTTTGATAACCAAAAGTAAGTAACATCCATTGGTATATCCTGGTATCTGTGGTGGGATGAGTAAGATAGGATGATTTTTAAAAGGCAAGAGGGCAGTCATGGCAGTACAGTATGACTGAAACCACACCACTTTTGTTTATATGTTGTCACATACATGTACAAAGGGGCAGGCCTTCAATTACCTTGCTGTGATTCCCCATCTTGTCTTTGCTGACCTTCCCTGTGGACACTGTTGCTGGTAGATCCGTGTATTGATCTGGTAAGTGCAAATAAAGTTATGTTGAAATTGCTAATAACATTCTACAATATCCTGAATCATATAGCAGAGTTGTAAGGCTCAGAGAGATTGCCCATCAAAAAGGCCTACTTAGCACAGAAAAAGATGCAGTCAGCTGCTTCTAATTTAGGATTCAGTAAGAGGTCTTCACTTACATGTCACAAGGCAGCCCTTTATTAGATAAGTGTTTGGTTTAATTCCCCAACTTGGTGTCTAACACATATATTGAGTGTTCAAGTTTCAGAATTCTAATGGGTGCCAGATTAAGACATGCTGCATTCAACAGTGTTCTTATGCATGCAACTATAATTACAGCTTTTATTAATACTGTCAAATATTAACTAAAAGTTGTGATTCCCATTAAGCTAATGACAAGCATCTTACCTTTTCATTCTAGTTCTACATAGGAATACTTTATCTCTGTATCTTCACACTATTCTTAAAACTACAATATTCCGTTTTGACTGACAAGTGAAAATGCTTAATGCAGATCTGGTGAATGTTTGTCTCTTGTGGTTTCCAGAGCTTGTACATTTATTTTACTGGCAACAGTAGCATTGACCCATATTTTCACAAGACTATACTATACAACCTGTGTAGTGCTTTTTGATGCTATTTCCAGCTCAGCTGGAATTCTACTATCGCAGGATGTATAAGCACTTTCTAGGAAATCTGGAATAGAAATTCACAGCAAACTACAAATCTATTTTTTTCCAATCAATTGTTTAACTTGGAATCCAATAATTCTTCATTAAATAGCATGTGAAATATACAAGTCATGGCTTGAAAAAGTTAATAACTGGATAAGACAGTTATTAATAGGCAATACATCTGAATTGCAATACTCAGACATTCATTAGGCCTCTACCATGTCCTATATATATTTTGCAGTATTCATGAAGGACATACAGATTGCTCATGGCAGTCAATTCACATATAAACTAAACTGCCCTCAGCAATTTACAAAATATTTCCAAAAGTCTTTTCTTCTTTGACTTATTCTTCTGTTTATCAGTTTCCACTAACTGAAAGGACACGTTGCCTTGCTATTTTAGAGTGACATTGTTGTACCTGAGTCTTTTCTATGGTATGGTATTAAATTGATGAATCATTTTTAATGATAGCAAGGAACTCTATCTTGTCAGCAGCCCTTCCTGCAGAATTCTGTAATGCTGCATTGATTCCTTTCATCAGCAGGTATCCTTTATGTTGCTGATTACTTAAAGGTGGGACATATTATAAAAGGTACATCTTCCTGTTATCCTGTTATGGCAGTAATTCAAGGTGTTATGCTATGCATGGTCACTTGATAGTGAATTCAAATTAGCTCAATTTACTTCTGAGTAAATTGAGTTATAATTTGGTGAGAAAAGATATGTAAATGAGCCATAGGCCATTGATGGCCACTACCCCCCCCACCCATCCCCTGCTAATTATGCTTCCAACATTTAGTAACAATTCATCAAAAAGAAGAGCTATGATTTCACAGAAATTTCTGTAATACAGTTTTTAAGCTTTGTGTAGGCTTAGCACACCTAAAACGAAAAAAAATTTAAAAAATCAAAACTACTACAAACTGAAAAATAACAGATCCAGCCTTGCCAATTTGAATGACATGATGTCATTGGCCTGCCCTTGGAGGTCCTCAGACACCAATGAAAATCTATGGCCCCGAAATAGGTATTTTTAGAAAAATATTTATGCCTTTTGAAAATTAATTCAAAAGCCATAAATTAATTCCCCACGGCATAAAAGTTAAGATTCCTCTCTTAACTTGTGTGAAATACAAGTAGTAAAGAAACTCTTGTTCTTGCTTTCACCTTTGCCCCCACTATGCTATTCCATCCAGTTCAGGATAATCCTTCATTTGAGATCTTGCATCTTGGGTTGGGAAGAATAGGAAGAAGGATAACTGCAGGATGCGGAGAAAGAGATACGGCTAAAGCATCTGGACACTGGAACAAATGTCTGAGTTGTTCTGGCACAGCTAGATGCCAGGGTACTGTTTGTTGGAGAAGTATGAAAATGGATGTGCATGAACAGATTAGGTCTAGGCAGACAGATGGAAGACTTTATGAAAAGAATATTGAATCCCTATAGTTTCATTATAATTTTGGCTATTCCATATCTCTCCTTGTTGTTCCACTATAATGTTCACAATGGAGGTTAGCAACCTGCAGTTCTCAAATAATGTTGAGCCAAAACTCCCAGAATTCTACACTATTGGTCATGCTGGTTGGCATGCCTGGGAATTCTACTTCAATAACATCTGGAGGACCATACGTTCTCCACCTCTGCTTTACAGCCACTACAGAGGAACTGCAAATGAGAACAGGATTTATTGCCAAATGGACATCATTTTTGCTTCCATCTATTTCAGTCGACATTCTATGCAATCACCTTCAAAACAAAAACAGCAGCTTGCAAAACATTTACACAGTAGCTCTGAAGCCATCTCAGTGTTGCTCCCAGCACTGTTGGGAGCAACAACCTGCAAAAGATTGCTGTACAATTCTGTAATTTACAAGAAGGAGTATGTCACAGATACATCCTCACAGATACATTCTGTGTCAATCACCCAACAATTGTAAACCGCCCATAGTCGCTGGGAATCAGGCAGCATATAAATTTAATAAATAATTTATTATTATTATTAATTATTATTATTATTCTAACTCCAATGAGGGATCATCATCATCATCCTAACTCTAATGAAAGTACAACATCATCCAAACAACAATGAGGGTACAACAGACTCTGCCCCAAGCCAACACAGGGTCATTAATTTCCATAAAGAAGAGAAACATTCTAAAAAGCCCTAGATCAAATTCCTACCTACCTTGAAACAAATCCTTTTGAGAAATCAGAATTGCGTGGCAGTTGTGCCCCCAAGTTTTTTCAAGCAAGAGTCTTCAGAAGAACAAGGTCAGTATGCAGTACCCCTCTCCCTCTCACCCAAGGTCTAGCTTACAGCATTGTAAGTGTCTGAGGTAGAATCAATCAGCAGAAGCAGTGTTTGATATTTGGCTGGGTAAGGAAGAATTAGAATGTGTCAATTTTACTGTGTTTTTATAATAATTCTGAAGTATATTGAGCATGTAAATATCCTAAGTAGCAACAGCATTCTGAAACGAGAGTTGGCTCTGTTATATTATATTTACTGACCATCTGCACTTGCTGTTAGAAATCCATAGCCAAGATAACCACAGATGCTTAGATGCTAGGCTGCATCCAATTTATATATGATCTCTCCATCAAGTTGAAAATGCCAAGAATATTCATACTTGTTCAGACACATCTTACCTGTTTCCTAGCCTAACACTGAGTATACAGATGCGAGATATCCCTTTTGAGGTCACAGACTTCAAAGTGTTCTGTTTGGGGCAATACCATGATGTGCCTCAGGTATCATCAGTTTGGATTAGATTTACAGCTACAAAATATTTATTGATACTGAGAAAAAGTTCCAAGGAAATAATTGGATAAACAGAGCAGGGATAAGTAAACCTAGTAGGCATCTTTGGAATTTGGAGAACATATTATAATTTTCTCACACAATGGCAGTCATGGGGAAGCTTGGATACAGTACTCACAAAATTGCTCTTCCCAAGGGCCTGGCCAGTCACAAATCACCCATTTACTGGGCAAATTGATGTGACCTGTCTTCATTTTTACCCCCCTCCCAAATATGTTTCATTATTACTCCAACATAACTCTGTCTTTTTGTGAGTAGCTGGAGAATACACTTTCAAATAAAACAATGACCCGCAGCTCTACACCTTTACTACTTACTAAGAATATCTTGTAAATATCAGATTTATTAAATGCCAGATGAAATAGACTGTTTTTAACATTCTCAATCCTCCATCTTTTTTGTATCACAGTGATCACCATCTGACCACATAACCTTGCATGTTCAGCAATGGGGTGACTTCAAATCAGAGTGAATATGAACACCAATTACTATATAGTTTCCACTCCTATTTCAATATGTCCTGAGGGATATGCATATATGAAAAATAACAGATCCAGCCTTGCCAATTTGAATGACAAGATGTCATTGGCCTGCCCTTGGAGGTCCTCTATGCATAGATTGGACAAAGTCAAATTTTATTAATATGATCAAGGGTCAGCAATAATAGATTTGACAAAACATTATAGTTTTCTTGGCCTTATGAGAGTTTGCTACTGGATGAAGCTGGTGTGTTATCTTACAAGTCAGTGCATATTTAAACAACACTGAAGTTCTTTTTATTGTTCCCATTAGATAAGGCTTGTGTTCATTCAGCAATTTAAAGGAATCAATATATCTTAATACCAGGATGAGTAATTAATAATCTATTGGCCATTAACATGCCATGACATTCCACCTTTGTTCCCCTTTTAAATATCTTAAATCCAAGTAGTAATCCCAAAAAAGGGCAGAAAAAGGGCAGAAAATTGAACAATCACTAATACTGTATGTACAAATATTACAAATATACAAATATTCTATAATTCATAGAAATTATGAAAAAAATAGTATTTATATTGTAATATAATATGACATTATATGAATACGATATTCATATAACAATAATTAGCTGTAATAATATGGAAAGTTTTTTCATTCATTCCAAAGTATCAGCTTGTCAGGGACAAGAACATTATATCACTTCTATATTTGGGTAATGCTACATGATGGTAATTTAAAGAATGGCTGTAAAGAAACTGCTGCAACCAAAGAAATGTATTATTTTCCTTTGCTGCTAAGACTGCAACTTTTTTTAATAATGTGGAAGTTTGAACATTCTCTTATTATTGTAAAACTTGACAACATTTAATTAATGTGTGCATGTCATTTGAAAAAAAAAATGCAGCATATTTGCATAGAAATAACTATGGCAAACTGAAATCTTAAATATGAGCCATTTTAATCACTGTCTTAGAGACCATGGTAATTACTTTTCATCGACATATTTGAAGAGCTTCCTTGCAGCAATTGAATATGTTTATGCCAACTGAGATTTCCACTAGTGAGATGAGATGCATGGGCATATTTTTTCAATGCCCTCTAATAATTAGTAGAAATTTGTTACTCGGTGTTTGCTTAAGACCTAAAAAAAAAAGCTTGTAATTACTTATAGCTCAGAGCTAGGTAAATATTTGATGTGATGGTTGTGAATCAGCTGCTAGTGATAGAAGGGTCAGCCAATCATATTTTTCTTTAGCCTTTGTTCTAAGCATTACCCACAAAGAGAAGGACTAATCTGTCCCCCATTCTCATTCCATACTATCAACAGATGGTACAAGAGAAAATGCCCATAGGAAAGAAAAACTCAGCTAATGAATCCTTTGGAGAATAGATCTCCATAGGCAATTGTTTTAGCAAAATATTAAGAGGTCATCCCTATTTACAATATCTTGGGAGACTTAATGGAGCAGAACAGAAGATTCCCAAATTTGTTTTAAAACTATCAAGTATAAATATTGAAGGAAAGGAAATATGGTAGAGCGGGAAAGAAATTGTGATTTTAGAATGTATATTTATTCCTTCTCTTACTGTGTTCTCATATAAATGGTAGTGTATTATGGTGTTGTTATTGTTACATGAATGTCTTGCAGTGGATAGTCTAGTAATTAAGACAAAACATATACAGTATATGTTTTTCATTGGTAGCTAGAAGTACATTCCTGACTAGTTCAAGGCTACTGGAATTCAAAATGAAAAATGTATGGAAGATATTCCATCTTCATCAATGTTTCATAGATGTGTGCAGGAAATTATGAATAGTTCTCTTTCTTGATGTCTAAGAATAATATAAGGAACTCCTTTAATGTGGAGAAGGTAAAAAAGGTAAAGGTTCCCCCCGCACATTTGTGCAGTCGTGTCCGACTCTAGGGGCCGGTGTTCATCTCCGTTTGTTAGCCGAAGAGCCAGCATTGTCCAAAGACGCTTCTGCGGTCATGTGGCCGGCATGACGGACACGGAACGCTGTTACCTACCCACCCATCAAAGTGGTACCTATTCATCTACTTGCATTTGCATGCTTTCGAATTGCTAGGTTGGCAAGAGCTGGAGCTAGTGCAGGAGCTCACTCTGCATGCAGGGCTAGGGATTTGAACCTCCGAACTTCGATCTTCCGATCGACAAGCCTGGCGTCTTACCCGCTGAGCCACCACGCCCCCTAATGTGGAGAAGACCAATAGTCAATTAAGCCATAACGTTCAAACAGCAGATCTCCAACATATCAAGCAGAATACATTGCTAGCTTTGCTGCTGAGAATGAGGGATATGATTTTAAGTTTTAGCCCTCAAAACTATTTAATCAAGTTCTATTGATGTTGTAAAGAACATGGGGTTATACATGTTGCTTCTACCCTCAATGATACAATGGACTTTAAATCTCCAACCTTGTCCTTGGTTGACTTAGACAGAAGCAACTTGACAGTATGGGAATGTGGTAACACATATAGCAATACTGGATGCATTGGCTTCTACACAACATTTCTCATAACCTGTTCATACTTCATGACTGAATATAATAACCATGGGAATAGGAGGGATTGGTAGAGTGGTATTTCAGAGCAAACAAAAGGATCAAAACCTGAGCAGATGTTGTATAAACAAGTTTAATTGTTTTAATTTATTTTCTCCAAGCAAAATTTCAAATTTCTCCTGCCTTTCTAATTTTCATTTTACTTATTTATTTGTACTATACATTATTAAATTTGATAGTGCTGGCTACCATAGCCTCACAGTGGTTTACACTAAAGAATAAAACAGACTTAATGAAAATATTACAAAAACATTATCGTACACTTTCAACCATCAATTTAATCCTTACTGTGAATTGTCTCACATATTTCAGTGACTAAACATTGAGATAAGAGATAAGAAGATAAGGACCAAGGCAAACCAAGGCAATGCGTTCCCTTCCTCCACGGTAAGGTAAAGACTCATATCTACATACTAGACTTCAAAACAGTGGATTTATACAAACTCCAAGGAAAGGTAGATCAGATTCAAAGTCTTGAGACCCTGAAGGAGAAAAATACCTGGGAAGGCTGGAATTTCTATGAAATGAGATGAAGGTAACAACTGCAAACAATCCCCACAATAGGTATAAATGAGATAAATTTTGGCACAGTTTTCCAGGGCTGTTCTGTTTTTGTCAGCAAGAGAGTCCAGTTCTTCCTCTGCCACCCTTGCCAGACCTGGCAGCTCCCATTGCCATGGCTTGTCAGCTGGCCAGAAGAGAGTTGACAGGCACTGAAGAGGGAATACATTGAAATGGGAGATATACCTGCCCACCACACAGCCCTCCAAAGCTTGTCAGGTCTTTTTTGAGCTGCTTTTAAATACAGGTTGATTTCTCTTTTGGAACAACGCTAGATCAATGTTTAAAGATAACATTAGAAAGCCGCTGGCAGCTGTGAGTGTAGTGGGTTGATGGTCATTGCAAAATGTCCCCATGCCTGTCAGCTGTTTACCAAGAACCCCCACCCCACAGACCAGGTTTTGACAGATGACTTATACCCATGTTTTTAGCCATCTATCAAAACTTGCCTGCTCCCCCACATTAGGGAAAGCTACTGCTGGCAGGAAATTCATCACTTTCCTTAATTTGTCCCACATTAAAGCACCACTTCCAAGCCTTGTTACTGAGGCAAATTAGAGCTCAGCTATCAAAGCAATGAATTTATGCTGACATACTGTTCTGCCAACTCAGGGACTGCAGGAAAGCACATTAATGCAGCCATGAGCAAGAGCCCATAGAAGTGAGATGTTTTGCTTTTTCTGCTGATCTCAAGAAAAAAAGGATGAAAGCAAAAGGTTCATAGAACTTTGTCTTTCTAGTCAAAGGAAATAGCTATGGTAAATAGCAGTTTTTAAGACCAACTCTGCAAGCACATCTTTTGATTCAGGGATACAGTAACTAATACAATTGACACCAAAAGTTCACTCAAAAGGCCATTGTTTTAGGTTAATTGAAATCACTCCCCAGTCCAAACTGACAGATTAGCTTAATTTTAGTAAATGATTTGGTATGCTTTGTTAAGAGCCAGTATATTTCTGAAGTTTTCCTTAAAAAGACAAATAATTATTAATGTTCCCTTCTATGCTTAAATTGGTCATACTTTAGTTCTGTGGGGTTATGCATTATACATAAAACATTCATTTGCTAGCAAGTAGCCTCCGTAATCAGTGTGATAGTTACTATTGGCAAGACAAGGATTTATGAAGGATGGCGTTGCTATCGGCGATACTGTTTATCTGCATGACACTGCATGTCACTTTTGAACTTCAGCTTGACATCCTTAAAATTATATTTTCATCAATCTGAAAGATCAAGCTTCCTCAGCAGGCTCACTCAGGTCAACATTTTGCAAGTGACTGGATTTACCATTTGAACCATAAACCTTTTGTGAATAATTTTATGCACTGATGTCTGATAGCCCTGAGGCACAGATCATGATTTGAAGCCAAATAAGAGAACTCAAAGCAACATAATCTCCCTTTCTGCATACAGAATGACTTATCCCAAAGAGATTCCTCATAAGGTTGATTTTTAACTTGCTTGCTCAAGGATTGATTTGCTGAATTTTAGGCACCTTCAACAACATGCTGGGAACATTTCCATACTTCATTTTTAAAAAAAATAATGCTACTCATAAATTTAAAACTTCAAGCTGTCTGAGCTGCCTAACAAGTTTAATTGATACCAGGAATAATTTTTCAGTGAGGAAGTTTTAGGACTGATTCCCAGGTATCATCATTTATATGCTCAGCTGTGACAGGAATTTCAGATGAAGAAACAGTATATAAAAAATGCTGTTTGCTACAGATGACTGTGGTGATTAGTGAGTTTCACAGGTTGTAATACCTGCTGCTTAAAGATGGATGGGAAGGAAGACACAGTTGGATATTTCATTTTGAAAACCGTGATACTGACATGCTGAGCTAGAACTTGTTATAGAAGTTTTTGCTGGAGATGGTGCTTTGAAGAGGAGCTATCCTACTGTCAGTCAGGGGAGACCCAAGATAGTTTATTGCCAGAAACACAAATGGCACCCTTTCCCCAGCCCACATGCAGTTACTGGTTGGACTGGAAGTTAAGTCTTTCTTCAACATCAGTGATGGGATAGTATCTTCTGCCACAGCTGTAGCAGAAAATTCATTTAGGGAAGGCTGGAAAAATGTGGTACCACTACTACTACCACTACGATTATTACTATCCTACCTTTCATCCAGAAGCTCAAGGTGATTTATATGGCGATCTCCTGTCCCAAAGTCACCCAGTGAGTTTTCATAACTTAGGGTGGACTTGAACCCAGTTTCCCCAATCTTGGCTCAACACTTCTACCAATACATTATGCTCTCTGCAATGAGAAACATCTAGAGAGTTAATGAAGACTGCCACTACTGCTGTACCCTAAAATCTCCACCATGAGTTAGTTGCTATATTCTGCCTAAGGGAAGGGCTAGCCCGCAGGACTAACAGATCTATGCTGCAAAAACTCTGGATGATCACTAGGTGGCAGCACCGATTTTCTGTATGACTTTGCTACCATCTAGGTCACCTGGATTTTTAAAGATCAGGTCTGATAGCTGCCTTATCTTCCTCTTACTCTTACTCTTCCCCTCCCTCTTCCTCTTCCTCTTCCACTTCACAAATGTTCCTCATATTTAAACTAATACATATTGGTTAGGGATTTAGCTGCTTTTTCCATTCAGCAATGATCAAAGGTGGAAACTATAGAGATATCAGCCAGAACTAGATCCTGACTTATTTCAAATCATAATTTAAATAAATCATCGTTGAAACAAATCACACCATTCTCCAAGATACAAGAAGCCACTGCTGAAGTAAAATCCCTGTCCCACAAAATGGAGAAGAAACCACAAAACATAGGGATAGGGATCTTTCTTTACCATTTTCATATTAGAAATATAATATACCCAATCTTTAAAAGACCTGGAGCTGACTGTGGCTCAGATCATGAGCTTCTTATCGCAAAATTTAGGCTTAAATTGAAGAACGTAGAGAAAACCACTAGATCACTCAGGTATGACCTAAATCATATCCCTTATGAATATACAGTGGAGGTGAGGAATATATTTAAAGGATTAGATCTGGTAGACAGAGTGCCTGAAGAACTATGGATGGAGGTTCGTAACATTGTACAGGAGGCAGCAACTAAAACCATCCCAAAGAAAAAGAAATGCAAGAAAGCAAAGTGGCTGACTGATGAAGCTTTACAAATAGCTGAGGAAAGAAGGGAAGCAAAAGGCAAGGGAGAAAGGGAAAGATATAAGCAACTGAATGCAGATTTCCAGAGAATAGCAAGGAGAGATAAGAAGGCCTTCTTAAATGAACAATGCAAAGAAATCGAGGAAAACAATAGAATGGGGAAGACTAGAGATCTCTTCAAGAAAATTGGAGATATCAAGGGAACTTTTGTGCAAAGATGGGCATGATAAAGGACAAAAAAGGCAGGGACCTAACAGAAGCAGAAGAGATTAAGAAGAGGTGGCAAGAATACACAGAAGAACTATACAAGAAAAATCTTAATATCCCTGATAAATACGATGGTGTGGTCACTGACCTTGACCGGACATCCGAGTGAAGTCAAGTGGGCCTTAGGAAGCATTACTAACAACAAAGCTAGCGGACAAGACAGTATCCCAGCTGAGCTATTTAAAATCCTAAACGATGATGCTGTTAAAGTGCTGCACTCAATATGCCAACAAATTTGGAAAACTCAACAGTGGCCACAGGATTGGAAAAGGTCAGTTTACGTTCCAATTCCAAAGAAGGGCAATGCCAAAGAATGTTCAAACTACCGTAAAATTGCGCTCATTTCACATGCTAGCAAGGTTATGCTCAAAATCCTACAAGCTAGGCTTCAGCAGTATGTGAACCGAGAACTACCAGAAGTGCAAGCTGGATTTCGAAGAGGCAGAGGAACTAGAGATCAGATTGGCAACATTCGCTGGATCATGGAAAAAGCAAGGGAGTTCCAGAAAAAACATCTACTTCTGCTTCATTGACTACGCTAAAGCCTTTGATTGTGTGGATCACAACAAACTGTGGCAAATTCTTAAAGAGATGGGAGTACCAGACCACCTTACCTGTCTCCTGAGAAACCTGTACGCAGGTCAAGAAGCAACAGTTAGAACCGAACATGGAACAACCGACTGGTTCAAAATTGGGAAAGGAGTACGACAAGGCTATATATTATCACCCTGCTTATTTAACTTATATGCAGAGTACATCATGAGAAATGCCGGGCTGGATGAATCACAAGCCGGAGTTAAGATTGCCGGGAGAAATATCAACAACCTCAGATATGCAGACGATACCACCCTAATGGCAGAAAGTGAAGAGGACCTAAAGAGCCTCTTGATGAGGGTGAAAGAGGAGAGTGCAAAAGCTGGCTTGAAACCCAACATTAAAAAACTCAGATCATGGCATCTGGTCCCATCACTTCCTGGCAAATAGAAGGGGAAGAAATGGAAGCAGTGACAGATTTTATTTTCTTGGGCTCCAAGATCACCGCAGACGGTGACTGCAGCCATGAAATTAAAAGACGCTTGCTCCTTGGGAGGAAAGCTATGGCAAACCTAGACAGCATATTAAAAAGCAGAGACATCACCTTGCCGACAAAGGTCCGTATAGTTAAAGCTATGGTTTTTCCAGTAGTAATGTATCGCTGTGAGAGTTGGACCATAAGGAAGGCTGAGTGCCGAAGAATTGATGCTTTCGAGCTGTGGTGCTGGAGAAGACTCTTAAGAGTCCCTTGGACTGCAAGGAGGTCAAATCAGTCAATCCTAAAGGAAATCAACCCTGACTGCTCATTGGAAGGACAGATACTGAAGCTGGAGCTCAAATACTTTGGCCACCTAATGCGAAGAGAGGACTCACTGGAAAAGACCCTGATGCTGGGAAAGACTGAAGGCCAAAGGAGAAGGGGACGGCAGAGGATGAGATGGTTGGATAGCATCACCGATGTGATGAACATGAACTTGAGTAAACTCCGGGAGGCAGTGGAGGACAGGAAGGCCTGGCGTGCTATGGTCCATGAGGTCACGAAGAGTCGGACACGACTAAATGACTGAACAACAACAACAAATCTTTAAAAAGGGCAACTGGCAGGAACCTGCCAATTATTGTCCAATTAATCTACTAGATATTTCTTCTAAGCTCTATGCCAAACATCTTCTGAATAAATTAGAAGATTGGGAGGAAGAAACAAAACTCTTTCATCTAGAACAGGCAGGGTTTCAAAAAGGACATAGCACAGTAGATCACTGTGCCACTTTGAAGGTCCTTGTTCAGAAATATACCAATGTGCATACAAAACCACTCTATGTCACTTTTATTGATCTTACCTCTGCCTTTGATTCCATTGACAGGTCTGGATTATGGGAGAAACTAGCTAGGACAGATATCAATAAGCACCTTCTTAAACTAATTATTGAACTACATCAGAGCTTTCCAAACTGTGTGTCACGACACAAAAGTATGTCGCCACACACAGTCTGGTGTGTCGCCACACAACCTGGAAGTGCTGATCATCATCAGCGCTTCCGGGTTTTCCCGCAGCGACACACCAATGGTGGCGCACAAAAACCGAAAGCGGCAGCAGCGCTTCCGGGTTTTTGCGCGCTGCCGCAACGGCGGCACTTCCGGGTTTTCCCGCGGCGACACACCAACGGTGGTTGGTGTGTCGCCGCGGGAAAACTTTGGAAAGCCCTGAATTACATACTGACATTACAGCTAGAATAAGAATGGCTGTAATCTTGTCAGACCCTATCTTATTGGAGACAGGAGTTAAACAAGGCTGTTGACTTGCTCCCTTCTTATTTAACTTCTATATTAATGATACTGTAGTGGCCATGAAGTCACAAAGTTTTTTCTCTGCTTTACTTAACGGACAGAAAGTTTCAATTTTAATACATGCTGATGACATGGCTCTTATTTCCTGTACCAAGATTGGCCTTAGAAGATTACTGTCCAGACTAGCTGTACTGTGAAAGGGAAAAACTGAAGATAAATTATAATAAAACAAAGGTAGTAGTTTTTGGCAAAAGTAATATTAAGCACAGATGGACAATTAATGCCCAACAAATAGAGCAATGCCCCTCTTTTAAATACCTGGGATCACCATCCATAAGTCCATTTTATGGAAAACACATTTATCTACTGTCTTAGCAACTGCCCAGCATACAGTGGGTGCTATTCTGACATTTTTCTATTCTGAAGGAGGGCAATTGGTAGCCCCTGCACTTAAAATATTCCAAGCCAAGGTGATAGCCCAGATGTTATATGGGGATGAGATCTGGAGGTGGGATGAGAAGGTCATTGCCCAATTGGAAGTAGTCCAAAACAACTTCATAAGGAAGATCTTGGGCCTCCCCCAGGGCACCTTTGCTGCCTACTTAAGGATGGAAGTAGGGTTACCTTCCATTGAAGGGGCATTATAAGAAACCAGAAAGCCTTCAAGAATCCCATCCTGCCAAACTCTGTTTTCGCCATTACACAGCTGGGAATCAATGGCCCAAACTTTTGTCACCCATCTTACAAATGGGTACCACCTTTGGGAGAACTTAGATCTTGGAACAGAGAAAATATTAGAGATTGGCTTTTTGAAAGGGATGCCAATAAAGATGCCACTGCAGTACAATCATCTAAATTTTCATCTTGGTATCATTATTATAAAAAACATAGAAGCCTCTCCCAGTACCTGTTTAACATAACCAGTGTGTCACTGAGAAGGGTGTTAACTTCCCTCCGCCTGCAGATCATGCCCTCCGCATATCTTGAAGGGAGATTCTGTAAGCTCCCTGTCAAACAACGACTCTGTCCTTGTGTTGGTCAAGTGGAGGACCTTACCCATTATGTCTTCCACTGCCCCATTTACAATGAGATCAGGGCCAAATTATTAATGGCAGGTGAACTCAAGGCTCTGACCTTGAAAAATTAAACCATCTTCTTGCAGACGTGTTCCCAACTGTCAGCAACCAAGTTGCTACTTTTGCTCTGCTGTCATTTAAACTTAAAAAGAAATACTTAAGTTCTTAGTTGTAGCTTTGGCTTTTTTTGCTATAATCTTTCTACATTGAATACTTCTTTTATTACTTTATTTTATAATTTCACTATGTATTGTTATTTTATTGTATTTTAGGGCACATCATATGTTATGACCTGTGGTTACAACAATAAACTTACTTACTTACTTACTTACTATATTAGAAATAGGATTCCTTTACATTAGTAGTCACAGTCCAGAATGCAGAAATAATACTGGGAGTCTCCCATTATTGTCCACAGGAAAAGAAATTCCCCCTTGTGTTCATACGGTTTGGTATCCTATAAGCCAGTTTTTCTCAACCTTGGCCACTTTAAGATGTGTGGACTTCAGCTGGCTGGGGAATTCTGGGAGTTGGTTCATACATCTTAAAGTGGCCAAGGTTGGGAAACACTGTGATAAGCAATCATAGGAAGCTGTATGTGGAGCTCAGCCAGGCTCTCTTAGAATGTGGGGCTGGGCTAGAGAGCTTTCCCAATTGTCTGGAACTGATGTGGATTTCCAGCACAAGGAAAGATGGAAAGCTGTGCATCATCCTTCTCAGAAGGCAAACTAATGCCGACGATAGTCCAAGGAAATGAGGAACAGTAATTCAGCTTTAATGTAAACTGTCATTTAATAAATATATGATCATCACACACATTTTTATTATTATGGTGGTTAATCTAAGTGTAAATTGCTTTTATGATGGTTATCAGCATTCCATCCTCAGAAAGAACAAGCATGCTGGGCATATATTTGTGTTTTATAAATATTAACAGATGCAATATAACTTTTCCAGAAACTATTTGTCATATTTTTGGGCTAAATCATTTGCTGCTTTACTATGTTCAGAACAGATATGCTTATGCTGAAGAAAACTTTTCTTCCCTAGCATCTTGCCTCTGGTCATACAGAAATATTTCCTGCCTATATGATTAAATTATTTCCTAAATTATTGTCATATAATTAACCTTTAACTAATCCAGTTAGACTAGTTATAATCAGAATGTTAGTTCTCAAAAGTACTTCGAAAAGTTTCGGCTTGCGTCTTCCCCCCTACCTTTCCCCCACACAAATACATACCAAATTGCTTTTCTGAATAGCTGATTTCAGTGAAATGACTTGGCAATGCTATTTCGGTTATCACTACATTATCTCTTTATATTGTTCAAAAGACATTGAAACTCATTAGCAGGTATGTTAGAAAAGCAAAGGCTTGAAATTACTACATATTATGTGGATTCACTGAAATTTAAATATTTAACATTTATCAATTAAAAAGGACAAAACAGTCTTGATCTATTTTACAGAGTTTTTAACATTCCTTTTCTAAGATGTGCATCATTTATCTTTTGTTTATGATGTCTTCATCATTCTTGTATAATAGTTTATGAATAACAATACATTCCAAAGATCATCACAATGAAAGAGTTACAGCTCTAAAAATAGAGAACTGTATGTGTTTTTAAACAAATTGATGAATGGCAAAGAGACATACAACTCTCAAATCTGGTTGGGCTCTTCCATGAATCTATTGCAGATGCAGGCAAACTTTTACAACCACTGCCATGGAAGGGGGACCTTGTGCAATCACAAAATTATTCTGGAATTGGCAGCACCTAAATAAAATAAAATAAAATAATAAAATAAAATAAAATAAAATAAAATAAAATAAAATAAAATAATAAAATAAAATAAAATAAAATAAAATAAAATAAAATAAAATAAAATAAAATAAAATAAAATAAAATAAAATAAAATAAAATATCTACCATGGGAGTGTGGCAGTCACAATATAGTCATTTATCATAAGGCAAAGAAGATGAGATAGTTCCCTGACCCCCCTTTTAATCCTTCAAGATACGCCCTACTGCTTCAGATTACCTTTATATTTATTTTTCTGATGGGTGAGCATACTTCCAAACAAAACCCTGGATTGTAGAGTCATTGTATTTTCTAAGAATAATTATTACTCTTTTGTGGGATCTAGAGGGATCCTTCTAAATAGAGATTACTGGAAGTTGATGCTTTGCTTTAGAGCACATTACATTACTGTTCATACTGTTCAAAACTCTAGGAATGAGGTTAAAGTCAGGTTGATTCAAGTTGACTCTTCCTGCTTTATTGCCTTTTGCATGGAAGTGAACAAAAATCAGTAACGTTATTGCACAGTAATATAAAGCAGACCTGTTTTTCATTATTTCTCATTCTCTCATTTCTCATCAATAAAACAATGGTGATAATTTGTTTAAAAGTAAAATTAGCTAAATAGGTTCAAAGTAAATGACAGGAACAGTTTTCTAACAAGGTAAAGGTAAAGGTTCCCCCCGCACATTTGTGCAGTCGTGTCCGACTCTAGGGGCCAGTGCTCATCTCCGTTTGTTAGCCGAAGAGCCAGCGTTGTCCGAAGACGCTTCCACGGTCATGTGGCCGGCATGACGCGCGCAAAACACTGTTACCTACCCACCGAAATGGTACCTATCCAAAGTGGTACCTATTCATCTACTTGCATTTGCATGCTTTCGAATTGCTAGGTTGGCAAGAGCTGGGGCTAGTGCGGGAGCTCACTCCGTCATGTGGGGCTAGGGATTTGAACCTCCGAACTTGCAATCTTCCGATCAACAAGCCTGGTGTCTTACCCGCTGAGCCACCACGCCCCTTTCTAACAAGATCTTCTTAGAAAATCAGGTCCAGCCCTGATATGATATGCCAATCACAATTTAAAAATACATGTTAAACAATAAAGCTCATACATAAAACAAGCTTCTTGGGTCCACTCTTTTACTAGCAAGCATATATTTCAGCTCTACTAACCAGGTGTTTCTACACAATATATAAATGTCCAGGAATGAGACGTAATCCAGTTTGCCTCCACATACCATTCCATTCAGGTATACTTGGCTGATCTCAGAACAGCTATGAAGGGTCAGACGTGGTTAGTGCTTGGATAGAAGAAAGACCGTCTGGAAGACCTACCTATGGACTAGACTCAAAAGTCAAAAAGGAAGAAAAAAATAAAGATAAACATCCCAGAAGAAGGCAGCAGAAAATTCCATCCACACCCTGCCAAGAAAACTATTAGAGTGCGTCTATGAAGGCCTGGCGTGCTGTGGTCCATGAGGTCACGAAGAGTCGGACACAACTAAACGACTGAACAACAACAACAAATATAATCATCAGGTGTTAAATTCAAGTTGAGGGGAAGTTTATTTTATTTTAGTTAAACACAGTATGCACTTCCTAGATGTTCAGATATGTCAGTGATATGGTCCTTAAAAGTACAAAAAAATCCAGATCAGCTCAGTATACCAATTATAGGTAAAGATGTATTAAGGAAAAAAGAAGACAGGAGAAGATACTGAGGGGCACAGTTATAAACATAAAATCCTATGCAAAAATTTAGTCTAGATAGATCAATATACTGATGAAACTACTCTATACCTTGAGATTTACTCATGGTATGTTGATCTGACATAATTTAAATGGACTTATTTGGTCCAGCAAGGAGCCAAGGAGAACTAAGAACAAAGGATACTTCCACACTGCCACTGATTTCACTCCCATAGCCCTCAGAGACAGTTTGAAGGCAATCATGGTTGTCTTCAGTTCTGCTGGCTTGAAATAGCAAGAACAAAAAGCAATAATCAACTCCCTGGAACTGAATCACCAAGTCCTACAGCAACGTTCTCTGTACAAGAGAAATTAAGAAGAAGGCCAACTTCCCAGGCAGTCTGGCATTGCTGATAATTGTCATAGTTGAAAGCTACCAATCTGGAGGATACCCAGATTGGAGAATGCTGAAAAAGAAGACCTTGTCTCAGTAAGAGTCTGGTCTCAGTCCTCTTTTCCATCTCATTCTGGTATCTTACATTTTGAAAATTGCCTATCAAAAGAACTTTAAGGTAGAATATCTTTACTGAACTCTGGCTGAATCAGAATATCAGATAATTTAGATCTAGATAATTGTGCAATTAATTGAGATATTGGGGGTTGCCTTTCAATATGTACTTTAAGAAAGAATAAGGAAGTGCAGTATAAGTTTATCTGGGCTATCCAAAAGAAAATGAAACGTTATGTTCCTGGAATTTGCCCAGTGATCTGAATTTAGAATCAAAATGAACCAATCCATTAAATGTCTTCAGGTTCCAATAGCTCTGAGATGTCATTGCAGAAGTTTGTACCTTTATCAATAACTGTGAGCAGTTATTCTCTGAATATGGAAGAAGCTTGCTGGAGAAAAAAGTCTTTTCTCCCTCCACAAAGAGACAGAATTAACATTTTTCTTCAAGTCCGTGAACCCATGCTATGAGAAAGCTTAGTAGTTTGCAAATAGTTTTTCAATGCCACATTTCAGTTACAGAGTTATGGAACAAAGCTAATTGCTGTCTGTAGTGGATGCAATTTTATTCACAGCAAGATAAATTGGATTTCTAAACTGTGATTTCCATTGTGTTACCTTCATGTATCACAAGAGCTATCCTGATGTGCACAGCAGTCGAGCTGCTTACTTAGAGAGAGCAATACAGCTTTATGCTGAATTCATCATCTTGCTCTATGATCCAGGGAAGTTAAAAAAAATTCTAAGTTTACTTATACACTGCCAGCTATGAAGGGGTTAATGAGGACACCAGATATTCAGGTTCAGCTTCATGATATCAGAAACCGGGAGTAACTTTTTATTATATAAGACATGAGGAAAAAACCATTACCTTTGAAAAAAAAATTAGATACTTTTCTAAGCAATCCATGTAGTTTCTAAGTTTGGACTACTGTAGATTTTGACCCCTAGTATGGAAGAATATGAAATAAAACAAAAATTTCAGCTCAATTTTTTCCATTTGTTTTAGATCTTATAATATCCTTCAGAAAACAAGTTGAAGAGCAATTTGTGCCAGTTCATGTTTCTCAAAATGCAAGAAATGCTATTAAATATCTCACCACTCTTTTTCTTTTATAGCACAAGTTACTCATAAAGACCATTGTTTTAAATCCCACTTCCTTCCAAAAATCAAATATGAAGGTTTTTTTCCCCAGAATAAAGCTCCTCTATGTGTCATAGGCCTTACTTTCAGGTAAGTATATACTGTATAGGGCTGCAGATTTAATATTACAAATAACAATACCTGTTTATACCATGACAAGAGAATTCTTTGAAATGATGGTTTTGTAGATGGAAAGGAAGACACTGGAACTTATCCGTAATGGTAAAATTCAAAGGATTGTAACACATGTTTAGGATCATGTAACAAAAGAGTGAAGGCTTTTATTTTAAATTATAAATAAAGCAGCAGAGCAGAACAACATTCCATATAAAAGGAAAAATACAGATTCATTTCTGTGGGTTGAATGAAGTATATATTTCTCATGCTATAAATTGCAATGCCATTCTAGTGATTCAGGGTACTGAAGGAATCTTTTTCAATATTAAACAAAATAGTATGTCAAGATCAATATGGCTATTTATGCAAAAAGTGAAATGGTTGGAATTGCACAGGTCAAAATATTAGCATCACAGAAAATAGATCCTTTCAACTTTGTAGCCTGGTCTAGATAGTACTAAATAAAAGCTTCCATAACTATATTATTAGGCTAATCTGCAAGAAGTAAAATAGGAGCAACTTTTCAGTTCAGTAAATCTTCCAGGAAGCTAAGGATAGTTGATCCCAAACAGGAATAATACATTATTTTCTTCAACAGGTAAGACCTTGAGTCATTTCCAGCTGTAAGTTTACCATCCTTCTCTCCAACATTCTATTGACAGAAAATAATTATCTATCTTCTAATGAGGAGTCATCTCATTAACCATAATTGAAAATAGATAGTTTTTATGCTGGGCTGCATTCCTAATTCCACCCAAAATATTCCCTGGCTTCAATTTCCCTTCTTAACCACTCTGGGTCATGTTATTCTGACCAAAAGACGCAAGCCTGTATCCCAGAACTTCTTTCTCTTGGAGCTCAAAATCCAATTGCTCAGACATATTCCTTGCAAGAGAGATAAGTAATAGGAATTTACAAAAATTTGTCTTCTCTATAGTCAAACTCTGTTCTTAATCTCAAAGTCAAATTTCATGTACTTATTTTATGTTTGTGCAATAGCTTTTACACTTGTTAACACTCAAATTAATCAAAAAATGTTATTGCTAAACATTTCCACTGAGGCCTTAACATGCTCCCCGCCTTAACAACAAATTCTTACAATATTCTTCCATTTAAAAAAAAAATTAAAGCATCTGGAAGAAAGTGGAATATCATTGCACTAAAATTGCTAATTTTATCTTTTCCCTAAATTATTTAGATAAGAGGCTTCATCTGACATCTTCCTCATCAGCTCAATCAAATGACCAACTAGAAGACAAATGCTTATTTTAATGTACACTGGCAGCAATATTTTTGATTGTGTGAGGTAACATACTGAAATACATAGTTATGAGAGTCAATTCCTGAGCAAGGCTTCAATATGCAAAGTTGCCAAAACAAGTGATGGCCAGAAAAACAAAAATGTCATGGATTTTGTAGGAAAGTTTTATGAGTAATAAATAACAGGAACAAAATGCTCTCCTTATACAGTTATTTTTTTCCCTATAATCCGCACTGAATGAATTGTAAATAGAATACTTTCTGCATGGATGGAGTAAATCCTCCATGGGCAGAAAGCTAATGAGGGGAGGTATATAGTCATAGGCACAAACTCCTTCCCCACTTTGTCTTCTTAGACCTGAAGCTTCACAGATTGAGAAACGGAGGTCTGCAGAGGGGTTCTATGCAGTTTGAAGCATCCATATGACCAGAAACCCTACTTTTTCAAAGAAATATTGCATTACTTCTCACCTTCACATGACAGATTGAATACAGGACTACTGAGTGATGAAAACACTTAACACCTTCCACAAGTGGGCAAAGAAATGTTGCATTTTTTATATATCAATTCTCATTCAATTGGATGAAAGAGAGTCTACTTTCAAAATTCTTTCCAACCAGAAATTATTATGGGTGGAGTATGTACTCATTTACTTATAGGTCAAGGTGTATATGAGCGTCCAGGTTTTCATTGCACAAGTAACTCTCCGGTGGTCTGTAGCCTCTCTGATTTCACCCACTTTAATTAAATTCCAGGAGGAGACTTTTTTTTTTGCAACTTCGCAATACATCTTAACATTGCTGCCTGTTGCTTGGTTTGTAAATTATTTGAATTGCATTAATGATATTTTCCATTGCTCTTGCAAAAAAACCAAAAAACAATATAAAAAACAAGGAAAGATTCTGTTAAGAAACTCCTCCTATCAGCCTGGCCAAATCTGTCTGGCCCCACCCAAAAAGAATCCTGAATTCTACCCAATTTCTCCACCCACAGATTTGCTGGAGGATTTCAAACAGCCATTTGTGCCCAGTTGTATCACGAAGTGGGAAAAACCGTTGTATAATCCTGCTCTCTCAGGTCAGGAATGTCACAAAATTCCTAAATAAATAAATATAAAGAATTAATGAGGAATTCCATTCTAAAAGTATAAAAATTATTATATGAAATATATCTCACTATGGGTTAGTTTTTAATCCTACACACAAATGTGGCTGCAAGAATCAAAATGGGCATGAAAAGATTCATGCAATATATAAAGCAGACCTTAAATGCTCAGATAAGGAAACATAGAACTATATTCAACAATGTTCTTCATTCTGATATAGATATTCTAGTCTCAGAAAAGGTTTGAAAAGGATGGCCTACTTACACTATATTTCAGTGCTTATATAGTGGTTATTTTGAAAGCACAAAAGGACCTTATGAATTGGGTGAGTTAAATAATGTTGATGCCAAAATTTTAACAGCTATTTTGGCAATAAAACTACAGAATACATTACTCTCCATAATTCATTCAGTACAATCTAGTTTTATAAAAGGACATCAAACCTCCGGTAATACTAGTCTTCTAGTAGATATGTTAGCATTGTATACTAATACAAATGAAACAGCTGCTTCGGCATCATTGAAGATGCAAAAAAAGCCTTTGGTATGGTACACATTAAATTTTTTGAAGCAAGTAATGGGGAAATTTATTTCTTGGATAAAAAATTACTATTTCAATCCCACTGTTTGGATAATTTTCAATAATATTATCTCCTCTGTAATCCAAATGAGACACAGAATGCATCAGGGATGCCCCTAATCTCCTTTACTGCTTAATCTGGTGTTTGAACCTCTGGCATCTTTAATAAGACAATCTAGTGATATTCAGGGTGAAGATCGTTCAGTGGCCTGTTAGAACCAGTGAATGGAGCAGAACTTAACGTTGTGTAAACTCATGCACAGAAAAAGGAATATTGTTTAAAAACACAGCCTGTGAGCACATTAGAGAGATTCAGGTTCTTATTCTTACACTTTTAGCCCACCCAAGCATAAAGAAACACACGCTTAGACATTGCAGGTACAAAAAGTAAGTACAAAAGAGCTCTTACATTTATTTGGTCCAGGTACAGCCATTTCAGTAGAAAATTGGTTTCAGTTCTTCTTTCTGTTCCCTAAACTGCATACCTCTGGCCCTGTTTGCTGCCAGAGGCTGCGTGGAGAAAGAGGGGGGGGGAAATCTCCTAGGCCCATCCATGTGGCCAAGATGGAGAGAAGCTTGCATGCTGCTTCTCTGTCGGTGGAAGGATCAGAGAGAGAGAAGAGGAAGTGGGAGGGGCAACAAGCAGCTTCCTCTAGCACAGAGTTTGCCTCCTAGAGCAATCACCCATATGCTAATGAGGCATGCTTGATTTGCCAGATTCCAACACAGGGAATGCATGGAGCAGAAATGGAATATAAATTGTTTTACAGAGATAATATGTTGGGTCTTTTAAATGATCAGCAAAGTTCTTTACCTAGATCTGTAAAAATAGTAAAGCAACATGGTAAATATTCTGGGTATGCAATAACTTGGAATAAATGTAACATTATGCTATTTAGTTTTTTAAAATGTACTTATGGTTGTAGGTAAAAATAGATTTCTTTATTACCCCAATCTATTACATTTTAAATAGAATAATGTATTTATTTATTTTATTTATTTAATTTTTATCCCACCTTTATTATTTTTTATAAATAACTCAAGGTGGCAAACATACCAAATACTCCCTCCTCCTCCTATTTTCCCCACAACAACAACCCTGTGAGGTGAGTTGGGCTGAGAGAGAGTGACTGGCAGTGTGCTGACATACACTCAGGATGCTTTATGTGAATTAATGAACATTAATCATGGGAAATATGAGGTCTTAGATTTACACAGTATGATTCAAGGTTAAGAAAAGGTGAGGACTAATTGGAATAAATTAACAAATCTAAAGCAAAGAGGCAAGCAGTCCTTCCTGATCTCTGTCCACAGATATATGGAATGCAACAGTTGTATTAATAAATTAATTAATATAATGCATACAGTTAACTATTGAAGATCATTGATTATTTTAAATATTAATATTTTAATTATAAATATTAATTATAAATATATAGTGTGCTAGATCCTTGAGTTGAAAGCTTATGACTTAATCCTATTTTACTGGAATTCATCCTCTCATTTATGATAATTCATTAACAAACTACTGCAAGCAAAAGCTCAGCTTGTTATTTGTGTAAAACCTTGATTATAGTTTGACCTCTTCATATCCTTCAGAGCGCCTCCTTGCCTGGGTATGTAAAACATTTCCATGTGAAATCTTCCAAGCTATAATGTACATATTTGAATTTGATCAAAAGACTTCTCCCTGAATGTGAATTTCCCCTTCAGCAGAACTTAAAGTCCACTTCACTTCCTTTATTGTTTTAATTACATATTCTACTGTATAATGACATCAGGGAGTTTAAACGTGTATTGAACATCAAACTTTCCCAACCTGTAGCCTCAGGTCCACATGTATTCCTCCCAAACTTTTTGGGTTTATCCCTTAGATAACCTCCATGTCTTGCCACCAAATTGAATTTTTTGGTGTGACAGAAGGAAAGTTTACTAAATACAAGGAAAAATAATCAGAGAATTATAGACCATATGGGTTGGAAGGATCACATAGATCTTGAAATCCAGCCCACCCTCCACCCTGTAGCCTCAGATCCGCTATATCACTGGACATCCCACTCCCATTTAAAAACTGTATTGTCATTGAATATTATCCTCTCACATTTGGACCAGTGTTCAAGCATATTTGAGGTTATTTTGAATGGTGATTTTATTGTCTAAATGGTACCCAATCTCCCTGTTTGATATCACCTACAAATTAAATACAAATTAAATAACCTTCCATTCCATCCTCAACAGTACTTGATACAAAACAATTTATAAAGAAAATTTGGGTGTGTTTGTTCAATCTGTTGCAAATTGGATTTCAGTATATCTTTTAGATTTTTTTTAGTCATCAGTAAGGCATACAGACAATGTGAGCTCTATCACTCTCTTAGGCAGGAGTTAATGGGAAGGATAACAGATAAGACCAAGGTGTGAAGACCAAAACAGAAATAGGGTGTGTAAATCCCAAGGGTTTCTGGGAGGTGAGATTTAAGAACTCCAGCCTTTCATCTTAAAGGCTCAGCCATATTACCACATCATTCAAAAACATCTGTTCACCATAATTGCATATCTAAACCTGGCTATGAAACACACTGGCATCTTTACTCTTTGTGCAGTGATGCAGTAATTGTGGTATAGTGGTTACATTGTTGAATTAGGGACTGAGAGATCAAGAACACAGCCATGTGTTCAGCCATGGAATCCATTAACTATCATTTATTCTATCTCACAGAATTATTGTGAGTAAAGATTTAGGGTTGGTGTATACTATTCATGATGCTTCAAGCACCTGGAAGAAAACCCAGTTATAAATCTGACTACCTAACAAATAAGCATTGTTTCTTTATTAACTCCTCCAGTTAGTTTATTTTACTAAAAAAATATAAACACAAACAAAATCCTCTGCATTGTCCAGCTTATCAGCCTAGATTTGCCAATTTCAGCTGAAAACTATATTAGACATTTCTCCCTAGCCCATAAATGTGTTCATGTCTGTATGTGACCCATTTGCATGCATGCATGCATGCATGCATGCATGCATACATACACCTGCCAAAGGTATACTGTAAAAAAAAGTCAGGACAAAAAAAACAGTTGAATTAATAACTACTGAATAAAATTAATTGACTATAAAATAAGGTACTTACAACATTAATTGATCCACATTTGCATACGCCATTCTCTCTCTCTTATACACACACATACCATTCTTACACAGACATATAAGTTCACAACCATACACTCACACCATTCATCTCCCTCCTTCAGCAGAAAAGGAAGGGAAAGAAAGTGGTAAACAAAAGTAGATAGACACAAAGAGAAGAATCAACAAGGCAAGGAAGGAAAGGAAAGAGAGAACCCTTTAGACATTACAAAAAAGGTTATATTCATCAAGCAAGCAGCCTCACTCAGGCACATAAGCTTGCAGCAGGGATGCATATTATTACTTGCACTTTTTGATCATTCTTTTGGTTTTAACAGTATCTATTCTTATCAGAGAATGTCAAATCTCATTTGAAGGTTTTGAAAAATAACTATGAAGCTGCTGGGGATATGGCTAACAAGCTATTGGCATGAAAACATTTTTGACCATACCCTACAGCTTGATTCATTTTTAGAAAATAGCTGATGGGTACTACATTGTGATTGTAATGTAATGATCATTATTTTTATATATATTTATTTTTCAAATAAAATAATGGACAGGCAAGAATGCCAAAATACAGTGTTAGCCATATTCTTCTGTACAGCAAGGGTCTAAAGCTCTTAAATGCAGAGTAAATTTCCACTTCATTGCAAGGATATTATTCTTAAGATTCTAACCCTTTATAAACTTCCTTAAGGGTAAATAGCATAAAAGAGACATGTATTACATTTACTATGCTTTTGATGAGATGCAAAGTCCT
The DNA here is from genome assembly GCA_023362775.1 of Charina bottae. Taxonomy (NCBI): domain Eukaryota; kingdom Metazoa; phylum Chordata; class Lepidosauria; order Squamata; family Charinaidae; genus Charina; species Charina bottae. The sequence continues at coordinate 55,262,484 of JALMGJ010000006.1, forward strand.
TTCATGACCTATCTTCCTATTTTTAATAATTTGATACATTTAGGATGTAGTGTATGTCATATATGCGTTTATGTTATTCGCTGTATTAAAAAATGAACTCGATTTAAAGATTGATTCAATTTTGTGTATTGTAGCATTTTGACAATATTGTAGAAGAGTTATGTGTACATTCATGAAAACATTGGGGAAGTCTCGTATTTTAAATTGGGTTCTTTATGACATTGTACGGGGAATTTTCTGAAATATGTACCGTAATTGTAATTGCAGCTCAAGTTATAAAAGCAGGGAGTTGGAGATTCTAGCTAGGCAAGGCTAAATATTGGATTATTGTGCAAAAAATTATTTTTCAGAGTTGCACTATTTTATATTACATTACTTTACAGAATGTGATCACCAATATTCTAGTGAAGAAGTGCTGCTTTCTTTAGATCCCAGGCTGCGTTCCCTTAGATTAATTAGTCGGAGGGTCATATGCCATTTGTAGCAAAGAGTGCATGGGGCAAGAACCTGATAGATCTGATTATGCTTTTTCTCTCTTTCCAAACCATTTTTCCTTTTTTTGGTGGGATTCGAACATTCTCTTCTCTCTCTCCCCCACCACTCTTTGCAAGCAGCAGTCTGCTAAAGAAGAGACAAATTGCTTTTACTAAATATCTGCATTGTTCACTTGCAGAAGTCATTTGAAATTGGCCCATAGGCCATACTGTATATTAGGTAAAGGTAAAGGTTCCCCCCGCACATTTGTGCAGTTGTGTCCGACTCTAGGGGCCGGTGCTCATCTCCGTTTGTTAGCCAAAGAGCCAGCGTTGTCCGAAGACACTTCCACGGTCATGTGGCCACATGACGCGCGTGGAACGCTGTTACCTACCCACTGAAGTGGTACCTATTCATCTACTTGCATTTGCATGCTTTCGAATTGCTAGGTTGGCAAGAGCTGGAGCTAGTGCGGGAGCTCACTCCGCATGCAGGGCTAGGAATTCGAACCTCCGAACTTGCGATCTTCCAGTTGACAAGCCTGGCGTCTTACCCGCTGAGCCACCACGCCCCTTACTGTATATTACCTAGGGCTAAAAGTTCCCCATTCTTTCTTTATACTGATGTGATTATAATTCAACATGTGTAATATGTAAATAACATCAGGAGGCAAATTTACATGTTAACACTGCTTTAATCTTATCACGTTTACTCAGTTTTTCATAAATAATGTTCTCCAGATACATGAGATTTCAGGTTCATAGTCCCTAGCATGCAGCATATTAGGATAGAATTTCTTGTTGATATTTCTGAGCTACTTTTATATGTTTTATGATTGTGACTTGTCCTTTAGAGCAGGGGTCCCCAACCTGTGGGCCACAGCCTGTTAGGAAGTGGGCCACACAGCAGGTGAGTGGTGGTGGTCCACGTGATTGGCTCCTGCCTGCAAACCCCGCCCCGCATCCACATGATTGGTTCCCGTGTGCAAACCCCACCCCCCGGTCCATGGAAAAATTGTCTTCCATGACCGGTCCCTGGTGCCAAAAAGGTTGGGTACCCCTGCTTTAGGGTAAACGTGGGAAGACAGCACTGGGCCAAGGTACTATTTTGCTGACTGGAGTAAAGAATCCTCTACTGAATCTAAGGCACCAGGGTAAATTGGAGATGGGGGATACAGCATACAGTTTTGCTTTTTGATTTAAACAGAGTAAAAGACTGAGATGGAACTACAGGCAAACATTAATGTTGTTCCCTTTAGAACTTGATTCAAGCAGCAATTTACTCTTGACTCATCTCTGAGAATTCATTTCTGATAACTTTACTTATGGACATTTTTGAACAGTTAAGTTTGCATAGGCAAAATCCTGTAGCTGCAGAGTCAGTGATGGTTTTCTATTATATTTTCTATCACACTGAAGGGACTGTGGCAATGTAACATGAGAAACTGTCTTGGAAATACAATCTGTGTAGAGTACACAAAGGTATACTTACTGTAAGTTGTATAGATTTTCAAAGAAGCATTTCCTTTTGTTAGAGATCCAAGCAAAGCACCCCTTTAAAGCAACTGTGGGATGCAAAAGAGTGCCCAGCTTCTCATCCGTGGAAAGTAGCCACTTCAGTTGTCAAGAATGGCTTCTGCACATGTATAGAAGCTTCTGTCAGTGAGACAGATTGGCTGATTAAAATGGATTGGCCTCACCATGACCTTGCATCAAGGCAGAACAATGTCTATCCATGAGATGATTTACCACATTAAGGCAAAGCAACCCCTAAGAGATACACTTTTTTAAAAAAAAGATTGTAAGATGGTTGCAACTGCACTATTTTTGGTGCAGAATATTGAGCAGACACACAGTGCTGGCTCTGTTGCTTTTTGTTAAAAAGAATAACGGGCTCTTCTTTTCAATCATAGCAGAACTGGCAGCCTGAGGACACTTTCAGTGCTGATGCTGCTTATTTTATGGGACCATATATCACATTTCATATAAGATGCCTGGAAAGGGAGGTTAAAACCTGGCAGACCTCTATAGCTGAATTGTGTCAAGCATAACCTCAAAATGGGTATTTATTTAACACTGCTCAAGAAATATTTTGTTTCAAATTAGATTTGACAACATCTTGGTCTAAAGGTCACTCCTTTGCCATTAGTAATGTTGTGACAAAAAGATATTCAGCAGATGGATTTTCTCTTTTCACTGAAAGAGATCAAAATACATAGATACTATAAAGCATCACACTGCTGTGCATTTGTAGACATCCTAAGATAATTGCAATAGTTGTATGTCAGAGCCATAAACAGACAAGGGTGATTTTAGTATCCAGGTGCTGATTGTCAGGCTGTCTGGCAAGACCTCAGCAGAATTTCCCAGGCAATTTGGTCAGGCTTAACCAGGCTCTAGAGCCTTAAGCCAAGGCTAGGTGTTCTATATCAACATGAAGGTCCAAGTCCCTCTTTATAGTGTAGTTTAATTCCAGCACTTCTTTCTCTAAATCTTCCCATGGTTTACTCTAATATTTGCTCTGTACTTCTTGATTCTGAAGCTGGGAAACAGTTGGTTGTTGACATAACTGACATCTCTGTACTGAGAAACTATGACTATCAACTTTACTGTCATACAGAGTTACAGAAATGAATGCCTGAATGCAGACTTCATATTCAATATTGCTAATATGATTATATTATATTATATTATGTTACGTTACGTTACGTTATGTTACATTATTATTCTTACCACAGATAGGCATAGGAATATACTGCTTTTTTCTCCCCCCTTGGTCTGAATAGAAAGAGGCTAACCCACTACATTTTTTTAGAGATCACTTGATCATCCATGACCTCACCCACTGCTATATCTGCTGGTTGGTGCTGGAGATTATTGGAGTTGCAATCTAAAAACAACTGGAGTGTCAAGTTGGTTTAGGTATTTATTATCTCTGAATCAAGGTAAGCTGGATGTGGTCAAACATGAGATGACAAGATTGAACATCGACATATTGGGAATCAGCGAACTAAAATGGACAGGAATGGGCGAATTTAATTCAGGAGACCATTATATATACTACTGTGGGCAAGAATCCCTTAGAAGAAATGGAGTAGCTCTCATAGTCAATAAAAGAGTGGGAAAGGCAGTACTGGGGTACAACCTCAAAAACGACAGAATGCTTTCAGTTCGAATCCAAGGCAAACCATTCAACATCACAGTGATCCAAGTCTATGCCCCAACCACTGATGCCAAAGAAGCTGAAGTTGACCGGTTCTATGAAGACCTACAACACCTTCTAGAACTAACACCAAAAAAAGATGTCCTTTTCATCATAGGGGACTGGAATGCTAAGGTAGGAAGTCAAAAAATAACCGGAATAACAGGCAAGTTCGGCCTCGGAGTACAAAATGAAGCAGGGCAAAGGCTAATAGAGTTTTGTCAAGAGAACACGCTGGTCATAGCAAACACTCTTTTCCAACAACACAAGAGACGACTCTACACATGGACATCACCAGATGGTCAATACCGAAATCAGATTGATTATATACTTTGCAGCCAAAGATGGAGAAGCTCTATACAATCAGCAAAAACAAGACCTGGAGCTGACTGTGGTTCAGATCATGAGCTTCTTATTGCAAAATTTAGGCTTAAATTGAAGAATGTAGAGAAAACCACTAGACCAATCAGGTATGACCTAAATCATATCCCTTATGAATATACAGTGGAAGTGAGGAATAGATTTAAAGGATTAGATCTGGTAGACAGAGTGCCTGAAGAACTATGGATGGAGGTTCGTAACATTGTACAGGAGGCAGCAACTAAAACCATCCCAAAGAAAAAGAAATGCAAGAAAGCAAAGTGGCTGACTGATGAGGCTTTACAAATAGCTGAGGAAAAAAGGGAAGCAAAAGGCAAGGGAGAAAGGGAAAGATATAAACAACTGAATGCAGAATTCCAGAGAATAGCAAGGAGAGATAAGAAGGCCTTCTTAAATGAACAATGCAAAGAAATCGAGGAAAACAATAGAATGGGGAAGACTAGAGATCTCTTCAAGAAAATCGGAGATATCAAGGGAACATTTTGTGCAAAGATGGGCATGATAAAGGACAAAAAAGGCAGGGACCTAACAGAAGCAGAAGAGATTAAGAAGAGGTGGCAAGAATACACAGAAGAACTATACAAGAAAGATCTTAATATCCCTGATAAATACGATGGTGTGGTCACTGACCTTGAGCCGGACATCCTAGAGAGTGAAGTCAAGTGGGCCTTAGGAAGCATTACTAACAACAAAGCTAGCGGAGAAGACAGTATCCCAGCTGAGCTATTTAAAATCCTAAAAGATGATGCTGTTAAAGTGCTGCACTCAATATGCCAACAAATTTGGAAAACTCAACAGTGGCCACAGGATTGGAAAAGGTCAGTTTACGTTCCAATTCCAAAGAAAGGCAATGCCAAAGAATGTTCAAACTACCGTACAATTGCACTCATTTCACATGCCAGCAAGGTTATGCTCAAAATCCTACAAGCTAGGCTTCAGCAGCATGTGAACCGAGAACTACCAGAAGTGCAAGCTGGGTTTCGAAGAGGCAGAGGAACTAGAGATCAGATTGCCAACATTCGCTGGATCATGGAAAAAGCAAGAGAGTTCCAGAAAAACATCTACTTCTGCTTCATTGACTACGCTAAAGCCTTTGATTGTATGGATCACAACAAACTGTGGCAAATTCTTAAAGAGATGGGAGTACCAGACCACCTTACCTGTCTCCTGAGAAACCTGTATGTGGGTCAAGAAGCAACAGTTAGAACCGGACATGGAACAACCGACTGGTTCAAAATTGGGAAAGGAGTACGACAAGGCTGTATATTATCACCCTGCTTATTTAACTTATATGCAGAGTACATCATGAGAAATGCCGGGCTGGATGAATCACAAGCCGGAGTTAAGATTGCCGGGAAAAATATCAACAACCTCAGATATGCAGACGATACCACCCTAATGGCAGAAAGTGAAGAGGAACTAAAGAGCCTCTTGATGAGGGTGAAAGAGGAGAGTGCAAAAGCTGGCTTGAAACTCAACATTAAAAAAACCCAGATCATGGCATCTGGTCCCATCACTTCCTGGCAAATAGAAGGGGAAGAAATGGAAGCAGTGACAGATTTCATTTTCTTGGGCTCCAAGATCACCGCAGACGGTGACTGCAGCCATGAAATTAAAAGACGCTTGCTCCTTGGAAGGAAAGCTATGGCAAACCTAGACAGCATATTAAAAAGCAGAGACATCACCTTGCCGACAAAGGTCCGTATAGTTAAAGCTATGGTTTTTCCAGTAGCAATGTATGGCTGTGAGAGTTGGACCATAAGGAAGGCTGAGCGCCGAAGAATTGATGCTTTCGAGCTGTGGTGCTGGAGAAGACTCTTGAGAGTCCCTTGGACTGCAAGGAGGTCAAACCAGTCAATCCTAAAGGAAATCAACCCTGACTGCTCATTGGAAGGACAGATGCTGAAGCTGAAGCTCAAATACTTTGGCCACCTAATGAGAAGAGAGGACTCACTGGAAAAGACCCTGATGCTGGGAAAGACTGAGGGCAAAAGGAGAAGGGGACGGCAGAGGATGAGATGGTTAGATAGCATCACCGATGTAATGAACATGAATTTGAGTAAACTCCGAGAGACAGTGGAGGACAGGAAGGCCTGGCGTGCTATGGTCCATGAGGTCACGAAGAGTCGGACACGACTGAACGACTGAACAACAACAACAAAGATATTGCTCTTTGTAGGTAAAATACCATGTAATTCAGTAGTATAATATTGGACTTCACTGTTGAATATAATTAAAGATTCCAAGATGTAAAGGACTTTATTCCTAGCAAACCTGAAAGCTGAACTTGTGTTATATATATACACAGAAAAAAAGAGAAAGATTGTACTTAATGATTACTTCAACAGCATAATTCAAACTAAACTGAGAAACATTAAATTCAGGGGGAAACTGTCTCTAAGGAGATATGACATGCTGAAAAGCCTTGGGAGACAGTCCTATATCCATTGTTTAATCTGCTTATTTCTAATTCTATGAGCCTTTCCACATTTATGTTTATTTTTGTTGATTCAGTGCATTGACGGTCCTGTTTCCAGCAGATACTGTAATTACCTTTGGTTTATTTCCATCCCATCTGCCAATCACTTCCTTTCTTCCTTATTGATATTGATTTTTGAAATGCAGACCTAGCTTTAATATTCCAAAAATACTAATGGAGTCATAACTCATCTTTCATTAGTAAACAGATTATGGGTTTCTAACTCAGTTTCCTTTCCTTGTTAATAATAATAGCCAAAGGCAATACAGTTAAAATGTAAGCAGGCTCCTTTCAGATCCCACTGCGAGGAGGAGGAGGAGGAGGAGGAGGAGGAGGAGGAGGAGGAGGAGGAGGAGGAGGAGGAGGAGGAGGAGGAGGAGGAGGAGGAGGAGGAGGAGACATACAGTATAAAGTCCCTCATCTTGTTTCCATGTGAAAAGAGACCCTGGGCAGGTGGCTGGTTGAAGATCAGAGGCTGCCTTTACCAAGTCAGCAAGGGCAAATTATTCACACTGACATGAACTGGCAGTACAAAGCATTTTAAAAACAATTAAAAACCTTTTCCTCACCCTGTTTCAAACAATTTGAATTTCTGTTAGCTGAGATGTAGATCCCATACATCTCACTGGGCCACCTTCTCATCTCTCATCACGGGTATGAATTCCTTTTTGCACATCACTGTAGTTTTGTAATATGTTGAAGTAATCTTCAAGGAAGTTTGTGTGTGTGTGTATTCACAATTCCCTTGAATCTGGAGTTGTAGGGCAACCATATTCATTATTCTACAGAAAACCTTCTATCTGAAGCACTATTCAATCCAAGCCTCATTTAACGAATCAGAGAAAGTGGGATGGGGCCTTGCTTTTTCTCCAGGGGCATCCATGGGAGGGGGTGTCAAAAAAGTCAAGATGGAAGCTGTGACTGCATGATCAAAGCCCAGCTCCTTTTTACATGTGTTGCTTTGATTGTGCAGTTGTGGCCACCAGCTTGACTTATTTGCCCCTCCATAGTTGTCTCTATTTTTCTTATCACCAGATAGAACCAGGACAGCAGACCAAACAGGCTCTTTGGCAGCAGGATTTCTCTCTACTTCCTTAGAAGTACTTCTTCTTCAGTGTTTCTTAATTTTTTTGCTCTCAGGACCCCTTCCCACCTTTAAAAACTATGGAGGACCCCAAAAGACCCCCTTTGTTTGTATGGGTTATATTTATCGATATTTGCCGTACTAAAAATTAAAATGGATGCATTTGTAGAATATTTATTTATTTATTGAATCATGTAAAAAGAACAATATTAGACCCATTCAATATTAACATAAATAAAATATTTTTCATGAAAAAATCCTATATTTTTTAACAAATAAAAATAATAATGTTCAATATCTGACATTGTTTTAACTATGTTCAATATCTGGCAAATAATTTTGATTTTGAGGACTCCTGAGAGGGTGTTGGGGACCCCCAGAGGTCCTCAGACCACACTTTAAGAAACACTGATTTAAGGTATAGTAACTATTTCTGAGTGTTTAGCCCAGAGCTTTCCAAACTGTGTGTAGGGACACGTTAGTGTGTCGGCTGCAGCGTATGGGTGTGTCAGGGCTGCTGCTGCCTCCGAGCCCTGCCAGGATTCCACGCAGGTCCTAGTGCCTGCCTTGTGCCCTGCTGTAAGAGTGTGTTGCAAAATGATGCCCTGGTGTGTCACCAACATGAAAAGTTTGGAAAGCTCTGGTTTAGCCACTGAAATTAGCCTACTTTTGTCTGATTTATTATTTTTGTGATGCATTTTCTCCTTTCTGGCAATGCACAAGTATCCACCTTATTTATATATCATGTTATATCTTCTATATCTGTTTTGCAAAACAGAACAAAAGCACTTGAATTATGTATAAAGGGGGGGCATTTGCTACAAAAGTATTTTTATTATTAAACCCTTGAAAAATTATTACCATAGCTCATTTTATTACTTGGCTCATTTTAAATGGGGCAGTTTTAATACTCTAAGAAAAGTAATGGTTTATAGCTTAAAACTGGAGATACATCTGTATTTTTTTCCTATTAAATATGCATGCATGATTTTCAGCCCCATTTAACCAATGTGTTTTCTGAAAGACTTTACAATGGTAAATGCAACAAACCTCAGTGAGGAGAGGGTGTAATACGTAAAGCATGATTAATGGCAGTTGTAGTTCATTCTCTCTCTCTCTCTCTCAACATTTAAAATATGAAAACTAAACCAATATTGGATAGGTGTATCTCCATTGAGAGGCCATGCCTAGGCCTCAACTCCAGAAGCTTTCCCCTTTCTCCACGCAGCTCTTGGCAGAAATGAGGGTCAAGAGTAAAACAAAGTTTAGGGAACCAAAGAAGAATCATTCCTAACAGAATGGATGTAACTGTAACTGGACCAAATAAACGTAAGGACTCTTTTTGTACTTACTTTTGTAACCTACGTTGTCTAAGCGTGTAATTCTTTATGCTTGGGTGGGCTAAGTGTGTTAAGATCAATAACCTATGTCTCTCTAGCGTGCTCATTAATGTTATTGTTGATAAAACTCCTTTCTGTGTGTGCTTATTGCTCTGCTGCACTAAACTCTGCTCCATTCAGTGGTCCTAGCAGTCCCCTAATGGCCATCACATACATGTATGCAATATCACCATGCACATACTGTATAAAAGAGGCAGGGTTTGTTCCATATTGGTGCAATTTTGCTTTCTTCACATTGCCTCTTTTCCTATCCCCCCCCCCCTTACAGGCACCTCTGTCTAAGTTACAGGATGGTAGATTCCAACTGAATCTTAGAAAAAATCTACTGATAGCAGTTTGAACCAATTAGCCAGAGAGATAGTGGTCTCCTCTTCATCCACTGCATTTAAATGGAGGTTAGATAGTGTAGCCATCCTTCAGACATGCATTGATTTTAATCCCTGCAGTGACTAGGGGTTTGGACTTTATGGCCTAAATGTCCCTTCTAACTCTATGATTATCCCTGCCTTCCTTGAGGGCCTTTTGTCTCTCTGGATTTCCATGTAGCTTTGACGTTTGGTACCCGTGCCTTGAATCATTATATACTCAAAGTTCTGCTGTGATGGATACTGAGAAGCAACCTGCTTTAAATTTATTTATTTATTTATTTATTTATTTACTTACTTACTTACTTACATCCACATATGCTGTAGATTCATATGAATCATTTTTTCTTTCCACATAGTTTTATAACTTGGATGGTATTATCATCAGAATCATAGTAGTTCTTAAATTAGAAGTAAATGATGAACTGCAAGGAATATCGTGAGCTCCGGACAGCATTTCTTGCAATCTGACATACTGTAGTGTCTGTATTGCCTGTCATCAAACTATAAACTAGCAAGTATAGGAAGGCTCTTGGTTGGGGTTACCATAAACAGTCCTCTTGAATTCCTCACTAAACTCCTCTTAACCCTACAACAGGATGGGCATAAGCTAATTAATTCACTGTAATTACAAACTAACAGTGATCAAAATTAGGTAGGGATGCAACATTTAATACAGAATAGATTCCATAGCTCCCAGGCTTGCAACAAATGTCTCTTTCTACCTAAAACAAAGAAAACAGAGATTTATGTTGTTTCAAAGAAAAAATATGATTGAATTGAATTTCTGTTGAAGAATTTTAGACAGAAGCATGGTTCCTTTAGCAACTTATTTCCCAGTACAGCTGCCGTATCCTATTGAGTTCAGTACAGTTTTCTGGTAAATTGGGATAGTCAGTCTCCATTGGCTGGGTTACACATAGCCTCTTGACTATGCAGTTTTTGCAGCCCCTGAAGCTCCTTCCAATCACACTGTCAGTTTTTCTTGGCAGACTTATCAAATTTTTGCACCTGGTTCCCCACCATTTTGAGAAGGAAAAGACACCTCCCAAAGACCCCAAAAAAATGCTTAGCAAAATTAAAAGGGCAACAAATCCATCCCACCAGCCCCAGTAAACACAGAACATTCCAGTCCCACCCGTACCTGTGACGTGGCCCCATCTTTTTCATTACCAACCTCCCTTTCCACAAGAAAACCTTCCATTCCAAGGTTGAAAAAGAAGATGGAAGGAGAAAGGGACATGCTGGAATGCACTGGAGGAGGCCATTATCTTCTGACTCAACTCCAGAAAGAATTTACAAAGACTTTGGAAGAGATGTTTCTCAATCTGCAGGAGCATGAACAAAGCCACTCTTTTCTGGTGCTTAAAGAAGCCACAGCTTTTGAAAGACTCATTCAACTGCTTCAAAGCTGCTCTTAGTTGTCTCCTCACATACAGTATGTGCACCTGCAGCCACCTTGCTTCACATGGAAGAAAACAAAGAGAAATTACTCCAGATGCTCACACATCAGGAGCAGTTTCTGAAGCAGTTAAGCAAGCTCTTTAATTAGAGTGGTTGCTTTAATAATTTTAAAAAAAAAAGCTCCATTTATATTTCCATGTGTTGTGAAACAACTCTTTTGAAGGAAGCCTTGGAGCTGGAAGTACTTGTTTCTCTCAGATTCAAAGCAATTGAGAGAAAACGATTAGAAAGGAATAACTCATGAATGGGTCAGTGGATAACCCTCTAACTTTTGCCCCAGCCATTACAAGTCTTCTTCAATAACAATTTCTCCACTACATACTTTTATCTCCTTAAATTGGTCTGATAGATCCTGGTTTTCTCATTTGTAATATTAATTTTCAATAATCAAAGTGTTTATGTTAGTCTACTGAACAAAAAAGGTATGTACTTGACTTTTTTGAATCCTTGGAACAATTTAATATTTGTGAATTATATTTAACTGTATTTTTTATTGGTAAATATTCAAATTAGACTACATTGTTTGAAGAACAGTACAATTTAAACGGCTTTGAATAACTTGACTCAGTACCTCCCAAAATAAGTCATGGTGTCATAATTTTTATTTATTTATTTATTTATTACTTATTATTTAATTTATCCCCGCCCATTTCCCCGAATAGGGGACAATTTGCTATTGTCTTGAAAATACAATCAATATTCACAGCAACATGTGCATGAAACTTGGTACAAAGGTTGGAACTAGACACTGGAAATCTCAGCTTTGAATATGCAGCTATTTTTTGAGGATTTGTGACCTGCTTTGCCTTTTATAAGCTATCTGGCTGCTTTATCATTAGCATTATATTTTTCTTGTTCCATTGCATGACTGTACACTTTCCTCAATGTTGTTTGTGGAAAGCTCAAAATGTTAGACTCTTCAAGTTTAGATGACAACATTCTCTAATTCTTTAAGAACTAGAAAACATGTTGCACATTTTCTTACAGACAAGATAGCAAGAAACGTAGAAAGCTATCTTGTGCCAAGTTAGACCACTGTTCTATCTAGTATGATAGCAGTTACAATAGAGGTAAACAAACTTGTTCTGTTTATTAGAAATGAACTATACTTCTTTGTTTAGCCTCTGAGGGCTACAGTGAATGTAACAATGACATCACTAGAGATGGGACAGTTGGGAGAAGCTGGAGGCTTGGGTACTCATAAGCAATAGGGTTACCAGAAATCAGCAGTTTGTTGCTAATTTTTAATGGTACTATCCTGTGGAATTCTGGGACCTGCTAAAGTCGGACTGTGAACTGCATGTGGCTCATAAGCCACTGACTGCTCACTCTTACTCTAAATTAGCATTGGTTCCCAGGCTTTCAGGCAGCATGATTTCTCAATCTTCTATTTGCATACGCTCTGCCTCTGGCGCTTGGCTTCTCCTATAAGTCAGAGTGTGGTGTAGCTAAATAGAGAAATTTTCTCTTTGTGAATCACATCGTGAAGGCATTGGTAGTTCTAGCTATCATCTGTAATCTATCTATAATCTGTCTGTCTGTCTGTCTGTCTATCCAATGTACTGTAGATGTGCAAGTGGCTGAGAGGGAGGAGTACTTTTTAGCTCAGAACAGAGACATTGCTAGCATAGTCCCGGTTGTTGCTAAAGCACCTTTGTTGAATTTCTTAAAAGAGGTGGCACATATAGTCGTCATCATATTTAATAAATGATAGGAATTCTGTTCATTTCCTGAGTAGTCTGGCGTCTTCCTTCTAGCAAGACTCCTTGTGGCTTTGAAAACAACATAACAATAGAGGACTCCAGGCTTGGCTGCCAGCTCGACCAGTCAGATTTCTCAGAACTGACTGAATTTCCCTTGCTTGCGTGGATTGCAGAAGTTGTGGTCCACTGAAGTTTTTTTTCCCCTGGAGAAGGGGAGACCAGAAGATTACTCGTGGGGCCATTGGGATTGCCTACCCTTGTTTTTTCTGTAGTTTTCCACCGCGGAAGGAACAGGGTAAGTGCAAGGCAATGGCCGAGATATATCAGGCTCTCGCAGGGGAAACAAGTCTCTTTGAAGAGACACAAGAGCGCCCAGCCGCTTTTAGATCACTTTAGGAATGTTTTTTTTAGATTAAAATATTTTTGAAATCTAAGATCTATTTTTTGGACTTTGTTGAAAATGTTGGCTAACTTTGTGCTTTCTTTGCTATAACTGATTCTGGTGGAAGTTTGATGGACTCTATATTTGCAACATAATGAAACGTCTGCATTTTTTTTTTTTACTTCTCTTTTGTATTAGAGGGATTTAAGAGACTCTGTTTGTAATTCTTCGCTTGATAAACTAAATGACTATTCATTTTTTGAGAAACACTTTGTTTGGATTAAGCAGCTTGCAGCTTGAAGAACGAAAGCTCGCAGTTTGAAGAATAAAAACACAGGGTAACGTGTTTTTTTCCTTGTCGTCTTTTTCTACATCCTCCCTGGTTGGATTTTGCTTCATTTGGAATATATTTTTTATTTCTCCTTCTATAAACTGTTTAAAATATTATTCTCTCCTGTATTTTGGATTATTGGAACTTTCTTTTTTCTTTTGACTTTAAAAAAAAAAACAACAACAACGACGTTCTGCTTAATAGATTCTGCTGGTAGTATTCCATGGACAGATTACATGATTATTGTTTTGACTAGAAGGGTTGTTGTTTTAATTTGAAGGACACAGGAAAGATGGCTTTCCAACTTGTACCTGAGGAGCTCAGAAGAGAGATTACTGAGGCTTTTTCAAATATTCAAAGGTCGTTGGAATTACTGTTCGTAACTCTGCAAAACAGAGAGAAAGAACAGAGAACAGAAACGGAGACAGAAAGGAAAAATGTTTTTCAAGTGGAGGAGAAACAGAAGGAGGAAATTTTGAGTATATTAGTTCAGAAGAACATTCTGAAGGCTTTACACTACAATCTTGGTATAGATATGTTGTGGCAGTGGAGACAGAGTGAAAATATGGGTGCACAGTTGGATGGATGTTGTGAAATATGTGGAAAGGGAGAGAAGGTTGCTCTGATATTCTATATGAGATATAGAAAAGAGCAGGCTGTATATTGCGAATCTCCCACAGTGTATTGTGATTTTGGCATAACCTAAACAGAAGATATGAGAAACTGTATGGATATAAAGGTTAATGAAAAAATATGGACTTGAATTGTTATGAGAAACTGTATGGATATATAAAAAGTGATATTCTAAATGTAAGATGCTAAATACAAACACAAGTTGATATTATAGAATATTGTTTTCCTTAGAGATATATTTATGAGAAGATAATGATATGATGGAATTAGAATGATGGTTACTACAGGATGATATATATCAATATGTATTGTATGAATATTATAAGAATTGATATATTAGCTATTAGGTTAAGTGATACGATAGATTATGCATTTAGTTTAAATGGACACTACTACAAGGAATGGAAATTACAGATGGATAATTGAGATTCAAGAATTCCTTTTTTATGGAGATATATATATATATTAGAATTAAATTATAGAAATATATATGTATGAACACTATAAGAATTGCTAAATTATGTATTAAGTTACATAACATGTTAGGTTATGAGTCATAATATGAATAGAATATATTGTAGTTTATTAGAAGTAAATAAGGCTTTTATTTGTTATACTAATTGGTCTTTATTGAAGATATAAATATGTAGTAATGAACATTCAACATTTAACTACTACTTCAAGGAGTGGAAGCCAAAGATGGATTATTGGGAGACAGTAAGATGAAGGTTAGAAGATTGGATTAAAGAAATCAAAAGGCATATGACAAAGAAAAGTTCCTGTATACTGTATGAAGTACTAACATTTAAAATCAATTGTTGTACTTTAAGTTCAAAGATAGATTGGAGGACATCTATTTTCTATATTTTCTTTGCTTATTATTTCTTGACTTCACTTTTTCTTTATCTTTTTCTTATTTTGTATTTCTGTTTCTATTTCTTTTTCTACTTTAAATTTTATTATGTATTGTAAAACTTAATAAAATTTAATAAAAAAAAAAAAAAAGAAAACAACATAACAATAAGGGCAGTTAGATTCAGCCTTCCCCATTATTCCATTTCAGTTCTAAATAAAGCTGGGCTTACCTTTTAATTTGTTCTGCTTTTCTTCTAAAAGGTACAAGAATGTTGGGAGGAAAAGTGGCATCTCCATAAAGTCACAGCCACTGCTGGATATGCAGGTGGAAGCCATGGCCAGGAGGACCTTTGCTCAGCTATGGCTTGTGAGCCATTTGCAGCCCTACCTGAAACAGGAGGACTTAACTGCAACACGTCATGCTGTTATCACCCCAGAAATGTTTGTTTTTGTTCATAATAACCTTGTAAATTTAATCCTGTGATTCCAATTTTATCCACAGGAAACTGAGAACATCAGAAGGATGGGATATAAATTGTTCAGTAAATACTAAATAAGTGAAAATAAATGTCAGCTGTACACACACAAACTATTCTAAGAATAAACTTCTTGAGCTCAGTGGAGAGTTCCAGATTGGTCTGTATTCTGAAGCAATAATCTGGAGTCTTCTTGGCCAAGGAAAGCCATCTCATATTTGCAGTGTATATCATTATAAAAGCCAGCTGCTCAACCTTACTTGTAATTTAGTCATAAATGAAGAGAAGAGAAACGTGAGGCCTTTGAGTAAGTGCTGCAAGTGATGTCACAGGATCCATCAGCACGAAGGACTACATCCTACTGTGCAGGAAAGGTTAACCTGAGAAATAGTATTGCATCAACAAAAATGTTAATGAGTTTATATGTGGCAGCAGGTAAGCAGCAACACAGCACAAGGAAGCTATTGTGATAGGCAGTTAATTACAATGGAAGTCATGTCTTGGTAATGACTAGGATTCACAGCACATCTCTTTCCAGTCACAGTACAATTTCTCCAGCTCTGTTTATGATAATCTATGGGATTATTTGACAGCAAGATGACATTTTGACTTTGCAACAAATTTATTTCATAGACAGTGCAATTACTCACTGGTATTGTGACATTCAATTAGGTGTAGAACTGCTCTGCAATTTATTATTATATATATATATTTTAGTGGGAGATACACAAATATTGGGTCTATTTCTTATTAGTACATAGGGTCCTTTCCTTTTCAGCATTCTGGCATTCTTATTCAAAAAGCTTTGTTCTCTGTAACATCATGTGTTAATATGCAAAAGAAATGGCCTTGCAATATATATTTCTTTTCTTAAACACACACAAACCCACACCAATCCAATCGAATTGTGGTTGTTGTAGGTTGCATTAAAAAATACAGATAAAATATTACAATCTTCTTCAAAGACATTACCATGCTGGGAGTTCATATGCAGCTGAGAGGTAGGGGTCTTCTGTGCTTTAAACTACTCTAAGAATTCATAAATTATATAGATCATTTAAAATACTGCACAAAAGGAACACATGCAACTTGTAGATTGTCAGAGTTGGCTTCCGGCTATGATCACAGCAGCATATTATCACTGGGAAGGTACCATATAGAGAAAAAAATTAGCCTGACAGATAGAAATGTTTAGATGGCACAGAAGGTTAGTGTTGCTGACTCTTTTTGTCTATAAAAGAGAAAAGGAAGTGTGTAAGGATGTGTGTGTGTGTGTGTATTTAAGAGACTGAAGCCGAAAAAGCATCAAAGACATTCTTAGCAAGAGTAATGCCTCTGGGACTACTACAAATATAACTAGCATATTATAGAACAACTTCTGGAAATAACCCCATATATCGCATGAGGTTTGCATGACAAGAAAGCAACATAAACTAACCCCAGACATTCTGAACAGTCCCAATAGAATAGTGAAGAAAAAAGTGATATCTACATACAATTCCATCTCCAGTGTTAAATAAAGTATTAGTAATTTGGGGAGAAAGGGCTGCTGGCATAACAACTTTAATTTGTTATCCTTCTGGAATTCCATCTCAGTCTTCTCAGCTAATACTGCCCTTACTTTTGGCCTTGTTGCCATTTTGAAAATCCTGCAAGTCTAGCAATGAACTGGAGTATATAGTGTAGTAGTCTGACTGCTTGAAGACTTGTCAAATAGTTTTTCTATATTAAAGATGAAGCTACTTTAAAAAAATCTTAATGTGGACATTACTTTCATTTAATTGTATGGGTGTGTTTCTGTGCAATAGGAAAGCAGGTAGAGCATGCAACAGTTTGTTCTTGACTGCATCCGATGGTTAGAGCTTAAGGAAGCTCCCTGTCTTTTGCTCTGCTCTTAATAACTATCTCCAGATCCATAATTCAAATAAATTTATCCTCTTTCCTTTACTCTTTTTCAATGTCCAACTTTCACAGTCATACAATACGACTGTTTTAAACTTCCTGGTACATGTTGTCATAGAAATACTTCTGTTTTGATTCATGATGTCATCTCTTCCATTTCTTATATAATATTTGTTCTGTAAGTGAAACAAACATGTGTATGATATGCATTCTTGCCTCACTCCCTTTCCTGTTCTGAACCACTCTATTTCTCCAAATTCAGTTATTATAATAGCTTCTTATCCACTGTAGAGGTTCCCAAGAAGAAGAATCATGTGTTCTGGTATTAGTATTAATACAGTATAGCCCAGATTTTTACATGTTCTACATAAACAGAGACCATGCTCTAGTCAATAAAACAAGGATAAACCTCCTTATATTATCTTGTTCTCTCCATTATGCATCTTAATGATTTGATGTCATGTCCTACTGCCTGTCATTTGGCATCTTTCTTTTCATGTACAGTTCTATTCTTTTTTGTAAGTTCTTAAGAAAGAAATACCTTGTGTGAGGAATTAGCACACATTCTTTTGCATTTCCCTTCTTTGATACAAGTATGTACAGCAATCTTTTCCAATCTCTAGGCCAGGGCTTTCCAAAGTTTTTCCCGCGGCGACACACCAACCGGCGTTGGTGTGTCGCCGCGGGAAAACCCAGAAGTGCGGCAGCGCACAAAAACCCAGAAGCGCTGCTGCTGCTTTCGGGTTTTGTGCGCTGCAGTTGGTGTGTCGCCGCAGGAAAACCCGGAAGCGCTGATTATGATCAGCGCTTCCGGGTTGTGTGGCAACACACCAGACTGTGTGTGGCGACACACCAGACTGTGTGTGGCGACACACCAGACTGTGTGTGGCGACACACCAGACTGTGTGTGGCGACACACCAGACTGTGTGTGGCAACACACTTTTGTGTCGCGACACACAGTTTGGAAAGCTCTGCTCTAGGCCATGTAGTTTTGTTCTGTATTTGTTGACATACACCTGAACACACTTTTACTACCTTCTGTCCTATAAATTTAAACCATATTTCCACGTGCTTTCCTATTTGACATCTGGTCTGGTGCCTGTTGTACTTCACTTTCTAATGGAGTAGGTGCCTGAACATATTTTTTTCCTCTGCAAATGGTTCTCTACTATCCAATTTATTGAAAGTTTTAGTATAGTATTTCACCATCCTTTAATCTCATTTGCCTTTTTTAGATTGCCTTTGAATATAACTATCTTCGCCATACATTTCACTGTGAAATCTCTGCTCTTTAAAATATCTCTTATTTTCCTTTTCTTGTTTCCTTCTAACATGTTCCATAGACATCTTTCATTGACATATCTTTTATTGTTCTTTCTCACCTAGAATTGGAAGTCTGTATTCAATTATCCTACATTCTTCCCTTTTTATCTTTTGTCTTTCTTTAGCTATCATGATAATTTATTCTGAAAGTCACTTGAAACATTTCCTCATTGAGATTTTGGGAATATTGCTTTCTGCTTTGGTTTTCCATGAATTCTTGTATTGCTTCTCATAGTTCTTCAGGTTCTCTTTTGCATAAATTAAGCATACTGAATCTTTTCCTTACATTGAACCTATCTTCTGATTGCATGTTCTCCAGGTCGAATCTTGCTGTGACACCTACTTGCGTTAATTTTCTATATATTTTATACCAGTAATTCCCAGTCTGTTCCACAACCTATACCTGGGAATGCCCTTCCTGATTGAATTACACTTCTTCCTCTTCTATTTCCTGTTCAGATTACAATAATGTGCATCTAGTGATAACCATGGACAGAGGCTGTTGTTATGTTGCTTGACACAAGAGTTGACAATAAAGAATTACCTTCACAAAATTCTATTAACCTATCTTCTGCATTAATGTGTGTAACAAATCCAAATATGCCTGTAATTCCAGGTTCATCCATTTTTCCAATTTTGGCATTCTAATCCAGGCATTATACTGGGGAATACATATGTGAATGTATCTGTATCTGTATCTGTGTGTCTATGTCATAGCATCCACCAGTGTTGCAAAACTAACTCTGCTTATATGATGGTCCTCAATATTTTGATGCAGTGATCTGCATGAAAACAAGTTTGAGAAGTGCTGATTTATGGAATTCAGCATCCACTTGAATAGTAGCACAACTCCCAATCCATATTTCTACGTTTAGAAGTTCAAAAGATATGCTACCAAATGTATATTCTTCTCAGCAATTTCATGCTGGCATTCTTGAAAAATCAAGAAAAGTTTGGCAATTAGGTATGGGTATATATACACACACACATTATAAATAAATAAAAATACTGTAACAGGCAACTGGAAGTGATTGAATGTCCATGTTTAATACTGGAAAAAGTAATTTGGGAAATGGGGCATTTCACTTAAAATTTTGATTACTCATAGTGGGAATCAATCATCTAAGATACATACATATTTAAGAATCCTTCCTATGCAGCATAGTAGCACTGAATCGCTATATTTATTGAAGATCGTGCTGTTCTGTCACAAAGATTTAAATGGAAAATTTGACTAAATGCTTATCTTGAAAATTTGAAAGTATTTTTCTTAGGCAGGGTTATACTTGTTCTTCAATGATTAACCTCACAAGCTCACAATGTGATGTCGAAACATGGGGCATTGTAATTGTTGTTGTTCAGTCGTTTAGTCGTGTCCGACTCTTCATGACCCCATGGACCATAGCACGCCAGGCCTTCCTGTCCTCCACTGTCTCCCGGAGTTTACTCAAATTCATGTTCATTACATCGGTGATGCTATCTAACCATCTCATCCTCTGCCGTCCCCTTCTCCTTTTGCCTTCAGTGCATTGTAATTACCTTTTAACAAATTCGGGACAGGGCAGAAGCTTCCACAGAATTGAAGGCTGCCATCAAAATGATGAAAGCAGGATCATGTTGTTGCGATGCAAGAAATGTGTACGAAAGGCAGAGGTTGTGGCACACTGGTGTGATGCTGCTTTTGTCATTTGCCCTCTTTTACTTCCCCACTACACCCACAAACACGAGGTATATACTCACTCCATTGGAGCTCATTCTAATATTGAACTTGGTTGATGCCAACATTCGGCCTCCATATCTTTCTGCAAGGGAAAACTTTTACTTACCTAACCTAAACATCCTCATTGTAAATGCATCAGCAGATCCAGAGCCAGCCAAATATATTCTACTTGTATTCTCCAGATCATTATTATGAGGAAGTAAATATTTCATTTTTGAACTCTCTAGGTGCTGAACAATGCAGCGGAATTGTGTTTAATTTCTAATCTATTTTAACATTAGAGTTATGTAAATTGGATTAAAATGCAGATTTAAATAAAAATGGAAATGCCTGCTGAAATAATTCATGGCTTTGCTTTTCACTGTAGCTTATTTTTGGTGATACTCTAGCTCCCTCTGCTGTACTGATAACTATTCCCAAGTGCAAAGGCAAGAATTACAGACTTGATTCTCTAGTTTTTTCCCCTTCAGTAAAATAATTAGGAAACAGTACAGGTTCATATTATATAGAGGCTTCTCAAAATTATAAACATTTTAGAGGGTGCTTATTATCTCCCTGTATTTTAAAGTTAAAGCACATGCTGGCCACTAGTTATATCTGTAACTATACAAACAAAATCCATCCTTTTTTAAACCTTGGCATGTTTCAGAGATCACCGTTGGTGGCAGCCTGTAGTCATCTCTCAAAAAAGTAAAGCAGGGTCAGACCTGCTTAATGTTTGGATGTCAGACACCCCACCCCACCCCAAAAAACTGGTCTATAAACTAGATTGGGAATTTGGACAAAATATTCTGGAAGAAGATTGTGTCAGACCAGTTCCCTAGTATTACCAAGCAAACTAGAGGGATATGCCTTATCAGTGTTTCTCAACCTTAGCAACTTTAAGATGTGTAGACTTCAAGTCCCAGAAATCCCCAACCGGCTGGGGATTTCTGGGAGTTGAAGTCCATATATCTTAAAGTTGCTAAGGTTGAGAAACCCTGGCCTATATAGTCACCAAGAGTTCATTTTTACCTATAATTATGGTCCTTCAGATCCAACTCATCATGCCATTACCAATGATAGGGTTATAACTCTATATGGTATAGACATTTTCTGAAAAGTAGATTGTTGTTTTGCCACACTGATCCTCAGGAACAGCTTTCAAACACATGCCAAGGCAACCCAACCCTGTCATTAGGCAACCACCCCAGATGGTGAGGTGTGGGGGTGGGGTGGGGGGCAAGATAGCAGTAGATCCACCCCCACCTGTCTCCTGAACCTCCCAACTCATTCCTTCCACTGTACTCCACTGCACTACACTATACCCAAAGCTAGCCTGCCATGCTCAGGTGTGATTAGGGATACTAGCCCATTCCCAGGACATAACATTCACCTCAAGCCAGTCAATTTTTGGAATAGGGAGGGGTGCCATTTTGTTCACTACCTCAGGCAACAAAATGTTTGGGGGCATTTTGACTATGTTGGTTGGGAGTAAAGGAAGTCCAGCACATCTGAAGGCACCAGACTGGAGAGAGTTCTGGATAGACTTGTCTAGGTACCTTGGAAACTTTTGTGTATAGGAATATTTCTACTACAAATCACAACAGATAAAATGCCTCAAATAACAAGGGACAAGAGTACCTGAAGAGGAAAATCAGGGTGCAGTTCTTTAGCGTACACTTGATATCATGAATCATTGCAACGTGTTATTACACAAGGAATCAGATGAAGAACAGTTATGTGTGTGTCTTTCCTATGCCTCCTGAAAATGCAGCCACACTGGGGAAAAAATCTTGAGGAAACTGGAAAATAACTAAAGGTCAGAAGCATATTAACAAGCATGATTATGCCATTGCAAACTAAGCTGCTTATGTCAAAAGAGGGGTCTTCTAAGAATTTAGTGTGCAATTTTCTCCATAGGTGCAGAAAATATCTTCTAACTGCTTTACTTTTGATACGGAGTCACTTTACAGCCAGCAGCTATGCAGTAGTGTCATTGATAAAATTATTGCTCGAAAACAAGATTTAAAAAACCTTGACATGAAACATTGGGTGGGCATGTGGTTGGGGGAGAAATTAGTTGTGATTAGATAATTATGGATGTAACTCTAGAATGCCTTAGAGCCAGGGTGGGGAACCTTTTTTATCCCAAGGGCCATTTTGACATTTATCACATCACTCGAGGGCCGGGGGTTGGGGTTTGCGGGCGGGAGCCAATCGTGTGGAAGGGGGTGGGGTTTGTGGGCGGGAGCCAATTGCGCACACTGGGGGGCCGCCACGCCCGGTGCCATGCCTGCCATGCCTGCCCACACGTCCGCCGCTGTGCCCACCCTTGCCGTGTCCGCTGCCGCCATGCCTGCTGCCACGCCCGCCGCCACCCCCAGCATGCCTGCTGCCATGCCTGTCACCACGCCCACCATTCCTGCCGCCACGCCTGCCCCCGCCACATCCACCACTGCACCCACCGCTGCCACACCCACTGCCGCCACGCCCCCGCCTGCCACTGCGCCTGCCGCCACGCCCACCATGCCTGCCCCCGCCACGTCCGCCACGCCCACCATGCCCGCTGACGTCACACCCCTGCCGCACCCACTACTGCAGGCTGGATCGATTGCTTTCACGGGCCTTGTGCGGCCCGCAGGCCGGACGTTGCCCACCCCTGCCTTAGAGAATGCTCCACTATGGAACAATAAATGTGCCGGCATGCAGATTGTGATGTAAGATGTTTGCCATTCCCCCCACGAAGATCCCTGGTTACATCTACCGGTCCCATCAGATCCAGCAGGAAAGGCAGGCTACAGGTCCCATCTACTATGGAGTGTCAGCTGACAGGACCCAGGAAGAGGGCCTTTTCTGCCAGGTCCCTGCCCTTTCGAACGTCATTCCCCTGGAACTCAGATTGGCCCCAACCCTTCTGGCCTTTAGGAAGGGTCTGAAGACATGGCTGGGCCACCATGCTTGGTGGTGTAGTTGGACTGGTGAGCCTCTTCAACGGTTATACTAAATAGGATGTATCGATGGTATTATCCTGCTGATTGTAATTATGTTTTTGTGTTTTGAGTTTTTAACAGTGGTTTTAGTATAGTTGTATTTTTGCTGTTTTTATTTACATATTTTATTGTTCTTGCTGTTGTATTTAATTGCTGTGAGCCGCTGTAATGTCCCATTTCAAAGACACGTTCAAAGGCATTTTCAAAAGGAGAAGCCAGCCTAACTTGGCAAGTTCTTCGATTTTTTTAATGCAAAAGGTAATTACATTTGTCAGGCAGATACATCTGAGCACACATGGTCTTCTTTAATTCAGAAGCACTCGCAGGAAGAAACAATTATTTGAATATGATGCATGTGCTCATACAGATGGCAGGACTGGATAAGAACTCGGTGTGAATCCCAAATCCAGAATGGATCAGAACAATTTACTCAAAGAGAAATGGAGTAGTTCCAATTTGTTATGTCTCCAAAAACTTCCACAAAGCTATTTGCCAACCCCCCAACCCCCATGATGGAGTTTGCTGTTATAAAACAATTCAGAGAGAAGGGCATAGGGAAAGAAGAATGGAGAGAAATCAATGGATTGAGTATACTGTTTTGAAAGAAACATTGTTCTTTGACACAATCCTTTTCTTTCATTTGTATGTGTGTGCACATTCTCCCCCCCTCCACAACATATGAATCTATCTGCCTGAAATTTGATATAGATCTTCTTCATTATAGGATTTCTTTTTGCTGCACATTTCAATATAGTCTGCCTCAAAACAAACGTTATGGGATTCTTTTTTAATTAAAGGAGTGTTATTTAACAACTCCTTCACCAGTATTTATGACATTTGGCTTCCTCCATCTCTTAGTGGTGACCTAGAGCCCCTGCAATTTTCATCCAATTCTAGTGAAAAGTAAAAATGTTATTGGGGTGTGCAGATTGGCTACAATTCAGTTTGGGATGTTGTTTCAATTTGGGCAAAGAGATCCAAGTTAAAAAAAAAATCAAATAAATTACACCACAGAAAGGTTGCTGAAAGATCAATCAACCCAGGACAGGAATGAGTAAAAATGGCTAGTCATGGCACACTGTATTTGGGATGCATTCTGAATATGCTACAAAATAAGAATTTTGTGATTTTTTGTTTGTTTGTTTATGGAAGATATTGACTTATTCCACAGCTCTGGATTAGAAGGTCTTCACTTTCTGTTAAATGACAGAAACACACTATCTAGCCACTTGGAATAAAGCATATATAATTAAAAATGGCCTTTATTCAACCAAGGATGAAAAAACAATTTCAAAATGAATTGGTAGTGGAACAAACAGAGGCATCTGCAAGTTCTGGTGCATTTGCCAGAATGAGTAAAGCTCAGCTGTGCTGCAAGCTCCTCCCCTTTTGTATTTACATGCAAAAGCAAACAAACAAAAGGTGTTGACCTGGTAGCAAGATGCTACTTTCATAATCTCTCCCCCTTTGAGTCTACCCGTGGATGCCTCAGTTCACAAATACCCATTTTGCTCATTGAAAAAAATAGTAATTACTAGATCAATTAGCTAAATGAAACACAGAATGGAAATTAAACAAATTGGATATATTTTCTCCAGGGACTCCAATTATCCTCTAATGTGGTAGTTTGAACCTAGAGGTGAACAGTTTTCATTCATAGATTTTGGTAGTAACGGTGACGGTTCTGAAAACCTCTATATGCGTGCTTTGCATCCAATTTGCTGTGGGGCACTCTGTCAAATGGTTCGTGATCATTGAAACAGGATTCAAAGACTTCATCTACAGCTTTCTCTGCCATCTCTTTAGTGATATTTCTAACAGCCAACATGGAGCGAACAGCTTTCATCCTTACGCACGTCTGAAACAGGAAGGACTTCCATTACTTGAAATACAGATACTTAGATTTCATGATAATATGACTTTAAGGAATAACATAGCCTTTTTCAAAGGAGTAGCCAGAAATATTTTTAATATATTTATTAGCTCATAAATTTTGTGGATCACCAAAGTAGTCCTGTTTATTTGAACAAGAGATTAATACCAAGCTGCAATGAACAATTATTTTACCCAAGTCAAATAAACAAATAGTCTTAGTCTTTCTAACCATGAAACTAATATTCCATAATCTGGAATGTACACATTAACGTTGAGAAAGATAATCCAAGATTAGCTAAATTAAGAAGAATCGATCTGGCCAATGAACAATAGGTTTCCCACCCTTAATCTCTCTTCTTTTAGATGAAGGTTGAATGAAAAGTAATGCCTCCAGCTCCATAACTTTAGTTTAAATAGGAATATTTTAATAAATAAAGCCAAAAAGTCATTGAAAGCTATTTTGTTACCTGTATTTACTTCTCTATATAATCACCACCATTCACTATACCCTTCTGCCGATGGACAAGTTTTTAAAAGCCATCACAAAAGGACTTTACATTTTGTCTCTTCAACCAGGTCCTGATAATCCTTTCCACTTCCTCCATCTTTGCCACTTCGAAAAAACGATTAAGCAGAATATGGAAGCACAAGAAGGAACTTTTGACTCAACAAGACAAAGCTAGGCTTCACACTACATGAGGCACCCAAGAGGCAACTGCGAAGGTGGACCTCACTGTCTTACCCCATCCGCCACACAGGCCAGACTTGGTGCCATGCAACTTCTACCTTTTCCCAAAACTGAAGGGATCCTTTGTAAGCATCTGTGAGGACCTGATAGAAGAATCAAAGTGTGGAGTTGTTTCATGCTTTAAGAAGCATTTCCATCACTGAGAAAAGTGTTCAGAGAATGTGATTATGTGGAGAAATAAATTCAGGTAACAAAACAGCTTGTTTTGAGGATTATTTTCCTGTTCCATCTATTTCAACATCCCTATTTCAACTAAAGTTATGGAGCTGGAGGCATTATTTTTTATTCAACCCTCATATATAAAAACAAGCAGCATATTGAGAGAGACAAAAAGCCTCTTTATCTTTTTCATCCCTATTGATACTACATTCCTTCGTAAGATTTTATTTTTTGAGGTGAGCCTCAAATTCCAGAAGAAACTACCCCAAATGAAGACTTCAGTTTGTGAACATAAATCTCTTCTTTTACAGATCATTATTAACTTACCTGCTGATGCTGCTTTAGTCCAAATCTAAACCGCATCACTTCATTTATGAGAGAACAATCTCCACTGAGATTAGACGCCCGAATCTATAAACGATGCACAAACTGAATAGAATATTTACAGGAATATTAACAAAGTATCACATTTTAAACCTTTTGTCCTAAAGGCTGCAAATCTGTACTTCATTTCCAATTTGTTGTATAATTGCTTAAAAGAGGTTCAACAATCAAGTGGTTAAGAATAATTGAATTATCTTGGTTATTCATATAGCCATTCTCCAGGGATGCTATTAAAGCATCACTGCTGAAAGACTATCACCTTGATCCCATTTTAGAAATATAGAACATGATCTTGCTCATCCAGCTAGGCCAGTATTTCTCAACCTTGGCAACTTGAAGATGTGTGGACTTCAACTCCCAGAATTCCCCAGCTGGCCACACATCTTCAGTTTGCCAAAGGTTGAGAAACACTGAGCTAGGTAGTAGCGTCTAGCTGAACTTGGCTGATCTCAGAAAGCTAAAGAGGGTAAGATTTTATTAGTACTTGCCTGGGAGACACCAGGAAACTCCAAGGCTGTAGGCTAGACTAGAGTTTTTAAAAACACCCTAAAAAAGGTAAACCCTAACTATTCCCACACTGCTGCCAATAAAATAGATGAGCATATCCATGAAGTCAATTGGAGTTGAGTTTCTGACTCAACAGAGACTTTAGAATAGATATACTGCTTAGGTCAATGACTTAAGTCATTGTTCAGAAGATGTAAAACATGTTGCAGTTTCACAAACTATCTCCCCTGTCACATTTCTAGATTGTTCTAAAGAGGGAGGCGAGAATAGAGAAGCAATTATGTTCCTATCATATCCATGGAAAATAAGTACATTTTCTTCAATTGGAAATAAGTACATGCTACTCATTTAATAAACTATTCATGTTACCCTAGCCTTCTCTTCGTTTTCTCTCCCTCTCTCTCCCCAATGCCCTGACTCTGCTGTAGGAATACACACACACAAACACACACACACACACACACACACACATATATAGAGTAAAAATTTCCTTCAAACAATCCAGAAAAAAATGGTGCATAACACAGTGATATTTTGCCTTAGTACTTCATATATTTGTATATAAGTTAAAATAAATGAAATGACAGGATTTTTTTTTCATTCATAGTTGTCTATTCTCTTTTTAGCAACAGGAAAAATGAAGAAAACATAATTTTCAGTCAATTGAATTTTTTGTACAAATTGCCCAGTACATTTTACTTTTAAAATGTAAAAAGCAAGCAAACAAACCAAACAAACCCTTCAAAATTTCTCAATTAGAACTGTGAAATCACAGAACCCTTAAGATGACTTCATATTTCAAACACTGTGGAACTTTCGGATACATATAGAAAACTTCAATATCATGACTATAAGAATTTATCTCTTCTTGCTTATACTGAAAACAATGTATTAGGAATGGAACTGGCTAAGCCTGTAGGATGGAAGGTTGGAAGCCTGCAACCTCCTTTCCCAGAGGTTCCCTGGATGTTTAGACCCTGGCCCTGCCTCCTGCTTTGGGGTAGCAACTTAATAGTCCCACTGCTATCACCTAATTTCCAGGGAGTGCTTCACCTACTATCTTCCTCCTTAACCCCAGCACATGAGAGAGATAAGGTTCTCCCACCCGTGCTGCTTTTCTGACAATTAAAGAATCCAAAAAAAAAAAAAAGAAATAATTTGAATAATGCTACCTCTTGGCTGTATTTCAGAATAGTGTAACTATAGATTTCATCCCCTCCTCGTTAAATTCTCTTTCTCCAGACTAGAAGGAGGGACTGGAGAATCTCCATGGGCACATGGACAACAACCATGCCTCACCTGTGGGTGCAGACTGAGGATATCTACAGTCTGTGAATGTTGGAGCCTACCTAGAATACAGACTGACATTCACAACAGGAGTTAAGCAAAGGAGTTGATTGTAAACCGCCCAGAGTCCCTTTGAGGGAGTTGGGCGGTGATAAATCGAATGAATGAATGAATGAATGAATGAATGAATGAATGAATAAATAAATAAATAAATAAATAAATAAATAAACAAACAAACAAGCAAGCAAGCAAGCAAGCAAGCAAAGAAATGTAGAATATGACAGTAAGATTACAAAACTCTACTAATTTGTTTAGAAGTATGCTTCACTTAAATCAGTGGGACTTACTTCTGGGTAAACATGCACAAGACTGTGTTGTAAGTGAAATTGTGTTGATGTGATGTTTATGCCATGTGTGTTTCTGGCATCCTTATTAAAATATATTTGTAAAATTAAGTTTTTCAAACTTACCTCTGAACAGGCTAAGTGCTTTATATTATTAAACCAATCGACATGAGCACGGCAGTGATCAAATGCATGGATAAGTTCGTGTGCAACCACTCTGTTCATTTGAGATTGACTATGTATATTGTTTTGGCACAGAACAATCTGCAAACAAAGTTAACCAGAAAATTCCAAAGACATTTTAACCATGTCTACAAGTTGCATGCATTTTAGTTTTAGAGCTTTCACAGCATATTGTACTTTCAGGATATTCCTGTTCTTTATGCAGCATTGTTCAAGTATTCACTAGATGTGGCACGAGAGAACTTGGGGGGACTATTCATCTGGTTTCCCCCTCTCTTTGCTCTTCTGGGTATGACGAACTTCCCAGAGACTAAATACACATATTAAAAAACAGACTAACTAAAAACTAAAAATCAGCTGATATCATTACTTTCTGCCATTTCTATCATGATCTATACTTACCAAAAATACTGAATGAAAACTATGCAGCCCCCCGTGTCTGCTTATGCGTGACAAGCACTGTTACCAGAGTTGGTTGTTACAGCCCATCACCAGGAATATCATTGAATTTTATTGAATATTTATCATTGAGCTCTGTGTCTGTCCCCAACTGATTTGATTTCCTGCTATTGTTATCTAGAAAGAACACCGTCTAAACTTAATATAATGAAACTAGCTTACAAAAAGATGAGAAAAAAACTATTGAGTATTTTAACCGAATAGGAAAAAAAAATCAGAGGGTTTAACAGCAATACTGTATAAAATGTTACTTGAGATTGACATAAGAAATTCTAATAAACTCTAATATTCAACATTGACTACATAACTCAACTATTTTGCCTTACTAACATAGCAGAGCATAAAAAGCTGCAAACATTAGGGGGGAAAATTCACTCTTTACCTGTGATACTGAAGAATCGAATCCTCCACCAACATGTTTATCACAATTTTCACATGAAATGTGTCGGTTATTGGTGACAGTGCTAAAACAATTGAAGAGTTACACATATAACAGGTGATTTCAAAGAAATATAATACATAGCATTCATATAATAATCTCTGGACATAAATTATCTCACCAGCCAGAATTCTTCATAGCATCAAGCAGCAGTTTAGCCTGTGGACCTAGAATAAACATTGGCACAATAACTCCTTTCTAAAAAAATATATTGTTCAGAGAAAAAAAATACAGAACACATCTTTAAATAACCACAGAAAGTGTTTACAGCATCATTAAATTTACTGAAATATCATACATCCAGAAACAATTTATAGATATCATGATCAGAGCACAAAAATGGACTTTATCAACTTAAGAGATACTACTGGTAAAATACTGAGCTTTAACTCAGATTTAACTCTCACTAATTAAAGGGAGTTTAATAATGTTCAAGTGTACATATGAGTTCTGCACTCCAGGAACTTAGGAAGGAAGTCTGTGAAATCTCAAATGAATGTTCTGCTTTGATAAAAACTTTGAAAAAAATACTCGTTCGATGCAGAACACCCACATCTAGGTACCACAGTACAGCCATGACACAGAGCACCCACTTTGCTGACTTTGACAATCTTCTGTACAGGTACTGAAGGAAATCAACACGTTTTTTGCTGAAGGGTATCAACTTGTCTCAATGCTTAAACTGGAAGGTAGAAGTAGAGCACCTTCCTTTTCCATAGCTCACTGAAACTTTACTTCTGCGTTCGTAGAAAGTAGATAGATATAGCTATTTCTATAACGATATGACATTCTGGTCGGTCACAATACTGGTATTACTTAACTTTAGATGGGGCAATTTTCAAGGTCAGAATTATAACTTACTTCGGAGTAAAGTTTAAGGAAAGGTGTTAAGGACCGTGTGTTTGGGTGTATATGTTGGAGGTGGGGGGGGTGCGTAATAAACACCTAGAGCTATTTCTCTGAGGCAGAAGGCAGTGGATCATCCCTTCCTCATTAGCAAGATAGATTCTCACGACCAGGCAGACGAGGGGAACTTACTGGTGTCCAGGGCAACCTTCAGCATCGACTGACACCTATGCTGGGCACCAAAGATGCCGGAGATTATTTTTCCCTTCAACGAGGGCTTCTTCCCCTGGCCGAGAGATCGATCGGGAAACCGGCTGTAGCCGAGGTCGTCCTCCTCTTCGCCAGAGCCGCGACTCTCCGGAGCCTGCTCAGATGTCATCGTTCATTCAAGCCCGGTCGACCGAGCAAACGGAGATCGCCGTTCACATGGCCTCGCCGGCCACCGTACCCGTCCCGCGAAGCCAGGCAAAGGCCGTCTTCCGCTGAAACCATAGAGATACGCCACGCGCGTTTCCCGTTGTCAGTCTGGGGCGACACTTCGTACGTGAGTTAAAGTGGGATGGGCTCCATAGAACTGTTTTATGCTTCTTTTCCAAATCATATAAACACAAATAAATCATAACTCTCCTGCCTTGGCAACTTTCTAACTTCTGTATCTATGAAGTGGGGTAGGGGGAGTGAGATAGTCATGCACGTGGTGGTGCGTGACTATAGCGTGGGGGGGGGGAAGTAAACCGCACGACAATCATCCTCCACAACGCGCATGCGGGTTGCGGAGGGGGCCGTCGACGCTCTTTCTCTCCCTCTCTTTCTACCAAACTCGAACCATAGGATTTGGAAGTCTTTTCTGCTAGAGATACTTCCTTGGCGACGCATCTCCCCTCGCTTGGCGCGCTGGGTGTTGTGGGAAAGGAAAGCGGGACGGGCCTCGGAAGGCAGCTAAGGAGCGACACGGGTTCGCAGTCGCGCAGGTTGGGGCTGCCTCCCTACCGTTGCCGGGCGGGGCGGGGCGGGGCGGGACTGGGGAAGAAAGCAAAAGCCCTCCGAGGTTGGGGAAGTGGGTGCTTTCTTGGGTGCTTATGAAAAGCCGGGGTCCCTTGCGGAACCGGCAGGGCTTGTTTGCCGTTCTGACCCAGTCGGAGAAGTTGATGTCCTCCCTTCGTTTTGGAGGCGATGCTCAGCATTCCCAAGACGTGCCAAGTTGGGAGGAGGGTTTTTTTTGCACTGTGGGAATAATACATCAGGGAGGGATCTTGTTTTCCCCAACTCCTTCATGCCCATACACAGATCTCCTCTTCTTGCGTTTCTTTTCATCTTTCCTTTAAAAAGGAAAGTCTTGCCAAATTCGTGGGTTTCATGTGGCCACAGAATATGACTTGTATTTAGCCGCCCAGAGTCCCCCTTGGGGGAGTTGGGCGGTGATAAATCCAATAAATAAAATAAATAAATAAATAAATTTAAGAACAAATTGAGCCTGTGGTGTTCTAATTATTTCCCATTTGCGTGAAAAGCAAAAAAGTGAGTGAGTTCCACATCAGTAAAAAAAACAACAACCGTGCAAGGGTACTTGTATGGGCAGCATTTGTGCTGCTCCTGGTTTGGTCCCTGCCCGGGTGACTGATTTATTTCCAAGTGAACTGGAAACCTGGTCAACTGTAATAGGACAGTTGGCAGAGGAGCTTTGCAGAGCTTTGACTAGGCCCAGTTTCTGTTGGCAGGACCTCACTTTCTAGTACCAGGGCTCTTCATAAGATGCTAGGCTATTCTATCACAGCAGAGTTTAATTGATCCAAAGGGAAAATGCAATGGCAGCTGTAATTCACAGAGGATTTTGTGGTTTTGAACCTGGATGATTCAGTTTGCTTGCATTATTTTTACAAATAAAGTGTTATTGTAATAATCACTAGTAAGCTGATTGTTCCACAGTAAGTACATGTGATTTGCATAGTACTGTGCCAGAAAGCATGTATATTTTTTTTTTAAGTTAGAATTTGCTTGTGCTTGTTACAGACCTACCTGTTTTCCAACACATCCCTCAGATGACTTCACCAAATAAAGCAATTGAGTTACAGTTGCAAATACGACAAAATGCTGAGGAACTTCAAGATTTTGTGAAAGATTTAGAATGCTGGGAGAAGGATATTAAAGAAAAAGATCATGATTTAAGGCGTCAGAGTGGAATTGCAGAAAAAGTAAGACCAGTGTTTTGGTAATAGGATGATTAAAAAAGTAAAGGTTCCCCCCGCACATTTGTGCAGTCGTGTCCGACTCTAGGGGCCGGTGCTCATCTCCGTTTGTTAGCCGAAGAGCCAGCGTTGTCCGAAGACGCTTCCACGGTCATGTGGCCGGCATGACGCACGCGGAACGCTGTTACCTACCCACCCATCGAAGTGGTACCTATTTATCTACTTGCATTTGCATGCTTTCGAATTGCTAGGTTGGCAAGAGCTGGAGCTAGTGCAGGAGCTCACTCCGCACGCAGGGCTAGGGATTCAAACCTCCGAACTTGCAATCTTCGGATTGACAAGCCTGGCGTCTTACCCGCTGACCTACCACGCCCTCATAATAATAATAGGATGATTAGAGACACCTTAAAATGGAAATATGCTCTGTTAACTACATCTTCTGATTTTAAATAGAATTACAAACAAATCACCTATATAATTGACTTAGGCCTCAGTTATAACCCTTCTGTGCCAGAGACCTAGGGGCTATGGATAGATGGAATTTCTTGTTATAGGTCTAAAGAGAATCTCAGAAAAGAAAATCAAAAACTTATTTCTTTCAAACCCCTGTGGAAATAGCTACAATCCTTCCTCGCTGTCTCTGCATTGAGAGAAGGAAAAAGCAGACAAGATTAGGGAAGGGTGGAACAGGGGAAATTTTAGATCCTAAAGTATGCCTCTACACCTTAGATGAGTCCTTCAGCTAGTCTAAAATATTTCTACTTGTCACAGTTGAAGAGGGGGAAAAACTTTAAAAGTACGTGAGAAGCAGAACCTCTTCTGTCAGGACAGTGCTCAAATTGTCAGTGTTTCAAGTCAAGGAAGTAGAATTACCCTGTTAGTTCTACCATTTTGTATTAACCCATTAGTTTGGGGAGTTCTATTGAAGTGTTTGGAAGTGCTTTATTGTAGGTGGATGTGATCATCCCCATGGAGAGCCAATTGTTTTAGACCCTTGTCTTCTAAAAAAACCACTGATTTTTCCCTGCTACATTCTGGTTTTATAAATCGATGTCATATCTTAATTATCAGACGTTTTCTGAAAGTATACTGCTATATTTTCTGATATTAGGATTTACCCCCAATTCGGAATGAAGCTTACAAAAAAAAGAAGAGCAAAGTTAAAACAGTCTCAAAAAAAACAACAGAAGAAAACAAAAAGAACAAGATAAAATCTTATGATTATGAAGCTTGGGGAAAGCTAGATGTGGTAGGTAAAATATTTTTTATTAAATATATTTATCAAAATGATAGGCAATATTGTAGGATTCTATTTTGTAACATTTATACACTCCACCGTAGATTATCAGTTTTATGTTGTAAACGATGATGACAATACTAAGGATACCAATTTTAAATGTTACAATACTTCATTAAAACTGGTAGCCAAGATTAAAAAATATTTATTTTATTAAAAAGTATAGATAACAATAATGTGCAGTGTGCATTCATTTTGTTTTAATGCTTAAGTGTTACTTTAAGGTTTGGGAGATAAATTTATTTATATCTGTTGCAAATTACTGTGATGCTTTAATGAAAAGACACTATATAAATCTGACAACAATATATATAATAATATAATATAATATAATGTTAATGTAAAATGCTGGATGTATGAAGTTTGTGATTATACTTGTTTTCTAGAAATTATGAGGAAATTTATTTACTTCATTAGGCAGGAGTTTGATGGAATAGTTGGAAATCGTATTGAAAGGCTTTGATTCTGCCACTGATACAAATATTTTAATATGTATCTGCAGGCTTATCTTTGTATATCATATATTCACTTATGTTGCTTCCTTATTACATTATTTACTCATTCTTTAAATTTGTTTTCTTTTGCCCTTACAAGTGCCTTTAAATATGTCCTTTCAGGATAAGATACTTGAAGAACTTGATCAGGAAGATACCACTCATGACTCAGTGTCAGATTCTGAAGAAGATGGAATTCACATAGATACAGAAAAAGCTCTTGCTGAGAAAGAAAAGGTTATTTTAATATTTTAATAGACCCTCATTTTTTCTTCTAATGCTCACTAGGGAACATGATAAATTAACCTACATACAAATTTGTATTCTCAAACTCTATGATTGAGAAGGATTTCAAGTTTTTATGCTGTTTCAGTAAGGTGAAATTTTTGAAACCAAGTCTTAGTTTTCCATAATATTTTTATCCATATTGTAATTCGATTGACTGTGTCTATGGTTATATTGAGCATCTTATGACTTTTTCAAAATTGTCTGTAATATGTAGTTTTCTAGATCAATTTACAGAGCACTTTTCAAGGAAAACTGTCTTTAGAATATATTACAATGCAATAGTCACCATGATTTAATATCCCTATACATCTATGTATTGTTTCTTCTACTATGGCTTTTGTAGATCCTGGACTTTATTTACTTGAAATTATAAAAAAACAATTCCTTCTTGGAACTGTCTAGGTGATTATCAAAAATGGTTACGATGTCTTCATTGCTACCTGCTCTGTCTGCTAGATTAAAGTCTGAAAACTAATATGCATTCATATGCATCTTAATGTTTAAAAAAGTAAGACATTCTGTCTTTTTCCAATTTTGTCTCCAGTCCTCTTTATTTTATCTTTAAAAAAGACCCATGAGTTAGGTCACAGTGAGAAAGTAGCAGACCAAAGATCCTTAGTGAGTGTTATTCTTTCTTTTCGAAAGAGATTGGTCTCTCTTTTATTCATTTATTTCATTAGTTCAATTTACAATATTTGGATACCACTAATTGAAGATAAGAGTTCTTAAAGTGGTTCAGATGAAATGTCATAAAATTAGATTTATAGGCACAAATTGCCATCTCAACTACTATAATGATGTGGGGGATATAACATCATTTTTATGTTTATTTAACAGCAAGATTTTGTAGAGCATGGAATACTGCGGCTGAGTTGGACTCTTCTGTTAAATTAAATTTTAAGGATTTAATTTGACTAGCACTTGAACATAATTCTGTTGATTTGAAAAGACAGACACGTATTGTTTCAAAAAGATGAGAGAAGAATAAAATAAGAGTTTGCAGTATATTCATCTTAGCACCTATTATATTTGTTTTAATAGGGCAATACTTATTTTAAACAAGGTAATTATGATGCTGCAGTAGAATGCTACACAAAAGGAATGAATGCAGATCCTTACAATCCAGCTTTGCCTACAAATAGGGCATCTGCCTTTTTTCGACTGAAAAAGTAAGAGTTTGTTGAATTCCTTCATATTTCACTTCAAATATAATTAATATATATTAATTATAATTATATAATTACAATTTTATTGGGATAGGCTTACCATATCATTACCTGACATAAAGTTTCTCTCATTGCAGGTTTCAACATTTTAATTAATTTTTTTTCTTTTACATTTATGATGTTAATATGAAGTTAATGTACATGTTTAATTCTTTGAACATTTTAACTTCAAACATTTTAATTTTGAACAAGGAATATTATCATTTTTAACTTCTCCTGTTGGAGGGCTGTGCGAAATATGTGAAGAATGCAGAATGCACTGCAAACCAGGAAAAGAAAAACTAATACATTTGTTTAAAATGTGCTTTAAGAGGAATCTTACTTCATTCCTAATGCATTTCTATTGCATATCAAATTTTTATTATACTTCACCTTAACAAGGCTCATGGTAGTGCATATGTTTCTGTCCATTTTAGTCTTAAAACAATTCTGTGAAGTGAGGTAGACTAAGTGATAATGATTGGCTCCAATGTGTTTAATGCCTGAATAGAGTTTGAACAATTTGTGCTTGTTTTCTGTTATCCTTTGATCTGGA
Organism: Charina bottae; assembly: GCA_023362775.1. Lineage (NCBI taxonomy): Eukaryota > Metazoa > Chordata > Lepidosauria > Squamata > Charinaidae > Charina > Charina bottae. The sequence goes on from JALMGJ010000006.1 coordinate 55,298,887, forward strand.
CTCTGGACAAAGAAACTTTTCTGTCAAATAGACAAAATCTGGTGAGTTCACTCTAGGAAAGCACTCTTCACTCTTAATTTCTTAGTTACCTTTGTGACTTTGTTACTTGGAACAGTGCTAGATAAAGGAAAGGAACCAAATTTCAGACCACTTCTTTGTTTTCTGCTATTTTTCTTTCCATGCTATTTTTAGGTTTTGAAAAACAAGGGTCTTTTGCTAATCCTGTGTTGATTTTGCGTGTTCATGGATCATTTTAAATGCTGCACAGTCTTTAGCATCATATCCTGAAATCTTTTCCATAAGAATAGCATCACTTCTCTTAACTGACACTGCTGTTTGTTAAAGTAACTCCTGATTTTTCAAAATAAGGAGTTTTTTTTACTTTGACATTTATGGTTGCACAGATTATGTGATGATCAGCACAAGATTGGAATGAAAAGTGGTAGTAAGTTGGTATTTGGGAACTATGAGGGCCGCAGTTTAATCATGGGCCACAGAGAGCCCTCTAAGCTATTTTCTGCAGCCTGCAGTAATACTTTTCCGTAAGCCCCATGGAGCATACATCTATTGGTTGGTGAGGACTGTTCCAAAGCACTCAGCTTCTCTTCCTGCCCATTTCAGTAAAGTGAGAGTAAACTAAACAGATGGGAGATTGCTGGCAGCCTAGTATTTAAAACACCTCACTCCCATACACACCAGGACAGCAGTTGCCAGAAGTAGGCCAACACTTTGCCAATCTTGCCAGGCAGTGTAGATCCTCCCTTAAGCTGAGAAGAAATAGCTCCATGCCCAGGCAGGACAGACTGAGGGATGGCAGCACTTCTAGTCCCATGCTGAGGTGCCATCACAGCTGGCTTCTCATTTATAATGGGTTCTCTTTCTGATATGTATATTTAATTTGGCATTTTCTAGAATGTGCTTAATGATGAAAATGAAAAGGACCAATTAGGTTCCCCACTCACTTTCTTAGTTCGGTTTGCTGCATTAATTTATGACAGTTATTTTCCACGTCAGTCATTTGATTCCATCAGTCCTTGATCAGCAGAGAAAAAAAGACAAGTTTATGGGAATTAAGCATGTAGACCACATTAGTAAGACATGTGATATAAACAGGGATCTTCATTAAACAAACAAGAGTGATTCATACATAAATCTTACAAACTTTGGTTCCCATCATCACCACACAAATTCTACAGGTACATGTTATCCTGCTTAAAAAAGGTTTCTAAACACCTTCATTAAAAGGCATTGATACCTGTGTTTGGTTACTAAAACATTTTTAGTCTTAAACCCCATAGAAATATTTTGGCAGGACCTGAAATGAGCAGTTCATGCTGGATAATGTTACTGAGTTGAAGCACTCTGCATTGAAGAAATGTGCCAGAATTACTACACAGTCATGTGAGAGACTGACTGTCAATTGTAGGACGTATTTGGTTATTGCAACTACTGCAACTAAAAGTCATATGGTTGGTTACTGAATCCAAAATCCAGTGCTGGATGCCATTGTTTATGATAATAAATGAAACAACCTAAGATGTTGTTTGGTCATTTAGACTCTCTTTATACAGTATATCAGTATGAAACTCCATGAGGTTTCATTAACATTCAGTGGCAAAGTTTTGAAAATCCAAAAGAGGACAAATACTTTTTCAGAGAACTGTATGTGATTCACTATTTTTAGGTTGTTGGGTTTTTTTAGATCTCTGCATGCATCTGCTTGTTTAAGGAGAGAAATTATACTAAAATTATTTATACTCTTCCCCAAGATTTTGTTTCTTCTATGTATTCATCCTTATTCTTTGAACCAAAAACTAAATAATGAAATTCAAAGAATTGTACACACCTAGAATATTGATTATGTGCCGTAAAGTCATTGTTGACTTTTAGCAATCACATAGATGGATTTTTTTCCATGACAATCTGTCCCTAACCTGGTCTTTCAGGCCTTCCAACAGTGCACCCATTGCCACTGTAACTGAGTCTATCCACCTTGCTGCTAGTTGTCCTCTTCTTCTCTTTCCTTCCAGCTTTACCAGCATTAGAGAACACCTAGAATATAACTAATTCAAATTTGTGTATTAATCACGGAAGTTTAAATTGGTTAATTAGAAATACAGACCACATGAAATTCACCAAAGTCCCTTAGCTATGCATAGTAGTGAAGTATATGGCCAGAGCTAGGCTATAAGGAAAATTAATCTTTATTTCCACACAGAGTCACTGATTCTAAATTGATATTATTGGAACATGAATAAAAATGTTAAAATTTAGAAATCTGTCCACTCTTTCTTTCCCAGCAGGGTATTCTACACATTCCCCCTAGACATGCTTAGCTATTATATCTTAAGCGTTTGGTTTAAACCTTTGCAAATTTAGAGGTTCTTCTAAGCATCCTGTTTTCTCTTCAATTACTTAGTAACCTCGTTTTATTTCAATGTGTGTCTATAACCCATTAAAGGAATTGATTACAAACTAAATTGGAGTGCCAGAACCCTATCAGTAGTTGGATGATGCCCTCCTTCCCAAAATTGGACAGCTAGTGTGAGACAGCCCTTTTCTTTTTGCCGTGCCCAGAGTCCTTCCAACATAGTACACCATGTGTGCAACAACCTTGGTAGTTTGTGAAGTTAAGAAGCTTTTTTAAGCTTTTCTCCAATTCTTCATTGATGGTTTTGAGAGCTAATATGGTAGAATGGCTATGATGTTGGAACTAAGACCCATGTTCAAATCTACCTCCATGACAACTTGCTAGATAACTTTGTACAAGGTTTCTCAGCCCTGGGTGTTGGGAAAAATTGGAGGAGGATATCCAATGCATGCTGTCTAGAACTACTGAAAGAAATGTAGGCTGGCAACCTAGCAGATAAATAGTACTTCAGAATTCATATCTGGACTTGTGCTTTTATTAGTATGTATTTAATGAACGTGTATTTTTAATAAACATGTATTTTTAATAGCCATACAATATCATTTCAGGTTTTCTGTGGCTGAATCTGATTGCAATTTAGCACTTGCCTTAAACAAAAATTACACAAAGGCTTATAGCAGAAGAGGGGCAGCTCGCTTTGTTTTGCGAAATTTTAAGGGTGCCAGAGAAGGTACACATGTCTTTGTGTGTTGTATAATGCATTCCCTTTTTTGTGTTATGCAAAACTTTTGATTTATAGAGTGTGTATTTGAGATGATCAGTACTACTTTCCATATACTACTGTTTCTCCTATCTCAGCATAGAAGAGTTTGGCCAATATCAGTATTCTTACAGGCTGCCTAAAGAGTTTTCTCCTGTGTTATTATGGGAAATACTGTAGTTTAAAAACCCCAATACAAACATATATGCTTTATCTGATCTTTGTAGGAGACATTATTGGTTTAGTATCCATTATTGGATATTAAAAGTGCCTTGTTATTTGTTACAATTATGTTTTGTTCCTTCTTTAGGTAGAAGGAAGGTTATGTTAATGAACTGTTAACATAAAATAAACTCTGGCCTTTTTCCTTCAAAATTAAAACAAGTATATGCAAGAATTTGTTTCTAATATTATAAACTATATCAGGAATAATCTAGCTTATCTAGTTTGTATTTTTGCATTGAGGCATGTTATATTTTGCACTACTGGTATAACTGAGCCCATCTCTTTCTTTCTTCAAATAATGGTCTACACCAGAGCTTTCCAAACTGTGTGTCGCGACACAGTGTGTCAGCTGCAGTGTGTAGGTGTGTTGCGCGAACTTAACGAGAAACCTCTGAGACGCTCAGAGCCTCAAGTGCCTCGCTGCTGCTGCCTCCAAGCCCTGCCAGGATTCTGCGCAGGTCCTAGTGCCTGCCTTGTGTCCTGCTGTAAGAGGGGAGGTCTGTCCAAGCCTTGCCCTGCTGTAAAGGGGAGCTCTGTTTTCATGAGATATGTTGTGTCCCCATGCATTTTGCTATTATAATTTATGTATGTGTCCATATCTCTTATAAGTTAGTTAGTTTAACCTCCGGTTTCCTAGTAAAACTGAATTACTATGTCACGAAATGATGCATGTCTAAAAAGTGTGTCACCAACATGAAAAGTTTGGAAAGCTCTGGTCTACACGACCATGGTTTTTGAAAACTATACCTTTATATCTTCATGCAGATTATGAAAAAGTTTTGGAATTGGATCCAAACAACTTTGAAGCAAAAAATGAACTTAGGAAAATTGAACAGGTAAAGAACTTCAGCTTAATTGATTTGCCAATTGACCATGATTTTCTTTATTGCTAAATATTTGAAATATGTATATTTTTATATTAGGCTCTCTTGTCAGAAGAAAATGGCCAGACTGAAGAAACAGATACCTTTAGGAAAGTGGAAATTACAGAAGAAGAACTGAAACAACTGGAGGAGGAGCAGCTGAAACAAAAGGCTGTGGCAGAAAAAGATTTGGTAAACAGCAGTGCAAGAATATTTTTCAGGCACATAAATTGAATATTTTAAGTCTAAGAGTCATTTCTTGGCCAGTGGAAAAGTAGCCAGGCTGTTCATGGGTTACACTCACATCATTGATGACAACATTTGCCCAGTATTGTTAAACTGAATTTTTCTGTGCTTGCTTCGCATGTCAGTAATTTGGCCCATATGACATATTGCTTACACTTGGCTTAAGACATCTCAGTGTGGTGCCTTCCAGATAATTTACCTGATAATTCCAGCAGTCATGCTAACTGTAGTTTAAGGGCATTGTAGTCCAGAACAGCTGGAGACATCATGTTGCTTATTGCCTGATACCAAGCATACTGAATTCTATATAGCTGTCTGAAAATTATCCCCGTGATCAATTCCTGCTTTACCTCTTGCAAATCAAAGTATTGAGGAAAGTGTTATTTTCAGTATTACATGTCTGCATATATTTAGATTACCACATTATTATTTTCCTTTCTTTTTCCAAATATGGCAGGGTAATGGGTATTTCAAAGAAGGTAAATATGAAATAGCAATAGAATGCTACACACGTGGAATAGCAGCAGATGGCACCAATGCACTTCTTCCAGCAAATAGAGCTATGGCCTATCTAAAAATTCAAAAGTGAGTTGTGTGAATTTACCATTCCTTATCTATGCATTTTCATGAAATTCAGTTTTAAATGCTTACTGATTTTTATTAAACCAAGTACTCATTTTATTGTGACATTGAGAATGGCTTAAATTAGAAGTTCTAGACGAATATTTCCCATATGCATTCTCAATGTATATAACTCATCAAATTTACATGTTTCATTAGTGGTGTGAATTCAGGTCAGTCAAAGTTATGCATTGATTTTGCCTTTAGTCTTTATTTTTCATTAACATTCCAAAGCACAACTAGTAAAAATTGAGATTTTTGGGATCATAGCAAGATCCTGCAAGGAATTATTTCATTGTTTTTGTATCATATATCTTACCATTATAGTAACTAGAAGATTTTTGAAGTATCTAAATGATAAATACATATTAGTCCTGCCCTAATTGATCTACTGAGATGATTTCACATACATTCTAGTATATATTTCTCTTTCATACCTAAGATATAAATATGAAAACCTTGATTGGAATAGGTGAGAATTAGTGTAGGCTGTAAGGATCCAAAACCATATTAAATTATTATGCTGCAATAAGTAATTATTTTTTTTAAACAAACAACTCTTAACAATAAGATACGAAGAAGCAGAAGAAGATTGCACTCAGGCTGTGTTACTCGATTCTTCATATTCTAAAGCCTATGCCAGAAGAGGCACGGCTAGATCTGCCCTGGGAAAACTAAAAGACGCTATGCAAGGTGGGATTGTGATTAAAAGTGTGCATGTTTAATGTTGTCTCTTTCTCTGTCCAACTCTTTCAAGGAAGCAGCTCCAATCCAACAATAGCATTCCAATATTCAAAATGCTGTGGTTTTAAAGCTTTTATATAGAGTAGCAGACATTTTAGTGTTTTATGAACCAACATTTTTTGGTGTTGCTTTTCAGCAACTAAGAATTAAAGAACAAATTATACTGCTTTTAAGAAAATCCTATACATTTTAATCAGAGAAATGCTTTGGAAGTCCTGTTGGAGTCGATGAAACTGCCAAGTGCAGTTTGATAGATGTAACTCTACAGTTGTAAATAAAGGTGTATATTGGAAGAGATGCCTTTGGATTACTTGTATCTTTCATAAAAATATAGTGAAAGCCTAAACTCTTTGGGGGGGGGTATTTATATGCCTTTGTTAGATTTTGAAACTGTCTTGAAGCTGGAACCTGGAAATAAGCAAGCAATAAACGAAATAACAAAGCTTAAAAATGTAAGTATGTTTATCCTTATGTATTTTAATGCTTTCTTGCAGCAGCAATGAATTGCTTTTAATCTGGGTATTTTGTGGGTATTAACCTCTTTAGATTTCCATGGATGTTTATCTGACTAATCTTTCTTTTAAGGAGTTTATCGCAAATGGTTTTTTGTCAGACACGGAATATTCTGGACTACCGCAGAATGAATCAGAAATACAAAATCTGGTAAAACCCATTGATAAACCCTTGCATCTGAGATCAACTGTAAGTATTAATGATGAAAGGATGCAAGTTTTTAAATCTTCCTAGTAAGCACATTTTTTTTCATGCAGTATTTCTGCAAGGATGAGTAATGTGGCTTAACAGTCCAAGTTACATTTCTGACTCCTCTTCTGTCTCGTGCATTTACCAGCAACCAAATACTTCATAGTAATCACGTTGTATATAATAATGAGGCATACAAGGTCAGTGGGTAACAGACAGAATGCTTCTTGGTATTACAACTGAATAAATAACCCAGGATTCAATTTCACTTATCCAATTTCAAAGCATGCTATTGAATACAACCCAGAATTTATGAATTAAAATAAGTTAATTGCAAATCATGGGCTCCAAGAAAGCAGTCAAAACTCTCTTAGATTTGTGATGAGGGTGGGGTCATCAAAACCCACAGATGGGCAATATGTTTATTAGAACTAAACAAAATGACCCAAAGGAGCGTGCAAGCTTTTGAATTACCTAAAGTTCTTCATCAGGCAAGATGTTGCATGAATGGGAAGGAAAAGAAAACAAAAATTAAAAATTAGTCACAATATTTAAGCCATAAAGTCTGCAGTTCAAAATACCAATATCAAGTCTGTGGACTCAGTGCAGTCCATATTGGGTACTGTTGGTAACAGATTACACTCATCAGGAACAAAGCAAATGGTTGCTAGCTGATTTTAAAACCACAGTTGCTAGTCCTCACGTATTGACAAGTCAGGAATCGGCCAACACACACACACAAATGGAATTCTAGTTCATTCTGTCTCCTGCTACTCTTTATCTCAGTGTCCTTTTGCACATTCAAATAATGATAAACTACCATTTTAGTGTTATATTCACGTCACTGAAAAATCAGATACAAAAAGTACAGTTAACTATTTGAATGGAGTTAAATTGCAGTTATTTGTATTCTGCTTTCCACTTTTGTGGTGAGATTGATTGATAGGAGGCAAAATTTCCCTTGGGATATTTCTACTGAAGAGATGGACAAAATATTCTTTGTTTTCATTAAGACAGATATAACTATCCTTTAGCAATGTTGCTCATCTGTATGTAAAAGTATGCCTCTATAATAATTAATTCATAGCATGCTTATTTTTGTTTATTTAGAAACCTTTAAGAAGAGTGAACATTGAGGAAGTCAGTAATGATACGCTAAGTGCAAATTTGATGGCCACCAGAGAGCCTGAGCCTACTCAATCTGTTTTTGCAAACCCAAATGCAACACAGGAATTAATATCTGCAAAGAATCAAAGCAAGAATTTATCTTCTCCATCTGGTACTCCCAAAGCAAAGCTGCTGAAAATAGAAGAAATTGGTGGTGCTTTGTTGACTGAGTAAGCATATATTTTTTAAAATGGAATATTATCAGTTCCTTGGGTTCAAAGGCTTTGTAAAATTGAAATAAATAGCCTATGCATGGATTTGTACCAAGAGCATATTGTGATTTTCTTACTTCTTTAAAATTATACATGAGTTTAAGGATCTAGTTCAATGTTACTGCAAACTGCTTGTTTGCATACATACTTTGGTTTTAGTGTTTGTTAAGCTGAATTACACAAGGAGACTTTGCATAATTTTGTACACAAATGCATAGACAGTTTAAAGTTTTCATTCTTTCAGAGATTCTAATGTACTTTTGATAAAAAATATATTCGTAGTAAATGCATGGTTCTTGAAAATAAACTCCAAATTGAATTGGTAGACAAATTATAGTAGGGGAAAGGATAAGACTGTAATAATTGTTGAGTGTCTTTGTACATTAGACATTTTTTTAAAAAGGAAACTCTTACAGCGGAAAAGAACACCATAGTAATCATTTAACAATTGTAAAGAGATTTAAAATGCATCTAAGTTCATGTTATTTACTCTTGTATTGTGCTTGTCTTCCCATTATATATTTCTTTTTATTTTTCTTTAAGTTTTCAATGTATGAGTACAGGGGATATGCAGCTAATGTTCCCCTTCAATAAATCCTAGGGGTGGGGAAGCAATTGCTGTTGGATTTCAGTAACAACTATAATATATTAATGTTCAGCAAGATTTGCTATTACGTTCCATTCAGTGAAAATGTCTCCAGGGGTCCAGTTGCAGCAGGACATGGTACCCTGTACTCTAAACAGGGAATTGTATATATTTCCTAACAGAAAATTCTCTATTCTCTGTCTTAATGTTTTTAGATCTATTACCACAAATACTATGAAAGAGAAACCATCACTTCAGTCCTGTGCTATAAAAATGCAAGCTGAGACAGAAAACTACATTCTTTCTTCTGTGTCTGAATTTTCTGTGCCTCCAGTCCCTGTGAATTCTTTCCAACTTGAATCAGATTTCAGAAAATTAAAAGGTTACCCTGGTCAGTTGTATACATATTTAAAGGTAAGATAACTGATTCTTTATGGCCACTATTTAGTTTCTACCAAATTTGATCTTTAAACCCTGCCTCAGTCCAATTGGACTCTTAGGTGGTCTACACTGTATATAATAAATACAATAATAGCATTATAATAATACAAAAATAAACAATAAATATACACAATTTTGTATGCTTCCTTGTTTTGCTGATATGTGTTGTCAATATGCATGCCTAGCTTGAAGTCCTGTTAATTAAGAAGCATACATAAATTCCATGTGCAAGTTGAAAGAGGCCATCCAATGTGCAGAGACTCACGTATACACTCTCCTATGATTTTGATTATCCTGCATGCAAGACATCGGTTTTCCTGTCACTGTGAATTATTAAATTGCAGCCAGTGCAACAACTTTAATTTCTTTTTCAAGTGTTATATCTTTAGGAAATCCTTTATTTATTATGCTGTTTCCATCTTTCTCCCAAATAACCCATAATAATATGCATACTTGCACCTCCTTTTGATCCGAGCAGTAATCATGCAAAGTTCATTAGCTTGAGAGAGGGTTATTCACCCATGCTTACCTAGGGTGAACTGTGGGGCTGAGTGTCAACTCTTTGAGGTAGGCCAGGTCAAGAAAAAAACATTGCAGAAATTCCAGGAATGCTATTTTATTATTGTAAGTTATAATAACAGAACCTTGAAAGCCTATCCAAGTTTTTGCGGTTCTTACACTACAGAAAATCAAGGCAGGGTTATTTTGAGTTTATTTCTAACACTTCAGTTTGTGGATTGTGTAATCTCTTGTTCAAGTCCATCCTTAATGACTCTTTCATATCTTCCCCAAGATCAACTCTAAATTCCTTTACACTGAGTATGAATTTGAATTCAGGTGTCACACATCCAGTTCATGGTCAGGCCTTCAGAGCTTTATTTCAGCACCATGTGAACTGTGAAATATGCCTCAGAACGTGGTCAACATTTTTGTCTGCTAATTGTAGGAGGGGGGAGAGCACTCATCACTCAAAGGCATGCAATGTGTTTTACTGTGAAAGGTGATTGCCATTACTACTTTTACTAAGAAACTCTGAGAATCTCCCAATATAGTAACCTGCTATAGTTTGAATACTATTTGTTATAACAAATTCTGCTTGAGTTTTCTTTTAGTAGGCATTGTGTAAGAACATGAATTCCATAAGTATTAAATATCTGCTCTGATTTTTATATATTCCATTTGTTTTTGTTCTTCCAAAGCAAATTGATCCTTCCCTTTATCCTAATCTGTTCCAAAAATCATTGGATCCAGATGTTTTTTGCCAAATCTTGAAAATTCTACAGGATTTTTATACTAAGTAAGTTTGAAGCTATGTTCTTAGACTAATTTACTATTGTCCTTTTGGTTGGATTGTGCCTATAGCTGATAGCCCTTTTTAATTTTTCTGCAGCATATTTCTTGAGACAAATTTGTTCTGTCTGATACTAATGATATGCCAATATCTAAAATTTGTACTGTTTGGATAATAAGCAACAGATACAATAAATTATTAAGTAAGATGTTTTTAAAAAGGCAGGTTTAACAACAGCAAAACTCTTTCCCGGGGTTGAAACACCTCAATGTGACTTTTACAGTTCTTGGATAGCAATCCAGAGATGACCCATAAGTATAGTTGCCATGGCAATTGTTTCTTCATTCACATCTGACAATATTGCATCCCAGAGACACTCAGAACCTCTGAATAACACGTTAAAGTAAAAAATGAAAGCATTCTTGTTTCCCAGACTAGTAACTAGGGGAAAGAGGAAGCATCTCATCTCAGTTTTGTGCTGTTTCAGAGCATTCTGAATTTCTAGAAAGCACAAGATTCTACCCAAATAGTGCTCTGGAGTGGAGTCACTGCCTCTTGAAAGACATTGTAAACGTCGTCCCTGCCATCAAGTTCTCTGTGCATGTTGCAACATTCAGCAGAGGCAGGCTGATGACCTTCATTAATACTAGTTTAGAGAATAATTATGCTCCATGAACTTTTACCAGTATCTTTGGAAGAGGGGTGCTTGCTTTTAAGAGGAAGTTGGAATATATTTAGTGTTGTTTAGTATCCACTTGCAATTATGTTGCATACCTGTATACAAAAGGAGGAAATGTTTGCTGTGAACAAGGAAATAAAGATTAGGTGACTATTTATTTAATATAAGTAGAATGTTTCCATTACCATGGATCTATAATCTGGAACAGAAATAGTAGTTGTGCTACTGCAAATACAGTGGAATGCCGTATTTGCAGTTTAAAGACAATATCAGGACATTCTTTCATTCAAACAATTGCAATTTGGGGAATGCATAAGCTAGCAGAAAAGTTCATCAGTCTACTTTTGCTTTTCAGGATATGACTTTATTTTTATTTTAGCAACAATTATATATTTGATTTGTAGCTGCTTTTAGAGTATACTGCTGTATGTATTCTATGAATGTTTTCAAATATGCATTCTATTTTTTCATTTTTAGCCAATATTGATTGTGATTTATTTATGCCATGAATATTCCCAAATAAAAATATTTGTAGGTATGCATTAATATCTTATCTTACCAGGAAAGAAGAGCCTTTACTTATCCTTGAAATTCTACGCAAATTATCAGAATCCAAAAGATTTGATATGGCAGTTATGTTTATGTCAGAGTCAGAGAAAAAAAGTAAGTAAAACCCATTCCTGGGTCATTATTAAAACCTACTGGCTTGGTAGTTTAGTATAAATATGACCATGTCACCGTTCCAGCTACATTAAAATCATTTATTATTACATTTTTTTCCATAAAAAGCTCTCCCTTCTGTCCTTGAAGAAATTTTGAAAGTAACTTTTCAGAACGAACTATAAAATGGTTTGTTGGGTCTATGAAATCCTTCTCTAGCTCTCGTATCTCTTTGAGTGTCTTTTCTTTCTCTTTAAATTGGAAATAAAAAAGAAATGAAACAAAGGACCAAAAAGGAAAGATGACCAAAGCCATCTTCCCACTCTTTTTCTCTACCCCATTTTTTTATCTATGTTTCTTGCTTTCTGTTTCATGCTACTTCAGCTATACTTGTTTCTATACTGGTTGCTGATGGCCAGTTAAATTAAATGGGCCTCTTGTCTCTGGTTTTCATTTCCAGCTGATTAAACAGTTCATAGATATCCTGAGCAACAATAAACGGCTCAGCCACGTTAGCCCATATTCCATCTAGATAATACTAACCATAGTGAAACATTGATACAATTTCTCCTTCATTTAGTTAAACTTCTTTTTAAATAAATGAATAAAATATGCAGCTGCATTTAAAAGTTTAGATACTCTTGGTCAAATTACATGTTTCAGTGAATCCTGAAGTGAACATAAGCTGACCTAACCTCTACATAGAGTAGGAGAGCTAAACACAACTTCTTCCTGCAAATTTGAAAGCATACTTACTATTTATGTGCAGTTGTTTGCAGATTTCAAATAAGAAAATAGTGAATATGGCAGTTGTAGAGGTTTGGACATCCTTCCAATGATTAAATGTTTTTTTTAACTGTGAAGCTGTTAATCATAAAGATGGCTAGGCCTACAATTAAGCAGGTGAAAATTTCACAGTTGAACAACTATTCTGACTCCAATAATGTCCCCAGTTGTGATTCTTCTGTCTTCTTTCAACAACTGTGGGATCCTCAAAGCAGCTGTCTAAGCATTTGAAAATGAAATAATTTGTTCAGGGATAAACAAAAGAAAAAAATTCAAAATGCTTCCAGTTTGCAGCACCAACTGTGAGAAACATTGTTAAGAAATGGAAGTTACATGGAACTGCTGAAGTCAAAGAAAGATGTTAAGAGACCAAGAAAAAACTCTTCTAGAATTTGCCTGTAAGCAGGTCAGAAATGCCAAGTAGATAATGCCACTGTTGAAAAGTTTAGCTGCAGCTGGATTAATTGTCCCCAGTACAGCCTCATTTACAGTATACAACAACAATCTTCATGAAAGAGTTGTTGAAGGAAATTTGTTTTGGGGGCTCGTGACAGCCAGCAGTACAGCAAATATTGTGAAGATGAAAGGAAGAATGGATTCGGCTAAATATCAACATTTCCTAGATGACAAGACCACACAGTCAGTGAAGAAACTATAACAGAAAAGAGGCTGCATAATTCCAAAAGGCAGTGTTCTGGAACATACCATCAAATCGACCATGAAGCAGTTAAAGGACAGAAAGGTAAAGGTTTTGGAAAGGCCTTTACAGATCTAGAGTTCAATACTGAAAATCGGGGGAGATCTCTACAAGGAGACCTAAGATGTTTCTGAACTAGAAGAATTCTGCAAGAAACAGTGGGGAAAAAATCCAAAAAGCAAGGTAGAGAAAAACTTAACTACTACAGAAAACATTAAGAAGCTGTTGTTTCTGTCAGGGGTTTACAAAATGTTTGACTGAAAGAGTGTCCAAACTTCTGCACCTGCCATAGTCTCTGTGTCTTTATTTTGCAGTTTAAACAACTGCACATAAGTAGTAAATATGCATCAAATTTGCAGGAAGATGTTATGTTTAAGTTTGTGACAGCTTTTCATTTAGGGATTCATTGAAACATAACATTGAGTTTCCTAAATAGTGGGACTTACTGACTTGTTAATATCTCTCTAATGCTAATACCTATTTGATTGCCTCTAATTACCAGACTCTGGTAACGGTTAGTTCCTATGCATAGTTTGTTCCTATGCAGTGTTAGGCATACTTAAACACAATGTAATAAGTGGTTAGGGAAAGTTATATCTGTACAGCAATGGATTGTACTGCCCATAAAGTCAAGCTCCTGCAAGTGGTTTTGATACAGTTCATTCCAAGTTTCATTATGACTCTTAGTTCAATATGGCCTTTAAGACTTTTTTAATATATAAATTGCTTGATGGTATCATATCATTAACTAAATGCTAAATGTATTTTTCTTAAAACAGAATGTAATAACTGATATATCTCTCTCATTATAGCTGTGCGTTCATTATTTTATCATTTGGAACAATCTCATATGAAAGATTCTGCTATGAAACAACTCAAGATAAAATACAGTGTTTGAGTCAAAAGACTTTTGTATCTGTGTATATAAATACAGCAGATTATATACTTTTTCGGAAGGACAGTTCCATATAGGCGATTATGACAAAGAGAATTTCAAGTTCATTCTGCTTTTCTGTTATGAGTTGATCCACCATGTTTTGCCTGAATCTTATTTATTTTTTCATTTTGAACATCCTGAAGAAACAAGATTGACAGCTGTTAAAATACTTAATGAATTCCATTCTTTGTTTATTAATTGTGCGTTAAAAATTATATATTTTTGTTCTTATAAATAAATTCACAAATGCTAAATTCTTTCAATCTTTTTTGTTCATTTGCAATACTTCCAATATTTCTTGGCTGATTTTCAGGCCTAGACAAGTGAAAAATCACTTTTTTTAACTGTCATCTAATGTTTTCCATATTTTGATTATTTAGTCTTGGTGTATTTTAAGAACATTTGCTTGCTGTTAAAATTTCACTAGTCATTGTTTTTATTATGTCAATCTCTTCTTTTGAGACAGCTATCATCTTGATTGTACACTTGATTGTAATGCTTTAGGTTTATACTGTATTCCTTACACAAGGAGCAAGATTTTCCATCTGAGTACCATGGAAGTTGCAGAACATACAGTATATAGGAAATGCTCCACAAACATTCAGCTGATCTCTTCTATGGAAAATGGACAAAGCTTAATATATGCATTTTCTTTGTATTATAAGTAAAAAGTGATTGAATCTTTAATTACAAAACTTCATATATAACCACATTTTATTACCTCATTCTTCCTTTAGTACTTCAAATATCATAACACATTAAGACTTAAGAGGTGATTTTTAGAAATATTTTGCTGATGTAAATACTGTAGCTCATTCCAAACAAAGGGTGGATTTAAGCATAAGCACGAAGAATACTAGCTGATGTAAGAACTGCCAATGCTTTTAACAGAGTTCTATATTTATATAGCATCCCAAAATACAAGTTCTCTGGGCAGCTTACAAAACAATCTTAAAATGTGTAAGATTATTTCACACACACACACACACACACAGTATTTTTCTATTCCATCTGTAACTTTGTATTCTTTAACTGGAAACCCTATCAGACCCTATTATTTCTCAAAATGTTCCCTGTAACCTTTTGCCCACATGGTTTCAATCACAACCACATAAGCTGGTACATCCTAATTCCAGTTTGCCCCAGTATTAAATTTATTATCATTTATTATTACTTTTAAGGAGGAAAGTCTCTCTTAACCAATCAAAGGCTGTCATGACTAATTAGGGATTATGAATTAATATTGTTTCTTCCAACAGAAAAGACAATATTTCAGATAGAAAAAGAGCTTCTGTCTAAATGTCACCAGCTATAACATGACTGAACACCTGATAGAAAATGGTTGTATCCCTGTTACGCTCCAATGAGGCAAGATGTCTCTTAACTAACCTCATTGAAGGGATTAGTGTTGAACAGCTAGAATTCAGCTGTACTGAACATGACTAATATGATTTGCAACACAGCAAATTCATTATGATGGTCCAATGTATTAATTCCTAAAAGGCTAAATTCAGTTAATTCAATGCACAGTTGAACAGTCAAAAAACCTGACATAGTAAGATCATTTTTCTGTTTAAATAATAAAACCTAGCAATAATGTTTATACATTAGCAGAAGCACTAGCTGCCGGCACTCATGAAAAACTTTGCAGTGGAATTTTGATATGAACTCAAATTATCTGGTTGATATTTTACATGTCATGAAAATATTTCCTGCTTATGTATAATACTGTAGGATGAGCTACAGTAGAGGGCATCACTTTTTAAACTATATGGCTAAATGTGATATTTGTATATTAAATGTATGTATCTCTGGCTCTTATGATTTGTGGCAATTTACAGTAATACACAATAAAAGCAAAATAAATAAGAATATAGCCATTCATAAAACAAATATTTCAATAAAACCAATATGTCCACGATACCATCTGTAGGCACTATGAAGATAGATCACAAAAGCCCTATGAAATAGCTCAATTTTTATTACTTGGCAGAATGATGTCATGGTCTTTGCCAGCATAGCCTTCATGAGGTAAAGGCCATGACTGAGGAACACTGGCCCCAATCTCCCATTGATCTAACCTTTCTTATATTGGGTTGAGATGGCCTCTCCAACTGCATGAATGCACTGGACAGAATGATTCTATCTAGACAAAAAGTCCTGGAAGGACTTAGGAACCAAGATACGCAGGGCTCTAAAAGTAAAAAACAACCAATGTTTTCCAGCTGAAGCCACACTACTTTCTCAACAATCTTCCTTAAAAGGGCAGTTGTCTAAAATGCTGGGTCCATGGAAGTTCTCTTCATACCAGCACCACCTCAAAGGCATCAGGAACAATCTCTTCCCCCCCCCCAACAAAAAAGCATTAATTACTTCCCAGATCTAGCTGCTGTTTTGGGGGTTACTGATTGGGACTATTAATAAAATTTGTATATCAGTTCCTGATATATTCATGTTCCTTGTAGGAATGACTCAACTGCACAAAATCCATTTTTTAGACTACAGTAGTTTTGTTCTGGGATTGGGTGGGGGGGCAGAATGATGTTTAATTATATAGCTTAGGATTCTCAGAATTCCCTAGATCGATTATTTTAGATAACTAAAATGCTGGCTTTGATTTTGCTACTTGTTCTGACACTACGCATTGTTACTTTACAGAATTTTGCTGCTGCCGCTGCCTGTAATATAAGGAGAGAATAACACTGAAATTTGTATAGAGCTGAAGTAATTATTACATACCCAATACAATCACCAATTCTTTTCTGGTAATTTAGAAGTTTGGTGAAGCTGTTACAATCCTATTGTCACTTTGGGTTTTGCTATTAAAGTGGATGATCAAGGGGCTAGACTGGAAAACTATCACAGACTGTTAAAAAATGTGTAATGTGCCTTTCTACTGAGAACATGTAGGAATTAGCATACTAAGCCTTCAAAGTTATTTACAATTTTAACACCATTCAAAATGTATGGAGACAGGCATGGATGTACATTGCAACTAAGCCGTGAATTCCTAAAAATCACTACCTTTTCTTGGAGAAACATACTTAAAAGGAGCGATCAGAAAAAAGAAGTGATAACAGATACAATTCTAAGACCCCAAACCCAGAAATTGCTGTTTATTCCTTGAGACCATTCTGCCTCAGAGAATAATAAGAAAGAAAAATAATGCCTTAGAATAATAGCCACCCTAACCCTGAGAAAGGAGTTCTGCCTTTGGTATAAACTTAAACCTGGAAAATTCAAACCTCCTTTGTTAACTGGCCATTGAAGCTTCATCAGTAAAAAATTATGGAAGAGTTTTCCTTGATAAATGTAAAAACAAATTCATTACTTTTCTGAAAATATTATGAATATGTAAAGTAATATCACATGGCAAGGGACATTTTTCAAAGCATTAATTATACCCCAAACATTTAAAAAGATTTAGTATTCAACTATGGGCCAAAATGTCTATACATTCTTTAAACACTTCTATGAGAAAATCATCTGGTCCTAGTGTTTTAGCATTCCTCAAACTATCAATATTGTTTAATTCCATCCATCTGGATCAGCTTAGAAAATAGCTTTTATTGGGGGAGGGGGAAGTGCTTGATAAAAAGTCTAATTTTCCATCAAATCCTTATTTTATTAAGGATTTTTTTTTTAAAAAAAAAAGATATCTCGCATCTCCAAAATTGTTACTATCCTGGATTGGACTAAATCTCTGAAAGTATTTCTTCTTGAACTGATGTACCAGAACTTTACCTGTTTTTCTTTCTCCTGATTCCTAAAATATCTGCTGTAAACATGTTAATGAAAAATCTCTCTTAATAGAAAGCAGTTTATAGATTTTCTACATAGCATTTTGCATTTCCTTATCTAGAGAAGGATGAGTAGCAATCAATCAAAATTTATTTACAGTCCAAGACCAAACACTGGATTAATAGCAAACTGAGACAATAGAAACTTACATTTATCTTCTAGCAATGCCCTTTTTCCCCCTATGTGGAATATAGAGAAGGAATATATGCCTATATGCCTTACATACTTTATACTCAGTTACACTAAAGAATTATGAATGTTCCTTCAAATTAAAACAGGCTTGAAACTCAAAACCCATTTTCTTTTAAAAATTATGGTAACTTAACCAATAAGCTAAGGGGCGTGGTGGCTCAGTGGGTAAGATGCCAGGCTTGTCGATCAGAAGATTGCAAGTTCGGAGGTTCGAGACCCTAGCCCCGCGTGACAGAGTGAGCTCCCGCACTCGCCCCAGCTCTTGCCAACCTAGCAATTCGAAAGCATGCAAATGCAAGTAGATGAATAGGTACCACTTCGGTGGGTAGGTAACAGCGTTCCGCACGCGCCATGCCGGCCACATGACCGTGGAAGCGTCTTCGGACAACGCTGGCTCTTAGGCTAACAAACGGAGATGAGCACCAGCCCCTAGAGTCAGACACAACTGCACAAATGTGCAGGGGAAAACTTTACCTTTTTAACCAATAAGCTGCCATTTTAATTTTAGAGGAGGATCCAGTTTCAAAGGAACAAGATCAAGGATGTGGTAATATATTTCTATGATATGCTAATGCATTCTAAAATGAAGAATTAAAAGATAATCTAGATGAGATTAGTTTTGATATAAATAAGAAAGTTATAAAGTCCAACATATTAGATAAGTTGCATATCAACTAAACCCACCTCACAGAAGTAAGCCTTCAGTGCTAACCCAATTGGAGACTAACTTCCTAAGTGAAGAACTTCTGTCTAACCTTGGATGAAAATTTTCATTAAAATCAAGAGTGATTTATCAAAAACACTTGGTCTATTTATTTTTATTTTTCAGAATGTCCTGGTAAAAATTGAAAAATATAGCCCAATATTTAACATAATTTTTTTTTATTCCAATGAGCATTCATTCATTCCTACCACAATGCTCAGGAAACTAACCAATTCACAACATGCAGTGATACAATAAAACACCCATGTTAAAAAATATATAATAAATTATGAAAAATACATCAACATAGAATATTAAACTCTCTACCATACACTGATGTCATCAAAATTGCTACAGGTTCTCTGGAACAACTCAGTCTTTAACAGTTTCTGGAAGGGCCAGAAATCATCCTCCATTAAATGCTTTGTATAATCAGAAAAGATCTTTAATGTGTTCTTATTTGAACCCCTGTCTATTTAATCACTGAAAAATCTCTTTTTGTGATGTAAATCTCAAAAATCTAACAATAAACAGATGTCTTTCCTGGTCCCATGTGAGTGGGGGAGGGTTGGAATCTGATGGGTCCTCTGTTTTGTAATTGAAAGTCTATTGATAAATTGAATATCTTATAGAAGAAAATCTTGACAAAAGCTGTAGAATGTGCCTTTTCCATATTTTTGGCAATCCTGATTTTACTTTTGTGCTTCCAATACATAGGCCGTCTATAACAATTTGATGAATTTGCTGAAGAGTTGTCATGGCAGTCTCAGAAGCTATTTGTTTGTCATTTAATTGGGAGATACTATTTCTTATTTTATTATAGTAGTGAGTGTATTATATGGAGTACACTGATTGAATATACTACAAATTAGAGCATTCTTCTTAATTTTGAAGTGTCTTCTTTTTATAGGCATTGAGACAAGCTACTATTTCCCAATTACATTAAACAAATTCTCATTTTTTTCAGTTATAATAAAGGAGACATGCAGCTCTGTAGATAAAATGAGGTAGAAGGTAACAGGATAGAGAGAGCTGCGTATTTTCCATTTTCTCATTAGTCAAGTATCTAATTAGTTTCTATTTCCTAGCACAAATTCAGGCTAGATATGCTCTAGTCAAATTTGAAATATAGCCACTTGGAGGAGGAGAGCATGAATGCAAAAAGTGGCACTATCTACAGAAATGTCTCTGAGAGTTCATTAGGAAATGTAAGCAATAAAAGTGCCTTATTAGAATTGTACAAAATATATGACAAAAACAACCAAACAACCTTTGTACAGGAGGATGGCCCAACACAGGAGAAGTAACACCACAGGACCAGAGTCAGCAGTTTATCTTCATCTAAAGGAAAAAGGACACTCATTTGAGGACATTAATGTTCACATTTTAGACAGAGAAGATAGGTGGTTTGAGAGAGGGGTCAAGGAGTCCATTTATGCCAACTTGGAAAATCCTTCCTTGAATAGAGGTGGGGGCCTCAGGCACAACCTTTCCCCTATTTTCCTTCCTGCTTTGTCTTCTGTGCCTAGGAAGATTAAGACCATTTCACAAGCTCAACAGCAGCATGGTAACCTTAACGATCCTCCTTTGGATGATAAAGGGACTTAGAAATAAACATCTCAAATAACCATGACCTAGCCCCAGGTGTAAGGTCACACAGCAACATATTTTAGGATTCCCTTACTAACTTTGCTCAGACTGAAGAAGCTTCTTGGATAAGGAGCGAAACGTTTCCACTGAGAAAATAGAAATCCAGTTGACATGATTCAAGCTACAGACTGTTCCACCTGGATGACTGAGAACCTTCATCGACATATATGACAAAAAGTATAAAAACCTTCTCAAAGGTGGAACCTCAGAAAGACTAGATCCTAAGAAGGTGGTCATGCCACCCAACTTAGAAGGAATTATCTATTGTTGCCTCTGAAGAGAAGAGAGAGGACCCTGGCAACAGAAAGTATGTAAGATACCTTCTGTATAATTTTCCTTTAACACATTCTTTAACTAAGAACTATTGTTTTTTGTCTAAGCTTATTCAATTAATCACTTTCATTTTCACCTCACCCATCTGTTCCTTGCCTCCAAACTCTAGAACTTGCTGCTCAGAATTTACTGAGGCAAAGCACCAGGTTGGGGAAGACTGCTATAAACTTTTGAGCTACATTACAGAAGTATGGGATTCACAGATGAGACTCAGCACTTCTTCCAGATAGTTTAGCATGTTTTTAAACTCATTGTTTCCCATTTTCGGTATGTATTTTTCTAAAATCATTTTAATTGTTTCTGCTTTAATTCCCCACCTGCTCCTGAATCTACAGAAATACATTAAAGTGTATGATGTTTACTGATGTGAATTAATTAAACTTGAGAACGGTAATAGCACAGGAACTATCTATCTTTCCTAAGCATGTTCAGTTCTTCCCAAGTTTCTAAAGAGCTTGAGGAACTAGGGAAGTACATTGAGTGACTGAAATATCCTGGTTTGATTATATTTGTAAAACCTTCCTGGTAGGAATTAACATAATATAGTCTTTAACACTGTGATCCTATTTTTGAATTATGCCCACTGTATTGGAATAGATTCATCACCCAATTGTGTCTGCCAAAGAACATAATGTTAAGCCAGAGAAACATTGCTATGGCCACAGAATTATATGTATTTCCCCACATTCTGTCAGGTTCTCAGCTTTGACCTTTAAAAACCTCACTTCCTAAAGATTTCAGAAAGAGAAAAGGAAACTGTGATTTATTAACTGAAGGCAGAAGAAGAAGCAAAGAATTTTTATGAGCAAATAGAACATTTAGCTGGGCAAGACCAGTAAACTGAAAGAACAATTCTACATTCAATTTGTGGAATTTACTTATTCTCAAGAAAATGTGTAACCATGGGACTGTGCATATATCTGAAGGATCATTTTGCTTCAATAAGATTTGGGCAAAGTAGCCCTTGGCAGTATCCCCACAATGAACTGCAGAGCACAATGGCTGCAATACTTTTCTGTTGAAGCAAAGTAGCCAATGAAAGCAGACTTCTCTTGACTCAAAACTTTGAGTATGCCAAAGAACATGCCTTTCTGAGGCTCTTTGCCTCATCAAGGAGAGTAACACACCTCCACAAAACAAAGCACCTTAATGAAGCATATCAACCACAATCAACACAGGCCTATATTAAAGTTTAACATGTTACAGTTACATTCCTAGTCAAATTGTTTATTTCAATGACTCCCTGAGTGAAGGACCCTAAAATCTGTAATACAAAGTTAAGCATAATATGCTTACTATTTATGTACAGTTGCTTTCAGATTCAAAATAAGAAAGATGCAGAAGTTTGGAATCCCTTCTAGTTAGTGCAAAGCTTAAAAAAAGCTGATGTTAATAACCCCCCCCCCCAAGGTGAATGACTCAGTAGGCCTACAGCTAGCCAATTAGGTGAAGAAAATTCCACAGGTGAACAAATATTCTGAACCCTGTAACCTCTCCAGCTATGATTGTTCTGTCTACTTCCAACAACTATGAGCTCCTCAAAACAGCTGCCTGAGCATCTGAAAATAAAATCACATTTACAAGGCAGGGAAAGGCTGTAAAATAATCTCTAAATGCTCCCATATAGGAGTTTCAGTTGTGAATTACTCTGTTAAGAAATGTTACAAATTGTAGTTGGGGAATTAACAGACTGACAGCCACGTGGGAATAATAATTCAGATCCAGTGCAATCAATTCAGAAAATAAGAAGTCAGATCCTAATTTGGAGAGTGGTCCAAGCCCTACAACATGCCGTCAGGTAAAGAGGGCTGAGCAGTGAAGATTGGTATGTCTGTTCAAGAGAACAGGCTATCTGGTTTCTAAGTAGGTAATTTCAGCCGTACAAGAGCATTCCCTGGGCCTTCTCCCTTGTTGAAAACAATGGACTACTTTCTGATTTGGGTTCCTTTGGCTCCTTCTTCCTCACTTGTTCTGCAAGCAGACCTTCATGGACCTTGGACTGAATGTTGTGGACTTCAATGATTCTAGACTAATGGACTGAAGCTGAACAGGCTGGCTCTTCACAGTTGTTTTCAACCAACAGCTACAAGCTACAGGCAAGAGACACTGTGCAAATCCTTGTCTACCTAATTTACAGTCCCTCATTCTCAGCAGTATCTGTATCAGCTGTGTTAACTGATTTATGACCAAGCTAATAAAACAGTTGGAAACATGCTAATTGCCTCTGGTTTGTTTACCACCCAGCCTAGTGGAGGACACTAGACTTGAATATTATTGACATCTGTGGCAAAATCTCAAGCATGCAGTACAGGCAAGGAGACCTAACATATTTCTGCAAGCAAAAGTAGGCTACTGGAAATGTCTGGAATCTGTTACTTCTTAACAAGGTGTTACAAAGTATTCACTGAAAGGGTCTTCAAATTTATGCACTTGCCATGATCATTGTTTTCTTATTTTAAAACTGTAAAAAAATATGTAAATAGCATGTATATCTTCAGATTTGTAGAAAGTTGTGTTTAACACAGCATGGAAAGGTTGTGCCAGCTTCTGTTTATTTGGGGATTCATTAAAATGTACAACTTGACCAAGGGTGCCTAAATGTTTGCTATATATTAGGGGGAAGCAGATCTGGAACATAATCTTTACAAGTCTAAAACTTAAATATATGTTGTCAACAAAGATGAAAAAAATAATAAAGATGTTTTTCATAAATGTAAAATTATTTTTAAAGAATTTCTATATCAACATCAAAACAACTACCCAATTCAAGACCAGAATGTTTATACTTATTTGCATTGTTTCAAATAACAGTTGAGAAAAACTGTCATATTGGCATATTATACCATATTCATTAACTCATTACTTCTTACTCTATTATAGAAAACTGCAGGTAATCTAGGTCAAAATGAACCCTACAGAAATAATTCCAGTAGAAATTTTATGAATGAATATGGGAATGAAATTTATAGCTGAAAGTGCTTTATAGTTGGATGGGTTCACAAATTAAACTGACATTATAAAGTGGGTATTTTTGTAGCAGAACTTAAGTGTATGGAAAAGCTTAAGAAATGTACTTCAAAGGTTCTGTGTGCTCCAACTTAATGTAGCAAATCATTTGATTTTATAGTGGGCTGGCCTTTTATGCCCCTGAAATGAAGAAAGAATCAGATTTTTCAATGTTCTGTTTTGCAAAAGAAACAGAATTTGAGACACACTGAATGAAAATGCCAATATCCTAAATAATATTTTCCATTGCTTCTGGCATCTGATTCTACACACTTTCTGTGTATAAATAAAGCTAATCAAAGGCCTGTGAAAGTAAACAAAATATTACAAATGTGCTTAAGTGCAAATAAACGTTGGTTATTGAAGGACATATACATTTATAAAAATGATATTGAAAGAAAAATGTGTATATAAGTATATCTAAGTAGAAGTGTCGATGAAGGTTCTCAGTCATCCAGGTGGAATTGTCTGTAGCTTGAATCATGTCAACTGGATTTCTATTTTCTCAGTGGAAACGTTTCACTCCTTATCCAAGAAGCTTCTTCAGTCTGAGCAAAGTTTGTAAGGGAATCCTTAAATATGTTTCTAGGGTGGCTGTGTGACCTTGCACCTGGGGCTAGGTCATGGTTATTTGAGATGTTTATTTCTAAGTCTCTTTATCATCCAAAGGAGGGACTTAGAAATAAACATCTCAAATAACCATGACTTAGCCCCAGGTGCAAGGTCACACGGCCACCCTAGAAACATATTTAAGGATTCCCTTACAAACTTTGCTCAGACTGAAGAAGCTTCTTGGATAAGGAGTGAAACATTTCCACTGAGAAAATAGAAATCCAGTTGACATGATTCAAGCTACAGACTAAGTAGAAGTGATTTTGAACAATAATTTAAGTAGAGACCGATGTGTAGCTACTTGCAGGATCAACTTCACCAAATCACAGAACTGTAGAATTTGAAGTGACCACAAGAAGAATCTAGTCCAAGCCTCTCTAATGTTCAGTGAAACCATTTAAACTATCCACAAGAGATGGCTGTCCAGCCTCTTAAAAACTTCCAGAGATAGAGAACCCATAACTACAATTAGACTGTTTCACTATTGTACAAATATTATAGAAAGTTTTTCCTTATATTTAAATGAAATCTAGATAACTGCAGCTTATTTCTAGTTCTAGTTTCTGTGGCCATGGAAAATAGTTCATGTCCATCTTTCCTGTAGTTTCCCTTTAGGTACCTTAACATGGCTATCATGTGTCCCCTAACTCATTTTTTCTTCAGACTGAGTTGCAATTAATTCAATTGTGGCTGGTCATGTTAAGCATCCTATGCACCTGTATTTTGAATGTCTATGTTATATGAATGAAATGACTCTCATCTGAACTATTTTTAAATGAACATAAATATTTCCTTTGTTTTCTGGAGGGAAAATAGTATTTTTAAAAATAATAATTCATTTATTTGTTCATTCCTTATAAAATGAAATGAGAAGTAATCAGGAAACAAATCACTGGAGAACTTGTTGATTAAATATCTCTCTCTGAACAGCAGATGTGAAAAAGAGAAAAGACTAATTATCAGCACAATAGAAGCTAAGCAAATGTTTGACTTATTGATTATAAAGATGTGCCACTATTAGTGGTAATTACTTCTTCCTGATGCATTGTTTTTCAGCTCATGTGAAATATCATTTGTGTGCAGAAATAACCACTTACCTTCCCTCAAGAAAATAGCTTACATACGAGGAAGATTTATTCAAAATGTAATTTGTAATAACTGTTCCATTGCTGAGGAGAACAAAATGGTTAAGCAGAGTATTTTAATTTTCAACAGTGCCTAACAATCTACAGCCCTTGCTATGTTTTTAAAACCTGACAGAAGCTGCATGAGTCACAGGACTGGTCCTGTCACTTGGCAGAATGAGATAGCTGCCTCAAGCAGATGGTATGGAATACCATGGAAAAGAAACAAGTTGATGCTGCTGCTGCTGCTCTTGTTGTTATTTTTTTTTTACTTCCAGGGATGGAAAAAGACATCCATGGAAATTTTGCTTCACTACCAAAATAATTTGGCCAGCTTTGGATATTATTCACTTTGACCAGGCAGCAAGGAATGAGGAAGGGAAAGAATTCTTATGAAGTACATCTTACATTGGTCCTGTTGAGTCAGTAACACCATGCATGAATTGATGTAATGTAGGTTTTGCTGGTTTTGATCAGCCTACTGTAGGAAGCATTTAATGGCTTATTTCATCACTACATGTTCTTCCTCTGCCTCTGCTACTTCCTCTATATAAAACACAAATTTAGAAACTTGCTACCTACTTAAAAGCAAAAAAAATACTCTCATAATACTTTGGGAATTGTGGTTTATCTAATTACAATTGTTGCTATGGCTCAAAAATATCAGCACTGCTATAGCAGTTAGGAGAATGCAAGTTTTCCCCTCTCTATTTCATTAATAAAAGCACTGTTCAGTTTTACTGTGTGTCCATTGACAGTTGCCAAAATGGCTCTTATAGGCATAGATGAACTCATAATGCCTATAAGAAGCCTTTGTGGAGAAGGCATGCAAACATCTCATTATTAGATGGCTCTTAAGCATTCTGGTTTCTTTTTATGGCTTGCCAAGCAGTTGTTTCCCTCCACCATTTTAAAAATAAGATTTAACTCTAATAAAGGAGCAGAAGTCATGGTTACCCCACCATCTATTGTCTATAAAAACAGCTTTTAGAACTGTAGAGAAAAAGAATAAAGAGAACCAGTCTTATGTTCGACTTTGCATAAATGTTGTAATAACATAGAGACGACATGCCTAGTATTTAAAGGCCTCATTGTAGGAATATAGGAAATCCTGAGGATCTGTGACTTTTGCCAAATAGCATGTGCCTGCTCACTCATTGAGTAAATTTACTGCTTTCTTAGAAAATGATAGGTATTAAGTTGGCATCTTAATTGCTCTGGCACCTTGCATTCAAATCCCAGTAGAATTCTTCATTTTCTAAATCCATGGTGTTGAAATAAGTGAAACCCCTAGGAATCTGTGAATGACATTATTTTTCTTCTATTCTTTCAATAAATAGAACCTCAGTGACATACTGTATACTTAATATGTTCTGTACTTAATTAACAATTAGCATTCTGCAAAATTCTTGGGTATTGATTGCCAGTCAAGGGTCAGTGATCAACTGGGAGTCTAATCCCTAGCCAAATAAATAAATGTTGACAATCTGGTCCTATTCAGGGTAGAGAAAGATCCACAGAGATATCTTTTCTTGCACCTAACTATAGCATGAATACACCCCAATAACCTCTTTTTTCTGCCATGTCCTAATGCTACCACATTGTCTCTTCCCCAACTCATCCCTGTGTCATCCTAAAGCCATTTGTAACTCTACTGGTATTCAAATGCTGTTTTTTTAAAGCAGGCAACAACATGTAACAGTTTAGCTGTGAGTAAAATTTGATGCACTTCATTTAATCAGTGTTGCATCCAGTTAAGCCCCTAGATGGCCTCTCTTGGCCACTTGGATGCAAGCGCAGCCATCCTCTTCTCAAGTCTGTGGGCATTGTCTTCAAGGGCCCTTCTGCCTTGGGAACAGGCAAATTGGGTTCTTTCAAACTTGAATCAAACTAAACATCAGCTGACCAGAAATGGCAGCAGGGAGGTGCTACATAGTGAAGTGGGAGAGAGACAGCTGGCAATTCCCTAGTGCTATTAAACCCTTGTACCAAAGAAGCCTGACTAGTAGTTGGGGATTCATAGGTAGGGTAATTCACCAGTCCCTGTCCTTGATGTGCCTTGTACATTCTCAATAAAGATAGCATCATCTGATGGCTTTCTGCTTGTGGCAGGATAGGGATTGCCAAGGGAAGGGGGGCACCACTGGCGGATTGCATTTTAACTCAATCCTAAGTCACCTAGGGAGTCAGCCTCTAAAAAGTTCCTTGCTACCTGATACTGAGGGACGAATGAGGTAATATATCCGACTATTGTTCTGACCCGAGCTATAAATAACTATTGTTATTGACCCAAGTGCCGCGTGATGGAGTGAGCTCCCGCACTCACCCCAGTTCTTGCCAACCTAGCAATTTGAAAGCATGCAAATGCAAGTAGATAAATAGGTACCACTTCGGTGGGAAGGTAACAGCGTTCTGTGCGCATCATGCTGGCCACATGACTGCGGAAGCGTCTTTGGACAACACTGGCTCTTCAGCTAACAAACGGAGATAAGCACCGGCCCCTAGAGTCAGACACAACTGTGCAGGGGAAAACCTTTACCTACCTTTTATTGTTTTGCTAGTCCTTCTACTGCAGATTTTTCCTTCAAGAAAGCAGTAGAAACTGTAGAATCTACAATATCATACACATCATGAAGTCCTTGTACAAATGGCATGAATTATACAATTTTCGCCAGTTGCATGATAACCTAGATCACTGTTTCTCAACCTTGGCAATTTTGAAAGCCATGCTGCCTGGGGAATTCTGGGAGTTGAAGTCCACATACCTGAAAGTTGCAAAGGTTGAGAAACACTGACCTAGATGATGTACAGCAGTGGTTCTTAAATTGGGGGTGGGGGTGGGGTAATTTGGATATTTCCTGGGGGTAATAGAGTGATTTGTAATTGTTTGTGAGTTGAGGATCTGGTTTGGGACTGCTGCTGCTGAGACACTTGTGTAAAACAACAGAATCTTTGGGGGTGGGGGGTGGGCGGGGGGAAGAGAGCCAGTTTGGTCTAGTGGTTAAGGCTCCAGGCTAGAAACCAGGAGACCTTGAGTTCTAGTCCCCCCCTTAGGCATGAAAGCAGGCTGGGTTACCTTGGGCCAGTCACTCTCTCTCAGCCCAACTCACCTCACAGGGCTGTTGTTGTGGGGAAAATAGGAGGAGGAAGGATTATTAGGTATGTTCACTGCCTTGAGTTATTTATAAAAATAAAATAATAAAAAAATGAAATTTATTCAAGATCAGAAAAGAAGTAATTGAGTTCAACAGTTTAAGAACTACTGAGGTACAGTATATAATTTGCATCATTTTCATGATGATGCACATAAGGTCAGTTGCCCCACTGGAGGCCCATGACAGAAGGCTGGTAAATAAATGGATAACTATCCCTACTTTTTTTTTAATTGTAACTGGGTTCTTGTAGGCCAGACTTCCAATATCTTCAGTAAATACAGTGCCATCCCAAGGGAGAACACTATGTCCATAATCCAATTAAGAATATAAAAAGACCCCTGTAGTTTCACCCAAAAGGCTGCTCATGAAAGAAGAGAAAGTAACTCAGGTTCATTTTTTAAAATAAGGGCTTCAGCAGCTCTAATCAGAAGCTTGCTTCATTCATTTCCATCTCCTGTTAGCTGAACCGCTAGCAAATCAGAAGAAAGATAATTTCATGTCAATTTAGAAATCTAGCACTGGAGAAAATTATAGAGTAATATAAAGCAATTATTTCAGCATTTTGAATGTGGGAGAGTCATGGCATTCCACTTTATACATTTAATACGTTCTCCAGCTCTTTAACTATGTATAAATTCTAAAAGCAGCAATTAGTACTTGCTAAGAATGCAGCAATAGAAATGGAACAAATTGACTGGACTTAAATAATAGCTAAGAGTTGAAATATTAAGGAAAACTAGTTGATATAATTGCATTAGAATACCCTAACCTTTTATTACCAAACATGTACCTTTTTCATTTTGCATCCTTCTCTGCAGACTGCTCTTCTAAATGCCTACATAGGTTATAACTTAACAAAACCTTAAAACCTAATTTATTTACCAGTCTCTTACTAATTCTTACCATATCAGAGTTACATTTAGATCATCATCACAACACATCATGGGAACTCTAATGAAATTACCACCATGCATCATTTTGTTTTACCCAGAGAAAATCTGCCTCACATAGAGTAGTTATACTGTTCTGTTGGTTTTGTTTGCAAGAAAATAGAGATCTTCTCATGACTTTGATAGATAATCAAGGAGAAATTTAGCCCTTAGAGACCGAGAAATAAGACCAATTCTCTTTTGTTATTGTTATTACTGGGCAGGAAATGAAAGCCTCACCTAAATTCAAGTCTAGTCAGTACTTTAAATGGGGTGGGCAACCTGAAATCTTTCACATATGTCTTCAGCCTAATTTCACATGATCTTTGGTTTAATTTGAAAACATTATGTAAGATATTAAATATCTGATAAGTCTGGTTTTTCCCTTCTTGGTCTTGGTTCCTTGCTGCTTGGCAAATAGATAAGAGGATATTAGAGGGGGAAAAATGTCCCCACTCACTATTGATTCTAGCTCCACCCATTAATTGCTTTGGCCTACTCAGCAAGTACTCTCTATCAGATCATCCTAAAACAATTATCCCAACAGGAAAAAGGTTGCTGACACCTGATTTATGCTAATCAATGGATGTGGATGGTGGGGGCACAATTTGCCTCACCTTTGTTTCTGCCTTAGAGCAGAAATGCTCAAGATACACTCTCCACCACCTTCAATGTTGATGAGCTTCAGGGCTAGTTTGCAGAGCTGGAAATGATCTTCCTAAAGTGGTTCTAGGGAGGTATCAATGTGTTAACATTGATATATTTTTGATGCCAAGCTAGTTTTTTTTCTTGTAGACATTTTTATAGATAGTTTTATAATTACTTTGATTTTAAGTTCTCACAGTATCTAAGATAGAGATTTTTATATGTTTTAAAACCAATTTTGTATTTGTATTCTTTGGTAGTTGGTTGCAAAAATAAAGACAGAAAAATATATGTTTTCTATTTTATTTGTGTTATTAATTGCATATTATTATTTTCCTGTTTATTAAAGTTTTTCATAACTTTGTAAAATATCCAGTTAACCTTAGTTATGGGGTGAATGACAAACATAACAAATCAATAAATAAATTCTGCTTTAACCACTTCACCTATCTCATCCTGTCAAATGCAGTGGGGACATAAATTCTCTCTAATCCTATTTTTAATGTCTTTTCAAACCCTTCACTATTTTGGTGAAAGCATGGGCCTACAGGGAAGGCAGAAAGTGTTAGGGTTAAGATCTGACCTAGAAAACTCAGATCTAATACCTGAAAGAATGTAGAATTTAGTTGTTGCAATTTCTGTAACTTAATCCCTTTTTTCTCTTTCAATAAATCTGATTACAGAAGTGTCAATGAGAATCGTGGTTTTGGGTGTACTCAGCTGTCAAGAGTTTGACACAAGCTTTCTTTGTAGCTGCAATATCAATTAAGAGAAAAGGTGTGTGGTAAAAATTTTTTTTACTGTTGCTACTATGAAATAACTAAGTGTGAAAAGTCCTGGCAGATCTACTGCAAATCACCTATAAATCCACCAGCAGATTCGGTCAACTCTTATCCTTTTGCCTCTAGTGATCAGTATGGGAGAAGGATCTGTTCCATTCTTCAGGACATTCATTGAATGTTTATAACTGAAAACAGAACATTTACTAAAAACTCCATGATACTGCAAATTTAAAAAATAAATTCATTTATTATAGAATATACTGTTCATAGATCAGTTTTAAGATGGTGTCTGTCTGGACAACGTTACATAGAATTTTCTGCTGAGAAATCTATCATGACTAACATTTTACTTTCAGGAAAAGCCCCAGATGAAGTTGTAGTTTGTTTTAATATCAGGGATTGTGTATTTGTCTGGGAGGAGGGAGAGAGGACACCTTTTTCTGTACAGTTTTTCTGTCTAAACTTACCCACTCTTCATGGATCTCATCTGGTTCTGTTTTGAAACACATAGAATTTAAGTTCCAATGGAGTTAACAGATCTGTCAGTATTTGGGATATCACCAGGAACTAATCAAGCACACCTTGGGAAGACTGTTGTGCATTATGCCTATGGCTTCTCATACCCATGCACTTCTGTCATTTTCCTGCAATAGTTTGTCAAAAAATTCACAGAGCACATAGGGCAGTAATAGTATGCAGGATTAGAGACCAACATGCTGCAATCACACCCAAATGTGTTGGTGTTAACCAAGGTACAGTTTTAAAAGGTTCCTTCCATCCATCCATCCAT
Source organism: Charina bottae (assembly GCA_023362775.1). NCBI lineage: Eukaryota > Metazoa > Chordata > Lepidosauria > Squamata > Charinaidae > Charina > Charina bottae. Next base: position 55,330,597 of record JALMGJ010000006.1, read on the forward strand.
CCATCCATCCATCCATCCATCCATCCATCCATCTATCTATCTATCTATCTATCTATCTATCTATCTATCTATCTATCTATCTATCTATCTTAGAAGATCTGTAGCAGCACCTAGAATGAGGTCCCCCCACCATGATTTGAATTGCCCCAAATCTATTAGTGTTTAGAAGAACCCTGAAGACTTGGCTCTTCATCCAGGCCTTTGGTGAGGGAGATTGAAGCCCCTTTTTTTCTTTTTCTTTGTTCCAATCTGTTTGTCATCTCTGCCATTTTTGTTCTTTTTTGTTTTTGTTGTTTCCTTGTTTTTAAACATTTTTAACAATTTGTAAACCACTCAGAGTCACTGGGAATCAGGCGCCATATAAATTTAATAAACCTTAAAAAAATCTATCATCTATCTATCACCCTCCCTCCCTCCCTGTTGGAGAAGACTCCTGAGAATATCACGGACAGCCAAGAAAACAAGCAAATGGAACATTGAATAAATCAACCCAGAGTCCTCACATGAGGCACAAATGACCAGGCTCCAATTATTATACATTAGACATGTTATGCAAAGACCTAGGTCTCTGGAGAAGGCTCTAATGCTGGGAAAGGTGGAAGGAAAGAGAAGAAGAGGACATCAGTAGCAAGGTGGATGGACTCAATGACAGTGGCAATGGTGCACCATTGGAAGACCTGAACGATCAGATTAAGAGTCGATACTGACTTGATGGCACATAGTCTGTCTGTCTGTCTGTCTGTCTGTCTGTCTGTCTATCTATCTATCTATCTATCTATCTATCTATCTATCTATCTATCTCTCCCTCCTCCTTGAAATTTAGAAATGATTGTCAATATATCACATTGTATTATTTTGTGTAATGGATCATTTGGTATAAACAGCATACATGGAAAAAGACGAAAACTCTCAATTTTTGTTCCATTCTGACTATATGCAGTTGAAGGGTATGCAATTCCTTCTTTCTAAAGCAGTTGTATGAATTCCATAAGCCTACATGACAACAATAATGAGGGAATGTTTTTGTAAAGGAGATGTACTCAGTCCACTTCAAGCCGTGGAAACAAATCATTATTTTGACAGCTGGAGCAGCAATGCTGAGATACTAAGAGCTACTTTCCACATCATTAGACACAGCTTTCCCTACCTTATTTGCAGCTCTCAGTGAAAAAGTGTGATTTTTTTCCCACTCATGGTGCTTTGTTTCTCATTTATTTTTTAGTTTATTAATCATATATATTTTGGTACTTTGTGGAAAAATCCATTTTGCCAAGATTATATCTGCCAAACTGGTTGGCAGCAGGCTCTCAAAAATCATTTACAGCCAACAAGTTCAGGAATCAGTGAAATTCCCTTTTTAAAAACAACACCTCCTTAAAATATAGTCTTCTTCCTAATATCATCTGCTGTTGAAACATTCCCTCTTTCTTTTTAAGAAGTAACCCCAAGTTACTTCTACAATTATCTCAGTGTCAGGAAAGCCACTGCAGCATGGCTCTACTATATACAGTACAACTGACTTAGCTGTTGCATCACATTAAGAAATTTTAACCACAGGTTCATATGTCAATTGTGGTGTACAGACACAGGACCACTCCTTTTTGCACATGTGTTGTGATGCTGCACAGATGTCCAAAAGGGACAGGGCTTGTGAGGTGATGCATTGATACTGTTTTCCTCATACTGACAAAAGATGCCCTTGAATGGCTGGGTGTAGATGCTGTGCTGTCTTATACACCAGAGGTGGTTGCTACATGATTTTCAGTAATGTTCAATTCATATTTAAAATTACAAAATTAAATGTTAACATTGGAATTCAAAATTCTGTAGGATTAGAATATAGATTTTCTGCTGTCATCTTTCAAGCCCAACATTAAAATTGTCTTTTAAAATCTGGCTAGCAAATTGAATTCTTTTGAATTAAACTGATTTTGGCTTAAGTGCAGTCTATTCCCATTGACATAAATGGATCAGAAATTAACTGAAATAGAAGAAGTCAGAGATATCTGCAGAGAGGGGGTACAAATGTCAAGATGGTGGCCACAACCATGTGATCAAAGCCTCACCCCTCTTTTACATCTTGATTTCTTCCTCCAGATATCTCTGGAAGAATTACTTGGACTTATATGAGATTGTCTGGCCCTTAAAATTGGTGTCAGAACACCTGCTTCTTGGAATACCAGTATGATCTATCAAGCAGAGACATGGGCTTTTCAGCAGTGGTTTATTAAAATATCTTCTTAGAGAGATATCCATGTTTCCATTTAAAATGGATCCTGAAAAGTGTTTGTTCTTCAGTCTACTTTCTCTGGAAATGTAGTATGTTAGAGATTTTAACTGCTGCTGTTTTTAGACTGAGGGTGGGATAGTGTAATTAAATGCTGCCTTAATTCTGGGAGCCACCTGGGGAGAACTTATTCTGAAAGGCAGACTAAAAATAAAATTAAATAAATACAAATTGAAACAAAAGCAGTAAACTGAAATTGGTAACTGGGTTTCTGGCAATAAATCTTTTTAGCAACAACCTACAGATTTCTACAAGACTTAATTAAATCTGTGAGACTTGAACAAGCATCATTTACAGAGATATCTATGTGATCTCTCTCTTTCTCTCTTTTTATAACTCCCCTGTGTGTTACCTTAAATTCACTAAAATGAAACTTTAGTTTATTAAAAGGATCAGACATGCCAAACATAGTTCATGAACATGACTGTCAAACACATTATAAATAATGAGAAGATGTTAGATGGAAGGCAAAAGCTCACTTTTCTATTTATTTATTCAAATAGTTTATATCTATCCATGGCCTCTGTTGAAGATACACATCTATGAATGATGTTGTAACCTTAGATCCTATGAGCTATAGGTTATAAGAATGATCTCAACATTTTGCTATTTGAGAGATTCCTTCAGTTCTAAATAATATCCAGAAATTTACAAGTACACTAGAGTGGTTTTATTTATCCCCTACAGAAACTGGTACTCTGAAATGTTTTGGCTTTGTTTTTGAGAAGCTCAGCTACATTAAAGTAGATTCCTAAAACCAAGCCTTTGCCAGCTTGATGCCCCTGTGAGGTATTCATCTTTTTCTCTTGTAATCTGGAACCGATAGCATTGATCTCATCCAACACAATTAGAAGGTGATAATTTGCAGAATCCTGGCAAATAGAAGGGGAGGAAATGGAAGCAGTGACAGATTTTATTTTCTTGGGCTCCAAGATCACCGCAGACGGTGACTGCAGCCATGAAATTAAAAGACGCTTGCTCCTTGGTAGGAAAGCTATGGCAAACCTAGACAGCATATTAAAAAGCAGAGACATCACCTTGCCGACAAAGGTCCGTATAGTTAAAGCTATGGTTTTTCCAGTAGTAATGTATGGCTGTGAGAGTTGGACCATAAGGAAGGCTGAGCACCGAAGAATTGATGCTTTCGAACTGTGGTGCTGGAGAAGACTCTTGAGAGTCCCTTGGACTGCAAGGAGGTCAAACCAGTCAATCCTAAAGGAAATCAACCCTGACTGCTCATTGGAAGGACAGATGCTGAAGCTGAAGCTCAAATACTTTGGCCACCTAATGCGAAGAGAGGAGTCACTGGAAAAGACCCTGATGCTGGGAAAGACTGAAGGCCAAAGGAGAAGGGGACGGCAGAGGATGAGATGGTTAGATAGCATCACCGATGTAATGAACATGAATTTGAGTAAACTCTGAGAGACAGTGGAGGACAGGAAGGCCTGGCGTGCTATGGTCCATGAGGTCATGAAGAGTCAGACACGACTAAACGACTGAACAACAAAAAATTTGCAGAAGGCTATCCTAATAACTTATCCCTAAAAGATTTACTTGGCCTAGGTATGTATTTCAGTAATATACAAACAATATAAATATTGTCAAGAAATACATTGCAGACTAGCACTTGGTAGAGCAGCCATGAAGGCCTTGGAAAAGATATTCAGATGCCGTGATGTGTCTATACCTACAAAGATCAGAATCATGCAAGCCATGGTATTCCTTGTGACACTATGGAAACAAAAGTTGGACTTTGAAGAAGCAGGATAGAAAGAGCATTGACGCTTTTGAAGTTTGGTGTTGGAGAAGACTCCTGAGAATAATGTTGTCATGGGGAGCTCAGTTCACTTGACCATTCTTGTGCCTGCTGTTTTGGATTGGAAGTCTTGCTGAACCTTTGGGGACTTGTTTCTCTACTGTGTGTGCATGTGCATTTGCACTCATAATTCCTGTGTTTATTTACTTCACAAAATTTATCAGTAAAGTTTGCAACCACCTCTCTTGTGTGCTTGGCATGGGACAGGACAACCGCGGTCAGCCAAGAAAACAAACAAATGGCTCATCAAACAAATCAGCCCACAGTTCTCACTCAAGGCACAAATGACCAGGCTCAAATTATCCTATTTTGGACATATTATGCAAAGACCTAGCTCTCTAGTACTGGGAGGTGGAAGGAAAGAGAAGAGGATGACCAGCAGCATGGTGGATGGACTCAGTTACGGTGGCAATGAGTGCACCATTGGAAGACCCGAAAGACCAGGTTAGGGACAGATCATCATGTCTATCTGTGTGCTTGCTAAGAGTTGACACTGACTTGATGGCACATAATCAATCAATCAATCAATCAATCAATCAATCAATCAATGTATTTCAGTAACATGCAAACAACAGAGTCCCCTTGTGGGGGGAGATGGGCGGTGATATAAGTTAGAAATAATAAATAAATAAATAAATAAATAAATAAATAAATAAATAAATAAATATAAGCAGGTATTCCCTAACTTTCTTCATCTGGAGTGCACTAGAAGTAGGGTTTTTAGTCATCTGGAGAGTTAGTTGACTTGGGAATGTGCTTAACTGCAACACTCTCTCAACCCATGAGATTTCTGCATGTGATAAACTTGCAAGATTACAGTTAACTTTGGAGGGGAGGCAGCATATATGCTGTTGCCAATTCCTGCTTAAAAAAAGCATCACACTTGGACCATTCTGAACTCCAGTAAGAAAAGGTATCATACCACATTTTCCCATCCAAAAGAGTTTGTGACATGCATCCTTTTAATAAGAATTTGTTTTTAAAAAGTTATCCTATTCCTGCTCTTGGTTGATATAATCCGCTCCTGATGTTTACTAATTTTATATCTGGAAAATTGCTGCTGCTATTGGTTCATATTCATGCTAATAACTAATAGAAACTTTAGCAAATGAAGCCAGTGAAAATGATCCAGATTTGAGGTTTTACAAAAAAAAAAAAATCAAAATGAAGAAGTAAGCAAAAAGTTGGGGAGGCTTTCATGGGAAAGAGGGAGCAGTGAAGCCTGCTTCTATAAGTCTAGTTGCACATGTAGAAACTGGGGTGAATATGTCCTTACTTTTTCACAAATTCTGGAGTGAAAATGAAAGTATAAAATGTCCTCTATCTACAGCTCTATGTGCTCCCTTACAGTTTGCCTTTTAATAGGACATTTCACCTTGATTTACATCTAGCTTTATTCTGAGTCATGCCTTGGATATCTCAGAAGCCAAACCACGTCCCCTGCCAACACCAAAGTGTATCTTACAGGGGCCACTGGAATCTCTCTAAATGTTTTTTCCTTCCTATTTGTTTCTTAGGAAAAATTCTAATAAATACCTTTCTAGAAGTCTCTAGACAAGAGTCATTAATCAATTACTTGTCATGGATACTGAGGAACAACAATGAAAAGTTATTTACAATATGTCTTTGCTGTTGGCTAGACCAGGGCCAAATAAATCTAAATATGAAGCTGTCATTGCATAAAAGTAGCTCTTGAAGAAGATAATAGCATTCTATCATGTTTATCCTTTGAAGAGGAGCACAGAGGGAAGGAAGAAACTGATCTGTTTGCCAACATTGCTATTGCTCTATGTCTCATTTTTCTAATCTTCAATTTATTTCCTCTCATTTCTGCAACAGTCTGTAATTTAAAACGAAACATGAAAAATCCAGCATATTTTCAAGAGTGCTGCTCTTGATAATTTGTACAGAATTTCCTGTAAGATATGCATTAGGTATTACTTCCATGAATAAGTTAAAAATTACTAATTTCTGAATATCAAAATATAACTGTACTGTTTTTGTTGTTGTTGTTGTTCAGTCATTTAGTCGTGTCTGACTCTTCGTGACCTCATGGACCATAGCACGCCAGGCCTTCCTGTCCTCCACTGTCTCCCAGAGTTTACTCAAATTCATGTTCATTACATCGGTGATGCTATCTAACCATCTCATCCTCTGCCGTCCCCTTCTCCTTTGGCCTTCAGTCTTTCCCAGCATCAGGGTCTTTTCTAGTGAGTCCTCTATTCGCATTAGGTAGCCAAAGTATTTGAGCTTCAGCTTCAGTATCTGTCCTTCCAATGAGCAGTCAGGGTTGATTTCCTTTAGGATTGACTGATTTGACCTCCTTGCAGTCCAAGGGACTCTTAAGAGTCTTCTCCAGCACCACAGTTCGAAAGCATCAATTCTTCGGTGCTCAGCCTTCCTTATGGTCCAACTCTCACAGCCATACATTACTACTGGGAAAACCATAGCTTTAACTATACGGACCTTTGTCGGCAAGGTGATGTCTCTGCTTTTTAATATGCTGTCTAGGTTTGCCATAGCTTTCCACCCAAGGAGCAAGCGTCTTTTAATTTCATGGCTGCAGTCACCGTCTGCGGTGATCTTGGAGCCCAAGAAAATAAAATCTGTCACTGCTTCCATTTCTTCCCCTTCTATTTGCCAGGAAGTGATGGGACCAGATGCCATGATCTGAGTTTTTTTAATGTTGAGTTTCAAGCCAGCTTTTGCACTCTCCTCTTTCACCCTCATCAAGAGGCTCTTTAGTTCCTCTTCACTTGGGCAGTGCTAATTAAGTATGTTCATATTTAGATGCAAATTTTACCCACATTCCTGACCTAATGTAATCCACTCCTCCCATTTGTCAGAATGAAGCAGCCCAGATGCTCTGCTCCAATTCTGGGAAATAGATGGCGATTTTGCCTCATTAAAGCACTCTGAAGGAACACCTCATTCAGGCTTTGCTGAGGTGGAGCATCCCACCAAAACACTATGCTTCAAACCCTATATATGTCTATTCAGTAGTAAATCCCAATGAGCTTCAGTATCCTTAGTAGGTGCCACAAAACACTTATTTTCCATTGTTGCCTTTAACACGGTTTTTCTCCTAGAAACTGAATGCCTCAGATTGAAATATATTTTATCTCAGAACTGAACAGTTCTTTCACTTTAGACTTTTAAGAATAAATTTCCTAGAATGTACTGTATGTATGAATAAAGGAAATTATGGAATAATAGTCTGGTTTTGCTTGAACCGAGTTCTTACTTTTCCTATTTCTCTTTGGCCCTCACAGAATACTAGGGCTGGAAGAAGCATTAGACCACTGAGTCCAACCCCCAGTTCTGTCCTTTTTAAATTTCTAACAAAACAATATAAATAAGATATTCTGTTAACTGACAGTAATATTGTTAATCTTAAAAAAAATCCTCAAATCAAGAAATACTTAATATTAATTAGATTAAATCTAACACTCTCAAAATTCCAAAGAAAATCTATGATTGAATTGTTTAGAAAAGTACTAATTATATTTTAAGTATAATTGCAAATCAATTCTCAAAGATATTATATATTAAAAAGAAGGATGGTATACAATCTAAGGAAACAATTTACCATAGGTTAAACACTTTTAATAGGCATAGATTTCAAAAGGCAAGAATTACAGATTTCCCCTTTGAAACTAATGGGATTTAAAAGCATATACAATTGATTGAATTATCGTTCAGTCTATCACTGGCTTAAGCATTATTGAGAAATTACCAGAGATGTTGCATGAAAAGTGGGGAAAAGTGAAATGGATTTTGGAACACACATTTTTGAAAACCAGTGTTCCAAAATTGGATAGAAAAGACTGGTGAACAAGTTTTCCTAACATTTTAGTTGTCAGTTTTCCACCTAAACTGGATTCTTCCTGTTCCAAATATTCAGGTGCCTGTGAGGAGAATCGATCTAGCTTCCCTATAATTTTATTCTATTATTGTTCTATTGCTGTATTAGTATATCTATTGCTTTACTGTATTAGTATATTATTTTTTGTTACACTACTTTTGTTGAAATACATTTATATGAGCTATTTTTTGTGAGGCTCGGTGGAAAGAAGTATAAAAATAGTTTATCTTCTTGAATGACATATCCTTGAGGTAACTGGCATCACAACATAGCTAACTTAAGCTCCACCTTCTGGAAGTTCATATAAAAATGTATTTTAGAAAAACCTTCTCTGGCCTTAAAGCAGGGGTGGGGAACCTTTTTTCTGCCAAGGGCCATTTGGATATTTATAACCAGGGACCAGGGGGATGGGGGGTGGGGTTTCTGGGATTTCCACAGACCGGAGTTTGCGGGCGGGAGCCAATCACAAGCACTGGGGGGTAGGGTTTGCAGGCAGGAGCCAATCGTGTGGAAGGGGCGGGGTTTGCAGGCAGGAGCCCCGTGGGCCTTAGGCAGGAGCCCCACGGGCCTTATATGGCCCGTGGGCCTGATGTTCCCAACCCCTGCCTTAAAGAAACAAAGAATCCCTGCACTTTGAAAAGAGCTGCTCCTTTTTCTAAATAAACAATGGAACAATGAATATTGAAAAAGAAAAGGTTTCCATAATTTACAAGAAATATTATACAGTGAATGGGAATTAACCTGCAGCCAAAAATGCAGGCCCATATTTCTGGAAAGCATGCACCGAATTTACCATATATACTCCCAATGAGTCATGTCCATTTATTTCCAAATAACAGTAACACAGAGCAGACATTGTCTGTTGATTTATTACATCTGGGTAAATAAAAAGCAGGCTTTCAAACGCTCTTACATGCTCGCCTTTCCTGGAACAGAAAGATAAAGATGGCTGTGTAAGCAGCTGATAAGTCAGTTAAGCATTTTTATGGCAGAAAGCCTTCTTTATTTTTTTCAAATCCAAACACAGACTTTTAATAAGAATATGACAACATTGTTTGAATATTTCCCTTATCCATATAATTCACTTTTCAGTAATGAGTCAGAATTATTTATGCATGCAGGCTAAGAGATACGTTTTCCATGTAAAGTAAATAGCACACAATTAGCAAAAGAAGATGTATTAATTTTAACGCATGTGCCCATATATTTTACGAGGACATGAATTGAGCAAACTAATACTCACATATTTTGCTGTCTCTGTGTTGTTTTTGACAATGCACCAAAATGAAGCAAGTTCAGTGATGACCTCACAGAAGCTATACATAGGAAATCCTACATATGATACTATCCCTTACATAGTTATGTTTTGTGGGTTGGTTTGATATGATCCTTCCTAGGTATGTCATATATGAGACAGCCTGAAGTAACTTATTTATAAGTTCTAGAAGCCAGTGGGAGAAAAATCCCTATATGGGGAACATATACAGTAAGTGCAGCTATTTCATTTGCCTTAGATTTCTCTCTGTCCATGGCCATTAGCCTATTAATACTACAAGGTTTCATGTTGCTTTTAACATCTACATGAAATAACTGGAAAGTCATCTGGAGGTTTGGGCTGAAGTCTCACCAGTATTTATTTAATATTCAGATCTACCTCACTTTTCCATTTATTCATCCCAGGCAAATCATGGACCATAACTTGTAAAATCCATACAAACTTACAAGAATATTCCATATGTGGGACAATAGTTCAGTAGCTCCACTGGTGCCAAGTATCGTTGCCTGAATATTAGTGGGTCTGAACCAACTACACTGGATATTGAGGCATTTATTAACACAAAATAAAGTATTGTTTTTAAGATTAAATTAAATGTAACTATACTAAATTATCTCCAGCAAAGGAGATCGTTACCTTGTCGTGGTGCTGGAGCTTGAGCACCTCAATGAAACCATGAGCTAAACCGTGAAGGGACACCCAAGACGGGAAGGTCGTGGCAGAGAGGTCAGACTAAATACGATCCCTGGGGAAGGTAATGGCAACCCACCCCAGTATTCTTGCCATGAAAACTAAATGGATCAGTACAACCAAAGATATGTCGGTATACCATCGGAAGATGGGACTCCCAGGTCGGAAGATGGTCAAAATGCTACTGGGGAGGAACAGAGGATACGTTCAACTAGCCCCAGATGTGATGACGCAGCTAGCTCAAAGCCGAAAGGACGGCTAGCGGCCGACGGTGCTGGTGGTGAACGACGAATCCGATGTTCTAAAGATCAACACACCATAGGAACCTGGAATGTAAGATCTATGAGCCAGGGCAAATTGGATGTGGTTATTGGTGAGATGTCAAGATTAAATATAGACATTTTAGGTGTCAGTGAACTGAAATGGACTGGAATGGGCCACTTCACATCAGATGACCACCAGATCTACTACTGTGGACAAGAGGACCACAGAAGAAATGGAGTAGCCTTCATAATTAATAATAAAGTGGCTAAAGCAGTGCTTGGATACAATCCAAAAAACGATAGAATGATCTCAATTCGAATTCAGGGTAAGCCATTTAACATCACAGTGATCCAAATATACGCCCCAACCACAGATGCTGAAGAAGCAGAAGTAGATCAGTTCTATGAGGATCTGCAGCACCTACTAGATAATACACCAAAAAGAGATGTTATTTTCATTACAGGAGACTGGAATGCTAAGGTGGGTAGTCAGACGACACCTGGAATTACAGGCAAGCATGGTCTGGGAGAACAAAATGAAGCAGGACATAGGCTGATAGAATTTTGCCAAGACAACTCACTGTGCATAACAAACACTCTCTTCCAACAACCTAAAAGACGACTTTATACATGGACTTCACCAGATGGTCGACACCGAAATCAGATTGACTACATCCTTTGCAGCCAAAGGTGGCGGACATCTATACAGTCGGTAAAAACAAGACCTGGAGCTGACTGTAGTTCAGATCACGAACTTCTTATTGCAAAATTTAGAATCAGACTAAAGAGAATAGGGAAGACCCACAGATCAGTTAGATATGAGCTCACTAATATTCCTAAGGAATATGCAGTGGAGGTGAAGAATAGATTTAAGGGACTAGATTTAGTAGATAGGGTCCCAGAAGAACTATGGACAGAAGTTCGCAACATTGTTCAGGAGGCGGCAACAAAAAACGTCCCAAAGAAAAAGAAAACCAAGAAGGCAAAATGGCTGTCTGCTGAAACACTGGAAGTAGCCCAAGAAAGAAGGAAAGCAAAAGGCAACAGTGATAGGGGGAGATATGCCCAATTAAATGCAAAATTCCAGAGGTTAGCCAGAAGAGATAAGGAATTATTTTTAAACAAGCAATGTGCGGAAGTGGAAGAAGACAATAGAATAGGAAGGACAAGAGACCTCTTCCAGAAAATTAGAAACATCGGAGGAAAATTCCAGGCAAAAATGGGTATGATCAAAAACAAAGATGGTAAGGACCTAACAGAAGCAGAAGAGATCAAGAAAAGGTGGCAAGAATATACGGAAGATCTGTATAGGAAGGATAATAATATTGGAGATAGCTTTGACGGTGTGGTCAGTGAGTTAGAGCCAGACATCCTGAAGAGTGAGGTTGAATGGGCCTTAAGAAGCATTGCTAATAACAAGGCAGCAGGAGACGATGGTATCCCAGCTGAACTGTTTAAAATCTTGCAAGATGATGCTGTCAAGGTGATGCATGCCATATGCCAGCAAATTTGGAAAACACAAGAATGGCCATCAGATTGGAAAAAATCAACTTATATCCCCATACCAAAAAAGGGAAGCACTAAAGAATGTTCAAACTATCGAACAGTGGCACTTATTTCACATGCCAGTAAGGTAATGCTCAAGATCTTGCAAGGTAGACTCCAGCAATTCATGGAGCGAGAATTGCCAGATGTACAAGCTGGGTTTAGAAAAGGCAGAGGAACTAGAGACCAAATTGCCAATATCCGCTGGATAATGGAGAAAGCCAGGGAATTTCAGAAAAACATCTATTTCTGTTTTATTGACTATTCTAAAGCCTTTGACTGTGTGGATCATAACAAATTGTGGCAAGTTCTTGGTGGTATGGGGATACCAAGTCATCTTGTCTGCCTCCTGAGGAATCTGTATAACGACCAAGTAGCAACGGTAAGAACAGAGCACGGAACAACGGACTGGTTTAAGATTGGGAAAGGAGTACGGCAGGGTTGTATACTCTCACCCTACCTATTCAACCTGTACGCAGAACACATCATGCGACATGCTGGGCTTGAGGAATCCAAGGCTGGAGTTAAAATCGCTGGAAGAAACATTAACAATCTCAGATATGCAGATGATACCACTTTGATGGCTGAAAGCGAGGAGGAGTTGAGGAGCCTTATGACGAAGGTGAAAGAAGAAAGTGCAAAAGCTGGGTTGCAGTTAAACCTCAAAAAAACCAAGATTATGGCAACGAGCTTGATTGATGACTGGCAAATAGAGGGAGAAAAAGTGGAGGCAGTGACAGACTTTGTATTTCTAGGTGCAAAGATTACTGCAGACGCTGACTGCAGCCAGGAAATCAGAAGACGTCTACTTCTTGGGAGGAGAGCAATGGCAAATCTTGATAAAATAGTTAAGAGCAGAGACATCACACTGACAACAAAGGTCCGCATAGTTAAAGCAATGGTATTCCCTGTAGTAACCTATGGCTGTGAGAGCTGGACCATAAGGAAGGCTGAGCGAAGGAAGATAGATGCTTTTGAACTGTGGTGTTGGAGGAAAATTCTGAGAGTGCCTTGGACTGCAAGAAGATCAAACCAGTCCATACTCCAGGAAATCAAGCCAGACTGCTCCCTTGAGGGAATGATATTAAAGGCAAAACTGAAGTACTTTGGCCACATAATGAGAAGACAGGATACCCTGGAGAAGAAGCTGATGCTAGGGAAAGTGGAAGGCGAAAGGAAGAGGGGCCGACCAAGGGCAAGATGGATGGATGGTATTCTGGAGGTGACGGACTCAACCATTGGGGAGCTGGGGATGGTGACGGCCGACAGAAAGCTCTGGCGTGGACTGGTCCATGAAGTCACGAAGAGTCGGAAACGACTGAACGAATAAACAACAAAAAATACTAAATTATTTGCAAGATCACCATCACCCCCTCTCTGCTAATAACTGAGGCCTCTCTCACTTACTATCTTTAACAATAGTTAAGCTCAAGATAGGAGCCTTTTTTGTATTAACTAACACTATTGGGGGTGTGGTGGCTCAGCGGGTAAGACGCCAGGCTTGTCGATCGGAAGATTGCAAGTTTGGAGGTTCGAATCCATAGCCCCGCATGACAGAGTGAGCTCCCGCACTCACCCCAGCTCTTGCCAACCTAGCAATTCGAAAGCATGCAAATGCAAGTAGATGAATAGGTACCACTTTGGTGGGATGGTAACAGTGTTCCGTGTGCGTCATGTGGCCACATGACCGTGGAAGCGTCTTTGGACAAAGCTGGCTCTTCAGCTAACAAATGGAGATGAGCACCGGCCCCTAGAGTCGGACACGACTGCACAAATGTGCGGGGGGGACCTTTACCTTTTTAACACTATTGCAATGGTTTGTCATCTCAGATTCATTATAGCCATTCACTTAATGCTTTCAGGAAAGCCCTGAAAGTTTATCTGTTGTCTTTGGACAATTTTGTTATGTGGCTCTTATCTGTAATTGTGTTTCACATTATTGTACTGTTTAGTTAGTATGTATTTTATCATTGGTTGGCCTAACCAATGTTTCAGGGACACTGAGATTCAAAGGAGAGTTCTGGCATAAGATCATATCAAACTGATTTTCATTTCATGGGAATACTATTTGTAGATTAATTAATTAAAAGAAGAAGAACTCCAAAGACTCCGATGTTTGTATGCTTCTTTAAGCCCTCGGTCTCATGTCAACAAGACATAGTGCTTCAGCAGCAAATAACAAATGAGTCTGATTTATCAATATTAACACATAGAGCATTTCCAGTGGCAGCTGGTAAAGCTATATAGATCATGTGATATGGTGCAGACCTTTGGATCAGCCAACTAGTCCCAAAGCAACCATGCCAAGCTTCAAACATCTACAGTTGCTCTTACCCTTCACGGCATGGATCCAGAGAAGTGCTTCAGTTCTGAGAGAAGTACCTGATTTAATTATCATTACAGCCCTAGTAGCTGGTACTCAAAAGGCACAACAGCAAATGAGATCAGTCATGCAGCACTATAGCTAGTTCTACATGAGTAATTTCCTGTAATAAAGGCTGGCCAGCAATTGAAATCTTTTGAGGGTCTTCCTCCAGCCTATTTTATTCCAAGCTCCATACCTTAGCCTGTGGAAAATCTCACATTAAATTTTCTGTGACCAGTCTGGCATGATTTCTTAGCACTGGACATGCATGGTAATGCCAGAGATACTACTAGGCTTTTCCCAAGACATGGCATAAAAGCATCAGTAAAAATTGTGTATGCAAGTGGACTTATAACGCCTGATTGAATATGGTACATTTCATATTGCATAAAACCCATTCAGAGAGCCAGTTTGGTGTAGGGTTTAAGGCACCAGTCTAGAAACCAGGAGACTGTGAGTTCTAGTCCTGCCTTGGGCATGAAGCCAGCTGTGTGACCTTGGGCCAGTCACTCTCTTTCAGTCCTAGGAATCAGGCAATGGCAAACCACTTCGACATCTTGCCAAGAAAACTGCAGGGAGTCCAGGCAGTCACCAGGAGTCAACACGGACTCAAAGGCATTAAAAAAAAAACAGTCAGAATAAATGTGAGCCATACAAAATGTGTTATGACAATGTATTTACCACACTGCAAATTAATGGAAGATGAATAACAATCTTGCTAGGAGTTTATTTCTTCCAAAGAATCTGAACTGACATGACTGTGCTGGTAATGGAAACAATCTGAAATTAAGATTCAAAGCTGATCCCAGTGTATGAACGATGCAGGGATACAGAGATTATCAGCCTTTTTTTCCCACTTATACAGTCTAATCTTGAAAATGTTAATATAGGTACTGTGACTTTGGCACAGCCAGTCACTGAACCCAAAATCTGGAAGAAACCCAATTTAGTAACTTATTAGATAGACCATCTGTCTTCACTTCCCCGAAAGCTGCTCAGAGGGTTTTTTTAAAAACAAAACAAAACAAAAAAATTAAAAATCACAGGAATACTTTCACAGCAATATTTTGACAGGAATGTCAATGTATGTATGTATGTATGTATGTATGTATGTATGTGTGTGTGTGTGTGTATGTATGTATGTATGTATATATATATATATATATATATATATATATATATATATATATATTGTGTATGTATGTATGTATGTATGTATGTATGTATGTATATATATATATATATATATATATATATATATATTGACAGGTTGTCTTGAAAATCTTATAGAACTTTTGAAGGATGATCAGGAATCTGAACTTGATAAATCTTTCAGTGTCGTATATCTTTTAAATGTATTTCAGCGACATATCAGGAATTGACCATGAAGATAATCCATAAGTGATATTATGCTCCACTAAAATTATAATTTTTCTGTTGCTAGAATTTAAAGCAAATTGGACCATATATACTGGCTAATATCTAATTATTCTAATATCTAATATCTAAATATTCATTTGGTTGAACATTTTTAAGAAATTGGGAAGAACCACCAATGTTTCCTAAGGAATACTGCTATTGATAATTTTTGTCCTTTTTTTCTAATGTACATGCATTAATATATTATGAATCAATTCCTTCTGATAATTGCCAGATCTGTTATTACAAAACACCAGAAAAATAAACTACGTATTTCATTGGATCAATTCTATTTAAAGGTGTGAGAAACATTTGCTGAAAATTTGAAAAAACAAAGAGCTTTGCAAAACTGTTTGATGAAAGATACATTTATTCAAAGAGTTTATTTATTGGCTGTATTAACCATGTTTTTTCTAATAAGTTACCTTCATCTGTGCAAATGCAATTTTAGACAGAAATATTCAATATGGATATTTTAAAATGTACTTCTTAGGATAAAAAATGTGTATGGAAAATACACATCTATACATGCACACACACACACACATATAGTATGTCAGTGTGTATACCCAAGTATACTGTACTTATCTTGTTCTTTCATTATTTTTCATCACTTATTTTGTTAAAATAAAAAAGTAAAGGAAGAAGTGTGTGGTTGGGTAGGAACTTTATCCTACCCAACAACTTAACCCCTAAACTACTCAGGATCTAATCGAAGAGATCTCAGGATCTCTTTGACAATGTTTGCGATCCCCTCTCCATTTTATCATCATAGCATAGCATAGGTTTGAGTGAGTATCTGGCTCAAAGTCATTGGCAGAACTTGAATAGTGATTCAGCTTTATTCTCTCAAATTCTGGTCCACCACTATGCCATGCAAGATTTCAAAACCTAGAGTAGATGTATGATAACCAAAGGTAACTTTCAGTCCTTCGACCATCCATGTTCCTTAAGAGAGGGTCAGGCTGCCCACAATAGACATGAAGAGTAAAGAACCATTTGGGACTAGTGGGTACTGTTGTAATATTAACAGCATGTGATGGGTACTTTCTGAAAATGCTGAGTGGACAAGACCAAAATACCCACTTGTCTGAGGGCAATCTGATGAAGTTGTCCTATGCCATCATCTCTACCTTCCCAGAGTGGTCCCTACCATGCCAGCTTATCTTTGCTTTTATTTTTGGAGTGCACATATTTCCAAATAATAATTGGGCTGCTGCTTCACAACATTTTATTTTCTAAGAATACCTTTGTAAAGCCAGAAATATTCTTAAAATTTCTTGAAAATAAATATGATGCTGGAAGCTAGTTATTTCCTTAACAGCATGCCATCTTCCCAGAGTCTACTTAAAAGACTCTTTTAAATTAAAAATATGAACTAATGCAGAGAACTTAGTGGACACCATGTTCCCATTTCCTGATATAGATCCTGGCTTATCTTTATAAAGTTTCTGTTGATTTCAGAGTATTGCAGCCACAATAACTGTGAATTACTCAAATACTGGGAAACAATTTCATGACATTTGGAGCTATCCAAAGTCCTGTTTTTAATACTTTCCTCCTCTAAGAGGAGGATGCAATAACACCATTGAAGTAACAGAAATATTTACTTTCCTGTGCAATCTACACTTCTGGGTTCTCCCTGTGGTCTCTTGCTTGGCTTTTTGGAGTTCAACCAAGATTGTCTAGGTGCTACCACCTGTTGTGAACAAAGCTAAGTTTCCTCTCTACCAACAGGATGTATACATTTGAGTTAGCAGATAGATTTGGACCAAAGAATACCCAGAATCTCTAGTTTTGTTTCAACTACTGTATCATGCAGAAAAGGGGTGTCGATAAACAAAGAGGCTTTCTGACTGGAAGCATAACAAAAATATCAGCCCAGTTGTGTGTGAGAGGAGAGCCTCTGGTATCAAGGACACAATAAATAGCCAGAAGTATAAGCCAGCTCAGGTAAGGCACTTTTATATTCTACTGATTAAGTATGAACTATTTTTTTCCTTAATAGGATTTAAATGTGTATGTGCATGTGTGTGTTTGCTGGATCATATCTTGAGTATATTAACTTGATTTATTCCTTCTGCTGTTGATCATAATCTTTTCAGAGTTCTGACATTTCTTTCCAGTTCAGAAAGACCTAATATGGTCTGTTGTCCTAGCAATTAATTCAACTTCATCTATAAACACTTGCAGGTAAGAAGAAGTACTTCCTGGTGGATCTTGAAAATAATTGAAGTCCCACTTCTTTTGTTGTTTACAGTTCTGGATCTGAAACACTAAAGCTATTCATAAGGAAAGTTGATTTTTGTTTAACTCCTTGTATGGGGGATAGACATTATTACACAATGAGGCACAATTAAGTTTAAGTTCTTTAAAAAAAGAAAGCATTAACATTTGCATACACCTCACTGAAAGATCCCCTTCATGGATCACTGCCTTGTCGTGGCGAAGGGGCTTGCGTAACTCAATGAAGTCAGGTCAAGAAGAACAGGTCATGATGGAGAGTTCTGACAAAACGTGGTCCACTGGAGGAGGGAATGGCAAACCACTCCAGTATCCTTGCCAAGAAAACCCATGGACAGCATCAAAAGGCTAAAAGATATGACGCCGGAAGATGAGCCCCCCAGGTCGGAAGGTGTCCAAAATGCTACTGGGGAAGAGCGGAGGGCAATTCCGAGTAGCTCCAGAAAGTGTGAAACGGCTGGGCCAAAGCTGAAAGGACGCTCAGTTGTGGATGTGTCTGGAAGTGGAAGGAAAGTCTGATGCTGCAAAGAACAATATTGCATAGGAACCTGGAATGTAAGATCTATGAATCAAGGTAAGCTGGATGTGGTCAAACATGAGATGACAAGATTGAACATCGACATCTTGGGAATCAGCGAACTAAAATGGACAGGAATGGGCGAATTTAATTCAGGAGACCATTATATATACTACTGTGGGCAAGAATCCCTTAGAAGAAATGGAGTAGCTCTCATAGTCAATAAAAGAGTGGGAAAGGCAGTACTGGGCTACAACCTCAAAAACGACAGAATGCTTTCAGTTCGAATCCAAGGCAAACCATTTAACATCACAGTGATCCAAGTCTATGCCCCAACCACTGATGCCAAAGAAGCTGAAGTTTCTTCATAAATGTAAATGAGGCTTTACAAATAGCTGAGGAAAGAAGGGAAGCAAAAGGCAAGGGAGAAAGGGAAAGATATAACCAACTGAATGCAGAATTCCAGAGAATAGCAAGGAGAGATAAGAAGGCCTTCTTAAATGAACAATGCAAAGAAATCGAGGAAAACAATAGAATGGGGAAGACTAGAGATCTCTTCAAGAAAATTGGAGATATCAAGGGAACGTTTTGTGCAAAGATGGGCATGATAAAGGACAAAAAAGGCAGGGACCTAACAGAAGCAGAAGAGATTAAGAAGAGGTGGCAAGAATACACAGAAGAACTATACAAGAAAGATCTTAATATCCCTGATAAATACAATGGTGTGGTCACTGAGCTTGAGCCGGACATCCTAGAGAGTGAAGTCAAGTGGGCCTTAGGAAGCATTACTAACAACAAAGCTAGCGGAGAAGACAGTATCCCAGCTGAGCTATTTAAAATCCTAAAAGATGATGCTGTTAAAGTGCTGCACTCAATATGCCAACAAATTTGGAAAACTCAACAGTGGCCACAGGATTGGAAAAGGTCAGTTTACGTTCCAATTCCAAAGAAAGGCAATGCCAAAGAATGTTCAAACTACCGTACAATTGCGCTCATTTCACATGCCAGCAAGGTTATGCTCAAAATCCTACAAGCTAGGCTTCAGCAGCATGTGAACCGAGAACTACCAGAAGTGCAAGCTGGGTTTCGAAGAGGCAGAGGAACTAGAGATCAGATTGCCAACATTCGCTGGATCATGGAAAAAGCAAGAGAGTTCCAGAAAAACATCTACTTCTGCTTCATTGACTACGCTAAAGCCTTTGATTGTGTGGATCACAACAAACTGTGGCAAATTCTTAAAGAGATGGGAGTACCAGACCACCTTACCTGTCTCCTGAGAAACCTGTATGTGGGTCAAGAAGCAACAGTTAGAACCGGACATGGAACAACCGACTGGTTCAAAATTGGGAAAGGAGTACGACAAGGCTGTATATTATCACTGTGCTTATTTAACTTATATGCAGAGTACATCATGAGAAATGCCGGGCTGGATGAATCACAAGCCGGAGTTAAGATTGCCGGGAAAAATATCAACAACCTCAGATATGCAGACGATACCACCCTAATGGCAGAAAGTGAAGAGGAACTAAAGAGCCTCTTGATGAGGGTGAAAGAGGAGAGTGCAAAAGCTGGCTTGAAACTCAACATTAAAAAAACCCAGATCATGGCATCTGGTCCCATCACTTCCTGGCAAATAGAAGGGGAAGAAATGGAAGCAGTGACAGATTTTATTTTCTTGGGCTCCAAGATCACCGCAGACGGTGACTGCAGCCATGAAATTAAAAGACGCTTGCTCCTTGGAAGGAAAGCTATGGCAAACCTAGACAGCATATTAAAAAGCAGAGACATCACCATGCCGACAAAGGTCCGTATAGTTAAAGCTATGGTTTTTCCAGTAGCAATGTATGGCTGTGAGAGTTGGACCATAAGGAAGGCTGAGTGCCGAAGAATTGATGCTTTCGAACTGTGGTGCTGGAGAAGACTCTTGAGAGTCCCTTGGACTGCAAGGAGGTCAAACCAGTCAATCCTAAAGGAAATCAACCCTGACTGCTCATTGGAAGGACAGATGCTGAAACTGAAGCTCAAATACTTTGGCCACCTAATGCGAAGAAAGGCCTCACTGGAAAAGACCCTGATGCTGGGAAAGACTGAGGGCAAAAGGAGAAGGGGACGGCAGAGGATGAGATGGTTAGATAGCATCACCGATGTAATGAACATGAATTTGAGTAAACTCTGAGAGACAGTGGAGGACAGGAAGGCCTGGCGTGCTATGGTCCATGAGGTCACGAAGAGTCGGACACAACTAAACGACTGAACAACAACAACACTGAAAGATAGAAAAAATAGTGTTCCTTTATATTACTTGTCTTTGGGTTAGTCCTAGTGCCCACAGGTTGTTAGAGAACGCATAGATTAGGTTACCAACTTTAGTTATACCCATTGCAGATGCAGCATTCCCTGCTAACAGTAAGGACAATATTGATCAGCCTTGGCATGTTTTGACCAGTCATTCATTCATTGGTGATCACTCATAGCCGAGTAAGGTTGTCTTCCAAGGGTAAAATTTTAACAGTGGATCCGTAAGTGGCTGTAAAGGCCAATTCTGGATCCGCACAATCTCCCACAATGAGGGCATAGGTTTCCGGGTGGGAGACGGTCATGATGAGGGTTTGCTTGACGTGTCTTCCTTTTAGCTCTTTTCTCCCTTTCGCCCTGTACTCGTGCTTCTTCAAAGTCCATAGCGCCTTTAATAAAGGCTGACCTCCAATTGAAACGCTCATGAGTTAGGGCTTCCCAGTTCTCAATGCTGATATTATATTTTTTAAAATTAGCTTTGAGAGTGTCTTTGAATCTCTTTTGCTGTCCACCAATATTCCGTTTTCCATTCTTAAGTTGGGAGTAAAGTAGCTGCTTTGGAAGACGATGGTCAGGCATTCGAACAACATGGCCGGTCCAGCGAAGTTGATGTTGCATGATCATTGTTTCAATGCTGGTGGTTTTCGCTTCTTCTAATATGCTAACATTAGTCCGCCTATCTTCCCAAGTAATTTGCAGAATTTTTCAGAGGCAGCGTTGTTGCCACAAGTGGAACCCAGACTCAGTTTCACTCCAAGCATGCTCACATTATTCTATGCAAACTAGGATTCTAGCCTAGAGACTTGCAAGCCAGCATACTGTTGCCCACAATCCACCAGCTAGGAGGCATATTTTTTAAATTTATTATTTTATTTATTTTCTATCCCGCCTTTATTATTTTTATAAATAACTCAAGGTGGCGAACATAGCTAATACTCCTTCCTCCTCCTAGTTTCCCCACAACAGTAACCCTGTAAGGTGAGTTGGGCTGAGAGAGAGTGACTGGCCCAAGTTCACCCAGCTGGCTTTCATGCCTCAGGCGGGACTAGAACTCACAGACTCCTGGTTTCTGGCCCAGCACCTTAACCACTAGACCAAACTGGCTCTCAGTGTACTGCCATATTCAAGTTGTGGCAATTTTTATTTGTTTGCCAGTGAGTGTCAGTAGAAGGCCCCTTCAGATCAATTTGTTCAATGTGGCAAGATTTCATGTTCTCTTCCCACCTTTAGCCCTCATGTGAGACAACTGAATGCTAGCATTGGGGTAATATTAAAAGCAGATACAGATACAATTTATGAATATGGCTGATTTGATCTTGAATACTCCTGTGACTGTATGCTGTCTATCCATAAGGTCAAGGGAGGCTCAAGAATTTTATTACTTGTTAGTTAATATTTTCATTATTATTTTTAGACAGAAAATTATCTGTTTGTGAAATTATTAATCATGATAGAAGTCCAAGCAGTGGGAGGGTCACAGAGGAGTCAGATTTATAATTAAGGATGCAATCCAGCAAGCATAAGCACAGTTAAATCATAGTCAAATCATATATGCCTTAAATCTTCTTTGCTGAGATCAGTGGAACTTAAAAGTATTTAACTGCGATAAATCCTAAGCCAATATATTTTATATAGGAATGACATACTTGAAATTCTTAATATTATAAAAGACCTGGCATGCAAACAATATTAAGTTTTTACTGATGGCACATGACAGTCAAATTAACACTGTTAGCTGAGCAAGGTTATATTGACTTCACAACTTTCTCTGTAAAACAATATTTTTCTGACTCCTGCCACAAAATCTAGAATAATAATTAATTAATTAATTAATTAATTAATTTCCAGTCTGTAGTAACTGCAGAGTGTTGCAGATTAAAGTATTTGAAAACAAAATAAAAGGGAAAAAGATAAGAAAGAAAGTAGTGGGGAATAGATCCAGTTTCTAGATTGCTAATTTGGCCCTTTCTCTACATAATATTTCATCACATTCACTCATGACAATGATCTATTATGAGGCCAAAGTAGTATCACTGGCAGACATGGTTAATATTTCAGCATTGCCTGCAATAAAATATGACAGTTTTTCTTGTTACATTGCTCTTTATCTTTCATCTTCTTTGCTGACATTTATTAAAATTCCAATTTATCTGAGAAGCAAGCACTGAAATTGTCTTGTAAGATCACACTGATGTATTTCCAAATGAAAAATTCTCTGATGTAATCACCATGCTTAATTTGCTCACATTTACTAGCAGGATGTAGGGATGGTGTCCGGTCAACATCATGACACTTCTGCATACTGTGTGTGCGCTTAGTGGGAGTGGGCAGATTGTAATACACTTCTCAGTGGTATATCATTTCACCTTGATGAAGTACTGGTGGGGCCAGTGTACCTCACAAACAGAAGTTTCTGAGCATGTGCAGAAGCCAGTGTTCTTCAGAAAAGTAAACAGCCAATCTACTGATTAGAAGAAAGCTACCGCTTCACTTGGCAAAGGTAGTCTGTAGCTTAACTGTCTTAAATGTCAACTGGATTTCTATTTTCTCAGTGGAAACGTTTCGCTCCTTATCCAAGGAGCTTCTTCAGTCTGAGCCTATAGACATATTGGCAAAGGTAGCTTCTCTTGAAACTCAGTCAAAGCTCACTATCTCTTCAAAGATCTGCCCAGGTTAGTGGAAGAACAGAGAGAGAGAGAGAAAAAGTTGTGCACAATAGAAGACACTGTCCTTGGAGAAGGTTGATGAAATGTTAAGAGCAATTCCCCTTTCTCTATTGTTTACAGTGGATTTCCGATTACAGGACCATTTTAGGCTCTGCAGTGTAAATCCTTTGCCCTAAAGAGTTTACTTCCTTTAATCCTTGTTAATCCTTTGCTTGTTCTTTACAAAAATAGAAGGTACATTCATGGAATTCATTTTGTATGACCTAAAGCAGTATCTGCTTCTATTTTCTACCACCAATATTAGCTACTCTTGAAATAATTGTTTCTTTAAACTTGTTTCCTTCTGCAATGCACCAACCTTGACTCCCACACAGAAATTAACTATTTAATTAATGGGTTCAAATTACCCCTATCTTTTTCTTACTAACTACAAACTAAGGGGCAGAAAATATTGCATTTTTAATGAAAAAATATTTCTGGTTGTCTACTGTTCTGAATGGGTAGAAGTGATACCAAGTTTGGAGGTACACACAGTTAAGTAAGTTTATGAGCAGAAAAGTTCTCAGTGCACCTCCTCCTTCCCTCTCTCCCTCTCTTCCCAAAACACATTTTAAAGTGGAAAATGGAGACTAGGAGCAGATATTATCTTAGAACCCATCATTTAGAAGTAATCCTTAGCTTACTGACATTACCATAATGACGGTAGAGATGATCATTCAAAACACTCTGGGTTTTTAAATTCCTTCCTGTGGTGCTGCCTTAATCAGGCCCCTTCAACTCACAATATGACATCGTTTCTGCAGGTCTATCACTGAGTTTTCATCTCTCAGGCAACAGACCTTGCCAAAAGATTAAAAGATAGAATAGCAATTCACCCTATGGGACCCAGAGGGAGGGAAGGAGAGATAGATGAAGAAAGAAGAAAGAAAGAAAGAAAGAAAGAAAGAAAGAAAGAAAGAAAGAAAGAAAGAAAGAAAGAAAGAGAGGGAGGGAGGGAGGGAGGGAGGGAGGGAGGATAGAGAGCACAGTTTCATACCTTTAATCTAATGTAGCATAAGCTACTCCATTATTTCCTATTTCCAACCACCTGTGGCATATACGGAACTTAGAGAACAGAGGGAGATTCCTCTGAATACAACAGTGCTAACTTTTAGGTAAGCAAACACAAGTTCTAGCTGTAGAATTCTGATTTCCTTGTGCTGTGTTACAGGCACTATTGCTTTTACACACTATTTACTTTTCTGTCTTTTGTTTTTAATTTCTGCAACTTCATAGTTCATGTTCCAATATGAATTGATGCAGATTCAAAAATTGTCAAATAGCACAGGCACCCACAAAGCTCAGCGGAACAATGGTGGAAAAAGTAAAGGGTCTCTCCAAAATGTCAAAAAAGCAAGCAAGCAAGCAAGCAAGCAAGCAAGCAAGCAAGCAAGCAAGCAAGCAAGCAAGCAAGCAAGCAAGCAAGCAAGCAAGCAAGCGAAAGGAAGGAAGGAAGGAAGGAAGGAAGGAAGGAAGGAAGGAAGGAAGGAAGGAAGGAAGGAAGGAAGGAAAGACAGTTACTACTATTTGAGGGAGGGAAAACAGAAGGAGACTGAAGCTACCCACGTGGTAATGTGATTTCTTTACTGCTGATGGAATACTGCAGTATAGCTTCCAGAAGATCAATAACTGGATAATACTAGTTACCCCTTCTCTGGGATCATTCACACATGTTATACATACACATACACATAAGCATACATACACATACACACACACACCCCTTTTCTTCATGTTTTATTAACATCAAGCTACAATATAGACTTTGTTCCCACAGTATCGGCACCTAAATATCTTAGAAATATGAAGATATTTTGTTAATTGTGGAATTATCAAATTTGATAGATAAGAGGCTAGCAATATTATCATCTAATATGTATAGACTAAAATATTGTTTTTCAAGGGTGCAGTATTTTGAATAAAACCTCATATCAGGAAATCAGTTTGTCACCTACATATATATCTGAATAAACCTCATTCAGTGAAGGGTCACCACCAACCTGATAGCTTCATTAAATTGAAATCAAGCCCTTCTTATTTGGCCTTAAAGTCACAGACATTCACTTTCTTTCTACAAGTAATGATAACATATCATAAAATCAGGCACACAAAAAAATTCAAATAAAAAAGGCATCTCAGCACAATAATACAAAAAGATAATTATTTCCCTGGTATGCATGGTTAATATTTTAGTAATTCAGACTATGCAATGCAGTTACATCACTATCTTCACTGATCACTGGGGAAGTTTGTAACACTCAATAACCATTGCAACCACACCACCAGAACCACACAATGAAAGAACAAGAATTTTGGCACAAAACCTTCAGGCCTCTGCTAAAAGGCTGAAGATGAAGAGGAATTTCACCTTTCAACACGACAACGACCCAAAGCATACCTCCAAATCAACAAAAGAATGGCTTCACCAGAAGATGATCAAAGTTTTGGAATCCAAAACTGAATCCAACAGAAAATCTGTGGGGTGACCTGACGAGGGCTGTGCACAGGAGATGCCCTCGCAATCTGACAGATTTGGAGCGCTTCTGCAAGGAAGAGTGGGCAAAGATTCCCAAGGCAAGATGTGCCGTGCTGATAGACTCCTACCTGAAAAGACTGAATGCTGTCATAAAACCAAAAGGTGCTTCAACAAAGTATTAGTTTAAGGGTGTGCACACTTATGCAACCAGGTTATTCTAGTTTTTTTATTTTTATATTTTCGCCCTAAAAGTTTTCAGTTTGTTTTTCAATTGAATTGTACAGCTTGTATGTTATATTAAAGGTGGAAAAAATTCTGAAGTGTCACAAAATTAAGACAAGAATTTAAAGCCAATATATTTGTAGGGTACTGCAAATGTTGAAATGGCAAGAGTTAATTCAGGGTGCAATATGCATTCACTCCACTGTCTGTTCAGATGATGCACATGAGGGTAGAACTCATCACATGTGCAAGGTATACATTGCAGTTTAAAGTCAGTGAAGAGCCAGATTTAAGAACATCATGACTGTCTGTGGCAAGGAAGACAACTTTGTAGGTTTGTATATGCAAAAGTATCAGCAGCTAGTAAAATTTAATTGGTTTTATTCAAGACAAAAGACCCAAGGAACAAAAAAACATGACAATAAGGAATTATTAAAAGAAGAAAACCAAAGTTTACAGCATGAGCAACGAGTTATGAATGCCCTTTCGGTATCAGGTGGGGGAAAAAATCTACATTATTTCATACCTATTTGCAAGGAAAGAATTTTCTCTGTTCAATGCTAAGCACTGTATGTCAGCTTTATCTTCTCTGCTTTGCCTGAATGTCAGGAAATTAATGGCATACACTCTGAGCATGTGTAGCAGGTCAGAACTCACTTGTTGACTCAAATTAAAGCTGCATAGCCCTGTCTTCTTGGTAAAATGCAAATGCAAATGTATTTCATCTATTTCTAACCATAATCCTTTATTAAGAAGATAATATTTCATTCAAAAAAAACAGTGGCTACTCTGGAAGATAATAATGGCATATTGAGCAAGATGAGCTTGTCTGCTTTTAACAAAGAAACACATAGATTGCTTTTGCATCATTGTATTCTGCAAAGCCTGTTTCTCACTTGGATTCTCTTAAAGGATGTATTATTAAGAAAGCCCCTTATTAGGAAAAGGAATCTCAAGTTGTGGTATTCATTTTCTTGACACTATCTAAAACTTTGGCCAGCTTCCCCCACCCCCACCCCCAAAAAAACCCCAACAAGACACCCACACAGAGCAGCTAGATTGATGATGTACTTTCTTGAACAACATTTCCCCCCTACAAGGGATTTTCAAAAACAATATGTGACCTGGCTGAGGGGTGGGGGAGGCAATGACTGTTGTTTTTTTGGAGGTGGGGAAGATTTGAAAAATACCATCAGAAAGAATCAAGTTTTTTGAAGCAGTTGAAGTTAGCTCTTTGAATCCAAGCCATGAATTGGAAACAAGCAGTGTTCAAGTAGAAGTCATTAACACTGTAATATGGCAGCCACTGATAAGGCAATCCTGTGTATGTTTCCTTAGAATCAAGTCCCATTGACTTTAGTGGAGCATGCTCCTAGATTATTAGGTAAAAGGGTGGTAGTCCAGATTAGATTAATTCTGTACTCCTGTGTTTGACTTGGCACTTATCACTATGGAACAACAATGTATCTACCAACATTTTCCTCAAAGGATTAAGTATAATAGTTTTGCCTCACCTGATATTTGAGGGGTACAATTTCCAGAGCTACCGGCTGGCTGGGTATTCTATGATTTGCGAAGTCTAGATAACACCAGCCTGGGAAAGTTTATACAACATAGGGATCCTAATATTTTTTCTTCTATTGATTAACAAACAAGCCATCTTAGTCACTGCAGTGTAATTCATTTTCAGCAACTATTCCATATGCATGAATTACTACAATATACACTTTCTTCCTATCCTTCATTTCCCTTTAGCTCATATCAACTCTTCTAAAATAAAGTTTCCCGTGAAGTATTGTTTCAATATTCATTTGCTGAATGTGGTGCTGATCTAAAGTTCATATTTTATTGTTATTAAGAAATCCATCAAATTACCTAATAGAGTTCCGTGTTTAAAAAATAAAAGCCATCTGGCCTCATATAAAAGCATGAAAAAGGCAACTATGATTCACCACTCAAATAGAGCTGAGGAAGCACCTCTATCACTCACCTCACTTCCCATGCCCTCACCCCAATCTAAACTCAAAATGACATCTCTCACTTGATTGTTTATTCGTTCAGTCGCTTCCGACTCTTCGTGACTTCATGGACCAGCCCACACCAGAGCTTCCTGTCGGCCGTTGCCATCCCCAGCTCCCCCAAGGTCGAGTCCATCACCTCCAGAATATCATCCATCCATCTTGCCCTTGGTCGGCCCCTCTTCCTTTTGCCTTCCTCTCACTTGATATGATGCTATTTTATGATGATGCTTCCTCAGTTAATTACTTTCTCCATTAATATTGTGCTATGTTATGCTAACACTGAAATTATGATGCCCGTCAGGTCTGCACTACTCAATCAGTTTTGCCCAAGATGATGCAGCAGTTACTGCCTTTAGCTTTACATTCTTTTTTTCCCCCTCCCAACAGTCAGGGGAAATACAGAAGAACAAAAGTCTCCCGCAAACTCCTCCCTTGATATTTAACCTCAAGTAGAGGGAAAAAATTGTCTTTTTGTTGTGGTTTTATGATTTAAAAGAATTTGGATCAGAAGATATTTTCTGCTAGCTGGAGACAAGAATTTGGATCACGAGAAACTGTGGTGCCAGCAAGTCTGTTTTTCCAAAGCATTCTATTTATTTTTCTTAAGTATCTCCGGGTTCAGAGGTCAGTCCTTTGTCTGTTTTCAGACTTATAGGTGTAGTTACCATGGTGATTAATTGTCCTGACCTATATGTAAAAAGGTATATATTAGCATACCTTTGTTTTGTAAAACCTGCCTTTCTTTGCCTTTTGTTCTCTGCTCTGCTGTTCTTTTGCCTCTGTAAATTATGCTGAGGCTATCTCCCTCTGTGAGGAGAAAAATTTTGTAGTTATGTTTTATATTAATATATATAATGTTTGCTGAAAAAGTCTTTGTGTTTTTATTTGATCTCTCAATTGCAAAACATTTCTGGAACAAGCAAAACACTAACATTTTTTCAGAATTTTGGCTAGCCAGGTCCCATAGGTAAAGGTAAAGGTTCCCCCCTCACATTTGTGCAGTCGTGTCTGACTCTAGGGGCCGGTGCTCATCTCCGTTTGTTAGCCGAAGAGCCAGCGTTGTCCGAAGACGCTTCCACGGTCATGTGGCTGGCATGACACACGCAGAACGCTGTTACCTACCCACCGAAGTGGTACCTATTCACATTTGCATGCTTTCGAATTGCTAGGTTGGCAAGAGCTGGGGTGAGTGCGGGAGCTCACTCCGTCACACGGGGCTAGGGATTCGAACCTCCGAACTTGCAATCTTCCGATCGACAAGCCTGGGGTCTTACCTGCTGAGCCACCACGCCCCCTATAGCCAGGTCCCATAGATTTACTATATTAGAGATAACCAGGTTTGGTGTATTGGTCAATTATGGTGCACTCTTATCTCATGGAAATTTCTAAAAGCTTGCATTGTTACCAATGCTCAGTACACCTAGAGTCACAGAAACAGAGTTGGAAGAGGCCATGTAGGACATTAAAAATTACCTTATGCTCAGTCCAGGGATCCACATTAAACCATCTTTCATAGATGGCTAGCCAGCTTCTGCTGGAATATATCCAGTGAAGGGAAACTCACCATATTCCTTGGTCATTGGATCTATTATCAGTCTGCTGCTATTATTAAAAAGCTTTTCCTAAAATTTAACCAGACTTACCTCCCTGTAACTTAAGATCATTATTCCATGTCCCACACTCTGGAATGATAGAGAACAGGTCTTAACTTCCTTTGGGGGTCACATGCCTTCAGGTATTTGAAAGTTTCTGTTCTATTCACCTTCGGCCATCTTTTCTCAAGACCAATCATAACTAGATCTTATAATTACCAGGCAAAGGCCAGTTAGCTGCTAATTATAGGAGTTATAGAACAAAACATCTGGAGCACAGCTGGTTGGGGAAAGCTTATCTGTGCCATCATAGAAATACCTTGGAGATTTCCACACCAAAGAACAATAAGTGTTGATTGACTGACTGTAATTTTAATATGATTTAGCAGTGAGTGTTCTGTTCCCTAGTTCCATACTAAGAAATCAGCCTTAGGCTATATTATAATATGATTTAGTGAACAAAGATGCCACTGAGAATATAGATGCTATTGTGAAATCAAAGCAATTCTGGCTTACAACCATTATCTAACATTAATGTTGAGAGAGTTATTCTCTCTATTCATCAAAAACAAACCCACCTGTACTGGGGTCGACAGGCACAAATGTATGAATGGATCATTTCTGCTGTTCTACAGAATTCATTCTATTATCTCCAGAGACGTCTCAGAAACTGAATGAAGTATTTTTGGCTGACATTTACCCTTAATGACAGACCATTAACAACACAAGCAATCCTGACAATGAACAAAAACTGTATCCTATAGTCTATAAACATTGCCACACTCTGCGATAACCATATTTATATCTGAATAGCTGTAAATAGTTACTAGCTGTCATATAGCTGGTAATTAAGGTTCAAGTTATCTTTAAGTATTAATACAGGTCTATGGTATAGGGCTACCAGTATAAACCAGCTTAAGCTTGTCAAACCATAAATAAATCAGATGCATACACTGTAACAAGCAACATGGGCATAGTTATCACAAATAGATATATGCATATGGTAACTCTATATGCTAATAGGCATTTAGATAAAGAGATACCAAAAGATATGCGAAAGAATGTAATGATATTTACTGGAACAATTTTAGATCATGGGAGTTGCTGATCAAGGCTGAAAGAAATTAGCGGTATAATAAAATATTACAGTATGATAATATATTACAATATGATAACATATTACTCTATCACCAAATGTATTATTAAGACCAGGCTGGGAGAAGGGGGAGGGTCCTCACTCAGAAATGTGCTCACCTGGTTCCAAGTTTGGCACAAGCCATGGATCCTGGTAAGGGCAGGGGTAACTGTTGTCATTCACAAGACTCTGTTGGCAAAAGTTGATTGTCCTGATTGCTGGGTTGGCAGTGGAGTCTCCCAATTAGTAGTTCTGGGAGATTTTGAGCTGCCTTCCATTGGTGAGGGATCTGGAGTAGCCCAGTTCATGGCTACCATGACAACCATGCAGCTGATCCAACTTACCAAGGGCTAAACACATATGAAGGGTCATACAGTAAATGCAATCTTTGTTTGGGACAGATGCAACATGATCTGAAAGTGGCCCCTTGTTGTGGACAGATTAGGAGCTATTAACTCAGTCAATCAACCAAGCAGCAAACAACAGCCCAATCAAGGAACTCCTAAGGAGAGAACACCCCCACCAACACAAGCAGGACAAGCCATGGTATATAAACAGAGCAAGTCCCACTCCCTTTTCGCACTGAAGATGTTGCCTAGTCTGGCAATGAAACGTCTGCAAGAAAACAACAAGGCTCAGAGAGCACCAGGACAGATTAGTCTCTGTTTGCTATGGAATTTGGTGTAGCAGCTCCATTCCACACTGGGAAGGACTCATTAGATTGGTCAGCCATGAGAGACTAATAAGAGCCTACAGTCTTTTTCCTTGCACACAGATCCACTGCTGCTCTTTAGTTTACTAATGTACTCAAGGAGATGAAGCAGCACAGGAGATCTCTAGAGCACTGCTGCATACCCTCTTGACTATGAGCTCATGTGGTGATTCAGGTACCAAAAAAAAAGAAATATTTTGCTTCCCTGATTGCCATCCAGTAGCTTTCTTAAAGAGACCAGGATCGTATGAAAAGCTGCTGTGAAGAATTTTCACAACATTTAGCAGGGGGGGGAAACCACTCAGATTCAAAAGGAGTTGGGCTCCAGCTGGATAGTATTCATGAAGAGGACTATTTCTGTCTCCTCTAAAGGAGGCTGTGATCAAGAAGCCTTGGTTCAATCTGACAGTTCTAGACAATGTTAGACCTGTCTCCAACTGGAGGAATCAGATTATTTGGACCCTTAGCAGTCAGGGGTCAGGCCAGGACATACAATGGAGACTTACTGATGACATTTGAAGAGACCAGTATCAGGGGAGTGCAGCCATCCTGACCCTCCTTGATCTTTTGGTAGCTTTTGATACAATTGACCATGGCATTCTTCTGGATCATCTCTGAGGAATTGGAGTGTGTGTGGGGGGGTACTTTTTACAGTGTTTTTCCTTCCTGAATGGGTGGTTCCAGTCTGTGGTATTGAAAGAGAAATGATCCAGAAATTTCAACTTTGAGGTATGCCTCAGGGATCCCTTCTCTCTCCACCTCTTTTCATTATCTACATGAAACCACAGGAAGCAATTATTTGTTGGCACAGGGTCCAGTATCATTGATATGCTGATGATGCCCACTACACATCTTAGCCTCAGGCCATGTAATTGATGCAGTGGAAATGCTGATCCAGTGTCTAGAGGCTGTCATGGTTTGGAATGGATAGAACCAACTCAGACTGAATCCCTCAAAACTCTGGGTTTATAAACTTACTGGGTTTATGAACCTAATGATTTCATCTTTATCTCTGAATGGGATTGTCTTCTCCTGGTCAGAGATGGTCCATATTTTTCAAATTCTCCTAGACTCAGATCTCCAGTTTGAACAGTAGGTGGCAGCTGTGGCTAAGAAGGCTTTTGTACAGTTACATCTGGTGTGCCAATTGCAACCATTCTTGGATGTGAGACCCTACTCATGGTCATTCACACCCAAGTTACCTCCCACTTGGATTACTGAAATGCTCTACATGGGGCTACCCTTGAAGTACATCCAGAATCTGGTGCAGAATGCAGTGGCCCAGGCAGTAATGGGTATGCCCTGATATACTCAAGTGACCCCTTTGCTTCAGGAACTGCACTGGTTGCCAGTGGGCATCTGGATGCAATTCAAGTTGGTGGTTGTCGTTTTTAAGGCCCTACATGGCTCTGGTCTGGTTTACCTCCTCTGGCATTCATCCAACCAGATCTCATCGGGTCAACTACTGCCTGATCCTGTCCCTCTAGTGTTGACATCTAATGGGGCATCAGACGTGGGCTTTTTGAATTGCTGACCCAGTTTTCTGGAACTCCCTCCCAGTGGCGTTTTGGTCTGCTTTGTTCCTTTTCTGCTTCAAGAAGTTTGTAAAATGTTTCTTTTCCAACAGGCACAGGAGCAAGGTGCTTTATAATATGGAAGTAGAATATGTGGTGCACATGGCTTATTTATAAAGATTTTGCTCTTCTACGCATTTGTGGTTTGGGGTATTGCCATCTAGAGCATCCTGGAAAGGGTAGCATATTAGTATAATAAGCAAATAAACAAATAAACAAATAAATAAATAAATAAATTCTGTTTGATTGGTAAATAAATAATATTTCTTAAGATGGATGGAAAGAGTTACCCGTAGAAAAGTGAAATGTTTTTGACAACTACTGTTGTGGGGTTTTTACTGCAGCTAAAAAATAGTTTAACATATGAAAACACTTAAAAGAGCTCAAACATCCAAATCAAACCAAACCAC
Source organism: Charina bottae (assembly GCA_023362775.1). Lineage (NCBI taxonomy): Eukaryota > Metazoa > Chordata > Lepidosauria > Squamata > Charinaidae > Charina > Charina bottae. The sequence continues at coordinate 55,364,026 of JALMGJ010000006.1, forward strand.
TTAAAAAATGGGCTTTGCATCATGGCTTGTCTTTCAAGAAATATCTATTAATCATCATCATTATCATTTTAAAAAAGCCTGTCATATACTGTCAGTCAACAGCAGAAGAAAGGATTAATGACCAGCTCTAAGTTAGGAAAATACCTTTTACATGATTTCAGATTGATAGCTCAGCTAACAGTTATGCCCTCCTGAGACTCCATGAACAGATCTGTGAAACTTGGAAGTTTTATTCAAAAGCCCAGAAATGTGTTCTTGGCTTCTGAAACAGTGATTGCAGAAATTTTGTTGTGGGAGCACAGTCTTATGAATCATACATTGATTTTCTGTTAATGATGTTAATGTATCATTTTGTATGCAGGACACAATAGCACCTGGGAGTTATAATGGCCAGGTACATGTTAACTCAAGGCAATATAATTTTGACTTCCATGGGAAGTAGGTGTGGTTCCAGACTAAGGGGTTAAATTGCAGTAGCTCTGCAATTTTACAGGGGATCAGAATGATGGATTATCCTATGAATTTGTTTTTTTTTCTTCTGTTTCTGTTACTTGGTTTTGGGGGGGAGGTGTTAATACTTGTAGGAGTTGTCCACATAAAAGTATCATTTGTTACTGAAAGATAAGAACTAGATGAAAGAATTAGATGAAAACTTCCTGTTTTCATCTAAATCTTGTAACCTATTTATAGTTTAGTAAGTTTATACAATGACAGCTTTCAATGCTTCAAACTGAGTGGCAAAGGTCTAATTACATTTGCACAGCAAACTCTGATTGCTAAAAGAAAGCAAGAAGGAAAACTTCCTTTTTCAGGATGTAAACTCAATGCTTACAATGAACGATAATGCAGCTCACAAAATGTCAACCTGTTTAGAGTGGACCTTTGTGAATCCACCCACCACCCCATGCAATTTTTTTTCCTTCTATTTAACGATGACATATCTTTTTTTTAAAAGTATTAGTTCTGTGAATTGGCTGTATCATTTGATAGCAGTGAAACTGCATTAATGTGCTTAAAAACCCTTGCCAAGGAGTACAATACCAGGTGTCACTCGGAAGTCAGTGTTTGCTCCTTGCCTCTCTAGAAGTCATTCCACCAAGCTAAGTCTGAAAGAGTGAGAGAAACGATAGATTATCCAGAGGTAGAACAACCATCCATGTTGGTCCTCCCATAAGCCGCTAATGCAGTGCCTCTCTCACCTTTCGATCCCTGTTGTATCATGGTAACAGATAACATAGCAATCTGTTGCTTTAAACTGTAATTCAGCTTGACTTACAGAAAACAGATATATAGGGTCAATTAGCTAATAAGTCCATGCCCCTCTTTATTTATTTCTTGGATGTCTACCTCTCCTTTCTTCCAGAACTTCAAAGCAGCAGACATAGTGCATCTCTCCATTTAACCCAGAGCTTTCCAAACTGTGTGTCGCGACACAAAAGTGTGTCGCCACACACAGTCTGGTGTGTCGCCACACAACCCGGAAGCGCTGATCATCATCAGCGCTTCTGGGTTTTCCCGCGGCGACACACCAACGGCGGCGCACAAAAACTCGAAAGCAGCAGCAGCGCTTCCACGTTTTTGCGCGCTGCTGCAATGGCGGCACTTCCGGGTTTTCCCGCGGCGACACACTAACGGCGGTTGGTGTGTCGCCACAGGAAAACTTTGGAAAGCCCTGATTTAACCTCTTAACACCCTATGAGGAAGCAAAGACTGAGATATTGTGACCAACCCACTAGTGAGATTTATAGTTCAGTGGAAATTTGAACATGGTCTCCCTATATCTAGTATGATACTGTCATGGGAAAATAAAGGTTTTGTTGAAATGGGGTAATTATTATCTGCTTGTCAGATCAAACTTAAATGATTATGTGGCCCACGGTAAGCTGCAGTCATTGTTGATTGATTTGATTGATTATGTGCCATCAAGTCGTTTTCAACTCCTAGTTACCATATGTAGAAATGGATAGACAAAGGCAGAGAATGCTTCCATTTGAAGATGCTGAACTTTTTGCCCCCTGCAGGACATTCCTCAAAACATAAGGTAGGATGCTTTGGCCACTCAGAGCAATGAGAAGAAATAAGGAAATGGGGGAAGAAAGAGAATGTAAATGATTTCTTATTCCTTCTTGAACTTATCTTATTGGTGTAATGAAACAAAAAATCAACATGTTTTTATGAATCAAGAACAGAAGCCTTCAAGCTCATGTCAGAAAAAAATATGAAAAAGAAATATTTTGGCCACTCTGTGGAATGCTTTGAAAATCTAAGCTTTTTACATCAAAACAGCAGTCTTGAGACTTCTTAAAGACTAAACAATTTATTATTAATAAGCATTTTGGATCATGATCATGGAGTAATGTCCTTTCATCTAACTGTGAACTATGAAAGCTTATGTGATAATCAGTTCATTAATCTGAAGTTGCCACAAAACTCTTGGTTGTTTCAAAATATTTCAAACAGTTGTTCAACTATGGATTTTCTGGGCTTAAATATCATATAGTCAATTATTGCTCAGGTATACTTACCACCATTATTCTGTAATTTGCTACAGTTCCCTGACTATGCAGGGAGAACCTTAAAATTTAAGCATCTGACAAACCAGGTTTAGGAGATCACCTCACAGAAGTGGCATGCAGAGAAGTCCTCAATCCTGAGACCTAGCATGGGGTTCCTTGTGTTCCTAAAAAGGGTTACTACACTTTGTGGGGTCAAGGAGTAATGTCTGCAGATGCAAATATTAATATACCAAAAACACTTTCAAAATTAACAGAAGAAAATATTGTATAATTTCTAACTACATTATCTTATTCCTAGGGTCACTTAAAGGGTAGGGTCTTTATATATACAACTAGGCCAAATTCTGACTCTTTCCTTCTTGATGACTGCCTTTTTCTTACTAGGAAATTAAACTCCTTCCCTTCCTAAATTCTACTACAGCATCAGAGGCTGTTTTGACACAGCATTCCTCAGGCTGGGGAATATATTCTATTAACAAGGTGCAGAACAGCTGCTATTGATTTATGGTGAAGACCAGTGAAATAATTGGTACTAAGCAGAGAGATTGGTTGGAGGTATTCTTAAATAAGAACAAAATAACATACTCTTTTAATAATTTTCACTTGGATGTATTCTGGAGCTATTTTGCATACATGATACTTGGATTATATTTAGAGTCAACACCATTATTTTATGACAATAAAGTTATTATTCTATTCTATTCTATTCTATTCTATTCTATTCTATTCTATTCTATTCTATTCTATTCTATTCTATGAGTGACAGGATAACTGGATATACAAATCTTAGCTAATGGAAATTGCAACTGTCTTCCAAAAGATTCATGTTATTATTTCTCAGTCATCGGTTTTGTAGCTGACAGACAGAAGAATAAGAATAAAGAAGAATGTTTTGCAATTCTTAGCTGTTGCTTTCTCATTCCTAAATTCAGTAGTTATAGTAGGCTTTCAACTACCACACATTCTTCCAATACATTTAAATAAAAAACTGTTTGCATGAGTCTGGAATGAGTTGGAAAACAATGCTGTCTGTTCATTGGATAAAAAAATTGATTGTAGCATAAACAAACTCAAGACACCTCCAGAAATAGTGATATTTTAAGGAAGAAAAGAGATTCTGGTATTGGAATTGGGTGGGGGAGGGAAATGTTGAATGCATTAGATGTTCATTTATAATTCATCCTTCCCCTAGCTGGTAGCCTCCAGATGTGTTGGAATTAAACTTTGGTAATTCCAGTATCAGATTTAAGACAGTTGAAATTGAGCACTTTTAGAGGACACTAAGCTGAAAAAGGCTACTATCCCTTGGATAGCAATATCCAAGATGACTATTCCTTAGTTTTTGAAAGATACCGTCCTGATGTTTCTTTACCCTGTTCCATTTCCTATTCAGTTGGTCAGATCTGAAGTTTAACAGAATGTGTAGTGTTGCCATTAATCCACTTTTCACTGAGATTCTACACCTTCACTGAAAAACAATGATTTCATACGTAGCCTCATTGAGCTGTTGTCCAGGTCTCTACTCTGTACTACCACACAATATCATCTGAAAACCAATGCTGTATTTCAATTAGCTTACTAGCTTGTGTTTCCTGTTTAGGAAAAGCCCACATACACACACATACACACACACACACATACACACACAACAACAGCAACATATCGACAAATACATGAACTATTTATCAGGAGGAGATTCTTGATGAGTTTTGCTTCTCTTTTTATGAAAAAATGAATGGGCCATTCATTAGTTCACAGAATGCTGGAAACTCTAGTGGGTAATAAACTCAGCAAATGGCAAATTTGAAGCAAAGAGGCTGAACATTGACTAACTGTTATTCTTGGTTCTCAGCTATTGGCTATCTTGGGCTGGGCAATGAAAGACTGAAGGTACTGATTGCAAGTGGACAGTACACATTTCTTCGATTTAGATGAAGAGAATAATATAGGAGCAGATTGGCTGGAAATGACTGGCAAATGAACGTCTTTGATGATATGACAGTACTCACTATGACTTCAGGGAGGTTGGGAACTGTGTTTGTCACATTGTAACTTCTAGGATAATAGCATGCAATTCTTGGAATTGATTTTCTTGGCCTACGGCTGGAAAATTTATCCCTCTGATTAGAGACATCTACAACACAGTGGGGTCCCACAACAATAAAGAGAGACTTAGCAATGACCGTGGAGTCCCTGGCTACCAGATCCCTTTTGAGTCAGAAAACCAAAGCATATTTCAAAGTTTTTGCCCTTATCTCCCTCTAGATGTATGACCAGATATTCATCCTCCCTTGAATTATATTGTCATAATGGAAGGCATATTGTGAATATTATGAATTGAAGAGCGGAAGAGTGGAAGAGAAATAGAGAGGTACAAAACAGAAGATAGGTATAGCTTGTACATTCGGTCAATCCAATATATTGGATCTGCTTAAGATATAACCAGAGCAATACATTTAAATGTATCGGATCTGCTTAAGATATAACCAAAGCAAAAAGGCCTAAAGTGACACTCTTTGCTCAGACAACCAACTGACCTGCCAACAGCACTCCATCAGCAACTTCTACCTCACTTTTTAATGGTTCTTCTGGCTGCCACTGATAAGCCAGTATAAGTAAGCCATGTGTCCTAGTTTCCATGGTACCATAAAAGCAGAGCAAAGTAGAAACTCTGTCTTTTGCTTTAAACCAATAGCTCTTTTATCACTTCACTTTAAGTGATATAAAACCAACTGATGCTGAACTGAGGATACACATCAAAAGAAGCTGAAAGGCAGAGTTTTCTGGAGGTCACACAGTGTATTACTTAGCAACTGTTAATGTGAAATTAGAGAACAACTAGCTGCACATGGAGAAAATATAATACAATGCACCTATTTTTTCCTCATGCTTTGCAGCAAGGGAAACCTTGCTTTAATGTATGCTTTAATGGGAACTTTCTACTAAGCTTAACATAGAGAGGATTCGCTAACATGAAGTCAGGACTGAACTGTATAGAGCTCTGTGGCCCTGCTTTAACCAGGTTTAGCTAGTGTCTACTAGAAATATTTAATTGTCCTATCTATGTGGTCGCTAGGTCAAAAATGACTTGATCACATATAATCAAGCAAGCAAGCAATATTTCCTATACTGGGCTGATATTTTTCCCCTCTTGTTAAGTAGAATCAATAGGTCAGAATAAGAGGAACTTGATCTGTTTGCTATGTACAAGGTAAGTCTCATGAACGACACCCCCCACAACCCCCCCACAAAATCTGCATGTGTCTAATGTTTCATTACATTTTCAGTAAATACCACCTTTCTTTGGATGACAAAAGGGAAGAGTTAATTATGATGTACAGCTGTATGTCTAGACATTATAAAAGATTGTTCAAGTGAGTTCCGCTTGATGAACAATTAATACAAGAAACTCCACATGTGGCACGAAGTTGCCTGTATTAAAAAAATTAAAATAAGAAATGGAATAAGTGTGAAGTTGGTATACTCTTCCCTTGAAGAACCTAAGGGCAATCAAGCATTCAGGCAAGGAGTACAAGACAGATTTATGTGAAAGTTCCTAGATGTCCAAATATGGTCTTAAGGGCTAAATTTCTTTAGGACATCACAGTTAATATTTCTAAGGTTGAACTGGATTTTAGGTTCCTTATCTTCAGTTTAAGCCGTGTATGAATGCCTGAATTAATAGCCTAAGCTTTGTAGTTTTTAATCTTTTATCTTTCTATTTCTTGTAGCTGTGTCAGTAAATGAGAGTCCGTACATGCACAAACATAGATACACAAAACCATATGGATATCTTACTGTTGTATAAACAATGTAATAATCAATCTATTTTCCTGGAGTGAGTCACAGCTTGTACAATGTGTTATAAAATTTGATGACTCCAGTCATAAACACCAAAGAACATTTCTGACACTAAAAAAGCAAGTTTGTTCTTTTTTATGATCCAAAATAATCAGTGAAAAATAGTTTGCCAAACTGTTTGTGTGTTAACTGGTAACAAATCTGAGTGGATTTGAATGGGGGTGGGAAATAAGAAATGAATGATTTCCAGAATAAAATACATAGTCAAATTCGACAGTAATCAGCACAAAAAACAGAGTATTAAATATATAAAATAGTATTCCACAAGTGACATTAAAATCAAAAGACTGGATATGAATATGCCTTTAAAACTGGAAAAAAACAGCAAAGCACCAGATCAGCCCCCTTGGAGAAGATTTTTTCACCCCATCTGAGAAAACATTCTCTTTTGTGGACACCGCCCCCCCAAAAAGTCCTCCAGAATGACCCAAGAGTCCTTGCAAGTATATATAGGAAGATATTTTGTTTTAGATGTTGTGATCCCATATAATATAGGTCCTTAAAGTTCAGTACCAACATTTTGAACTGGACTTAATTATGAGTCAGTGAATTAGCTTATATAGTGGGAGGGAGAGACCAGTGGCTTTTTAGATTTTGTTGAACTATGATACCCAGAAACGCCAAACAGAATAGTAAACGGTGAAGAATGCTGAAAGTTGTAGTTCAGCAACATCTGGTAGCCACAGGAACTTCATCACTTTGTATATATTAGTGTAAATAATCACTTCCAAAATGATATCTACTCTTGGCGTCAGATATACTGAGACAAAGCATTGAGCCCCTACAATTTTAGCATCCAAACATTCCCAAAGAGTGCTTTAAATTTCCAGATCCACAAGATAGCAGGATTCATTAAGATTATTTTGTGTTCTTTTTGTCTAATCTAGGACTGGTTCCTGCTATCACTCTCTTTTCTTCTTCTTTTTTTTTTTTTGCTGGCATGAAATACTCTAGTACAACAGGTCAGCAGGCTGGCTTTGCAAAGAGTATTAGCACAGTGTAAGGGAGGCATTGTATGTATAATCAGACTTCTGATTCCTTTATGATTTATGGTAGTTTGTGTAAAGAGAAATATAACCTTATCTTTTTAGATGATGAAAAGTACTGTTAAAATTGAATGTGGTGAAGCATAAAATGTAAACTAAATGCATCATTTTTGTTCTCTGTCCATCCTCTTTCCCAGCTTGCCCACTGCCACACAGACACTAAATGAACATGCAAGCTGTTCAAGGTGGGAGTGAATAGGGATTTGCTGCCAGAGTTGATGACAGGTTGTTTATTGACTGCTGGTGCCAACCCAGCCTGTCCTTCATACTTGTTTACTGACTAGCAGATTTCAAATCTAGGAAACCATATGATTCTAATTACAAGCTTTTTTCCAAATGAATTGAAAACATGAGAAATAGTAACTCCAACTTGCTGGATAATTTGTCTGACAATTAATAATGACAGTTTAAGAGTAGACAACTCAATTAATATCCAGAATATCCTGCATCTTCCCCATGCAACTCCTGGATGGACACCAGAATAATGATACAAAACAAGAAAAGATAAAAGTGGTCTTAGTTAACCTAACTGAACAATGTTGCAATATCTGACTTGGGTAGACAGAGGAGTAGCATAATGTTTGGGAAGTCTGTGTCAAGATTAATAGCATTCTCCTGACTTCTATCAAGAATTGATCTTGATGTGGACCAAGGCAGGCTAGAGTACTTGTCAAATTCTTACAAGATGTCAGCCCTAGCTACTTATTGATAACTTGAAACAGAGAGGTCTAAATAAGAGGTTGCAAGCTTTGATGAGATATGAATCTGCTGGGTTTTGCTAACTCAGTCTGGGAATGGCACAGGTAAAAGCCAGAAAATTCTGAAGGATTAGAAAAAAATCAGTAGACTAAACACAGAGTTTGCAATATCTGTCAAGGAAGCAAAAGATGGCTTATTGGAAGTATCCACTGGAAAAAATGGAATATGGGTACTTGTTTAAGATTCAGGTAACTTCAGACTCTGGTTCTCCTTGAATGATAGTTGGAGGCAGTGGAGGTCTGGGCTGATGGTGAGGGTTTGCAAGGGATATCAGGACCCAGCAAAGACCAATGGAACATGAAGTGGATTTTTAGGGATGGATGGAATGACATGTGGAAGGTTACAAGTTGATGTCACATTCAGTAGAGACTGGTCCAACTTTTTAGAAGGTTGCTAGGAAACCAAGTAGCATGTTGATACCTACAGTGAATCACCTATTGACAGGAACAACCTAGGCTCCCAATGGTAGTTTGCAAAGCATTTGTATCTATCCTTGGTTTGCTGGAGCTATTTTAACAGGATCTGATACGAAGCCTGCAATTCTAACAGGAAGTGGTCTGTTGCTCGGACTTATGACATTGGGCAATGGAGGGAAAGAAGCAGGATGGTATCTGAAGTTGATGAAGTATGGTGTCAGCTGGATACTCATATGTTGTAAATTCTTATAAACAAATTCTTTCAGATTAAGAACTCTACCCAGTTGTCTTGTCTTGTCTTGTCTTGTCTTGTCTTGTCTTGTCTTGTCTTGTCTTGTCTTGTCTTGTCTTGTCTTGTCTTGTCTTGTCTTGTCTTGTCTTGTCTTGTCTTTTTTGGTACCTTTGAGTCAATGTTGACTCCTGGCAAATGCCTGGACATGTCCCTGCAGTTTTCTTGGCAAGATTTCAGAAGTGGTTTGCCATTGCCTGCTTCCTAGGGCTGAGAGAGAGTGACTGGCCCAAGGTCACCCAGCTAGCTTTGTTCCTAAGGCAGGACTAGAATTCATGGTCACCCAGTTTCTAGCCTGATGCCTTAATCACTACACCAAACTGGCTACCCCATTATACTGTTGTACTATTGTTCTAGGGTATCATGGGTTCATCTGACTGAGGGTAGTAGGCTGACAACAGATGTATCTTGACACTCAGACTTTTGAACAAAGCCCACCTTTGGACAAAGTAATGAACTGGGTGCCACAATCAAAAATTAGATGTTTGGATAGTCCACGAAGCTGGAACACATTGTGTAGGAATAGATGAGCTGTCTTCAGCTGTTGGTCAGCCTGAATAAGGAATGAAATGCATCCTGATTGAGAAGGTGTCAACAATTCCCAGGGTTGTGGACTTCCAGGGAAGAAATGGCAAACTGAAGACAGCTCCACTAAAAGCAGAGCTGACAACAGAGGTGGAATGAAGAGCCATTGATTAGACTGGCACTTTGAACCTCTCCAGACAAGGAGAAGGCTTGAGATCACCCAACAGTGCTCCAGGCGGTTGCTCCTCATGAGGAGACTGAAAGACAGCATTCTCCAGCAGGTTTAGAGCTCCAGGAGATGAGGGAAAGCCATGTTCACTCAAACTGTGGTCAGCACCTTTATGGACATTGGGTTCGCATACTTCCTTTTCTAATCACTTTCATAAATTGTTTGTTAACTGCTTTTCAGCTATTATGAACCTTTGGATTGACAACTTTTACAGCACCAGGTGAGTTTCCTTCAATCCTTAGTGAAAGAAGTTTTAAACATAAGTTTAAGGACTTAAAAAATATTGGGGGGGGGGGAATAAACAGCAAAAGTGTGATTAGAACGTTGATTTTGGAAAGTTACAAATGGACTAAGAGTCCAGATGGATTTGAAATAAGATTTTGAAATTAATTATAAGAATCCTTCCCATGGGAAAATGCTTTTGTTTTTAATTCTTTTTTTTAAAAAAAAGCATTATAGGATAGGACTTTGAAGGTTGGACACTAGAGGGAACCAGAAGGAACTAAATATTGCAATTAAAGGAGAAGAACACTTAAATTTGACTTATTTAATAAGTCCATAATACAGAATGGAGCAAAATACCTTAACAATGGACCCAGAAGTTAATTTTAAGAATGCCTGCCTTTATAGATAGACTGTGTTTAAAAAATGTTATGGAAGAGGAACAAGTTTTACCAGACAAGACTGAGACTGATCTGAACATGGATTTAAAAATGACAGGCTACAAGAATGATATGGAAAAAGATGCTACTCTGGATATACAAATGAAACTGGCTGATGTTATAATAATTAAAAGTGATATACAAATAACAAACCAAAAGAGTGACCTGGATAACCTTCCTATATTGAATTTACAAAAGAGACTTGTTAAAGCTTTGAAGAATTTTGTGAGAAGGGACAAAGAAAAAATGAAAAGAAATCAAGTTCTAGGCAATATTTGAAGGAATTAAAGATCAAGATAGTTAAAAGTAAAAGGAAGGAATAGAAAGTTGTTTATTTGATCAAGGTTAAAATATATATGTTGTTATCTCTAGTATCCCTTAATGGACTTTTGCTGTTCAGGACTGAATGACAAAGCTTTAAGGATTTGTTTATAGGATAAGAGATGAAATATGGGAAGAAGAGTTCATTTGTTGTATTTTAAGAGAAGGTGATAAGTTACTAAAATTATTAATACTTGTGAGGAAGGGGGAAGTCATTTCTATATATATTTCTTTTCTTTTTCTTTACTATGTTCTTTTTCCCTTTCTTTTCTATTTTTCTTTCTATTTTTTCTTTTCTGCACTTCCTATTTTTTCTTTTTCTTTTCTTTTTTTAGTTTGTATTAGTTTTTATCTTCTTAATTGTAATGTTTAATAAAATTGCTATTAAAAAAAACAATTCCCAGGGTTGTATCCCCTCCCCCAAAACTGGTAAGCCAGTGATGAAATACAGAGATACTGCATACCATGGTCTGGGTCAGTGAGGGGGTTCAGAGAAAGCCATTACACAAAAGCAGTATTGCAGCATCACATGGCAAACTCTGCACCTTTTGTACTCGCAACCTCACAACACACATGCCAAAAGTCTGGAATCATCACTCTTCCTCACTTACCTCTCTTGCAAATAGAGCTATTGTGTGACCTGAAGTGGCTATTCCTCATAGTGCTATCAAGATACAGTGGTCCACTTTTATGACTCATAATTTTTTTTTAGGATTTTTTTTTCTTGGCAAGTGGAACACTTTTTCCTTTTTTAAACAAAAATGTTTGACTTTTTCTCCTGGATCCCCACCTGACTGCTCTAGCTATAGTCACTTTTCAGAGTATAACCACCAGATCCACTTAATCCGAAAGTAGCCCATCCTGGTTCAAGTACTTGGAAGTTAACAGATTTATTTCCTGAGTAGCCAAACTGAAGGTTTCATGCATCCTGACTGAAAAGTCAAAGTCTCACTTGATTGCCATTGTAAAGAACAAGAGCCTTGCAATACCCTTCATGGAGGCTATATCAGTATCTCAGTGCTTTATTTAGATTAACTGACAGGCAGAAATGTCTGCTAAGCTGGAATGTGAGATTCCATGTCATAAAGTGGCAGTCCAATTCTTTTACAGGAAATGATGTTTTCCTTTCAAAATGCAATACATTTGTACTTCTATCAAACAGTGTACGTAATTTATGTTTCTATGCATTTTAATACTTAGTCATTATCACATAGAAATATACACTCACCTACACACACACACAAAAATACACATACACATACACATACATGTATGTCATGGGTTACTCTGCCTACATTATTTTAAGGTTTTAATGATGTGATGGTAGGATTGGAATCTAAGCAAGTAACTTGCCAACCTCTATAAATACCCAACACATTCCATTTCTAAGGAAAGATTTAAGCACACTCCCAAACTTCTGCTTCCCTCAGCACCACTCTTGGCATGGCATTTGTGAGTCTTCAGTTGCTTCTATTGGTGGTCAAAGCTCCAAGGAAGGTCCAGTGCCAAGAAGCACCCTTTCTGGGCCCACGTTGGGAACTCAATCCATTCCATCCCTGCAAAAGGAGCAGGAACAGCAGCAGCAGTTGCAGTCACAGAAAATAGTGCAGTCTTATCTATGCTAAGGCTAGTGAGGGACTAATGTGGGAGAAAGAAAGAATTGGGAAAGTGTATACATAAGAGCTAAATCAAGAGCTAAACAGAATGGGGCTGTTCATAGCAGTATTAGACATGTTGTGCATGCTGCTTTTCAGCAACGTCTGGTCTGCAAAAGACCATCAAACCCAATACAATATATAAGTCATTATCGATGACCTTCACTCCACCATCCATTTATGGGGTCAGGCAATTAGAAAAACAGGAAGATTATCTGTGTTGGGCATACATAACTATGGACTGGCCTCAGCTTAGTGCTGGCTATGATAAAGCAATACCAGCTTTGGGCTAGCCATGCCACATTGCCATTTGACAAGGCATTAATCAAACCAAATCAGGTTACGGGGAGATGCTTTTGCAACAAGAGCTGAGTGACTGATAGTCAAAATGAAATTTTACATAGGCAGCTATTTGATATGAGGGGCACACAACTTTGGGAGGTCAAAGGCTGGTGTTAATAACCTGTCAGTCAACATATTGGGCACCAGTTCTGTAGAGTCTTAAGAAGGTGGCATAAAACAACCAGGAACAGCATCCAAAAAGTAATGAGTGGGACCCCAACATAGGTCTGAGTATGGGTAAAATAAACTTAAATTTGATTAAATTAATATTAATTTAATTTATATTAAGTCACTCTCCATGAATAATTGTGTGCAGAAGGTCACAAGTTTCCTGATTTTATAAAATTATTACAATCATTTACATGCTGCTTTTCAGGATAGCAATCTTCTCAATGTGGCTTTCAAAAAATATAAACAATTGAAAATACAATAAATATTTACAATAAATATTATTTCAACTACTTCTACATCCACTACTTCTTTTCACAAGGCACATGTTGACATTGGCCTGAGAGGGGCAGCAACAGGATGGTGGGGAGAATCCAGATGAGCAGATTTCTGTGGTTGGTTTCCTTGCTTTCTCTTAAGGAATCCTTTCCATTGGAAAAATGGTGGCAATGGCCAGCAGGATCTTAATCTTTGGCATCTCTTGGCGAAAGTGAGAAGGATCCCCAGGCTAGAACTCTGAAGTGCTGTTGCTGGTTGTCAAGGTTGACAATACCAAGCTAGATGGCTCAAAGATTGCATTATGCCAGCTTCGTGTGATTCTACAGAACTGGTTCCTGATGTGTTGAATGTCTAGTTATTAACACCAGCAAAAGAAAAAGTAAAACAAAGCCGATAGAAAAATTAGGACTATAGAACACAATTTTCAGCTCTTAACGGCATTATTTAGTCTAGCTCTGATAAATTAATGGCTATGCAGGCCTGAGGAATTCCAGGACTTGTAATGCAACATATCTAGAGGGCATCTCATTTGGGAAGGCTATACAACTGTGTTGATTCTTCCAGATACAAGTATAGTTGCTCACAAGGGTAAAAGTTCACTTCCAGAATAGAACCCCTCACAAACATTATTGTAAAAATACTCAGAGTAGCATGTCCTAAATGAGAAACACCTTTTTTATTAGACTGGACAGTAAATAAAATCTCTATTATCGTCATATAAAACACATTCTGGAGAAAGCAGTGATGAATCACTTCTACTCTGTTGCCAAGAAAACTGCTTGCATATGTCCATAAAATCATTATGTGTCAAGTAAGCCTCAAAGGAGACTTTACCTTTTGTTACACAGATTTGAAAGTTGCTGAAACTTTTTACTTGAGTTTGTTTGATGGAGATGACTTGAGTTCTTCCCTGGGAAGAAATAGCTTTTAGTAACTTTTAGTACAAAACTTCTAAGGTCTCTTCTATACATTTCTGTTTTGGCACCAAATGATTTACTGTAATGATATTTCTCTTCAGGAATGTGTTAAAAATTAACTTCTGGTAAACCCACTTTTTAAAATAATAAGAGACACCGATTGACCCAGGGCTTATATTAGGGCTCCTAAATCTGGACTGCAAAAATCCTGGTGGCCACTGGATGGCAGGAAAGAGTCAGTTTTCCTTGCTGCCATCTACTGATGTCAGGATTTTTGCAAGTCAACACCAATATTCCTATATTATAACAATCTAATGGGTCCCGTGGGATTTTTTTTAAAGAGCTTTCGAGTCAGTGCTGACTTCCTGGACAAGTCCCTGCAGTTTTTTTGGCAAGATTTCAGAATTGGTTTGCCATTGCCTGGTTCTTATTTTTATAAGTTGGGCAGAGAGAGAGTGTCTCGCCCAAGGTCACCCAGCTGGCTTTGTGCCTAAGGCAAGACTAGAGCTTCTGGTCTCCCAGTTTCTAGTCCTATACTGTATTATAGCAAAGGTTCCATAGTAAGTAAATGTAAAGGTTTTCCCCTGCACAGTCATGTCCGACTCTAGGGGACGGTGCTCATCTCTGTTTCTTAGCCGAAGAATGCTTCCGTAGTCATGTGGCCAGCATGACGCGCACGGAACGCTGTTACCATCCCACCGAAGTGGTACCTATTCATCTACTTGCATTTGCATGCTTTCGAATTGGACATATGGATAGTACTCAGCTTGAGCAATGACAGCCTGTGCCCTTATCAGTCCCACTGCTTGAATGGTTACATTGTAGAAGCCCTCGATTTTTACCAGTTTATTGAAATTTTTATATGCCATCTGTTTCCATTTATATATTTCTTTTCTTTTTCTTTAATATATTCTTTTCCCCTTTCTTTTCTATTTTCTAAATCAGCTTACATACATTGACTTATTATATAATAAATCCAAAGGCTCAAACAATTCAAACACAGATACACCCAAAGCCTGTTTATAAAGCCTCTAGAGGCCTAGGCAAAAATATATGTACTCTTACACTGCAACAAGAAGGGAGCCACCCACAATTCCAACAGCAAATTATTCCATAGTCTAGGCCTTTTATTATAATGGTATCCATGGTGGGGTCTACTAAAACATCTTAGTCCCTCTCTGTCTCAAAGAAAGGAAACAGTTATGTGAGCAGAGTCTCTGCATGGAAGTATGTTTTTACACAGGGACAAATTCAGCCTGGTTTCACTCCAACTCAGGGTTTCTCAACCAGGGTTCCGTGGAACCCTAAGGTTATGCAAGAAGTCGCTAGGGGTTCCCTGGGAGATCACAATTTATTTTAAAAATTATTTCAAATTCGGGCAACTTCACATTAAAGAGGTAAGTTTCATTCTTTATTTTCAGTTTAAGAACACTGTGAATGCATATATACAGGCCTACACATGAAACAAATATAATAATTTTGTAACTTCTGGCCTATATTTGAGCCTGAATGTGCAGGGGTTCCCAAGGGCTGAAAAATATTTCAAGGGTTCCTCCAGGATCAAAAGGGTGAGAAAGGCTGATGTAGTAGATCTGTATTTGGGCACTGGGCTATAGACGCACATGGAGCAAGAGGAGAAACAGATAAGGAGATGAGCCTAACTGCCATGACTACCAGAATCTCAAACTGGTCAAGCCAAGGGACAAACAAATACAGATCCTAAGATTGTGGGAAAATATGCCTGCTACCTTTTACAAAATTAAGAAACTATACATAATTAAGCATCATATGCTCAATCTTATTTAATTTTAATCAATGTAATTTTGCATGATATAATTTTTTTTCCAATAAAAACAATTGGATTTGAGTTGCCATTTATTTTTCATCTCAGCCCATTGGTGCTAAGGCCCATATATTCACATGTGCTGATCAAGCCCTGCTATTTTATCCTAACAATAGGCGGGCAGGCCAAGAGAAAACATCCAGCTAAGTAAGGAATGTGCTTGCCTGGCAGACACAGGTTCTGTATTGGCACAGGGCATGCTTATATAGCAAAAAAATAGCTCAAGATTCAGGACTGAATTGCTGCACTCAAGAAATTGCACGAAAAAAGAACCTGTCAGAGTCTGAAATACTGCGCTAGGGAAACTCCTTGTGTTGCTCAGATAAGAGCAAATTTATGGTAGAATGTATTTCTCCCAGATCCCTGGTGTCAAACTTTCTAAATGATCTTGATTACCATCCATAGAATGTGTGGTGCATACCACTGTCGTTCACTCTGATGCCGTCAAGTCTGCTTAGCATCTTCTTGCCTAGATTTACTGCAGTCTATCACTAACCGTAAAGTGATAAGATTAAAGTAATTGTAAAATAACAGACTTTGTATACCAGAAGAAGAGAAGGTACTCTTTTCATAGTTGGATTCCTTCTTGAGAAGATTGAGTTAAACATTTTCTATAACCCAATCATTACAGACTTTATAAAAGAAATAAACAAATGTGCATATATTTGTATATGCCCATGTTTATACAGAATAAATATTGGTTTTCTTTAAAATACGTTCTAGCAATAAGTTTAAGACCTTAATATAAAAAAGGAGAAAGGGGCATTTTGCATTTTATTTTACAGCACAAAGAAAACTTGATTCATTTTTCCCAATTCAACAAGCCAACAGTATCATAGAAATAAGGTAATAAGTTACACGTTATTGCTTCTGAAGTCTTTCTAACAGTGACCATTTTACAGAAGCTCTTAGGGCTTCCAAACTATTTTTTTAAATAGGTCAAAGTAAACCTTCAACATCTAGAGAGCTACAAAGACTTCAAGCTATGATATGACTAAACATGATAGAGCTCCAGACAGTTGAGAGATACCATATACTGCAGCTTTGTTTTCTCATTCTACAGCATAGCCTTCTCCATCAATGGGGTATAGAAGCCTTAATCTTATCACATTTCACAGATAATGCACACAAACACATAAAATTAGATTTTTGGTGACCAACAACATTAACTTAATATATAACTATATAAATCAAGCAATCATTTTAAATCTCAACTACATTTGATTGCATGAGTTACATTGCTGTTATGGTTGTTTTAATCAAATGATAGATGGTTTCAGTATCAGACTACTGTAGCTGTCCTCTGCTATGGAGTTTGCATTTTTTTTCTCCCAGCTGAGATTATCTGTCCCTTTTTCTTGGTTGTTTCTATTAAGCAGTTCCCCTTCTGTGATGGAATGTGAGGTCGACCTTGGGGAAGAGAGGGAAGAGATGCTGCCTAGGGAACATTCAGATAAACAAGAAAGGAAGTCCATGAGAAGAAGAAACTTAGGAAAGACCAGCCCTGACCACTCAAACGATAAATAGGGAGGGCAGGAGATTTGTACTTTCAGACTTTAACTGATTAAACTGATTAAACTGATTCTGTTAATGTAGCCTTATAATAAAGTAGAATTAGTTCATCTAGTTGTGTTTCCTGTCTGGTTTACCTGGAAGGGCTGACACGTTCTCCTCTTCCTTTGTGAATCTGCTTGACTTTGCTGCCTTTCTTGTATCTTCCAACTCTGCTTTTCTGCTTTCTTCTCTTATCTTCTTTGTTCTTCCTTCAGTTCCTCTCCTTTGATCTTTCTCCTTGCCAAGCTCCAACAATATTTTTTTAAAACTCATTCTTTTCCCTCCATGCTTGTTCTTCCTGTTTTTCCCAATTGTATTTCAAAGCCATTAATATGGGGATGGAAACTCAGATTCTGCTTATTTCAGTTCCAAGCATTGCTCATTGTTGACCATACTATTAGGGGTTGCTGGGAATAGTAATTCAACAATATCTAGAAGAGGTCACCACTGGTCCTTCCTCAGGAGCAGGCATTATACGATGAGCATCAGTCTTTTATTAAGACAAGATGTACTGAAGGAGCAGCACTCTACTTTAGAAAACAAGCATCACATAGGGTGAAATTATTTGGCATGGCATGGCACAGAAATTCCCTGCAGTGATCCGCTATTTCTTAAGTAAGTATCCATATGATACAATTAGTGAAGCTGTCAATAAAGTAGTTGATCAGTGATGAAAGCCAGTTTGGTCTAGTGGTTAAGGCAATGGGCTAGAAACCAGGAGTCTGTGAGTTCCAGTCCCGCCTGAGGCATGAAAGCTGGCTGGGTGACCTTGGGCCAGTCACTCTCTCTCAGCCCAACTCACCTCACAGGGTTGCTGTTGTGGGGAAAATAGGAGGAGGAAGGAGTATTAGGTATGTTTGCCGCCTTGAGTTATTTATAAAAAATAATAAAGGTGGGATAGAAAATAAATAAAATAATAAAAATAATAAAAAAATAAAAAATAAAAATAATGAGTTTCAGGTAAGAGCACTATGCATATGTTACCACATAAATATTATTTAATACAGCTAAATAGCTTGCAATGATTTTAAATTGAGATACTGGCAGTGCTAAATTCCTGAGTACATCTGTAATAAAGACAAGCAAATCATCATAATCTCAATATTTTTTCCTAAAATTAGGATCTTGGAGGATATACAGTATATGTTAAACATTCCAAGTGTAGCATTCCTTCTAGTAACGAATCCTTCATTATTGTTACAGTAATATGTTATGTAGAACATAGTATTCAAAAGCCCAGACTAAATGTAGTCTCTGTAAGACAGACTGCAAAACAAACTGCTGGGTAGTCTAACAGACATACATACTGAAGCTACAGCTATGTGTTCAGGTGATAAGATCATAGAGACATTCAAACTGCAGGTAGTACTTGCTTAATGTCCACTTGTTCAGCAACCGTTTGAAGTTATGACAGCACTGAATGAAGGTACTTACGACCGGTCCTCGAAGTTCCAGCCACTGCAGCGCCCCTGCGGTCATGTGAACAAAATTCGGGCCCATCCACATTTACGACCGCCTTTTCACCACCCACCTACCCACTGCCGCTGCTGCCCCCACCACCCAGCCCTGCCTGCCATCACGCCGACTGCACCATGCACCACTACTATATCGGCCAGGGCATTCTTTCATGCTGCCTTCTTTCACGCTGGTGCAGCTGGGGCTTTTCTTTCACGCCAGTCAGGGACTCCATTCAGGCCCTGCCCAGGGCCTCCATTCTCCCATGCTGATAGAGGGCAGCCAACTGTTCAATGTGGCTTCATTTTTGTTTGCAACAAAAGATTTGTATCTAGCCCTCTTGTATTGCGTGTTCTGGAAGACTTCAGCCACTTCTGAGCTATCAGTCTAGTTTAAGTCACATGAAGTCAGGTGATTGAGAAAGATTTACTGCCAAGTCTAAGGTGTCTGACACTTGATTGCCCTCTCTTGCTTTCACCAAAAAAAGGAGGACATCCACAGACTAAGGATTCGTGTGATGGGTACTGACTCTTTGGTAATCCCACTGATTGTCAAACAGGTGGTCAGTGCCTTGCTCCAGTATCCGGCCAAGTGACTACTTGGGTGGACCAGCTACTCTAAACTGTGAACCAGCTAGACCTGCAGGGAGTACAGAATCAGAATTAACCACCACCATGAATGGTCCTCTCCAAGCAGGGCCCAGACATGCTTGTAAACTAGGATCCTCTCAAGCATGAGATCCCCATCCACTGCATAACAGGGAAAACATTCAGTGCAGGAATATGCTACAGAGCTGCTAGCTCAGTCTAGCCTGAAAGGGGCTCAACTGACCACTTCAAAGAGAGACTGCAAGATGAAATACAAGATGAGCTGATTCATCAAGACACAATGGCCATTGCTTCCTGAAACAGTAAGTTGGGAAGGCCCAGCAGCAGGGGAAGTGTCCAAGGGGGCATGGAACATGGTAGCCTGCAGTCCAGACTGAATTCCTTGTAAACTACTGCTGCCAAAGTTTCTCAGTCCAGACAGGTTGTTCTTAAGCCAGCATCTCATAGGACATGAATAGGTTAACGGTGCAGTGTGGATACCCGCAGACAAAAGAAAACTGTATATATTTTCATTGGGGTATCTTAAAAGAAAGGGGTGTGGTGGCTCAGCGGGTAAGATGCCAGGCTTGTCGATCGGAAGATTGCAAGTTCGGAGGTTCGAATCCCTAGCCCCACGTGACGGAGTGAGCTCCCGCACTAGCCCCAGCTCTTGCCAACCTAGCAATTCGAAAGCATGCAAATGCAAGTAGATGAATAGGTACCACTTCAGTGGGTAGGTAACAGCGTTTCGCGTGCGTCATGCCGGCCACATGACCGTGGAAGTGTCTTCAGACAACGCTGGCTCTTCGGCTAAGAAACGGAGATGAGCACCGGCCCCTAGAGTCGGACACAACTGCACAAATGTGCGGGGGGAACCTTTACTTTACCTTATCTTAAAAGAGCAAATGGCATTTTCCTTTCTGGATGACGACTGTGGTTTTCTACATCCAATTAACTGAATGAAAAATGTGAGCTAAAAAGATATAGGATTTTAAATGATTTACTTTTGCTTTGCACCTTTCCTATCTATCTTTCTGGCAAGAGCTATTTCTATTTTAGTTTAGGTTAGGGTGTTTTTTCTTTTTTTCTTTTTTTTTTTTAACAAAAAATAACCAACTGTGAGCCATTTTCAAATCAGCAAGTGTTCCTCTAAGTAGGGAAATGACTGATGGGACAATTTTGTTAGTGAGCATCTCATGTGCACACATGCACAGAGTAAAAATAAGATCAGCAGGTAACCAATCCCAAAGCATTTTTCCTGGATAAAATTGAAACCGATAAGGTCGAACTATGCATGATGCCTAGTCACGTAGTTGAGTTCTTTTGTTTTACAAAGAGCAACTGTGGTGTCTGTAAACTAAAGTCAGAGATGGATCTGGCTGCTCTGTGTGCCATATCTTGAAGATTGCGGTATGGTGGTGATGCAGAAACAGGCCTTCCCTGTGGTAGCACCTGTCCTGTAGTATGCCAACACCGACATGATTTAATATGCCAATACTGTAGTACGTTGTATGCCAACACTGACATGATTTAGGGATATTTTTTTTAAGCCACCTTCTTACTGGCTTTTTCTGGTCATGAATTCTTCTAACATTTTGCTTTTACTGGGTTGTTGTTGTTTTATGTTGGCCTCTGCTCCAATGTTTACCTTGCTTTTTCACTTGTTTTTATTCTAATGCTAGGAACACATAATACCAACACTGTGCTGTGCTGGTTACCAGATGGTTTCCAGATACCATTTAAAGTGCTGGTTTTACCCTAGAAAGCACTTTATGGCTTGGTACCTGAGTACCTGCAGGACAACCTACTCCAAAACCTGACATACTTGGACATTTAGGAAGAGACTTGCTCTCCCCTTGATAGCTCAGGGAGATGTTAAAAACAACTGCAGGGGTGGCTCTAGACATTTTGGTGCCCTAGGCAAAATCATATTCTGGTGCTCCCTGTGATTATATTTAGCCCTTAAGAGGGTGCACTGGTGCACGGGGTACACTGTTACCACTTTTCCAGGTATAACTTTGATAAGCTAATAGTCACACAACTCGCTCACTCAGTACCTTCCTATCAGACCTTTGTCTTGCTTCAGTAATATTATCACCTTCCTCATTCTTATTATATTGTGAATGGCTTTTCTGATTTTCTTTTTTTTTTTTTGCAGATATAATTTTTTATTACTACATTCAACATAAAACATAAACAAAACATATAACACATAACAATGATCATATATAACACATAACAATGGTTACATTTATGTATATATATTTACATTTGATTTTATATAATTATTTTTATTATATTAAATACAATGTATCCTTCTTTTTTTGTCTCTAATCTTTTCTCTCCTTTATCTTTCAATCTCTTCTAACCTATTCTCTCTCTATCTATTCCTTTCCCTTTCCTTTCCTTTTGATTCTTCCTTTAACTCCTTTTCTCTTTCATCCATTCCCTTCTTCTTTTTTAACCCTCTCTCTCTCTCTCTCTCTAATCTCTTCTCTCACTTACCTTACTCACTCTTTCTAACCCTCCCATCTCTCTTTTTTCCTTTCCTTTATCTTTCATTTTTATTCTTCCTTTTATCCTTTCATCCATTCCTTTCTTCTTCTTCTTCTTCTTCTTCTTCTTCTTCTTCTTCTTCTTCTTCTTCTTCTTCTTTTATTTTTATTTGACCTTCTCATTCTCTCTAATATCTTCTCTCATACTCCCTCTTTCTCTCTCTAACCTCTTCTCTCTCTTCTCTTCTGCTCTATCTTCTTTTCCTATCTTTCTTTCCCTTTTCACCCTTTCTATCCTCTTTTTCTTTCTAACCTAATCCTTTCTTTTTCTTCTTACTTTATATATATTTATCATTCTTTTTCTCCCTTTCCTTACATTATATTATTTATTTATTTATATATTTGTATCAAATTCAGTCTTAAGTTTAAATCTTTGTTTTATAATACATAATACATACATACACTCCATTAAAATTCTTCCAGTTTTCTTAACAAAAAAAAAATTCTTGTAAATACTTGATTTACATTTTTCTCTTCTTATACCTCTTTTTTTTCCCCTTCGCCCCTTCTTTATTTGTACATTATTATTATTATTATTATTATTATTATTATTATTATTATTTGTTCTCTATTTAATGTTATATTCTTTTTGAATATATTTTATGAAGGGGTCCCATGTTTCATTATACTTCCCCATTTCTTTTCCTTTTATCAAATTTGTTAATTTGTCTGTTTGCATTAAATCCATTACTTTTATAATCCATTCTTCTTTTGTTGGAATATTTTCTTGTTTCCAGTATTGGGCGTATTTTATCCTTGCAGCTGTACTTAGATACTGAAATAAAATCTTTTGTTTTTTATTTATATTGTCTTCAATTTTACCCAATAAATATAATTCTGGTCTCATTCTTATTTCTTTGTCAAATATTTTACATACATATTTATGTATTTTGACCCAATATTTTTTTGCTTTTTCACATAGCCACCATACATGGTAGAAAGAACCCCTTTTGTTTTTGCATTTCCAACATAAAATAGAGTTACTCATTTTTGATTTAAATAACACCTCAGGAGACATGTACCATCTAAAAATCATTTTATACATGTTTTCTCTTAAATCATTACTTAAAGTAAATTTTATATTTTTGACCCAGATTTCTTGCCAATCTTCATATGTAATTTCAATTCCTAAATTTTCCTCCCATTTTTTCATGTATTTTTTAATTTTTATGTCCTTGGTTTTCATTTCCAGTAATGTTTTATATATTTTAGAAATTAAATGTTCTTCCTCTTTTTCTAATATATTATCCCAATTATTTTCTATTTTTGTAAATTGATAATTTTTTTCGTCTATTTTATATTGCTCTTTTAATTGGAAATACGTAAACCAATGACATATTATATTTTCATTTTCTAGTTCTTCCCTTGTTTTAAGTTTCTGAGTATTTCCTTCAAATTTTAACAAATTTTTATATCTTATATATTCTTTTTTATTTTGACTCCCTAACCTGGTACATGCCTCTTGGGTTGACGCTTTTCTGATTTTCTGATGTAGTTTTTTAATTGTAATTTTAAATGTACTGTAGATGTGAGCCCCCAAGAGTTACCAGGTTGTGGTGGGATAGAAATGCAAGAAACAAATACCTGTTTTGAGAATTTAGGGTTCCTTGTCATAAGGTATGGCACAGAAATATTTTTAAGAAATAAATGAGGGTTACCCTAATAGGGTTTTACCTTCATTTTTCTTCTATCTCCAACTTTCATGCTGCATTTCACCGTGTGAAGAAAAAGATAGACAGGTTCAGGAAGGTGATTCCCTGCCAGGGAATCTGATCACTTGAAGGGAGAGGAAGAGTCACTTCTTCTCAAGTTGCTCCCATCCCTTAGCAGCTCTGCAATTTACCAAGCACATGGTCACTGAATCACAGTTTCCCTCATCATGGCAAGATATATTATACTTCCACTTAAATTATAGTGTGGTCCCTATGCACATAATTTTTATCATTTTTAGTGGTAGCTTCAGAAACATAGACAAAATAACAGTAAAAAAAACACAAAAAAGTCTTGTGGCATCTAATTAAATCTGTTAGTCTCTCAGATGTCTCAAAACTATTTTTGGTAATGAATTTCTTCTTCTGTGCCAATATCATAATAGACAGTCCTACCTTTGAATAATAGGGAAAGCCTGTTATTAAAATATGATCGGAAAAATCCATGAGAACACCAAGGCATTCAAAATAATATCTTCTAGGCTTGGAGGTGGGGGCCAGAGACAGAGACTTATCCTTCCAAAATCATACACCAAAGAAATGAGTTATTGCTTCTCTATGTAGCTTCTGAGAAGGGTGTGTGGTTGTATTTCTACATTTCTACAGGGAAGATGTAATTTGCCTACAAAGAAATAAATACTGCTAAAATATTAATATTTAAAATGGCATGAAAGAAAGAAAGAAAGAAAGAAAGAAAGAAAGAAAGAAAGAAAGAAAGAAAGAAAGAAAGAAAGAAAGACTGTTCTTTTTAGTCAGTGAATTTAGGCCCATGTACTCAGAAGGGATGGATGGAGTAAATGCAAATTACATTTCCCGAGTGACAAAATAACATGTTATGATTTTTGGAGAACATACATTTCTCAGCAACAAAAGGTTTCTATGAAACAACATGACTGGATTCCTTGTATATCATTTCAACTTTAATGGAGGGGAGGAAAGATCATGAGAAAGGGCTTCATGAGGAGATATGCTTTTTCTTTACAAGATATACTGTATATGCCAATTCAGATTTTATACATTTGAGTCATATTTAGAAAATTGCTTGGTGACTGAGCCTGCTTGCATTTGTTTCTTTGATTCCTCAGTTGTTTTTTGCCATGTTCCTTGAAAGGCAGAGCAATGGCGATACTAGTTGAATTTTAGACATATTTTAGTTATATCTTTTAGGCAAATAAATTGCTTTTTGAGTTGGAGTCCATTCTCTACAATATCAGGGTAGCCATATTTTATGTACAACATGTAGGAATTCTGATATGGTAGTATCAGAACTCCACACAGTTTCTTATTAGTATATAGCATAGTAGAAGTGTTCCCATAAACTTGCACAAGGCTTAATCAGTTCAAACACAAAATAAACACACTTCACACGTTAAATGTAAAGTTACATTAAAAAAAAGAGTTTATAATTTTATTGTAACTCACAGTTCCTTAGTAGAAACGGTCAATGCATGCGAGCAATTAGTTCTGACGTGAACCACATGCTTCCAATGTGGCCCACCTGGATGGAAGTATGTGAAACACGTGGCAGCAGCCTTGGCTGCCACTCTCCTTGGTAGGAGATTCAAAGCAGAGAGAGAGAAAGAGAAAGGGAACAGGAAACAGGAAACTGGGATTCAGCCCCTCCCACACACAGCAAGTGAGATCAGGTTACAGCAGAGGCTGTCTCCTCCTTCGAGCTTCTGTGTGAGACGTGCTTGATTGAAACCCGATCTCTAACACAACAGTCCTCTAAAGAAGGGATGTCAGAGGACAATACACTGTTTTGATAGATGTCTTCTATCTGAAGTGCAGTCCAATCCCAGCATACATCTACATGAAGACTCTGCACCTATTCAGAAGTAGCTCTGGACCTCTATGGTCCCACAATATCAACTGAGTTTGAGCAACTTAATTGATTTATTTTTATCCAGAATACAGTGTAAGCTAAATTGCAAATACATACATGCACACTTAATTTTTGCAATGGTGAAGCTCTGCAGAGCCTATGAGTGGTCCATTTCTCAAATGTAGGATACTCTTGACTCAGCTGTTCTCCCTGGACCTAAGCTTCAGTTGTCCTAGCAGATCCTTTTCTGGGGCTGACTGAGCAGGTGGTGTAACTAGCTAGAGATCTATCTGTTTGCCCTTCTGTTTGGTAGAGGGCAAGGGAGGGATTCAGAGCTTCAGCTGCTTGTTTTGTTTCGTTTTTCAATTTTTTTTTCTTGTCCCCTTCATATCAGGTGGAGGTAAAGGGATTTCAGTTACTTCAGTAAAGTAGATATGAGGCAGTATGGAAGTGCCTTACTATAAGTTGTAGTTCTTACATCCTAAAAACTGTCCATCTTATTGCATCTTTTGCCTTATTTCAGCCAGCACTGTGGCCTTACAGTCACAGTTAGAAATCTGAGAAAAGTGGCTGTGATATCATGCCATATCCTCAGTGCTCAATGGTATTATAGGAAGAAATGGCAACTTGGTAAGCATTCATCATCAGCAACTTACAAATGGACTTGCTTGCTTGCTTCCTTCCTCAAACAACCAGACAAACACACATAACATGTACTGAAAACATGGATGGAGTGGGGAAAGAAGATACTAGCAGTTTATTTCATTTTCTTTTTGAAGGTTGTGGGGGTATATTTTATTGCTCCAGGATCTGCTGTAGTTTGGATGGAGTCCTGACTGAATGCTACCTTTGAATGCTCCTATAGGTTTGTTTGGAAAGCACTGCTGCAGATCCACTTCAAATTGCTTTTGTGGGATTAAGTATGCAAGCAATGCAATGAGAAGTGCCCAAAGTCTGGTTTAAACAGCTACAAAGGAAAGGAGATGCATCTCAGTAAACAGTTAGAGCTTGGAGAGCAGAATGAGCACTTATACAGCTGTTAAATTTTTAAGAAGCAGGATAGCATTGAAGAAGACTTTCGACAATACCAGCCAAGAAAACAAACTAATGCATCATAGAACAAAGCAATCCAGAGTTACTCAAGGCACAAAAGACCAGAGTTCTCAAATGATCATATTTTGAACACATTATGCAAAGACCTAGTTCTCTGGAGAAGTCTATAAAGTTGGGAAATGTGGAAAGAAAAAGAATGTTTTGATTTTGGATTTTGATGATTAGGTTGTTATAGTTTTGAAATAATGTTGATTATGGTTAGAATTAGAATAAGAGGTTAATGTATTATGTATTTGTATCTGTGCTGGAGAAGGTCAGAAGTCATTCTTTCTGTATTTCTTCCTAATTATTTCTGCACTTTTTAGTTTGCCTTTTTTCTTTTAGTCTTTCTTCTATCTTTTCTATCTTTTGTATTTTATCTATACTTTGAAACTTTAATAAAGTCTTTGTAAAATAAAAAAGGAAAAGGAAAAGAGGATGACCAGCAACAAGGTGGATGGACTTCGTTACAGTGGCAATCTGTGTACTGTTGGAAGACTTGAAGGACTAGATTGAGAACAGATCATTCTGGAGAAAATCTATCTTTGTGGTTGCTAAAAACCAACACTGACTTGATGGCACATAATCATTCAGTAATGGAGAGGTCTTGAAGACAAGGGTCAGGTAAATTAATTCAATTTATAGACGAAATATCTAAGTAAATTTGCAGTGGTGAGGGGTTTTTTTCTGGCAAAGTAAAATACTTTCAAGGAAGTATGCCTTTAAAAGGGAGCCAGGATTCACCAGCATAAGTCCTTGGAGGTCTGTAAATTAGGTTATGAACTATACTTAGTCGCAACCTTAGTTTCATCTTCTTTAAGGGAAAGAGGAGATACAGTAGATGAGAGGCTATGTGGTCCATAAGGAAAGAGGTAGGCCCCAACTTAGTTTAATATATTTTAAATTCTAGGCTTTATTCTTTCTATCATGGTTCAGATTATAACCTTTGTAATTGTGACTGTAACATCCCTTGTATAATTTTGATTATAATTACAGCAGCACATTGTTTCCTAGTTTTTCCCTGTATATTTATTCATATTGTAACATAATGTATAATTAGAAACTGAAGCTAACTAAATAAACATGCCTCTTGGCCAAAGATTTATGAAGTTTGGCTGCATATAAGCCCTCTTCTAGACAGTTGCTATAGAGCAATAACATTGTTAACTTAAGGTTTTATGGGGAGGCAAATGAATCCACAAGAAGCTCAGAACATCCTCTGACATGGATTCAAATTCCTGTTTTCAAAGCCTAGATTATTAATTGGAGCTAACTGAAGGAAAGAGGATAAATTCCTAGAGTCTTCTCCACTGCAGAGAGACAAAATATGTACAGTATCTACATTCTGTACTAGTGGTTTCTAAACTTACAACGAGCTATACAAAGTAACACATTCAATTTTTTGGGGGGGAAAAAGCCATTTATTGTGGGCGAAAATATTTTCTTTTTCTTCCTTCTGGTAATGCTTAAGTGGCCACAGTACATTTTAGCAATGAACAATGCTTCTAGATCCACCTCAGTTGCAGCATTCCTGATTTCAAGAATTACAACTTGATGGCCAAGTCATCATTTTAGCACTAGGGGAACGGTTTGCTTCTACAGTTTTTACATCTGCCTTTGTGTTCCCCTTGTTGCATCTCAGAGCTCTGGAGCAAGAGAGAGGATTGAGGCTTCACTGAGGTCCAGAACCTGAGCAGAGCAGATTCAGGCCTATCTACTCCACCACAGAAAAATAAAAATCCGTTTGGAATTGGGATCCAGATTTTCACAAATTCAGTGCACACACCTAGTGTGCAGTTATAAACGTAATCTATGCAGGAGAGGTAAAAGATTACCCAAATAAGTATCTCTTAATACATAATTTATTATGCCCTGGACGGACTCCCAGCACTTCCAATTGTTCACTATATTAAGTAACTGGGAACAATCATAGATTTCCAACTGAAGCTACATTTAAAATGAGACAGCAATTTTGAAATCTTTTTCAAGAACTTACTTCTGTTCTATTACATTACATTGCACCACAGTTCTGTTAAATTTAGGCATTGGTAATCTCTGGAACCTTATTATAAAATATTGTTAGGGCACACTGGGAATCAACAAAGCAGGTTATCTTCAGAAGCGGTTGCCTTGACAACTGTAATGCTGCACTACTAAAAAAAATCTTTGTGGCTGCAGTTGGAGGGCATTTACAGGGGAATGCCTGTAAAAGAAAGAAAAAATATGCCTTTAAGTATAACATATGTGATATCCCGAGGCAAGAAAAAAACACCTTGTTGACTCAAATAACTATCAAAAAGGGAAAAAAAGTCTAAATTCCCATTTTTACTTACAGTCTTGTTTGTGTAAGCAAAACTCCTATACAAATCAATAAATATTCATTTGCATTTCATATCTCATGAGAATAATTTCCTTGTTAATGGGACTTATTTGCAAGTATACAAAGTCACCTACTGTAGTGGTTGTTAGAAATTAGTTCATGAGATAGATTTACAATTTGTAGGGAAATTCCTCTCAACCCAAAGGTGTGAATTTAAGTCAGTAAATAAAAACATGTAGAGTACTACAAGAGTAACTTGTATTGGAAAATATATAGAATGAATTGGGAAAACAGATTCCATAGAACCACTGTTTCTCTGTAGCTTGAATCATGTCAACTGGATTTCTATTTTCTCAATGGAAACGTTTCGCTCCTTATCCAAGGAGCTTCTTCAGTCCTTCTTAAGCTGGGATTCAAAAGGGATTCAATAAAACAGGGATTCAATAAAACAGGGAATCCCTTAACAGGGATTCAATAAAACAGACTAATGGGGATGCAAAGGATGCAAATCTTTTTGTAAACAGAACCATTAACTTTAAAGTTACACTTGTTTTCACTGTAAAATCATGAATTATTTCCCCAAAGTCAATTTATCTTGCAAATTTACACTCTGTGAGGGTTCTTTGCTTTCCAAGGACTGGACACACCACAGTGTAGCATACACAATGCTTTATTGCAGCACACACCTTAACCAACAATAGACTATTGTTCTCCACCCTTCTAGGACTTGCAAGGTGATGTTGCCATGTAACATCTTTAATACTCAGTTCTTTAATATTTAATACTTAGTCCAAACAAAACTCCAAAAGTTGAAAATGCCAGGGTGTGGTTCAATTATCACAGGCAGCTGCAACACTGGCTTGGATGCTTGTGAGTAAAGTTGTGAGTTAATGAATGTATGAGGGAAGTGGGGTGAGAAGCGTTTCTGCCTGGCTGCAGCTACTTTTCCCAACTTCACTCCCTCACACACTTCATAGATAAAATAGCAAAGGTAGCTTAATCATTCTTGTCCCATAGTAGAACATCTAAGTTTTTGATGAGTGCCAACTCACTGTAACTTCTTTCAGCTTCTGCTGCAGACACTACCAATGTGCCAATGGTCCATAAAGCTATGCACACTTCATGAAAAATTAGTTGAAGTTGTTTTTAGTAAATTTCATTAAATTAGATTAAGAGAGACCAATTCATACTCTTTCTCCAAATTAAATTTGAGGATATTTTTTCAGATGCAACATTTCACAAAGAAAATTCTCAGAAAGACCAAGTAGACATTTAGTAGCTTCTTCCATTTCAAGCACCAGTGTCACATGTTTTACAACTGAAAGGAATGTCATGAGATGTCATTGGTTGCTTTGAATCTATGTATTGACTCACATATAACATTATCCAAATTACACTGAAAACATTCCTTCTGAATAAAACTTCTGGATCTCTATCAGACTGTAGAAAATGTTCCCTCAGAAGCATCATCATGAAAAAATTTTCTACTGATTGCTTTTCTTTGTCACAAAATTCTCATTTTTATTTCTACAAGATACGTTTTCTGTAGAATTTTGGATCACTAGTTTCTGCATTGTGTTATTACTTCAATAATATCTGCTAATAATATCTGCAGAGACACCTGTCATTCAGGGCTGCTCTGGCATGTCAAATCCAATTTTTTCATGAGTACTTGAAAGAATCTTGTACCAGAAGCTAGCCAACAAAAGGCATGAAAGCGAACGGAAGAACTTTTACAATACATCTAGCTGTGAACGAGCTTTCTGTGTCATGTTTAATTGAAGATCACATTCCAGTGCTTCCAGAATACCTGCAAGATTCTTTCCGAGTAGACAAATATGTATTCCAACAGGAGTGGAGGAGCTGTGCTTTTTTTCCTGTTATAATTCTACACTTCATGTGGCTAACATTGTAAAACAGAAAGAAGTGCTGTATGCAAACAAAAAAATTAACATTTAAGTACATGCTGCGGCATCATTAACACCTACAAGATTTAGTGAATGAGAGCACAAAAAGAATACACTGCAAGTTCATTTTTGGACATAACACAAGCTTAAATATTTTTTTATTGTTTCTGATGTATTAGAGCCATTATCAATTGTGATCCCTGAAGTCATAAAGAGGAATGTTATAATTCTACAAAGCAGGAATGAACACTTCAGTTTTCTGTTCAGTTTTATATCAAAGTATAAAAATGTATCAGTATCTTTGTTGTGAATTATAAATCTGTTTATCATTGCACTTTTTTAAAAAAATGAGACATCAGAAATAGCATGATAGAGTA
Organism: Charina bottae; assembly: GCA_023362775.1. NCBI lineage: Eukaryota > Metazoa > Chordata > Lepidosauria > Squamata > Charinaidae > Charina > Charina bottae. Next base: position 55,395,235 of record JALMGJ010000006.1, read on the forward strand.
ATAAATGGCTCTCTCTCTCTCTCTCTCTCTCTCTCTCTCTCTCTCTCTCTCTCTGATCACTTTCTGTAATTTCTTTCCACAGAGTTCAATAAACGCATTCTGACTCTCCTGTAAGAGATAATGAGCCCAACCTTACATTGTTTTGTTCTCTGTTTTTGTTTGACTTTGGCCAAATGGGCATGAGCAATATTGTCATGATGAGTTTGAAGGAAGTTGTCATTGTATAAGTCAGCTATCAAATTATTATCTCCTTGAAATGCTAAACCTCTTGAAGCAAGTTATAATATCCAACCATCTTTTAAATATTTCTTTCCATTTTTTGCTTTCGTTATATTAGTGTCCCCCAGACAGTGATTAGTGCAACTCTGACACTGACAGTAGCAACATTTTTGCTCTGTGCTCTTTTTATGTTCAGGAAATTTGCTATATAGCTTACCCTATTTCTTCAAAAACCCTTCATGTTTTGCCAGCATACTGCATTGTTTTTTGTCTCTGTTAAAAGATAACCAACATGGAAAACAGTACAGAGTTTATTTGGTAGAACTCAGAGCAACTCAATCTTTTGGTATATATTTTCTATTGGAAACCTTATGTTTTAGAAGAAATTCAAAAAACGTATGTCTACAAGCATCTTTTAAAACTGACATTGCTAACTTCTGCATTTCTTCAAATATCAGGATACCAGGGAAAATCATATTTGTTGAATAGAATCAGTTATCAGGTTAGTCTGACAGTATAGATTAGCCTACTCCAAGTGACTAATAGACCCTGATGGTTTACAGAAGTAGCTTAGTGCAGTTCAACCAAGGCCTTGGTAACCACATGGAATGGGCAGGTGTTGAGGACAGGATTTTGGATTGTATTGCTCCTGTTTGGCTTCTCCCCATTCTCAACCCTGAGGGGCACCTTCCTTGGTATTTCAAACAGCTCTGGAGATGAAATGACAAAAGAGACGGCTCCAGTACTGTTGGAGGATGACGAAGAGTGAATCCAACCAAGCGACCCGTATTGGTGATTACATAGTGGCAATAAGAGTAGCAAAACATCTTCATTTTTCTGCTCTTGTGTCCAGAGTTAGCCAGAAGATGATCTTGTCCACTCTCTGTTGGGGATGGAGGAGTCCCAGGAATATCTTCAAGGCTGCTGTAAGGAATACTCTAGGCACCTGTCAGATAAAGCTTCTTGGACCTGCCCAGAGTGAGTCTCTGACTGGGCGAGTACATGTGAGTTGTCCTTTTTTTCTGGGAGGTATTTAATCCTGAAACTCTTGAAGAAAGGGACAGATCCTTGGGATTACTAACCTGGTGACCTGTCCTTTAGATCCAGGCCCTTCCTGGCTAGTTAACACTGTCTGCAAGATGATATGTGATTGAGTCCATGTGGCAGTTAATGCATCCTTGAGTGTAGGAATGATTTCAGACTTCCTTTTCCCCCTTCGCTGGAGGAAGAGTATTTGGGTATTTTTTTCAGCCAGCTTTCAGACCAGGAATAGCATGATTACATTTGTTGTTGACTCTAGCATAATCAGGGCAGTAGAGATGCAACTGTCCTGGTTTTCCTTGACCTGTCACTGACTTTTAGTGCAATAGCTGTTGGGGTCTGGATGGGGAGGAAAAGGCTTAAACTCAAGCCTGAGAATCTGGCTGTGTGTGATTTGGGTTTTCCTAGTAGCAAGGACTTTCTGTCTTTAGTTCTGAATGGGGTAGCATTCCTCTAGGCAGAACTAGTGCATAATTTGGGGTCTTCCTAGACTGACAGCTCCTGCATGAAGAGAATGTGGCATCTGTGGCCTGGAATTCATCTGATACACCAATTATACTCTTTCCTGGACCAGGAATCCTTTCTCACAGTCACTCATGCCTTACTCACCTCATATGTAGACTACAGCAATGCACTATACATGGGAATGTGCTTAAAAACCACTCAGAAGCTGCAGCTGGTCCAGAATGTGGTAGGATAAGCAGTTATGGGCTTACCTCAGTCTCTTCATGTATCATATCTACTGCATGAGCTGCACTGGTCTCCAGTAAGCTTCTGGTGCAATTCAAAGTGCTGGTTGTAACCTATGAAGCCCTTCATGGCATAAGCCTAGCTTTTTCCCATTGTTTCTGCTTGTCCAGTAAGATCTGATAGAGTGGGCATGCTCCATCTCCCCCTTTAAAAGAGATTTGAGTGGCCCCACCCTGTCATCTTTTAAACAGCCTGGAGACCTGGCTTCTTCTGAGGCACTAGCTTAGGAAGTGCATTCTGCTGTGGTAATTCTATTAAGGTGATTGAGTTGGGTGATCTACAATTTTGATTGATGGATGGATGGATAAATAGGTCTAGGAGCCAGTTTGGTCTGCTGGTAAAGGTGCTCAGATAGAAACCAGGAGCCTGTGAGTTCTAGTCCCGCCTTAGGCATGAAAGCCGGCTGGGTGACCTTGGGCCAGTCACTCTCTCTCAGCCCAACTCACCTCACAGGGTTGTTGTTGTGGGGAAAATAGGAGGAGGAAGGAGTATTAGGTATGTTCGCTGCCTTGAGTTACTTATAAAAATAATAAAGGCGGGATAAAAATGAATGAATGAATGAATGAATGAATGAATGAATGAAAGAAAGAAAGAAAGAAAGAAAGAAAGAAAGAAAGAAAGAAAGAAAGAAAGAAAGAAAGAAAGCTGTGCTGGGTTTTTTGCAAATCTTTTGAACATGTTAGAGGCAGTGATAGTGATGTTACCTGACTAGATTTTGAAAGCCTTGGATTAGAGTCACATGATGCACCTGGCAGGGGCTTTTCATCATCAGTTACTTTAATCAAAGATGTAATCTCTACATCTTGCTTTTCTTACTTTACTGCTTCCTTATTGCCTGGCCCAGACTACAGAAAGGCCTTGTCTGTTTAAAAAACTGGAGCACTGTTTGCTATCCTTTAGTTGAGTATCTTTTGTTTTGTCTTCTTATGATTCTGGCTGCCTGATTTGCACTTACAGCCAGACACTGAGAGCAAGAATGAAGAACATTTCTTTGTCCCTTGGATGTGGTTTGTTGTCCTCCTCCTCCTCTCTCCATATGCTCCATTAAGGACTCTGGGACTCTTAGTTCTTAAGAAAACATGTCACATAGGAAAGTACAAATTCCTCTGTCCCTCAAACTACAAGTCCAAGGATTAATTGCACAGACATATTCTGTGTAAAGTATCAGACACCAGATCATTGTTGAGCATCTCTATTGGTTAGGGAGAGAAAACAGAAAATGTCAGACCTCCCCCTAAAGGAAAGAACTGATTTCTCTGGACTAACTCATTAAGATGACATCTTCTACTATAGAAAAACAATACTCTTGCGGCGGCAGCCTTTTCTGTCTTATATTATCTGAGTAAAGTTCTTTTGCCTGAATGCCACCATAATTTTAATTTCCTAACTTCTGTCTTAGGGACACTTTGTAATTACACTGTTGGCAAACCAGTTTGCTGCCAAAATATACAACCCAACTCTAAAAGAGACACTAAATCATCCATATTTTTTTGAAGGAATTTTGTAATAGCTATGATCCCCATTTAAAAAAAAACAAACAAACATAGATCTTTGACAGTAGAGATCTATGTTTGTTTGGTTTTTTAAAATGTATACAGTATAAATAGTACAGTCATTAACAGGAAAGAAATAATTTATTTTCAGTGACAGAAACTAATTCATCTGCTTTGGAAACATAAACATCCCTTGGAGATTAATATGGTCAAGACAAGGCCAAATATTTGCCCTCTCTAATTCACTATTCCCACCAGCAGTTCCTATCTGGTAGTAGTAATTATAATAGTAAAATATTAGACTCTGAATGGAAGAATATTCTGTCTGTATTCTATTTTTTTATTTAAAAAAGCAAGCTGAATATGCTGAATATGCAAGTCTTGTTAAGGATGAGAGGATATATTCACTGAAACTGATAAGATTTAGAATGCGTTCTATCATTTGCTTTTCTATACATGCTTGAGAATGTCAGGAACTTTATAAATACAGAAAGCTTAAGGATTTGGAGTACCTTAAAGCTTCCCAGGTTCATTGGTTCATGACCCAAAAGGAATAAATAGTCAGAGATAAATATAATGAAGTCAGGATTTTTTTTTAAAAAAAAATAAAGTTGCCTTCAAATCAAGGTTCTTGTTGTTTTTTGGCAACAGTATGGGGGTGATTTCCCATTACCTTCTGGGATTTTTTTCAACTGCCCAATCTAGCCGATATTTATTATTGATTTCAGGAAGGTTTTCATGAGCATTATAACTATATTTAGCTTTCCCTTGTATTGTATTCTAAGTTGTCCTTCATATAGCGGAGAAGAGCTCAAGTTACAAAGTGGTAAGTTTTCATGAGAAGACATCCACAGGTGGAAACTCAGAACAGCTAGTTCTGGTGAAGACAGCTGTGTATGGAAGCCACATCTTTTGGGGCTAATTTATTCCAAGGTCTCTTGATCTTAACTGGGTTTAAATGAGAGCTGAATTTGGAACTATTTTCCAGCAGCTACAAACCCTGCCCCTTGTGACATAGCATCAAATGAATTGTCTAGGTGCACTTTGCCTTTCCTTCTTGCCTTCCATTTTATTTATTTATTTATTTTTAAGATTTCTAAGGCTGCCCAACTCAAACAAGGTGGCATACAACATAAAAACAAACAATAAAGAAAAAAATCCCACCATTTAGCAATAAACAAATACAAAATATAAATACAAAATATAAAATGGTGACCAAGCACATAACTAAACAACCATAAGGGGCCTCCCACTTGACTGAATTTTCAGATTCACTTAGGTTCTTTCTCTCTTCACCACCTTCCCTGAGGCAGAAGCTACATCCTTTTTCTAGATTCACTGCTTTGCTTTGGATTCTTCTCTCATGCCAGTACCTTCCCCCCACCCCAATCCAACTTGCCTCCAGTGGGGCAAACCATGAGCAGATTTGCCAACTGTTCCACATATTAATCCTGTTTCAAAGCAAATGAAAAGAGATGAGTGGGACCCTAGTGCATTATTCTACTTTTTAGGTCAATTGATTGTTTGGGCAAGATACCTTGGTTTAGTTTTCTAACATGCACCTTTATTCAGAATTATTTTCCCATATATTCAGGAAGGGGGAGGTGTGGATTGCCCAGGTAAATTCATGTAAGATAGCCCCAGAAAGAAGGAGCTAAATACAACGTATTTTAAGAAATAAAATACGTTAAATGGGTTAAATGTAGTAAATAAATCGATGAACACATAAACTGTTCTCATCTGATACTGTATATTACATTTCATATGTATAGAACATAATAAGCTAGTATGGTCCAAGGATGCATGTGAAGCAGCTATGCGATTTCATTCATGATTTTTTTCTGGCAGCTTCAGTCCTTTCCTGGATGTTCCTTTTTTTCTTTTAACCAACGAAAAGAGGGAAAGAGTGACAGCAAGACAATATCTTTTTCAGTGGCATCTGTGGAGGGAGTCAAAACAGGCATGATGGCAGACTTCCGGTGGGGACATGGCGGACTGAACAGCTGTGCCCGTGGGCTCAGTGGGCAGAACTGATAACGCAGCAGTTTTTTCGGGCTCAGGCGGGTTTTTCCTGAAGCCCAGGAGTGTTTTTCCAGAAAAAGGAAAACACCTGGAATCACCTGGAATTCGGACAGCTGCTTGCAGCCAGAAGATTGCAAACAGCGTTCGCGCTCAACTGGTAAGAGCTAGCCGGGAGGCTGGGACATCACCATTCCAAGCCACGCTGAAGCCTTAAAGGGACACTAAGACCAGCCACCTCATTTCTAAATCACCCAATTTATATTTCTTTTTAAAGTATGCGTACCCTAAGAGAGGCTTTCTATAGCAAGGAGAAGCGTGTTTTCTTGGTGCTCATCATTATTTTTGGGATCAATTTTTTTAAAAATTATTTTTAAGTTCTGGACTTTGTTTTCCATCCAAATATTAAGGAGGATTGAGAGTAAATAATTGTCTCCATGTTATTATTTTTGTACTAAATTTGAAGATATTAGCATTTTCCTACACGTTGAATTGGCTGTTTTGAACTTTCAGTTTTCTGCTTCTACTTTCCCTGGGGAAACTGTCTGCATATCTCACTTTCGCTTGTGTAAACACATTTCGGAATTCTTTCATATCTTCGACTTTTGCTGGTTAAACTTCTAGGGGGCGCCATAATCTACTGCTTGAGACATGGAGGATTTTAAACAGACTTTCTCTGACATCCACCAAGATTTTAAATAGTTTCTTTCTGATTCCTACCAAGTTTTTATGCAAGGCATTCAGGACATTGTGGAAAATATGAGGTCTGAAATGTGTCATCTGGTTGGGGATGTCGTGGATGAAACTGAGGAATTTAACAGCAACGGAAATGTCTCTTCTAAGAGTGAGATCAGGACTTCTGTTGAAATGCTGGATGAAGATTGGATAGTTGAGTTGAAGAAATTAAAGGGAGAGATCAAGTTGCAAGCCATAAGTGAAATTGATCTTCTGATGGAATGCCATGGAAAAGAAGGGGTTATTATGTATGGGAGGTCTCCTGAAGAGAAGTTGGAGTTTTTGAGGGGGGCAGTTGGGCTGTTCGATTTTTTTAAGAAAAAAGCTCTGTGCACATTGTGGGGATATGTAACTGCTCTGGTTTATTTTGAAATGGGATAAGGGTTTAAGAATATTTATCTGGATTGCTTTTAGGGTTTGGCTGATTTCATTTATCTTTAACAATTTGGATTAAGTTTATTAAGGTATAATAAAATAATAATAAATGTCTGGTTTTGGGTTTAATATGATTAAGATTATTAAAATTGTATTAAGTGCAATGGCAGACAATTTATATGTTTTTTGTTTGATCTTTATTATAGTAGACAGGAATGTATAGAATAGTAGTAGGAAGGAAATAATTAAATAAATGTTATCTTTGTGGGGGGAGTTGATTACGAGGTTTATATATATTTTTTTCTTTTAATATAAGGGGAGGGAGCGACTGTATTTAGTGATTTTTATAATGTGCCAAAGGAATGATTTATAGAAATAATGTGATTTTGGTTTAATATAGAGTAAGGGATTAATTATGGAAAATTGTTGTATATCCTTGCTGTTAAAAGTTGGAAATCACCTCTTTTTGTAATTTTGAAAATTTTTCTCTTGTGTTTCTATACCTTTTTTGGTTTTTTTCTTTTTTTTCTTTGTAGTTTTTTGTTTTTCTGTAGCTTTTATCTTTGCTTGAAACTTAATAAAATTCTTATTAAAAAAAACACAGGCAAGATGGCAGATGCAGTACTGCAATCCAAATGCCACCCCTTTTTGTACATACATTGACATTGCACACACATACAAAGGGGTGACCTTGAATCACAAAGCCATATCTGTCACTTTGCCTTTTTGATCACACATATCCCTTTGCATATGCCACTGGTCTTTTTATTGGCTGATCTGGAATTATCCATTTGGAAGCCTCTCAGGTGATACCATTGATTCATCTAGTTCAGGGCTTTCCAAAGTTTTCCCACGACGACACACCAACCACCGTTGGTGTGTCGCCGCGGGAAAACCCAGAAGTGCCGCCATTGCAGCAGCGTGCAAAAACCTGGAAGCGCTGCTGCCGCTTTCGGTTTTTGCGCGCCGCCGTTGGTGTGTCGCCGCGGGAAAACCCGGAAGTGTTGATGATGATCAGCACTTCCGGGTTGTGTGGCGACACACCAGACTGTGTGTGGCGACACACTTTTGTGTCGTGACACACAGTTTGGAAAGCTCTGATCTAGTTCAATGCTATTGTTATCAGTCTATTCTAGTTTGCTGTTGTTTAGATCTGTGTGAGAGACACTATTGGAAGCAGGCAAGGAAGGAGGAATTCAGTTTATGTGAGAATAGACAAGACAGTCCAGTGTCCTTCCAGCATGTGAAGGAAGTGTTTCAAAGAGATTGTACCTTAATTGGTTCACTATAAGCCTTCCTGGGTATTTACACCTACAGCTTTCAAATGTTTTCATATGTTTTTACCTCTGACTGTCATTAAAAATGCCTCTCTGAAATCACTTCTCACTTCTTTGCTTTGCCAGCTTGTCACTATGGGAGCTAGAACTCCTGCAATAAAGGCAAATATTTGGGAATGCTAGCTCCAGATGTATAGCTTCCAAAAGTCTGGAGAGCACTGAGGTTGGGAAGATTGGTCTGTGCTAATTTCAGAGGCGCTCTAAGGTTTCGGCTAAAAACCTTTCTCAACCTAGTCTGGAATTGACAGGGGGGTGAACCTAGAGCCTTTCTGCATGAAATCTGATGCTCTATGTTGGGCATGATGAATTCCAGAGCACTACTGAATAGAGGCATAGGATAGGGGATTGGGGCCATACACTTATCAGTTGCTGCTGCCATGAAATATGTGAGGTGGTGAAAGTGTGCATTACCTGAATTGCAAAACCAAGAGTAGAAGTTCTGTTGGAGCCAACTTAGAGATGGTGCCAAACAAATTGCATAATTAATTTGTTGTTGTTGTTCAGTCATTTAGTCGTGTCCGACTCTTCATGACCTCATGGACCATAGCACGCCAGGCCTTCCTGTCCTCCACTGTCTCTCGGAGTTTACTCAAATTCATGTTCATTACATCGGTGATGCTATCTAACCATCTCATCCTCTGTCATCCCCTTCTCCTTTTGCCTTCAGTCTTTCCCAGCATCAGGGTCTTTTCCAGTGAGTCCTCTCTTCGCATTAGGTGGCCAAAGTATTTGAGCTTCAGCTTCATTATCTGTCCTTCCAATGAGCAGTCAGGGTTGATTTCCTTTAGGATTGACTGGTTTGACCTCCTTGCAGTCCAAGGGACTCTCAAGAGTCTTCTCCAGCACCACAGTTCGAAAGCATCAATTCTTTGGCGCTCAGCCTTCCTTATGGTCCAACTCTCACAGCCATACATTACTACTGGAAAAACCATAGCTTTAACTATACGGACCTTTGTCGGCAAGGTGATGTCTCTGCTTTTTAATATGCTGTCTAGGTTTGCCATAGCTTTCCTCCCAAGGAGCAAGCGTCTTTTAATTTCATGGCTGCAGTCACCGTCTGCGGTGATCTTGGAGCCCAAGAAAATAAAATCTGTCACTGCTTCCATTTCTTCCCCTTATATTTATATAATTAATATATTATATTTATATTGTATATATAATATATATATATATATATATATATATATATATATATAATATATATAATAAATTATATAATTAATAGGGTGAAATAATTTCTGAACCTCTAATATAAAGAGCTTCATATGACATTTTAAAAAGTCTATAAACCCTTGAGTTTTAATGTCTTCTTTTAAAAAGTATATCTCCTTAATTGGAAGAATAACTACAAAACTCATGTAATGCAAATTCTCTCCAGTGAGCTTAAACAATGCATAATACCCTCATACCTCAAGTTTTTAAATGCCAATGGATGGTGTTATTTGTAAGTTAATTCACAGTTATATCCTCAAATGTCATAACCCTCCTGCTGTGTGACACTTTGGCTTCTTTCAAATCCAATAAGCTTTTCTCAGATAAATATCATCTTATAAATTATAAATTTTGCCATCAGCTGATCAGCACAATTTTTATTGCTTCCTACTGTTGGTCAAGGATATATTTTTAAACAGGGCAAATAGTATTTAAAATAATAAAGCAGCTTTGTATCTAACCCTGGGCATAAATCAATTTCCTACCATTATATCATATTCAAGGACAGATTCAATAATCAGCAGAGATGGAACAAGCCTTCAGTTCCTGATCAATTTCTGTTCTATGTCACTTTCACATTGTTTTAGCCATAATTTGTTCTATTTCCATATCTATTTTTAAAGTGTCAAAATAATATTGAGATACATATTATAATAGCAATTAAATATTTATTTTCTCTAAAACTTCATGTTTAATTTTTCATTTTTTATAAATGTAGCTTGTGGAAAACTGAATTGCCAAATCTGTTGAACAGTTACAGCTAAAGATCAGAACATTATGTACAAGAAAGAATAAAGATCAGACTTGTCAAATATTCCACGGCAAAGACCAAGGAATTGGTGAGTAGACCAGTTCCTTGAAACCTCTCCAGATAAGGAGAGGATGGTAGATTGCCCACATTTGCTTCAGACAGCTTCTCCTCATGAGACCACAGGACAGTGGTTTTCTATGGGTTCTATGGGTTTGAGCACCAGGACACGATGTGTTCAGCCATCTTGCTCGCAAAAACGGCGGAGACTTTTAAAGGATGCTAAGTTCGCAAACCTCACTTTCTAATCACTTTTGGAAATTGCCTATTAACTATTCTAAAGCTATTAGAGACCTTCAGAATGTCAGGTTTGAAAAGTCTTCATTGGTTGAGTTTTATCTTCAACTTTGAACAAAATAAAAAATTGATTACAAGCTTAAGAACTTAAATAATTTGAAATAGATAGCAAAAAGCTAAATAAGATTTTGATCTAAGAAAATTATCAAAGGTACCAATCGAAGAGAATATTTGTAGCTCAGGGTTGAACTGTGGAGTCCTTGGTGCTCTCTGAGCCTTGTTGTTTTCTTGCAGACATTTCATTGCCAGGCTATTTATCAAAGGATATGGGATGAAGGGATACAGTATCTTTTTAACCTTATAGGGGATGAAGAGTTGTTAAATGTGTTTATACTTGTTGTGACGAAGGTTGGAAGTAACTTCTTTACATATTTCTTTTCTTTTTCTTTATTATATTCTCTCTTCTTTTTCTTCTTTCTTTTTCTTTCTTATTATTTCTTTCCATTCTCTTATCTTTCTCCAAATTTAGTTACTAAGTTGCATTAGTTTTTAACTATTGTAATTAAAATTCTTAATAAAATTATATATTTTTTAAAAAGGAACCACCAAGGAGGAAACTACACCCCCACCAAATCATGCAGGGCAAGCTAATGAATATAAACAGGGAGCAAACCCCACACTTACTCGCACTGATGATGTTATCTAGTTGGGTAATGAAACGTCTGCAAATAAAACAACCAAGCTCAGAGAGCACCAAGAACTCCATAATACAAATAATATACTTTTCCTAATATATACAGTATGAAATAAAAAAAATTGTTTGTTTTCAGACAGATTGTTGGAAAAATCAGAGACAAGTTGCAGTCTCAATTGAAGTAAATTGTAGAGGAATAAATGGTTTTACAGTAGATACTTCAGTACTGTCTGAAAATGCAGCTTAAAAAGAGTACAAAAGAGGAAACACAATCACTTAAAAGGAGCATATACTGGTGCAAATTATTGATATGAATTTAGAAATAATTACTATAACTTAAAGAGAAATACATCAACAGACTGTGACAAGATCATCCATCCCAAGGTGCTACATTATGGTGGACAACTTCAAGACACCTGCTTTCTCTTCTGTATAAGATTCCTTATCTTTAAATATGGTAGAAGAAGATCCATGTTAGTCTATGGTAATTTAAAAAAAATCTGGAGTCTAGTACCTTTCCAACTAACAAATTTTATAAAAAGTCATATATATTTTTTCCTGCTGTATGTTGTGAACTGCCCAGAGTCCCTCCTTGAGGGGGAGATGGGCGGTTATAGAAATTCAATAAATAAATAAATAAATAAGCAATATTCTAAAAAAAAAACCTTGAGGAATACTTAGTGGGAAGAAATCAGCATTCCTTTCTCTCTTCCTAAGTACTTATCAAAGCTTTCATAACCTTTCAAAGCTGGAAGAAGCCCCCCAAAAGGGGGGAAAACCCACCAAGTTCTTTTCTCCTTTTAATAGCTTCCCAGATATTGATTATAACCTCATTAAATATGTCACATTGGGCCTCCTCTGGAGATCAGCAGCTAACTCTAACCTTCAGCGCTCAAGCTGAGACTTTCAAAGATTGCTTCAGTCAGAAGTTATCCATATATGGTTTGAAGGATTTTTGCTAAGAATAACAGCAACAACATATGAGGTTTAAGCTGAGAGTAAAGACAAAGGGAACGAAATAATAAATCAATAAAGATGGTGGCTTGCCGGAATAACAAGTGAGCCTTTGCCTTATTTTAAGAATTCTAATATTTTCCTGATCCTCCTCTTCCTTATCTCAGTGCAGGAAAATTTGACCCATGTCCTTGTCACCTCTTGGATTAATTCACAGCTTTCCAAACTGTGTGTCGCAACACAAAAGTGTGTCACCTGCGGGGCCCAGGTGTGTCACATCAAAACCCAGAAGCGCTGATGGCGCGCAGCCGCCGCACACACGGCAGCGGCGGCAGGCCATCAGCGCTTCCGGGTTTTCACACGGCACACAAGCACACTGCTGCTGCCACCGCTGCAGCGCACAAAAACCGAAAGCAGCAGCGGCGCTTCTGGGTTTTTGCGCGCTGCCACAGCAGCGGTGCCTCCAGGTTTTCTCGCACACCACCGTTGGTGTGTCGCTGTGGGAAAACTTTGGAAAGCCCTGGATTAATTATTATAACACTGTCTACTTGAGACTACCTTGAACAGCTTTCAAATGTTACATTTCGTTCTAAATGTAACAGATAGGAGTTTGACTGGCTCTAAAAGATCAAGGTACTATATATAACACCACTCTTAGTCCAACTGCATTGGATGCCAATTCTCTTCTGGGAGAAAAATACTGATTGTGACTTTTAAAGCTCTAAACTGCTTGGGATTAAAGCACCTAAAAGTGAATCTGTTCCCATCTGGATCTGCCCAGTTTATAACAGAGATTACCAGATTAGCAGAGAAACCAGATTAGCATTCAGAAAAAAGTGGACTTTTTTGTTGTCCCACTTGATGTTGTTTCTGTTTTTTTACTGCTTGTCACTTGTCTAGCTCCAGTTTTGAGAGGAATTGTGAACTCCTAACATTTTTCCTCTGAGTTTTGTTGACTTTATTCAGATGTTCTTTAAATAACTTTTCTGATGGATGTTTTAAATTTATATGTTGTATTTTTTAAAAAATATATATCTTAATGGTAGTTCTATCCCTGGCAGAAATTCAAGAACAACCTGTTAGCATCAGAGCAATGATGATACCATAGGAAAGAAAAGAAAAGAAAAGAAAAGAAAAGAAAAGAAAAGAAAAGAAAAGAAAAGAAAAGAAAAGAAAAGAAAAGGAGGTTCTACTTTGATGTCAAAGAAAATGAAGGGAAGGTAGTGAAGGTATACATGTGTGCAAACATCTGGGAAAACAAAGGACTAGTGAGGAGGGAACAGTCCCTAAAAAGAAAAGGCAGGCACAGGTAGACTGGTCCAGACAGGACCCAGCTAGCAAAGCTTGCCATTCCCACAGGGTTGGGAAGGGCAAGAAGCAAAGGAACCACTCTGCAGATCTTGTGGTCTGCAGCTAAGTCCCATTGTCAACCCACTGCAGTCTGGGTTGGAATTTCGGAAGCTAGCATAAGAAACAGCCAGGAGCAGAATGGGAGACAAATAGCTGAGGCGCTTTGCACTTTCTGTAAGGTTTCCATGAAAGTTTCTCTACCTTTTTATACCATGTTGTTGACTGGCCTTGCCATTATATATAAAATAGACATTTTTATAGGAACTTCCCTATACATTTTCTTCACTAAATTAAAACACTGTGGTATTATATGCAGTTTGGGGAGGTTAATGTATGCATTTTCTATAGCTGCTATATAGCAAGGTGAAAGACTATTGGTTTAAACTGCATTACAGATCATATGTAAACTTGGGGAGCTTGAACTGTGTTGGTTTTTCACATTAAAATGTGAATTAAACTAATTTTCCACCCGTTCCTAGTCAGCAGTGATTCACAAACAGAAATTAATTCTACTTATTTTGCCTGCATATTTATTTATTTATTTACATTTATAGTTCAGATTTCTAAGCCCACCCTTATTTTAAATTATATATACCATACTTCAGTATTGCTCTTCCCAAGGCAGCTAACAAGAAAATAATACATTCACAAAATCAGATATCACATTATTAAAAAACAGGGGCATAAAAGCAACAGCTGCTAAAAACAAGAAAGCACAGCTGCTAGAGAGATAAAGAAAAAAACCCTGGAAGCTTAGCCAGAACTTTAAAGCCCTCAAATATAATAATCATGATGATGATTTAAAAAAACACCCTTCATCAAAAAGTCCATAAAGATGTCACCACGTTAGTATCCCTGAGTAAGAATATTCCAAAGATAGGACACCACATCTTAAACAGGTTTTATATTCAGTTGTCATCAACCTAAACTAAGAAATGAAGGCATTTGCTCAAAGTGTCTAATGAAGATCCAGTTGTGTTCCAGATGTCACTTAAACCAACATAAATATTCTATATAAATATTATGCTTGTTTAGATATCCTTGATCCATCCATTGAGCATCATGCCAATCCTTGATTTGCTCTCTATTGTGCACAAGATTCAGATCTTGGCTTTGAAGTCTTGCACTCATGTAATAGAACTTAGCTAATCTCAGAGAAGCTAAGCAGGACTGGACCTAGTTAATATTTGGATGGGAAACTAGGAAATGGTACTAGGAAATCCCGGGATATTGGCCAGACTAGAAAATAAACAAACAAATAAAAATTCCTTAAGGAAGGCAATGACAAACCACTACAGGGATATCTCCATATAGTCCCCAGGAGTTGAACTCAGCTTACTCTACATCTATCTGTTTCTCAGGACCAATGGAGCTTGGGTCAGAAGCTTGAAACTTAGTTTCAAAAACTGGGAAATTGTGCTGTTTTAATAAACACCTCTCCATTTGAGAGTGGTTGTTGTATGTTATTGCTGTTACTTCCATTTGTTGACATTTTCCTCCCCAGCCCTCCATCCCAGCATATCTACATACAGTATTATTCTTACAAATACTGGACTGATTTTGGAGGAGAGCTGAAGTCTTTTTTCTACTGCATTGCTCGACTAACATTGGTATTGACTGGACTGTCTGATGTATATGTAAAAATCTTGATATATTATTAGTAAAGTAAATACCTATCAAATTATCTCCAGAATTTCTATCCCCTTGTATTTTAGAACAAGGTATCACAGGTTTGAAACAAAATCAACATTGTTTCTATTTATTTATTTATTTATTTATTTATTTATTTATTTATTTATTTTCCCACCTTTCTTATTTTTATAAATAACTCAAGGCAGCAAACATACCTAATACTCCTTCCTCCTCCTATTTTCCCCATATACTGAAGATATGAGTCCAAAGATAATT
Organism: Charina bottae; assembly: GCA_023362775.1. Lineage (NCBI taxonomy): Eukaryota > Metazoa > Chordata > Lepidosauria > Squamata > Charinaidae > Charina > Charina bottae. Next base: position 55,410,367 of record JALMGJ010000006.1, read on the forward strand.
AACTTATACATGAAGAATAATTAAAGATCCATTCTTCTTAATATTTACAAGTCTGATTATTTTATTTCAGAGTTGATAAGCAAAATGGTTTTAGGGAAAGAAATAAAAAACCCTAAGACGTAAATGCTAAACACAGAATTCAGCCAATTAGTCATTTAATCACTTAAAAGAATGGAAAATGCATTAGTTTGACATGAATATGTATAGCTTTGCTACATTACTGTTATGCAAAATTACCTAGTTGAATTCATCTAGAAATATATTCCATTACATATTCAGAAAACACTCACCTGTCTCTGATGTTTTTTGAAACAATGTAAAAAATGAAAGAGAAGGTCAGCATTAAAACAAACCTGAATGCACATGGACCATTCATTTATCCCTACTAAAATATAAGATGAATTGATCAGAAATGGAGATTAACAAGTTGGGTTGTGCATGTTTCAACAATTCTTTAGAAAACTGCTTTGGACCTCATCTGAGTAGAGGCATAGCACTTCTCCACTGTCCATTGTTGTTTATTCATTCAGTCGCTTCCGACTTTTCGTGACTTCATGGACCAGCCCATGCCAGAGCTTCCTGTCGGCCGTCACCATCCCCAGCTCCCCCACGGTTGAGTCCGTCACCTCCAGAATATCATCCATCCATCTTGCCCTTGGTCGGCCCCTCTTCCTTTTGCCTTCCACTTTCCCTAGCATCAGCTTCTTCTCCAGGGTATCCTGTCTTCTCATTATGTGGCCAAAGTACTTCAGTTTTGCCTTTAATATCATTCCCTCAAGTGAGCAGTCTGGCTTTATTTCCTGGAGTACGGGCTGGTTTGATCTTCTTGCAGTCCAAGGCACTCTCAGAATTTTCCTCCAACACCACAGTTCAAAAGCATCTATCTTCCTTCGCTCAGCCTTCCTTATGGCCCAGCTCTCACAGCCATAGGTTACTACAGGGAATACCATTGCTTTAACTATGCGGACCTTTGTTGTCAGTGTGATGTCTCTGCTCTTAACTATTTTATCAAGATTTGCCATTGCTCTCCTCCCAAGAAGTAGACGTCTTCTGATTTCCTGGCTGCAGTCAGTGTCTGCAGTAATCTTTGCACCTAGACCACTGTACATTAGAACAGCCCAATCTTCAACAGTGTCCACAGAATATGGTAGAAGAAGTCAAGATGGCAGCCAGAATCAAAGTACCACCCATTTTTATGTGCATGCATATAAAAAACAGGCAGAGCTTCATAGCCACCAACTTGATGTTGTTTTGACCAACCTCTGTGGACACCCCTGCCATTTTGCCAATCTTTCCAAGATGTTGCACAACTCCAAAAAATGTTTCTGCTACTTTGAGGAGTCCTCTCATAAAAGTTAATGCAGCTCTTGATGCAATTATGCTTCTTTTTTCCAAGCTTGAACATAAGCCTGAGCAAAGTAAAGCTGTTTTAAGGAATAGTAGAGAGGCTCCAGTGCTTCTTCCAAGTCATTTTTGAAGCATGTACAGCCCTATTAATAGCACAAAGTGGCACTCAATATAAAAGCTCAAGATGTTTGGAAAGTTCCCTTCTTCAAAGGAACCAACATGACTTTTATATTTATAAAATATATTACCTAAGACCTACAGGTTAGGGGTGATAAGAAGAGTTGTCAAAAACATATAAATCACAGCAGTTTAGGGAAGGTGGATGTTAGAGAACCAAAAGTCAGCTTGAAACGGCCTGAACTCTGAATTTGTTCTGCTAACTCTAAAGTCCTATTTCACAGCTCTGTTTGTGATTAAACATTAAGTCCCAGATCAGAATAGGAGCTGAGAATTTTATTCCTGGGAATTAAGCCTTCTGAGAGTGGGACTGAGGCTAGATCAAATCAAGTGGTAGAGTTTCCTGTATTTAAGTAGCCCAAAATAGAGAAACAAGAAGTAATCAACTTCTCTATGTCAGGTTTCTCCTTTTCACATGACAGCAATTTATCATACAGCAATGTTTTCCCTGAGCAGAGATTCATTGAGACACCGTTCATCACCTTTTTCTCATAATGTTCCACAGTACAGTACATGAAGCATAATTGCCAATTATTAGTTACTTTATGCAATTAAAGTACTATCTATTTTTACTCACAGAAGGGCCTCATCTTGATTTCAGACACCAACCTTCTCTGATAGGCAAATGAAGGGTAAATATTCTGTGTGAATACCTTTAAATTTCAGATTTAGTTTGTTACAGCAAGTTTCCTTCACTTGAATATATGGTAGGACAGGGATGTCTGCAGGGTGTGGTCAGAAAGGTCTAGATTAGGGTAGCAACAGTGCATCGAAGCTCTGCCTGTTTGTCACATGTGCACAAAAAAAACAGGCAGAGCTTTGATCACACCCATCGTGTCCTCCATCTTGAATTTTTTGACCATACCCTGTATATCCTCTTGTAGCAGGATCTGTCTTGAAGATCTGACTATAAGTTAAATAAATACTTACTAGGAAGCTCAGTGAAGTGAAGCATGCATAATATTTGAAAGTAGAGCAAATAGCTTCTTCCTGTTTTTAGCAATTTGATCTGACATGTTTTTGTAACCATCATAAACAGCAACCAAGTTCTAAGCTCTTGCAGAGCAAGGGGAATATTTAGAAGGGAAATATTTATGCATAAAGCAGTATGGATGACATGATAAAAACATATACTTATAAGGATCTGATTTACATATTTTCTCAACGCTGCAGCCATTATAAGAAATTCACAATCCTTGCAGAACTGCCTTCCAAAAAGAGCAAATGATATAATCTCATATAATAAAAAATGTTTTTAAAGAAACATGTAAGTTTAAAATGCTGAGGATAACACCTGTACAAAACAACTCTCAGCCCCCCATCTCATCCTTGTGTATTCTTCTTATAAGTTTGTTGTTATTTTTCATTTTCGTTTTGTATTATATTGATGTTTTTAACTGTGTTCGCCACCCAGAGTCATTTATGCAAGATGGCTGGCCATATAAATTGAAATAAATAAATAATTCCTAAAATTATAACAAATTACTTAAATTTGCTCACTTGTATAACCAGGAGCATTTTATTTATTTGATTGATTGATTGATTGATTGATTTCTATAGCTGCCCATCTCAATTTTCTCAGCCCCACCTTCTTGAACTAAACATAAAATGCTATTAATTGATCACTAAGTACACTAAGTACTAATACCATTTCCAAGAAAAAAAACACCTCCTATAATGATCTGTGGCTTCCTGAAATTGATTAGTTATTCCTTCACCATGCTCAGATAGATGTAGTGGCATCAAAACCAACTGACTGCATCACTGAAAATCAGGAAATAAAAGTGGCTTTGGTAAAAGTCAGGGCTAGGGAAATGGTGATCTTCCAGATGCTGAGGACCCACAGAGTCCCAGCATTGCTCACCATAGGCTACCATGTATACATTTTTAAAATATTTATTTATTTATTTTCGAATGATGGAAATTATTTTAAATAAACATGATTATTTATTTATTCTTTCAATTTCTATTACCGTTCCATCTCCCCCGAAGGGGACTCTGGGCAGTTTTTAGAACCAAAACTTTAGAACTCGATGGAGGGTGATGTTAATTATCTTATGTTAATTAATACATACAAAAGATGTATAAAAATATTCTCCTCTACACAATAGTAATCATATCAGGGGAGATGGGGCAGTTATATAAATGGAATTATAAATAAATAAGGAGTAAAAGAAAAGGGGCGTGGTGGCTCAGCGGATAAGATGCCAGGCTTGTGATTGGAAGATCGCAAGTTCGGAGGTTCAAATCCCTAACCCCGTGTGACGGAGTGAGCTCCCGCACTTGCCCCAGCTCTTGCCAACTTAGCAATTTGAAAGCATGCAAATGCAAGTAGATGAATAGGTACCACTTCGGTGGGTAGGTAACAGTGTTCTGTGCGCATCATGCAGCCACATGACTGTGGAAGCATCTTCGGACAACGCTGGCTCTTCGGCTAACAAACGGAGATGAGCTCCGGCCCCCAGAGTCAGACACGACTGCACAAATGTGTGGGGGGAAATTTTACCTTTAAGGAGTAAAAGAAAGGGACTCCATCTACTGCTTCTGCTACAGCTCTTGCCAGTCCCCCAAGAAGACTATCAAACTGATGACAGTCTATAAGACTGATGTCAAGCTTGCCTCATAGCAAAACTTAAAATGCTGCTACATATTATTCTAAGCATCTTTTAATCACCTTTGCAAGATAATATTATCACTTGCCAGGTGTCTATGGGGTGAAGAACACAGTGGCTATGCTTTTGAGTAAGGGAAGATACAAAGTAGCTTCACTCATTCTGCCAAAAGATTCCTGATGTCAACCATTTGCTTATTTGCACTCATTTATATTACTATTGATAAACAAGACTAGGACTGATCTCCTTGAAATCAGACTTGCAGAGCCCAGAAAGGTCTCCAGACTTTTCCTCTGTTTCCTTGCTGCTTAATTTCAGTAGTACTGCCAGAGTGCTTTAGAAGAGATCCAAGTCACAAAGTTTTCAGTTTCCAAGGGCAATGAAAAGCAGTAACCTGCTTCCCAGCTGCTGGAGGCTTTGTATAACAGGGGCAGAGAGGTGTGTAAGTGGAGAAATGAGTGTGTGTGTTGATACACGTCCAGAGCAGGGCATCTGAAGACTTGGTGTAGTCCTAGGGGTCCCAAGTGATGTCCACCCCCCTGCTTTCAGCATCTTGTGAATGCCAACTGGAAAAGCACCCTGTTTCATTTGACTATATTAGCATTCTAAAATCCAAATGTTCCAAATTATCTTGACAGATTATGCAGAAAGCTTCATTTGCCATTTCACATTCTAGAAGTAGGGTACACAAACTTTTGTCCAGGACACATTTTGACTTTTGCAAGGACAAACTATAAACCTGCTCACCAAAAAATGGCAGAATTGCCTAATCACACACTGGCTGCTATGGCAGGCACTGAATGTCACAAAGCCCCCAGCTCCAGGAGCTGAACTGAGGAGGATGCTCCTGAGGATGTTCTCTATGATTCCAATGGGCCCAAAAAGCATACTTATGAATAAACATGATGCAGACCTTAGAGATTTCCTTGTAATACATCAGCTTCCTATCTGCCTGCCTGCCTGCCTGCCTACCTACCTGCCTATCATTAAACACAATATTTTTGAAAACTCAGGACAGAGAGCTTGGTGGGCCCTAAAAGAGGCATCCAGGAGCACATTGATGCTTGCAGGCAGCACATAGGCTTCTTTTCCACTATACAGTGAGCATCTCACAGGGATCAGCAAAACAACACTAGATTCCACTGGGACTGTGGAAGTACATGAGAGACATGTCTTCATAGAACTCTTCTTCAGAATCTGTGTGATTTCAACAAGCATCTTCTGCAGAGCTTTCAGTGACAGCATTAAGGCTAAATCTAGAGTTTATAAACACAATATTAGTTAACACCCAGAAATATTGAAAAAAGGGGAGAAAATGAGTGGGCCTAATTTCTTCTCCACAAAATATCAGCTGCAGGCAAAATGAAGTGATTTTTTTTATTTGAAAGGCTGATGATTATGTGCCTGAGTTTGTTGTAAATATTTGTTACAACTGAAGATTGATGTAATTATTTGCAAAGACTGCAAAACAAATATGAGGCAACTGTAACTTGAGAAGTGTCAGAGTAGAGAGTGATATGTTGATATGTAAGGAAGTGTGAACTCTCCAAAGAGAATAGTGCTAATTAATACTGTGTTAAATGTTGTCTTCCAATTTTCCAAAAGTTCCTGGGATTTTTGTGAAAGAGGTTTCTGTTTTTCGGTCATATTTGTTTAGTGGTATTTGGAATATTATTTATTATTGAAAGAAGGTGCAGGATGCGTTTCTCATTTTATTCTTCTGCTAAATATTTCTCCATTATTCTTTGGCTTTCCTGCTTCTGGATCTGAAAAAGTTGTGGGGTGGGGAAGGGATTTTCTCTGCAATTACTTGCTTTGGGGTGCAGTTGAAGTATGGGGAGGCAAGGAGGCTCCTAATTACTAGAAATACCATTGCAGACTGAAGGACAGGAATGCTGTAGATCAGTGTTTCTCAACCTTGGCAACTTTAAGATTTATTTATTTATTTATTTATTTATTTATTTATTTATTATTTGGATTTATCCCCGCCCATCTCCACCATGGTAGACTCTGGGCGGTTCTTCTGCTAAATATTTCTCCATTATTCTTTGGCTTTCCTGCCTCTGGATCTGAAAAAGTTCTGGGGTGGGGAAGGGATTTTCTCTGCAATTTCTGTGAATGTTGCTGGCTGGGGAATTCTGGGAGTTGAAGTCCAGACATATTAAAGTTACTAAGGTTAGGAAACACTGCTGCAGATAGATAGAGGTAATCCACCTTTAAACTGGATTTCCACAGGTATCCAGGTTAGTCTATTTACAGCAAAAACATCAGAGATATCTTGTTTATGTGGTTTGTTTAACCACAGTTTGTTGAACAATTTACAACTGGCTAAGTGCACAATACACTCAGCCATAATGGCTGGGTTCACACACTTAATTTAACCCCAAACCAGTCAAACAAGCTTAGCCTGATATGGGAAGCCAATTAGCAATTTATGGCATTTTAAAAACTAAAATAATTATTATAATGCCTCATGTACGACAATCCATTAGTGCAATTTTCTCCTCTTTTGAAAATAATTTCCAAAGCCATTTCCCATCACACTGAAATGGAATGCAAAGTAAAAAATTAGTGCACCATTGGTTTAAAATAAGAATGGTCTTTTTTGCAGAATTTCCTTTTAAACTTCCTCTTCATCGTACTGCATTCATTTGGTGAGGTTTCTGCTTTTGTATTCAGTTTTTAATTTCTACTCTTCTTCTTTTAAACTTTGCAATATCCATAATAGTTTCATCCTAGTTTCTACTGAACTGCTATACATAGCTGCCTAAATGTTGCTGGTGTGGCTGTTGCGTTTTGTCAAAAGAGTTGGGCCAGCCATCACTTCTTAAGGACAGGAAGAGATGCCATCATCCTCCACCCACTGCCAAGCCATCACAAATGCACCCCTGACTGCTGTTTTCCATCCTAAGCTATCTTAAGCCCTTCTGTAATGGTATGTGGGAATGACCTTGTGAGACTTGGCCAAGAGATGCTGCCTAGGGAACAGTCAGATAAGAGACTGTGTAGTCCACAGCTGGATAGTGGGCAGGGCAAGAGGCTCAGAAGAGACCCTCCCTAATTTCTCAGTGTATAAACAATACAGGGGGAGAATTGTACTTTCAGACTTGCAAAATTCTGTTAATGTAGCCTTACAATAAAGTAGAATTAGCTCATCTGGTCATGTTTCCTGTCTGGTCCACCTGGTAAGGCTGACACCTTCAGACTAGAAGGTCTGAAGTGCTTCCTTCCAGTCTGGGACAGCCCCTGTTCCAATTGGCTACAGCATGCCCTCTCCCGACCAGCAGCTGATCACTGCCCTGTGCATCCAATTCATCCAGGGCTTCTGAGCTGCTATGTTCTCTGCTGGTCATAGCTGACCTTTTTTTATTATCTTCCAGTTGATCCAACAATGGTTCATTAAGTTAATAAACTTCCCTTGCTCAGTGCTTCCCCACACTCTTTAGAAGCTCATGGCTCCATTCAACCCTTACATCTCCCAGTAGGCACTGTTTTAGATTCTGCCCAGTCTGGGTGAATCATGCTCCCTCACTTTCTCACCCCACTGGTCACAGGTACTACTAAGCTTCCCTTCCCTTTACTCTCCTACTCTGTAAGTTGCAACATAGGCATGCTGGAATGAATCTACAGAGTTTCAGCGAAAGCTACTTTCTTCTATGAAGCTGAACTAATCAGTCTTTTCTTGCTACTAAATTTCTAGTGGAGCATGGGAGGGAAGAACAGCCTACTTCCCTTTGCTTTGAATATTGTACCATTAGAACAACAATAGTAAAATGGGGGAGGGGGGGAGGACCTGTGTTAACATCAATGGAGAAAACGTGTGAAGGAGTAGTGAAAGCATCCATGTGGGCAAACATCTGGGAAAGCAAAAGGAAAATCATGGAGCCTACTGTAGTAAGAAAGGAACTATCCCTAAAAGAAAAGGGAGGCACTGGGTGACCTGCCCATACAGGGGCCAGCCACCGAGGCTCACTTTCACTGAAACATGGAAAAAGCAAGAAGCGTCAAGTTGTATTACCATGCTAGCTGTTTAACATGGATTCCAGAATGGATTTCATCTCCTTATGGCTTTGTAACTCCTATGGAAGAGGCAGAACTTCCAGATGGTTTCTATAAATATCTCTGAGTTGACACAAATAGAAACAAACAATTTATAAGAAATTGTGTACCATTAAGTAATATACTGAATATCTGGGATAAAAACAGAAAAAGAATTAGTCCAGATCTTTATCATCTTGCACTGTTATTAAATGTTTATTTTTATGAAGAGGGAGGTTCCAAGAAACCTGCTCAGTGGACAGTTAATAATTTGTTCAGATTATAAGATCTAATGAAGACAAAGATAAAATCTTTTGAAACTCTTACTTCACAATGGCCCAGTTTACCTGATTGGCTTCATTATCTTCAAATGCATAGTAAAGTATTAAAAGAACTGAAGAGACAAGGGGATATAGAGGGACTTGACTGAATTTGAAAACATTAAGACAGTTCTTGAGTCTTATTTATATACTCCTAATGAAGTATGACTCAGAACCTAGACAGGTCAAAGACTGTATGATTAAAAGGGTGCAGAAATTGAATGCAGCAATAGAGATGCAACAATGGAAATTTAAATGGAAGAACATTAAATTCACTCTGAACATTATACTCAGAGAAAATTGGTACAAAATACTTTATTGTTGACCTATTACTCCAAGTTTTGATTGCTAAAATGGACCATTCATTCTCACAAAACCAATGGCAATGTAATGAGCAGGTTGGATCGTTCTTTCATATTTGGCGATAATGCTGTAAAGCTCAACAACCAGGTGGAGCTTGATCACACCGTCACAGCTGGCATTTTGACTTGTTCATCCTGCGAACACCCCTGGGCCATAATCTGCAATCCATATTAGAAGTTTTAAAGTTCAATTCCAGAACAGCTAGGAGCACCACAGAAGAGAAGCTGCTTAGTTCTAAAAGAGCCATACAGGAGAGAAAAGGAGGGAGGAAGAACCAATCACTCTTTTACTATTTTTTTCTGTCACTTGGACTAAAAGGGAAATGGGATAGAATTCTTGTCCATTTCACCTGGTTAAAAAAATAAAATAAAGACCTCCATGTTGCATTGCTCCATCAGTGAACCTGCTATTAAAAACAAACACCACCATCACCAGCAGCTTTTCACTATTCCACTGTGGACTTGTAAAAAAATGGCCATGGAAGGCAGTGTCCAGGGCAGTGTTTCTCAACTTCAGCAACTTTAAGATATGTGAACTTCAACTCCCAGAATTCCCCAGCCAGAATACTGGGGAGTTGAAGTTCACACATCTTAAATTTACCAAGGTTCGACTCCGAGTCAGCTGCCAGCTCGACAAGTCAGGTTTTTCAAAGCCTGGCTAACTTTTCCCTGTTTTGCGGTGGTCTATGGAAATTATAGGACCACTGAAGTTCTCCCTGGAGAGGGGAGAAGCAGAAGATTACTCACGGGGTCGTTGGAACTGCCCCCTCCTGCTTTTTTTCTGTGGTTTTTTGCTACGGAGAGAGCAGGGGCTGGAGACAGTGAAGCGATCGGAGAGAAACACCAAGCTCTTACAGGGAATCATAAGTTAGAGCTAAGCTGGCTTTTAGATCATTTTATTTTATTTTTTCATTTAAATTGGACTGTTTTACCATCTAGGGTCTTTCTTTGGACATTGCACAAAATGTTGGCAATTTTGTACTTTCTTTGCTATAACAATTAAGATGGAAATATAATGGATTTTATGATGCTGTCAAGGTGATGCATGCCATATGCCAGCAAATTTGGAAAACACAAGAATGGCCATCAGATTGGAAAAAAATCAACTTATATCCCCATACCAAAAAAGGGAAGCACTAAAGAATGTTCAAACTATCGAACAGTGGCACTTATTTCACATGCCAGTAAGGTAATGCTCAAGATCTTGCAAGGTAGACTCCAGCAATTCATGGAGTGAGAATTGCCAGATGTACAAGCTGGGTTTAGAAAAGGCAGAGGAACTAGAGACCAAATTGCCAATATCCGCTGGATAATGGAGAAAGCCAGGGAGTTTCAGAAAAACATCTATTTTTGTTTTATTGACTATTCTAAAGCCTTTGACTGTGTGGATCATAACAAATTGTGGCAAGTTCTTGGTGGTATGGGGATACCAAGTCATCTTGTCTGCCTCCTGAGGAATCTGTATAACGACCAAGTAGCAACGGTAAGAACAGAGCACGAAACAACGGACTGGTTTAAGATTGGGAAAGGAGTACGGCAGGGCTGTATACTCTCACCCTACCTATTCAACCTGTACGCAGAACACATCATGCGACGTGCTGGGCTTCAGGAATCCAAGGCTGGAGTTAAAATCGCTGGAAGAAACATTAACAATCTTAGATATGCAGATGATACCACTTTGATGGCTGAAAGCGAGGAGGAGTTGAGGAGCCTTATGACAAAGGTGAAAGAAGAAAGTGCAAAAGCTGGGTTGCAGTTAAACCTCAAAAAAACCAAGATTATGGCAACCAGCTTGATTGATAACTGGCAAATAGAGGGAGAAAAAGTGGAGGCAGTGACAGACTTTGTATTTCTAGGCGCAAAGATTACTGCAGATGCTGACTGCAGCCAGGAAATCAGAAGACGTCTACTTCTTGGGAGGAGAGCAATGGCAAATCTTGATAAAATAGTTAAGAGCAGAGACATCACACTGACAACAAAGGTCCGCATAGTTAAAGCAATGGTATTCCCTGTAGTAACCTATGGCTGCGAGAGCTGGACCATAAGGAAGGCTGAGCGAAGGAAGATAGATGCTTTTGAACTGTGGTGTTGGAGGAAAATTCTGAGAGTGCCTTGGACTGCAAGAAGATCAAACCAGTCCATACTCCAGGAAATAAAGCCAGACTGCTCACTTGAGGGAATGATATTAAAGGCAAAACTGAAGTACTTTGGCCACATAATGAGAAGACAGGATACCCTGGAGAAGAAGCTGATGCTAGGGAAAGTGGAAGGCAAAAGGAAGAGGGGCTGACCAAGGGCAAGATGGATGGATGACATTCTGGAGGTGACGGACTCAACCATGGGGGAGCTGGGGATGGTGATGGCCGACAGGAAGCTCTGGCGTGGGCTGGTCCATGAAGTCACGAAGAGTCGGAAGCGACTGAACGAATAAACAACAACAACAAAATAATAATGCTTACATTTTTTATTTTTTACTTTTTATCTTTCTAATTTACCAGAAGACTCAATCCCAGTTGGAAGTATAAGAGTTGATATTAAATAGCTTGTGAATATACTTTGCTGGATTAACATTTGAACTGGAATTTCTTTTTCTTTTTCTTTTCTTTTTATAATGGTAGAAATTTAGTTTCTCTTTCTCTTTTTATGAACTGTTTGAGGTATTACCTTCTTGCCTATTTTTGATTATTGAAACTTTTCATTTTCCTTTATTTAAAAAAAAAAAACTTTTTACTTAATGGACTATGCCAGTAATTTTCCATGAATAGATCAGCTGACCATTTATTTGTTTTGGCTAGAACGGCCGTTGTTGAAGCCTGAAAACAAGAGGGGGTGGAGAAGAATGGGTTTCTCAACAGTAACCGCAGCAATAACTCAAGCAATTCAAGAATTTAAGGTGGAGATTTGTGAAGCCCTCTCGGAAATTAAAAAATCACTGGAAATTTTAATTTTATTTTCGCAAGATCAGGAACAAAAAGAACAAAAAATAGAAACGGAAGTAGAAGAAAAAAACTTTGAGATAGAAGAAGGGCAAGAAGGGGAAATTTCAAAGACATTGATTCAAAAAATCATTCTTACACCCGATATGAGACAGACAACAAAACAATATAACTTTGGTACAAACATATTGGGACAGTTGTGGTTAGAACAAAGGCTGAATATGCAATTTGATAGATATTGTGAAACATGGGTTCTGTCACACTATAAGAGATACAAAACAAAAAAGGTTACACATTATGACTTTGGTATAACTTGAATAAGAGATTTAACATTAGGTGGGATAATAAAGGTATTGAAACCATGGATTTTAACTGGATATTGAGTTTGTAAAAGTATTAATTATTAGTAATATAACTGTTGGGAATATTAAATGTTAAAAATTAATATGTGAAACTGTATGGATGTATAAAAATATGATATTTTAATCATAGATAAAAGGTTATAAAATTAGTGATACAAGTATAAATTGTTGTTATAGAGTACTTGGAAAATAGAAAAAAAATTAGGGAGATATATGAAGGATGGGATGTTAAGTTTGAATTAGAATTAATATTATTATAGGATGACTTATTTTTATAATTACTAGTATGAATACTATTGAGAATTGTTGTTAGGTTATGTATTAGGGCAGGGGTCGGCAAACTTTTTATGCCGGGAGCCATTTTGACATGCTCGTGCACATTTTGAAATGCTAGAGAGCCAGGGGGCGGGGTTTGCGGGCGGGGGCCAATCACGTGGGAGGGGGCGGGGTTTGCGGGCGGGAGACGGCGTCCACCCGGCCCAGCTGCCCGGGGTCCAGGGAGATCAGCTCCGGCGGGATCTGTGGCAAAGAGCGGCTGTGGGGGGGGGGCGGGCGGCGACGACAAGCGACGCGCTTCAGGCTTTCAGCGCTGGAAGGAGGCCCGCCTTCCAGCGCTGAAAGCCTGAAGCGCGCCGCTTGTCGTCGCCGCCCGACCCCCCCCACGGCCGCTCTTCGCCCGCCCGCGTTGAACAAAGAAGATGATGGAGGGTGGGAAACGAGGCCTGCCCGCTTACCTGCCTGCCTCCCTCCCTCCGCGAGGCCCCCGCTGCCTTCCCGGGGTCCAAGCCGGATCGGGGGCCTCGCGGAGAGAAGCAGGCAGGCAGGTAACCGGGCAGCCCTGGCCTCCGCCGCCGGGCCCGCCCCCCTTGGCCGCTTCCGCCCGCCCGGGTTGAAGAAAGAAGATGATGGAGGGTGGGAAACGAGGCCTGCCCGCTTACCTGCCTGCTTGCCTCGCTCCGCGAGGCCCCCCGCTGCCTTCCCGGGGTCCAAGTCGGATCAGGGGCCTCGCGGAGAGAGGCAGGCAGGCAGGTAAGCGGGGAGTCCTGGCCTCCGCCGCCGGGCCCGCCCCCCTCGGCCGCTTCCGCCCGCCCGGGTTGAAGAAAGAAGATGATGGAGGGTGGGAAACGAGGCCTGCCCACTTACCTGCCTGCTTGCCTCCCTCCGCGAGGCCCTCCGCTGCCTTCCCGGGGTCCAAGCCGGATCGGGGGCCTCGCGGAGAGAAGCAGGCAGGCAGGTAAGCGGGCAGCCCTGGCCTCCGCCGCCGGGCCCGCCCCCCTCGGCCGCTTCCGCCTGCCCGCGTTGAAGGAAGAAGACGATGGAGGGTGGGAAACGAGGCCTGCCCGCTTACCTGCCTGCTTGCCTCCCTCCGCGAGGCCCTCCGCTGCCTTCCCGGGGTCCAAGCCGGATCTGGGGCCTCGCGGAGAAAGGCAGGCAGGCAGGTAAGCGGGCAGCCCTGGCCTCTGCCGCCGGGCCCGCCCCCCTCGGCCGCTTCCGCCCGCCCGGGTTGAAGGAAGAAGACGATGGAGGGTGGGAAACGAGGCCTGCCCGCTTACCTGCCTGCTTGCCTCCCTCCGCGAGGCCCTCCGCTGCCTTCCCGGGGTCCAAGCCGGATCTGGGGCCTCGCGGAGAAAGGCAGGCAGGCAGGTAAGCGGGCAGCCCTGGCCTCCGCCGCCGGGCCCGCCCCCCTCGGCCGCTTCCGCCCGCCCGGGTTGAAGAAAGAAGATGATGGAGGGTGGGAAAGGAGGCCTGCCCGCTTACCTGCCTGCTTGCCTCGCTCCGCGAGGCCCCCCGCTGCCTTCCCGGGGTCCAAGTCGGATCAGGGGCCTCGCGGAGAGAGGCAGGCAGGCAGGTAAGCGGGCAGCCCTGGCCTCCGCCGCCGGGCCCGCCCCCCTCGGCCGCTTCCGCCCGCCCGGGTTGAAGAAAGAAGATGATGGAGGGTGGGAAACGAGGCCTGCCCGCTTACCTGCCTGCTTGCCTCGCTCCGCGAGGCCCCCCGCTGCCTTCCCGGGGTCCAAGTCGGATCAGGGGCCTCGCGGAGAGAGGCAGGCAGGCAGGTAAGCGGGCAGCCCTGGCCTCCGCTGCCGGGCCCGCCCCCCTCGGCCGCTTCCGCCCGCCCGCCCGCGTTGAGCGAAGATAATGATGGGGGGCGGGAAACGAGGCCTGCCCGCTTACCTGCCTGCTTGCCTCTCTCCGCGCAGGGGCTGCTGCGGCTGGAGATGGCGCTGCCTCCCTGCTGCGCCGGGCCTCGCTCAGTGCGAGAGCCAGGGGGCGGGGTTTGCGGGCGGGGGCCTATCACGTGGAAGGGGCGGGGGTGAGTTCAGCTGCGGAAGAGCCACACTCAAGGGGCCAAAGAGCCGCATCTGGCTCGCGAGCCGCCATTTCCGACCCTTGTATTAGGGGAATAAATAGATATAAAAATTTGTTAAATAGGTAAATATGTAGGAGAATGCAGATTATGGTATAATTATAATCTAAATATAGATTAAGTTTAAATTAAGGTTGTTTTTATGGATATGTATGAATAGAATATATTTTATTTTACTAGAATTAGAATAAAATACAAATTACCGTAGAGATAAAATAAGGCCTTTACTTGCTATATATATGTTTTAAGACTAATTGGATTTTATTAAGGATATGAACATGGATGTAAAAATGGAATTTGATGCAGTAAAGAATATTTAAATTGATATTACCTCAAGGAGTGGAAATTACAGATGGACTAATGGAGAATTGATAGAAAGATGAAATCTACATGAAGATTAGAAGATTGGACTATATGAATTGAAATGTATATGACAAAGAAAAGTTCCTGTGTATTGTATGAAAGACCAACATTTAAAGCAAATATTGTACTTAAAGACTAAAGACAGATTGGAGGCCATCTTTTTTCTATACTTCTTTTGTATATTATTTTTCTTAACTTCACTTTTCTTTTACTTTTTTCTTACTTTGTATTTCTCTCTTTATTTCTTGTTCTACATTTTAATATGTATTTTAAAATTTAATAAAAATTTATTAAAAAAAATTAAATTTACCAAGGTTAAGAACACTGGTCCAGGGACTGAAGGGGGGGGGGTGGCTCCTGCCACAGCACATGGTAGCCAATTGCAGTAGAAGTGTTTGTCTACCATGAACTTCAGCACAGCAAGGCAAACCAGACTACATCAGAAAACACTGGAAAAACTACAGAAAAGCATGAAGATAGAACTAAAGAAGAAAGAAGAAAAAACTATAAAGTGCAAATAGACAGAAAACAAAGACGGAAAAGCGACTTCCGACTTTCTCCAATACAGATACAGTATAGATAAATTTACAAAAATAATCTCTTGCCAATGATTAAACCATGGTAACATTATTTCTATTAAAATAAACCAATTAATCATTAAAACCCAAAATCAGAACATTTTTTTCCTGTAGTTTCTATTTTGTATTTTATCTATACTCTGAAAATCAATAAAGTTTAAACTGGAAGAAAACACTGGACAAGATGGTCTTGACAGCACAAATAAAATAAAATGAAAAATGAAAAACAGTGCATAGCACTGAAAAATGAGAGTAAGTTTTAAAAAATGACATGGTACTTCAGTCTTGTCAACAATGATCTAGGAATCTTCCCTTCCAAGGGCAGGCAACTCCCACAATCCCTTATCATTGTCCAAGTTGGTTTGAGTAAATGGAAGTGGAAATTCAGACCTCTGGAAAGCACCAGAGAGCCTATCCTTGCCTTGCTGTATAGGTTAAGCACTGAATCTGCATTATCTTTCTTATCTTGTCCTATCCAGCATTGCCAGTTATCCACACTAAACTACACATGAAGGTGGATAGAACAATGACGAGTGAAAGGAGCAGCAACAATAAAGGGGGTGGGAGGAAGAAGTGGAATAGAACGGTGAAATAAGTGTCAGTCAAGAGCAAAAGATACATGAATGGACATAACATTTACTTAGCCTTTCGTCTCCAAGAACTGCTCTGGAATCAGCTCTAGCCCCTTGCTGTTTTGCACAAAATTTCCCATTCCTTTCATGGATGTAGGGCAGAATAGAACTAATCAGCACTCTTTAACCCAGTGCCCTGTCCTATTAAATATTGTCTGTTTCGAAAACATAAGTTGATGCAAATTACTCTGTGGGTTAGAAAGCTTTTCTTTTATATGCCCTCAGGATATCTAATTGGGGGACAAACTTGACATGGCATTCTCCAGACGCTACTGTATATATTCCCTACTGGAGTAAATGGTGTGTGAAACATTTGGTAGAAAAGGTCATGAAAGGTCACCAAAACATTCATTTATGCAAAAGTCAAGCTCCTATTTACCATGCCCTACAGGCAATTTCATCCCAGCTATTTAATTTGTTATCCTTCCTTTTGTATTCACCATCCATGTTGGCAGTCATATTCTGCTCAATTAATGCATGCTGTATTCATGGGGTAAAGATGAATAATAATATATGCAAGCATTATTTTTTTAAAAAATCATTCTATGTTATTAATCAAAAGACCAAGGCAACCCTGTCATTTCAAAGACCTCTAATCTGGGAAGGGAAAGCATTCACAAGTAATAGAACAGAATTTGTCCTGGTTTGCTCTAGAGTTTGCATAAATAATACTCTAATTTGGAGGCATGTTGCTACTGCACCTGACCGGCTCCAGAACCAGGAAATCCATAGTTCCTTCAGGGCTGTTCTTTGGCTTGCCCTCCAGCATGCTTCTTTGTAGTCTTTCAAGTGTCAGACTTAAACATCAGTATGATTGTCCTTGGATTATTTATTTATTTATTTATTTATTCGACTTTTTCACCGCCCAACTCCCTCAAGGGACTCTGGGAGGCTTACAATTCGATAAAACATCAAACATTAAAATAGGAAATTTAAAAATACAATAAATATAATAAAATCAAGATGGTGATGTCTTTAAAACATTGGAAAGGCAATTCTAGGGTCATCCTAAGATGTTAGCCATCCCCAAGAGTTTATACTCTTCTTCCCGCCCCTAGACTGTTGGCAAAGCCAAGTCTTGAGTTTTTTCCTGAAGTCCAGGAGCAAGGTGGACTTTCTTAACTCTGGGGGAAGGATATTCCACACAGCAGGCGCTGCCGCAGAGAAGGCACGCCTCCGTGACCCCGCTAGATGGAGTTCTTTAACCGAAGGGGTCCGTAGCATGCCCTGCCTGCATGACCGGATGGGACAGGACGATGTAATGGGGATAAGACGGTCCCTTAGGTAACCTGGTCCCATGCCATGAAGGGCTTTAAAGGTCATAACCAACATCTTGAATTGCACCCGGAAGCAAACTGGAACCCAGTGCAGCTTGCGTAACAATAGTGTTACATGTGTCCGATAAGGGACTTCCAAGATCTTCCGTGCGGCCACATTCTGGATCAGCTGAAGCTTCTGGATACTCTTCAAGGGTAGCCCCATGTAGAGCGCATTACAGTAGTCTATATGTGAGATAACCAGGGCATGAGTGACCGTTTGAAGGGCCTCTCGTTCCAGGAAAGGTCGTAACTGGCGCACAACACGAAGTTGTGCAAAGGCCCTCCTGGCCACGACTGCCACCTGCTCTTTGAGCAGGAGTCGCGAGTCCAGGAGGACCCCCAAGTTACGTACCGGGTCTGTCTGGGGCAGTGCTACCCCATCCAGAACTAAAGATGTCAATTTCCTAGATGTCGAGGAGCCATTAATCCACAGCCACTCCGTCTTACTTGGGTTCAGCCAAAGCCTGTTTTTCCCCATCCAGGCCCCTGCAGCCCCCAGGCACTTGGACAGGGTAGAAACTGCATCACTTACACTTACTTCCCCTGGGATGGAGATGTATAATTGAGTGTCATCAGCGTACTGATGATATCTCACCCCATGGAGAAGGATGATCTCACCCAGCGGTTTCATGTAGATGTTAAAAAGGAGCAGAGAGAGTACCGATCCCTGCGGGACTCCACAAGAGAGGGCCCACGGGCTGGATCTCTCGCTCCCAATCAACACTGACTGGAACCGGCCCTGGAGGAAGGAGGCGAACCAGCGTAATACAATGACGCCCGCCCCCAACTCCCTGAGCCGCTCCAGAAGGATACCATGGTCGACGGTATCGAAAGCCGCTGAAAGGTCAAGAAGAGCGAGAATGGATGCACTACCTCCATCTCGCTCCCGCCAAAGATCGTCCATAAGCGTGACCAATGCAGTTTCAGTCCCATGACCAGGCCTGAAACCTGACTGAAAGGGGTCCAGATAATCCGTTTTATCCAGAATCCTCTGGAGCTGCAACGCCACCACCTTCTCAACCACCTTCCCCAAAAAGGGAAGGTGGGAGACTGGACAGAAATTATCCAGTACAGTAGGGTCCAGCGACGGTTTCTTGAGGAGAGAGTATACCAGCGCTTCCTTAAAAGCTGCCGGAAACACCCCCTCCCCCAACGATGTATTAACCATCGTCTGGACCCAACTGGAAGTCACCTCCCGAGCTGCTTTCACCAGCCAGGAGGGACATGGATCTAATTGGCAGGTGGTGGCATTTACAATCCGGAGAACTCTGTCCACTTCCTCGGGTCCGACAGGCTCAAACCGTTCCCAGTTAACAAAGTAACTACATTCCCTGGGTATCTCTTCAGACTCTGTCTCACACTCGGAGTCCAACCCAGAGCGAATCCGAGCAATTTTATCCAGTAAATGCCCAGAAAATTCTTCCGCATGGCCCTGGAGATGGATTTCTACCTCCCTCTTCCCCAAAAGGGATCGGGTAAGTTTAAACAGGGCCGCCGGGCAGCATTCCGCAGATGCAATAAGAGCGGAGAAATATTGACGTTTCGCCGCTCTTATCACCACAAGGTAGGCCTAAATAGCGGCTCTAGCCTGTGTTCGGTCGGATTCAGTCTTTGTCTTCCTCCAGTGGTGCTCTAGGCATCTCTTAATCCTCTTCAGAGCCCTCAGCTCCTCCGTAAACCAGGGGGATCTTTGGGCCCGACTGGACAAGAGAGGACGCATAGGCGCGATCCTGTCCAAGGCCCCCGCTGCCTCTCTATTCCAGGCAGCTGCCAGGGCCTCCGCTGGACTGTGCAGCAGATCTTCGGGTATAACCCCCAGCTCCCTCTGGAACCCTACTGGGTCCATCAGTCGCCGGGGCGGACCAATCGAATAGGTCCAGCCTCCCTGCGAAGGGGAGCGGCATAGGAAAATCTCAAGGTCACCAGGGCGTGGTCTGACCATGACAAAGGGGAAAGATGTAACTCTCCCCTCAGATCACTTTGCCACTGCTCCGACAAGAAAACTAAATCCGGGGTGATGCCACTATTAGAAAGAGTTTTCTGATCTTAGATCCCTCTTGAGATTGGAACTGTCTCAGAGGATGAAGTTCCCAAAATCTTATCATCCCTCAGAAATTCCATCAGGCATAGTAGAGATACAACCTTAAAACACAATTTAAGTGCATCTACTAATGTTTGTTTTGCTGGATACTGCCAAATCAGATTGTATAGAATCTCTATCTGAGGATATTCTCCAGATAACCTCATCGTTTGTAAACACGAGAAAAGAGATAACTGGGGAAGAGCATCTTCTGCAGTGGTCTTCTGGGTTTAGACTATGACTATCTAGCTTCTAGTCCAGGGTTTCTCAACCAGGGTTCTGTGGAATCCTAGGGTTCTGTGAGAGGTCACTAGGGGTACCCTGGGAAATCACAATTTATTTAAAAAATTATTTCAAATTCAGGCAACTTCACATTAAAGAGGTAAGTTTCATTTTTTATTTTTATTTTAAGAACACTGTTAATGCATATATACAGGACTACACATGAAACAAATATAATAATTTTGTAATTTCTGACCTATATTTGAGCCTGACTGTGTGTAGGAATTCTGGGATGGTAGTACCAGAACTCCACATAGCTTCTTATTAGTATATAGCAGAGTAGAAGCGTTCCCATAAACTTGCACAAGGCTTAATCAGTTCAAAACACAAAATAAACACACTTCACACGTTAATGTAAAGTTACATAAAAAAGAGTTTACAATTTTATTGTAACTCACAGTTCCTTAGTAGAAACGGTCCATGCGTGTGAGCAAGTGGTTCTGACCAAACCCACAGTCTTCATTAATGTGGCCTTGCTGTATGGAAGTATAAGAAACGTGCGGCAGGAGCCATAGCTGCCATGCTCCTTGGAAGGAGATCCGAGCAGAAAGAGGAAAGAGAAGGGAACAGGAAACAGGAAACCAGGATTCAGCCCCTTCCACACAAAGCAAGTAAGATTAGGTTACAGCAGAGGCTGCCTCCTCCTTCAAGCTTGTGTGAGACGTGCTTGGTTGAAACCCGATCTCTAACAATGTGCAGGGGTTCCCCAAGGCCTGAAAAATATTTCAAGGGTTCCTCCAGGGTCAAAAAGTTGAGAAAGGCAGTTCTAGTCTGATGGTTTTTAAAGATAGCCCTAGATTTTTTATTTTCTCAACTTTAATAACTATTTTTCTATCTCATAGCTTTCCAAACTGTGTGTCGGGACACATTAGTGTGTCGGCTGCAGTGTCTGGGTGTGTAACAGCTGCTGCTGCCTCCAAGCCCTGCCAGGATTCCATGCAGGTCCTAGTGCCTGCCTTGTGCCTTGCTGCCTCCAAACCTGCTGTGATTCCGCACAGGTCCTAGTGCCTGCCTTGTGCCTTGCTGCCTCCAAACCTTCTGTGATTCCGCACAGGTCCTAGTGCCTGCATTGTGCCTTGCTGCCTCCAAACCTGCCAGGATTCCACGCAGGTCCTAGTGCCTGCCTTGGGCCTTGCTGCCTCCAAACCTGCTGTGATTCCACGCAGGTCCTAGTGCCTGCCTTGTGCCCTGCTGTAAGAGTGTGTCGTGAAATGATGCATGTCTAAAAAGTGTGTCACCAACTTGAAAAGTTTGGAAAGCCCTGTTCTATCTACTAATTTTGGCTGTTTTGTGTATTCTTTTTCACTTTTTCAGTTACTTGTTTGTCTATTGTTTATTAACCATATTTTATTAACTCTTTATATAGGGTATAGCTTAATTACTGTAAGTTACCTTGAAAATGTGTAGTTATGGAAATCACTTGTAAACAAATATGGGAATTTGATGCAAATGAAAGGGGGATGCATGTAGCATGTAGAGCAGGGCTTTCCAAAGTTTTCCCGTGGCGACACACCAACCGCCGTTGGTATGTCGCCGCGGGAAAATCTGGAAGTGCCGCCATTGCGGCAGCGTGCAAAAATCCGGAAGCGCTGCTGCCACTTTCCGTTTTTGCGCGCCGCCGTTGGTGTGTCACCGCGGGAAAACCCGGAAGCGCTGATGATGATCAGCGCTTCCGGGTTGTGTGGCGACACACCAGACTGTGTGTGGCAACACACTTTTGTGTCACGACACACAGTTTGGAAAGCTCTGATGTAGAGGCAAGCCAATCACTGCATTCAAGGCAGCATGTGAGCCCTTTCTTAGCATCCACACTCTTACTAGGAATTATCTCAGACATTTTGATTCTGTGAAATAACAAATATTAAGAATGTTATTAATAATTTATCCCCCCCTTTCTGTAAAGAACATATCAGAAACCCTCATTTGTTTTGTGTATATCTGTTTGAAGCATAATTTCAATTTAACTCTGAAAACTGAGATTACCAAATACCTCTTTGATACAGCATGGGAAGTAAATTAATGGTGCTTATTTTAATCACTATATGGAAGAACCAATTTGGAAAAGAATCCTAAACTGAAAATGCCATTTAAGAGCTTCTGAATAAACCTGATGTTGCACAGCTCTCAAAGTGTGGAGGGATAGTGTGCATACTCATGGGTCCCTCTTCTCTTGGCTGCCTTCTAGATCATTATGGTTGTTCATTTATTCATTTTATTATATTATTTATATACTGATAACTCCATATGGTTTCAGACAAGCTTCCCAGTCAATGGAACTCTGTATGCCTATCAAATAAAGATCTAGAAGAGGATCAGATATGCAGAAATGTTAGGAAAGGAGCTTGCATGTGTGCCCAGATTCTCTTCACTTGTTTAAATGCGTACACCAGCAGTTAAGTGCCTGCATAAGGTTTATCCAGTAGCTCCTAAACGTACTTTCTAGTCCTCTTCAAATACATGGAACACGTGAGGACACATACTGGAACCTCTGCTACTCATATGCGTTCCACCCTTTGAGCTCTTCAAACTTTCTCTGTTCAGCCTGGATGTTTGGGAGCTGCACTTGTGCTCGCTTGATCATGTACCCCAAACTGCATGTGGTCAAGAACCCAGGTAAAATAGATACATTATCATCTACCCAACTCATTCCTCTCTCTGGGGAATGGTGCCCTGATGATATGTAACTCTAAAACTTGGGACAGATGTCTTCATTCTACATTGGCTATCAAATACAAGTACACAAAATGACCTTATATGAACCTCTAGCCTTTAGCAACAGCTCCTCAGCTCCAAGACAAAGGTAGCACGGGCCCAATTCATTGGGTTATTGTAAAGATTGCTGAGAAATGTAC
Source organism: Charina bottae (assembly GCA_023362775.1). Lineage (NCBI taxonomy): Eukaryota > Metazoa > Chordata > Lepidosauria > Squamata > Charinaidae > Charina > Charina bottae. The sequence goes on from JALMGJ010000006.1 coordinate 55,432,992, forward strand.
TGAAAATGGCTGTACTTGAAAACACAAAACCACTAGTACTAATTGTAGATAGCCAATACACCAAGCATGTTATTGAGCTTTTTAATGTCTTCTAAAAAGAATTAAACATTAATCTTAATGAAGCCCAAGGATATAATTCCTTCTAATATAAAGTCCTCTTACTTAAAAGATTCAGCACAAAGCAACTGTTTCTATGCTGCCTTCCATCAATTATCACAAAACCCTTTATAGAAAAAATCCAGTGCTGGGAGGCATGACTTCTAAGGACTAAATGAACAAAACTCTTTAAAGGAAAACTGAAATGGAAGCAATGAACACAAAATTGTAAGGATAAAGAAATATTAATTGACAGCAAGAATACTGAAATAAGTAGCAATAATGGATAAGGAGAATAATAGTTTCAAGGGTCATTTGCAGGCATGAAAAGGGAGAATTGAAAGATGGGAAGGCAGGAGAGCACAAATTACAAAATGCTGGTGGAGATAATTTAAAAACAGAATTAAAAATAATAAAAATAATTCTAATAAATTAAACATCCCTCCAAAACATCTTAAGTAAACCAAGTAAACCTAGATCAAGCCAATCAGCCATCAATAAACACATAGAAATAAACCATATTTACACACCATTCAAAAGAGACAAGAAACAGCTAAGAAGGAAACAAAGAAGATCAGAACACATTCCCTCCAGCAGCCAACACCCAGATAAGCAGGGATTAACACCAGTCAAACTATCAAGCAGAAAACAATACCCCAGTCAAGGACCTACCAAAAGGAAAACCACACCCACACCAACATGGCAGGGCAAGCTACTGTATATAAACAGGGAGCAAATCCCATACTCACTAGCACTGATTATGTTACCTAGTTGGGTAATGAAACATCTACAAGCAAGCAACCAAGCTCAGAGAGCACCAAGGACTCCACAGCTCTTTTTGTAAGGAATGACTAACATTCAGTCAAAATCTTCCTGTAACTTAAATCCATTAATCCATTAACTTAAATCCAGTCAGTCAGAATCTTCCCATAACTTAAATCCTGGCTTTCTATGCGACATCCATGGGTCTGTAGCTTGAATCATGTCAACTGGATTTCTATTTTCTCAGTGGAAACGTTTCGCTCCTTATCCAAGGATAATTCCACCTGGATGACTGAGAACCTTCATAGACAGAGACATCCATGGGGTTGTTTAAATAGTACTATCAGAGACCCTTATTCATCTTTTCTCAACACTAAACATACCCAACTTCTTTAGTCTCTCTTCATAAGTCATAGTTTCTAGTCCCTGATTTTTCTTGTTGTCCTTCTCTGAATCTGTTCTAATTTGTCTGACAGCTTTTTAAAGTATGGCAGTCAGAACTGGATGCAGTAAACACAGGATCTGGACAACACAGAATAAAGTGGAATGATTAACCTCTCTGGTGCATTTTTCTTTCTTGCACCACATTGCAATGCTCATATTCAGTTGACAATTGACTATTATTGCAAGTCCTTTTTCAGAAATATAATTACCAATTTAGCTATACTATGTACAATATCTGTGCTTTTGATTTTATTTCCTGAATAAATAACTGGTCTCTGTTAAATGTAACTATTAGTTTCAGCCCACTGATATTTTAAGATAATTTTGAATTTTATTTCTGTTTTCTAGGGTATTGGCTATACCACCAAGTATCATATTATATTCAAACTGGATAAGTATTCTTTCCACTTCATTGAAATCATTAAGAAAGATATTGAAGAGTAGAGAATTCAGGACTGATTTTTACATTTCATATCACTCTCTGTTTGATGAACAGGCATTGATGAGCTCTTTTTGAGTATGAATTTTAAGCCAGCTATTTATTAATTTAACTCTCATTACATCTAGGCCATATGTAACTAATTTCCAATTCCAATTGGAGTACTTTGCCAAATGCTTTGCTGAAATCAAGATACATATGCCTTCAGAAATCCCACAGTCTATTCAGGAAATTAGCCAAACAATTATTTTCAATGTACATATAGATCAATCTTTATGGTGTGCTGTAGAATCTTCCCAGGTATCAGTGTCCAACTGACTGCTCTGTGATTTGCTGGATCCTCATTTTTTCCCTTTTTGGAAAATAACTGGACTCCTCCAGTCATCTGGCATGTCACCAGTTCTCTGGAATTTCTCAAAGATCATAAATAAGGCTTTGATCAGACCATCAGCTAGTACCTTCAGTACCCTAGGATGCAATTCATCTTTCAAAATAAAGAAGTATTCCCTGGCTATGCTTCTGTTTGTTCTTGTGTACCTCATTTATCATGACAGAGGCTATGATCTTGCAGTTACAGGAAAGGAAGGACAAACAAAGACAAAAATGCCAAGCTATATCCCACTTTTCAGGAATCAAATAGCCTTTTGAAAGTAGAGGGGGATTGCTATACCTAATATTAAAGCAATTGTAGTTTCTCTATACAGAAAATCAAACACTGGAATTCAGTAGCTAACCCAAGCAACATCTTTTTTTCTAAAATGACTTCAGACCTATTCATATTGTCCCTTTTTCCCAGTTCATCCTTCAGTAACTCTATCATCTTGTTGCCTCTATAGTATTCACATATTTGAACAAATGCCATGAATGGAAGTAGGCTTTACAGAGTAGCTTTTATGTGAAGCAGAGTATTATTATGATCAGTATATAGTAAAAGGCTTTTTCTTTTTTTCACAGGTTCCCCTCTTCCCACAGTTGTATTCAGCACATTTGTGGTACCAATAATATACAGAAGAAAATCTATTTAAATTAGTCCAGATATCATAATGAAATGCAAATTAAAGTTAGTTTATCTCCTCATACCTTACTTTTTACAACATTTAACTGAGGTACTGTAGATTCCAAGAATCTTTTCCTGAGATGAGACTCCTTTGTGGCCAAAACAACGACCCTCCATGCTTGATATTAAATAGTTTCTTTTAATTAAAAAAAAAAATTCATTTTTCATTCACTCTCTAATATTTCATTTTTTTAATTGTATTCTCTAATTTTGGATACAGTTGGCAATGAAAAATATAGTGAAGCAAAAGCACCAATAGTTTTCCTCATCATCCAATATAGTCTATCTTGCACTGATAAATCCTCAGTCTCCCATTTGAATCACTGATTCTATGTGTTCAGAGTTAAGTAAAATGTTCTGGCACTTCATTTATCAGGAAATGACAGCTGTTTTTCCAGCTTTATTTGGACTCAACGTATACTTAAGGATCTCAGCTCAGTGTATCGGCCTTGATACATTTATAATGCCGAATTGATATTATAATCAAGGATGTTGGATACGGAGGGGAAGAGGTTGTGTAATCCTCCACTTAAGTATCTGAACATTCTTCTTCCTCTACTTTACATACTGTATATGAAAGCATGTCCATCAGAATCATATGGAAGTTACCATTGGAGTCACAACCAGTATCCACTCACAGGTAAGTAAAAGTAAAAACTCCCTCAAATCAAGTCCAAATTCTGTTTTCTTTTTCTGTTTATTGTTTTCTTTCACAACAATATGGATAGATTGGATATGTTGTGAAAGAAAACATGGACTTTTCCATGTAGTCATCAGAATTTGGACTTGATTTGAAGGAGTTTTTACTTTCACTTACCTGTGAGTGGATACTGGTTGTATTGCTTCTTTCCAATCTATCCGACAGCCCTGGTATTTCCTGATGGCTTTGTATCCAAACAATAGCCAGATTTAGTCCTAATTAGTTTTTGGGGATCAAGAGGACAAGTCCTGCTAGGTGATACCACTTATCTCTGAGCCAGGGGGAAGCACTCTTTGTGAATACAATATCTCTGTGTGGCAATATGTTGAAGAACTGAATTCATGGTAACTAGTAATTAATTACTAGTAATTATTAGTAGCCAGTAACAGGTTTCAATAGCTGTTCAAATTATTCCAACCATAAGAATCCATTTCATATGAACATTGCATGCTCCCCATCAAGCTACCTGCTGTCTACATGCTCCCAATAGGCTATTTTGCAGCCACTTCTGTCTCCTTTTCAGTGTTTCTGTCAAGCTAAGTCCACAACAGAAACCTTATATTGAATGAAGATGTTTGGTTTCAAGGCACTTTTCTTATCTTGTATAAAGACCTGAATTTTGTAGTGCTTGGTGCTCTCTGAGCTTGATTGTTTGCTTGCAGACATTTCATCACCCAACATCATGATGATGTTACCTTGTTGGGTGATGAAATGTCTGCAAGCAAACAACCAAGCTCAGAGAGCACCAAGTACTCCACAGTTCAACCCTGAGCTACATATATTATCTTCTATTGGAGACCTGAATTTATAGATTACTATTTGCTGTACTGCTATTACAGCCCAACACAGGTTCTTAATTATGCTCAAGAAAGAAAAGTGGGGAAGATAGTCAATAGCTGCAGAACAGAACAGGATAGTGCAATTATTAAGAAAATAATAATCAAGTCAATACTTGTTATCAAAGCTTTTTCAAAATACTCTTTCATCAGGTGCAATTTCTGCTGTTTAGCTTCAGAAACTTTGAATGACTTTCTCTTTTCCTTTGCATCTAACACTTCATAGAATAAGTATGGTTTTTCTCTCACTGAACTACAAGGCAAATAGCTATGGAATGGATCAATTGCATCATCAGCGAATTCTTTTTGTATCACAGCTAATGAAAATCTAGTAAGTATGCCCAGAGTCCCCCGTTGGGGGAGATGGACGGTCATATACACTTAAATAATAAATAAATAAATAAACAAACAAACAAACAAACAAACACACCAACATGTCAAAAAGCACTATCCCACTGCTCCTCTTCCTCGTCTTGTTAATGACAACAGGTCAGAAAGAGCCTTAGCCTGCTACTTCTATTCAATTTCATGTTGCACTTACTTTTCAGAGTACCTCAAACATCTTCACTGAAATAAACAATATATTCTGAGGCTGTGACTAACTGACAGCAAAGATCCCAGCAGATCCTCCTATCTTGAAGTTGATGAGAAACTGCTTTATGTGGAACATGGAACTTGACCATGATCTATTTATGAAGATATCAGTGGTAAAATGGATCAACCAGAAGAAATCTACATTTCTATCTGCAGTTTAGAGTGATGCCAATCTGATATGTGTCTTCCAGAAAAATATATGTTATAAAGTTAAAAATGTAAAGGACTAGTTATTCTTTCACTCTAGTTACTCTACAATTCCTTCTGCCATGAGCATATTGTGAGCAAACACTCATAGGATTAATTCTGTGAAAGCAAACATACTCTTAAATCCAACATTTACACTGAACACAATGATCACCACAATAAATTCTATTTTAGTATTTGATCACTGTAAACCCAGTTGACCACACAGGTCTGACTTTATATTAGCATCTCTTCTTATCCTCTAAGACTTATTGTTATGTCTAAGCATTTTTAAAAATTGCTCTATATATCAATATATATATACTATATATATATATACTAATATATATATATCAATATATATATATCAATATATACAGGCAAGCATGGTCTGGGAGAACAAAATGAAGCAGGACATAGGCTGATAGAATTTTGCCAAGACAACTCACTGTGCATAACAAACACTCTCTTCCAACAACCTAAAAGACGACTTTATACATGGACTTCACCAGATGGTCGACACCGAAATCAGATTGACTACATCCTTTGCAGCCAAAGGTGGCGGACATCTATACAGTCGGTAAAAACAAGACCTGGAGCTGACTGTAGTTCAGATCACGAACTTCTTATTGCAAAATTTAGAATCAGACTAAAGAGAATAGGGAAGACCCACAGATCAGTTAGATATGAGCTCACTAATATTCCTAAGGAATATGCAGTGGAGGTGAAGAATAGATTTAAGGGACTAGATTTAGTAGATAGGGTCCCGGAAGAACTATGGACAGAAGTTAGCAACATTGTTCAGGAGGCGGCAACAAAAAACGTCCCAAAGAAAAAGAAAACCAAGAAGGAAAGATGGCTGTCTCCTGAGACACTGGAAGTAGCCCAAGAAAGAAGGAAAGCAAAAGGCAACAGTAATAGGGGGAGATATGCCCAATTAAATGCAAAATTCCAGAGGTTAGCCAGAAGAGATAAGGAATTATTTTTAAACAAGCAATGTGCGGAAGTGGAAGAAGACAATAGAATAGGAAGGACAAGAGACCTCTTCCAGAAAATTAGAAACATCGGAGGTAAATTCCAGGCAAAAATGGGTATGATCAAAAACAAAGATGGTAAGGACCTAACAGAAGCAGAAGAGATCAAGAAAAGGTGGCAAGAATATACGGAAGATCTGTATAGGAAGGATAATAATATTGGAGATAGCTTTGACGGTGTGGTCAGTGAGTTAGAGCCAGACATCCTGAAGAGTGAGGTTGAATGGGCCTTAAGAAGCATTGCTAATAACAAGGCAGCAGGAGACGATGGTATCCCAGCTGAACTGTTTAAAATCTTGCAAGATGATGCTGTCAAGGTGATGCATGCCATATGCCAGCAAATTTGGAAAACACAAGAATGGCCATCAGATTGGAAAAAATCAACTTATATCCCCATACCAAAAAAGGGAAGCACTAAAGAATATTCAAACTATCGAACAGTGGCACTTATTTCACATGCCAGTAAGGTAATGCTCAAGATCTTGCAAGGTAGACTCCAGCAATTCATGGAGCGAGAATTGCCAGATGTACAAGCTGGGTTTAGAAAAGGCAGAGGAACTAGAGACCAAATTGCCAATATCCGCTGGATAATGGAGAAAGCCAGGGAGTTTCAGAAAAACATCTATTTCTGTTTTATTGACTATTCTAAAGCCTTTGACTGTGTGGATCATAACAAATTGTGGCAAGTTCTTGGTGGTATGGGGATACCAAGTCATCTTGTCTGCCTCCTGAGGAATCTGTATAACGACCAAGTAGCAACGGTAAGAACAGAGCACGGAACAACGGATTGGTTTAAGATTGGGAAAGGAGTACGGCAGGGCTGTATACTCTCACCCTACCTATTCAACCTGTACGCAGAACACATCATGCGACGTGCTGGGCTTGAGGAATCCAAGGCTGGAGTTAAAATCGCTGGAAGAAACATTAACAATCTCAGATATGCAGATGATACCACTTTGATGGCTGAAAGCGAGGAGGAGTTGAGGAGGTTATGACGAAGGTGAAAGAAGAAAGTGCAAAAGCTGGGTTGCAGTTAAACCTCAAAAAAACCAAGATTATGGCAACGAGCTTGATTGATGACTGGCAAATAGAGGGAGAAAAAGTGGAGGCAGTGACAGACTTTGTATTTCTAGGCGCAAAGATTACTGCAGACGCTGACTGCAGCCAGGAAATCAGAAGACGTCTACTTCTTGGGAGGAGAGCAATGGCAAATCTTGATAAAATAGTTAAGAGCAGAGACATCACACTGACAACAAAGGTCCGCATAGTTAAAGCAATGGTATTCCCTGTAGTAACCTATGGCTGCGAGAGCTGGACCATAAGGAAGGCTGAGCGAAGGAAGATAGATGCTTTTGAACTGTGGTGTTGGAGGAAAATTCTGAGAGTGCCTTGGACTGCAAGAAGATCAAACCAGTCCATACTCCAGGAAATCAAGCCAGACTGCTCACTTGAGGGAATGATATTAAAGGCAAAACTGAAGTACTTTGGCCACATAATGAGAAGACAGGATACCCTGGAGAAGAAGCTGATGCTAGGGAAAGTGGAAGGCAAAAGGAAGAGGGGCCGACCAAGGGCAAGATGGATGGATGGTATTCTGGAGGTGACGGACTCAACCATTGGGGAGCTGGGGATGGTGACGGCCGACAGAAAGCTCTGGCGTGGACTGGTCCATGAAGTCACGAAGAGTCGGAAACGACTGAACGAATAAACAACAACAATATATTTATTTTTTATTTTTTATTTATTTATTCATTTACAGTCCAAGACCAAGTCACAAAATTTAAAATACAGCACACCATTAATACATACATACGTAACAATACATGCATATGATGATGAGGAGATTGAGGTATTCTTACTAAATGACCATACCCGGGTGTTTTGAAGGCAGTAGCAAAATATTTATAGCCTTCGATTATAGCAGAGCTTTCCAAACTATGTGTGGCGACACAAAAGTGTGTCGCCACAAACAGTCTGGTGTGTCGCCACACAACCCGGAAGCGCTGATCATCATCAGCGCTTCCAGGTTTTCCCGCGGCGACACACCAACTGCAGCGCGCAAAACCCGAAAGCAGCAGCAGTGCTTCCGGGTATTTGCGCACTGCCGCACTTCCAGGTTTTCCCGCGGCGACACACCAACGCCGGTTGGTGTGTCGCTGCGGGAAAAACTTTGGAAAGCCCTGGATTATAGAAACCATTTGGTGCCTTCAATGCATTGCTAATTTTATAGGGTTTCTTTCACTTATATATATTCTATATGTTCTGGTTTGTTTGTTTGTTTGTTTCCCTTCCTTTGAGCGAATATTTTCGAAATACAGACCTGGGTTGACTGATGGATTTGCTATATTTATGAGTAGCAGAGACCTTCACTTACTCTGTGACAAAATATTAAATTGCACAGGAAAATATGCTAAAGCTGTGAATAATTCTAGGCCAGGTCAAGGACATAACTTAAGCAATCTGGAAGAAACCAGATTGAAAAAGGCTATGAGAGGTGCTAGCTATCAAGAAATAGACATAGCTCTTGTTTATTGACATGTCCTCTATTTGTAATTATCTATGATGAAAAAAACATTTATCTCCAGTTGGGTATAATTAATACGTAATGTGGTAAATTACCAGTAATAGTAGTAGTAGCAGTAGTTTTATTTATTACACACTTATAACAAGACAGAACCTGGAGAGGATTATCTCCTTACCTTACAACACATGTTCTTAAGTATAGTAATAGACTTTGTCTTGAATATCACAATGTTTTGGATCAAAACATCTTTTGAAAGCCAGCCTAACAGTATTCTACTCCCTGCCTGTCTCAAAACCCTCTCAAAAGGTTATTCTTTTCCTATAACCATATCATTACTGGCTTTAGTACACTATATTATTAAATTTGAAATTATACTATCCACAGAATTCAAGTCTAATGAAGCTTCAGGTCTCACAAAGACTTACTTCTAGTTAAAAATCTTTCATAATTCTTAAGTAATATTATGAATAGAAAAAAGAAAAGAAAGAAAAGAATGTAAATTGCTTAAACATTTATACTAGATTGAAAAAAAACTGAAAAAGGTTTATTCAATATGGATTTTCCCCCAAACGATATCCTTAAATAAAATGAATGGTTTTGATTCAGACTTAATCATGCATAGCAATCATTGCTAAGGTCACATTAATTTCAGTGAATCTACTCCAAATATGACTAAATCTGGGTTCAAGCCAGCCTTTTTGTAAGAGACAGAAAGGGGTTTTCTAAGGGTTCATTTGATAGCAGACTTTGGAATTTAGATTGCAGTATTTACAGAAATTAGAAATAATGAAAACTTTTACCCACAATAGAGGAATGTTTGGTGAAGATGATGGAACTTGCAAAGATGGCAAAACTGACTTCCTTGATTACATATATCTACATTTATTTGATGCGATGTGATATAGCCAGGAGATCACTAGGATTGACTGGCTACCGCAACTTCGAAACTTCAGGTGTTTGCTTCAAAGTGACTGTTCTTTAGCACCACCCAGGGGATACGTGTGACTTAAGGAATGTCACGGACGCGAACAGTCGTCCCCCCTTGTCAACCTTGAACCGAATTCGCACAGGTCATGGTAGATGTGCAGATGCCCTTTATAAATGGGGCAAAACAACATCATCACATTGTGACTGTGGGGCCAAAAAACAAACTATCCAACATATAGTGACAGAGTGTCAAAACCAAGCCTACAATGGAGACTTTGCTGATTTCCTGGCTGTGACAACTGAAGCAAAAAACTATATACAGCTCCTCTTGGGGATGGCTGGTGCCATAGAGCCCTTTTAAACATCGACCCATCAAATCTTGGATTTTGTATTTAAATTTATTGTATTGGAGAATATTTTTATACGCTGTTTTAATTGTTGAATTTTAACTGTCGATTTTTTGTAAACCGCCCAGAGTTCCCTTGCGGGGAGATGGTGCGGTAAATACAAGTCGAATTATAAATAAATAAATATTTGTAACCTAGACATACATTTGTAATTTTCCTCTCTATATTTTATATTTCATATTTATTATGCTCTATGTTTTTTTTATTGTAACGTGATGTGAATGTGCCTTACGATAAATAATAAATAAATAAATCTACATTTATGGCTGACTGGAAACCCCTTACAGACTTTTTGCATGAAACAGAAAAAAAATGCACTTATGACTTGTGGTTTTGATTATTAGCAAAAATTAGACAATAAAAAAAAGTGAGCTTTTTTTGTAATCATAGAGTAAGAGATATTTTTTAATCATACTTATATTTGCTGCAAAGGAAATCAGAAGCTTTTTCTATTTCTTTTTATCTTTTCTTTCTGCACTTTTGTATTTTTCCTTTTGATATATATATATATATATATATATATATATATATATATATATATATATAAGAAATAATGAAAACTTTAAGATATTTTGTTTGTTTCAGTGTACTTATTAATTCTGGCCTTCAGTAGAATATTCTCAGTGTACCTATGGTTATCTACACATTATATAATATAGTGCTAGCATAATCATTCTAAATTAAATTACTGGAAAAATTGTCTGATTTCAGCTAAATATATATGATTTACTTACATGGGTTCAAGTGAATGATGTTACTGTGTGAAATAAGTTAGTATGAGTTGGTCTTGCTCATTCATCATTAAGTGAATCATTAGTCTTGGGCAGGATCAGGAAAAAATACTTGAGAGTAAGTGCAGCATCATGAGTTGTTGAGTAGCAAGAAAACAACTAGGACATCAGAGGAGGGTTATTTGTACCACATTGATAATTATTTCATGAGTTAGATTTGGGAGTGGCAGATCAAAGCATACTCCTTTCAAATAAAGATGCATACTGTAATTGCAAATAACAGTTATATAGAGCAGTCATTTTAATGCTTAGGGTCATCTCCAAGCTATTACCTTCCAGCTATGTTGGAACTTCAATGCCCCAATTCCTTGGGAATTCTTGGACTTCATCTCTCAATACATATAGAAGATGCCAATTTAGAGAAGACAAGATTGCAGTATCCCTAATACAGTATACTTATCTAAATAATTAAACACTATATTAAGCAAGAATGGACATTTTTATTTATTTATTTATATTGATATTTATACCCCGCCTATCCCCTCCCTAACGGAGGACTCTAGGCGGCTTACATACATGTATACATTTCATTTTTATACATTACATCCATTAATCCGCGCACTAAGGGAAGGGGTAAGGGAACCGACTCTTCCGTGGCTACTGGACTATATGTCCCACAATGCCTTGCGTCGGAGCCGGCTGCTGACGTCCTGTAGATGTTACTGCTTCGGGATCCGTCGTTGCCGCCACCATTGAAGATCTTCCGTTCGGTGGCCGACTCCCGACAGGACGCCAGCAAATTTGCCCACTTAAGGTGGTACCCAATTTATCTACTTGCTAAGCTTTCGAACTGTTGGGTCGACAGGAGTTGGGTCGACAGGACATCCTGCAGCCCTTGAGGCACATTCAGGCCCACACAGCTTTTTAATTCCCGCTTCCCAAAATCTCATCACCAAATGTCAGGCCCAGCCCAAGAACAACAAAGAGTCAGTACCAATCAAAGAGTCAGTCCATTCAAACTCCAGCTCTTTATTTGCTCACACCGTATAGACAGAATCTTGCCAGGCTAAAGCTACTCTATCTAACCTAAGGGGAAATAACCTGGGAGACTCTAGGGTGGGGCTATCCTGAACCTCTTCATTTTTCCACCATTGCCTCCCAGACTGTGCCTCCGCTTATCTCCTCCACCTCCTTGGAATGTGCTCCCTCCTTCCTGAGAACCAGCGGCACTGCCAAAACCCACCACATCAAATTTCAGTAGCAACCTGCTAAGAAACAGTTGTTATTCTCAACCTGTTCAGTGGAATATTTTTATTGTGTGCTAGTTTTATTACTTGGACATCTCCAAAAACCTTATCTCTGACCTCCCAAATAACAAAAAAAATCCTGGCCCTACCCTTTCATCAAAGTTATCACAACACTGTGACCTCCCTTGGGAATCCCCACTATTTTTTTTTAATGTGTGGGCTCTAACTGTCTCAGGGCAGAGGGCAGGCTTAGAACAGATTATTTATCTTAGTTTTGCTATATAATCTTTAATAATACCCACTGGTACCTAGGTTAAGACATAGGCATTTGGTATAAACCACAATGACAAAAAATGGCAAAATGTGTATTGCTAGATCACAGCACAAAGCCAGCCTTTTGTACTTGTCTCATGACATCATGATACATTTTTCATCATTTGCCCTCGCTCACCCTTAGGCCCATTCCTGGTGGACATCTATGGATTATGACCTCTTAGAAAATAAGGAGATGCCTATGTTGAGTGAAAGATAATGATAACCAGCATATATTCTTTTGGGTCATTTTGGTTGGTCTTAATAAAGCTATTGCCCAACTATGGTTTCATTTTCCTTAAGGACCAATATAGCACCTATGATTAACTTTTAATTTTACAGTCTTATGCAGATTTGTGTGTGTGTGTGTGTGTGTGTGTAATATTATATATAAAATATATATTTCTATTTCTATTATTTATCTCATTTTCATATGTGACAAATACTTATTCTTAGTTAATACTGCTCCAAGCCAGAAAGCCCCAAGACCACAAAGGCTGTACAAGAACCACTCCAAAGTCAATCCCAAACTGTAATTTTTGATGTGACAGAAGAGGAAAATTGTTGAAGATGTGGGGATTAGTTGAATTAACTGAAATTAATTTAGTTAAATTTAAATTTTCTTTTTTAAAAATAGTTTATCTCCAGGATAACTATTTCCCTTCTCACTTTCTGAAGTAAAGCCTCTCCCACCCTCCCCCAAAAAACCCAACTACCAAACAATTGCATTTCTCCATTCTAGGGTAGAGTTGGAAATGATAAATCAAAGATTGGTCACATATAGCTTGAAGAATTTTATAGACTTTCCTTCAGAACCCATATAATCAGCTGTCAGCAGGCAGTGGGAAAATGAATGCTGTCCCTTTGGTACTACTCATGGCACTAGGAGAATTATTTCCATCACAATTGTGGAGGGGAAGAGCAGTTTGTCTTATCCATTTTATATAGAGAAAGCAATTCTGATGCAACCAGGTTCCTTGTTTCCCTGCTACTATAGCAGTGGAAACCACAATCTCAGTCAGGTTCATTAGCAAGAAATTCCAAAGAAAGACCTTTTGAACACCATGATGGTAACTGTAATGTCAGCCTTTCCATTAACTTTTCTTTCTCTGATACAATGAAGACGGAGTTGGTCTGTTTTCACTTGTAGGTCCCTAAGGGTATGTAGCCTTAAGAGGGAAAATACTGCCTATCCATTTTATCCGTGATGGCTCATAGAATTTCCCCCTAAATCCAGATCTGGTTCTGTTTTTATTTATCTTGGGAAATGAACTGGTGGCCAGGTTTTTATGTTGCTTTTTATATCTATTATAATTATAATTAATTATTATTAATTAATTAATTAATTATTAATTAATTATTAATAATTATAATAATTATAATTAATATATTATTATTAATATATACTATTAACAGTGGTGCCCTCACCATCAAGGCTATTAACTAGTGTAATGTTCAGACAGACAATTCATATACCTATACCTATACCTATACCTATACCTATACCTATACCTATACCTATACCTATACCTATACCTATACCTATACCTATACCTATACCTATACATATACATATACATATACATATACATGCACACACACACACACACACACACAGTCTCCTGTTGGGGGAGTTGGGTGGTCATATAAATTTAAATAATAAATAAATAAATACACAGACACACACACACACAGAGAGAGAGAGAGAGAGAGAGAGAGAGAGAGATTGGGAGAGATTCTAACATGATGTCTTAACATTTGAAATTACTTGAACTGAAGACTGAATTCAATATCACTTCAGATAATGCTCCAAAAATGCCAGGAAGCAACTTTTTAATTACAGATGCTGAAAGATGGAGAGATTTATAGCACTATACACATAAGCCTGCTGAGCAGCACGGAAATTGGTAATTATGAAAAAGCACAGAATAAACAGAGGAACTCAGCAGCACACACAGAGTGAGAGATTTCTATAGGATCTTTGAGGATGGCAGATGTCCTCCCAAGGACTGAAAGAAAACTGCATTAATTGTACTGCATGGTTACCAATAAATGTTAAAGCTTTAATTTAATGAAAAAAAGTTGGCACCCAGTAAAAGTAATATCAGTTAGACAACACAATCTAGCAATCAATTAGACCCAACCACTTGAATGTAATTACATTTCATTATGCTGCATCTTAAGTAGTTGATTACTGCTTAGAGAAAAGCCCGTGGCTCAGTGGTAGAGCATGTTCTTTCCATGAAAGGATCCCAGATGCCACTTTGGTTGGCTAGGAAAAATTACTGCCTCAAATGCTGGAAGACCCACCAAATTCTGGATTAGCTTGCTCATTGGCCAGACAGAGGGTTAGGCAGCTTCCCAACTGTTAGTTAAAATGTAGGTATAAACTTGCTGGGTAATTCTCTAGCTGCCTTTGCACCACATACCATGGTGGATAAAATGGGATTGCAGAGTTTGTGATTCAATATGTTGTGGGAGCCCAGTATTGTCTTAGCATGTTATATGAATCAAGCCATTACGTTGAGATACAGTGTGGCTTATTTATATAATGTTATGTTAAACCAGAATTCAGGTTTAGCATGTTGTATCAAGCCAGCCTATCCGTTTCAGTGCATGGAATCACAATACCAACTTTATGGTACTAAAGCCTAAAAGGTTTGCTGCCCCCTGTTTTAATAATAAAAACCCCTGGAATTTTGGCCTACAAGCAGGTGTTCATCAAGGACAATCTCCCTGATATCGATATTGTATACGTAAAAGTACTGGGATAAATGCACACGCAAAATTCATTTGGGTTGGAGGAGGCTGCTCAGGAAAAGTTAAGATGTATTCGAGCAGTTTATGGTCCAGTCCTATACTCATTACCTGGAGAGTAATGCCCAGTGAACCCAATAGGACTTCTTCTGAGTAAATTGTATAGGATCTCACTGTCAAATTATTTAGGCAGAGTTTCATAGAGACATTTTGCCACAATAAGGCTTCAATTGAAGCACTCCTTCAAAACCCATCAACAAAATGAGGGAGCTCCCCACTTCCAAATGTCTGGGTGGATCAACAAATGGGGCTTCTGTTCAATGGTTTAGCAAAGTGGAATGCTTTACCACATTAAGACAAAACATTTCATGAAAGTGAGGCAATACTGATTTGCACACTCTGACTACATATAGAGAGATATAGCCATATATTTTTAATGAGGTCAATTTGTTTGAGAGTTGTAGAGTATAATTGTTTAAGATGGACCCTGATTATTATAGAGGACTCGCTGTATTTTAGACACATTCTGCATAAGCTGAGTTTACCCAATCTGCAGGGTGTTCCAATAGTTCAACAGACTGTTACAATATGAAAACGACATGGACTTAGACTTCCAGATTAAGTGACAATGAAACTCTGACATTTAAAATAACAGCATGAAGCAAAATGTGGGTAACTTCTGTATTCCTATTGCAATGGGACTGTTTCATATCACAGCAAATTAATCACTCTTTTAATCAAGGATTAGTTTAAATATGACACTGATTCTGTGGTATTTAGTGCCAGTACATAACCAGCTGCTGCAATTTGTAATGATTTAATACACTGAATCAACTCTGGGATTTTAAAAATTTTACCTAATGTAAGAAGATCCCTAGATTACACTTCTTTCTGAAGGAAAACAATCTGCTGTGACAATTCAGTGCCTCCACAAAATCAGAATCAAATTACGTGTATGTCAATGAAGCAAGAGGAAAGTATATTTCAGTTTGAAATTCTTCATTTCTTGTTAATATTCTATCACATAAATATCTGTTTTCCTCTTACAAATAATCACTTAGCATTTAGAAGAGTGATCCATCTAGTAAATATAGAGTTATTGGATATTCTTTCTCCACATTCATTGCACATTAGATAAAACTGAAGTTGTCTCCTGAAAATAATTCTGAATGTCTCCAAATATGTTGTACTTCAGCAATCATTATTCTTGGTGAGCATGGCCTTTGGATGAAAATTATAAGAACTCAAGTGAAACATATGTAATGGGATCTAAATTAAGGGAATCTGGCTTATTTATTTATTTATTAATCAAATTTATCATCGCCCATCTCTACCACGGTAGACTCTGGGCGGTTTACAACAAATATTTGTAATTATATTTTGAGGGTCATTGAAACTGTGCTAAGTTAAGTTTAACTCAACTTCTGGTGACTTCACAGAAACGTCCACACCATTTTCTTGTTAACAGTAAGAAATGGGTTTCTACCGCCTTCTTCATGGATATTTTTCATTTACAGTACTTGGCCTAGCTACAATCCTGGGATTCCCTGGTTATCTCCTATGCATTTATTAAAGGCTCAGAGAGCACCAAGGACTCTACTTCTTTTCCCCCCAAATAACCAAGATTGTCTAATGCCAGCTTTTCTGCACAGCATCTGGTAATTTGGAATTATACTGGGATGTTAAATAGGCAAAAATCTGTACTATCCCTCTGAATAGGTATCCAGAAGTTAAATACGTTAACCATCCAGTTCTTCTGATGTAAATTTTGAATTTGGCCACTAATTAGTTGCTGTTCAAGCAAGAACACAAGAAAAGGAAGATCAGCAAGGCCTGAATTGGATAAAAATAACAGTTGCTGGCTCACCAATTTATTCTAGACTTAAGAAACTAATATTTTTCCTTTCCAGTCTTTCTCTCCATTCTCCTTCTATATTTTGTATCTTTAAACTGCAAAGCTGAGTGTAGATTTTTAAAAGAAAAAAAAGTTTAAAATGTTTGGGAAGATCATAATTATCTGAGGAAAAGGAGAGGATAAAACACAATAGATATCACAAATACTAATTGGTTTAGTGAGAAAGAGTGATGCAGTTCAGGAGGTTATCAGGAAAAGTAGGTTCAAATAATATTTCTGGAGAAGTACATACACCTGCAGAAGGCAAAGGATATCTTTTTTTTATGACAGAAGTACAGGTTCTGACAATAATAATAATTCCAGATCAGCTGTAGACAATATGGTGTGGGATTCAATCAATATCAATCAATACTTTTATTACAGCCATAGACCAGTGCAATTAAAAGTACTCAAAAAATGATGTGGGATTATGACTCCCACAGTTCATTGGAAGAGACAGAAAAAGGACTCATAACGAGACCGGTGTAGATTCACAAGGTCTACCTCACCTTTCCCAAGCACTTATGCACCCAAACATTGTATAGGAATAAGTGTATTTTAAGTGCTGTGCATAAGCTGGAACATTCTAATTTTGCAGTATTTGTAAAGCAAATTTTGAAATGGCTACCTTCCAATGATATTGAAAGCAGCTTTCATTTAATGTAAATACGAACATATTCAAAGCAAGATGTTTTGGCAGCAGGCGATAGAGTCAATTTAAAGGGGCCCATGTAAAGTGAGACAGCATACTATAAACAAGACACAAGCGGAATCATAACAAGCCCCATTTTTAATACCACTTTGAAGCCATAGGATTCCTAAGCCATCTGCCTATGGAAATTATCATTCACATCTCAAGATTTGTCCAAGAAGATTGAGGATATTCTATAAGTAAGTGGCATGGAATTTAATTGCTGCAGTCGGAGATATTTCTCTACAAAGCATTTTTGCAGCTGCCAAATATTCAGATGGCTGAGGGATTCTGGGAATTCAGAATTCTCATATTGAACATGTGCATTCTCCTCTTATTTTAATTATCATTTTAAAGGCTCATATTAAAGACTAAACAGAAACATGCAGACAAGAAAGGACCAGGCACTGAAAGGGAAAAAAAATGGAAATAGACAGATAAATATGTACCAATAGAAGAGAATTCCTGGAAGCTTGGCACTCAGACAAAGCAACCATCAACAGACACATAGAGGTAAACAACATTTACATACCATTCATAAGAGACAATAGAAAAGCCAAAAGACCAGAACACCTCCTTGCCAGCAATTAATACCCAGATATGCAAAGATTAACACCAAGATTAGCACCAGAGGAACAATCAAACAGCACAATATACCTTACTCAAGGAACTATTAACCCAGTCAATCAACCAAGCAGCAAACAACAGCTCAATCAAGGAACTCCTAAGGGGAGAACAACGCCTCCACCAACACAAGCAGGACAAGCCATGGTATATAAACAGAGAGCAAGTCTCACTCCCTTTTTGCACTGAAGATGTTGCCTAGCCTGGCAATGAAACGTCTGCAAGAAAACAACAAGGCTCAGAGAGCACCAAGGACTCCACAGATAAATATGTAGTGAATCATTAGTTTGAATGGCAACCGTTTGAGGAAGGAAGGGCCAAATGGTAGTAGGTTTCTCAGCCAAGCAGAGGGAGTGCCCCCCTCTTCACCCCACTGTCCCTTGCCTCTTCGTTGCCAGAGGAAGAAACCTATCCATGGGTGATTTCATCACACACTTTTTGTCTGATTATCACAGACTTTTTCTCTATAGAGATTATTCCAGTAAAAATGAGAACAGGACACTTTTGAGAAGGGTCCTTCTAACAGCTCTGGAATTAAAACTTGACTATATGCATGTTGAACAATTCTTTGGTAAATTCCTTGTGCTGTTGTTTTCCAGAAAACTAAAGCAATGACCCTCTTCTTAAAACAATGTTGGTGATATAGATTTACAAAGATTTATGCTGAAGTTTTATCGTAAGACATTATAACTGTATATTCCATACCATCTGGTGTGTGGGCCACCAGCACATTTTAATTTGTCATGTGTTATGCAGATGATCTTCCTCTATTTGCTTAGTTTTACTTTTGTGTTTACAAATATTCATGTTATATAGTAATAAGATGGCCCTTCTTTAAAAATAAGTCCTCATTTCAGCTGTCCTTCAGAAAATGAAAAAGAAGGGGGAAAAGGCTCAGTAGTAGTGGATATGTTTGGCTGCAATTCTACATTTCATTATGATGCCAAACTTCTATTCACTTTACTGAGATTTAATCCTGTGTCTACAATTGCTGTCCTAATAATTTCTCCATTTCTTATTAACTCCACATACAAGATATCGATGTTTAGATATATTACACACCTCCTATCATAAAACATTGATGATTTTTCGAACAATGCAATCCTATGTATATCTATTCAGATATTTCACTGAACTCAATAACATATCCTCCCTTGAACCATCAAGCTGTATTCTTATACCCACTCCCTGAAATTGAGTCCCATGGATGTCAGTGGAGTTTCCATTTGAGTAGGACTGCACAATATCCTGAAAGAAATAATAACTGTAACTTGATGGTTCCAAATTTATACTCCATGCATTTGGACCAAATCAGTTATGATTGCTTCACAATTGACTAATAATATTATTAGTAAAATTAAATGTGCTGTAATTAAAAAAAATAAGTTGCAAGACATATATAGTAAATATAAAATGAATTAGAACAGTAATATTTGTAAAAGAAAAAAAATAATGGGATATTTC
The DNA here is from genome assembly GCA_023362775.1 of Charina bottae. Lineage (NCBI taxonomy): Eukaryota > Metazoa > Chordata > Lepidosauria > Squamata > Charinaidae > Charina > Charina bottae. Next base: position 55,452,718 of record JALMGJ010000006.1, read on the forward strand.
CTACCTGATTTTTAAAATACAAGGGACTGGTGCAGATAGATAGATAGATAGATAGATAGATAGATAGATAGATAGATAGATAGATAGATTTATGTATTTATTTATGTATTTATTTATGTATTTATTTATGTATTTATTTATTTATTTTTCAAATTTATTACCACCCATCTCCCCCAACGGATCCATAAAATGTAATTGTGAAGAATTATATTACATTTATGTATTAAATTTGTATGCTGCCCAACACCCAGCAACTCTACATAGTTCCTTCCACATCACCAAACAGAATCGTTATAGGGTAACCCATAGTCACCCTTGCTTTGAATGTTCAGCATACCATATATGCTGATCAGTGTACCCTCTGGGGAATCAATAAAAGGGCATCTAACCAGTGTCTTACCCCCACCCCTACCCCATCTCTATCCAGTTCCTGTGTGCACTATTTTGAGCCTTGGAGGAGAAAACTCTGAGCATTTACACTGAGGGGAAATTAAAAGAACTACCAATTTATCAGTTTAAAAAAGAGCTATGAAGTGACAGTTCCAAAGTCCAGTATCTTAGGCTCTATAGCAGAGCTTTCCAAACTGTGTGTCGCGACACGTTAGTGTGTTGGCTGCAGTGTCTGGGTGTGTTGCGGCTGCCGCTGCCTCCGAACCCTGCCAGGATTCCACGCAGGTCCTAGTGCCTGCCTTGTGCTCTGCTGTAAGGGTGTGTCATGAAATGATGCATGTCTAAAAAGTGTGTCACCAACATGAAAAGTTTGGAAAACTCTGCTCCATAGGAAAAGGGAGTGTCCAAGATCTAGGAAACAGAGTAAAGCACAGTAAAAATGGCCCACTCCAAAACTCTTCAGAACTCCAAAGGTTCTGCTAGAAAAGCAGATCTAATGCAGTTCCTGATCCATTGGAGCTGACAGGGAGTAAGTTGACTAGACAGCCCAACAAAGATGACAGCTTGGATTGTATGGGCACAAAGCCACAAAGTAGCACAAATGCTGCATGGGAAAGTGCCCACAGTATAGTTATTAGTAGGAACTAAAATCAATCTGATTGAAGACCAGAAATTCCTGATTCTACTCTGTTCTTGCTTAAGAGGGCTAACCTTGTCTGGAACATGTATTTTCTAGCTTTTCTTGTAATTGGCTATATTCCTTGGGGCTATGTAGAAGGCACTCATTTGATACCCCTGCTTGGAGTTCTGAAATAGTTCTGAATAGTTACATTCTGAGTAACTTCCACTGCATTGTCCTTCCCAGTTTAGCATACTTGAACAATAGGCAGCTATTTATTTCATATTGTCTATGGTTCCACAAAAATCAGCATAAAAATGAAGCATGCAGATTAAATGAACCTATTAAAAAAAGGGGGGAGGGATAAATTTTCCAAGCTTCATAAGCTACATAAGTTTTGTTTTAAATAGGACAGTTAGAATACACATGCTATGGATGTTCCTGGAAGAAGAAGCAAAGTGATCTTAAGGGAATGCTAAATTTCCACTAAAAAAGTATCCTGGCCTTCATATTATTACATACACTGGTAGTGGGGACTGTTGTATTTTTTATTTTGTGATCTAAAAAGAATCTGGGTAAAAAGATTCAAACAAGCCTCATTTTAAAAGGGACAAGCTATTTTTTTTTCTCTTACCTGAAAGGCTCCAAAAAGTCTGTTAGTACCAAATTCCTCAAATGCTTGTTACCATAAAAGGAATAATTGCTTCAGCTAGGCTGAGCTGGGTAGTCACAAGTTACATTGGTTACTATGGCAACTGATTATTTGTTATCAAGTTAATTTGTATAGCAGGGCTTTCCAAAGTTTTCCCGCGGTGACACACCAACTGCTGTTGGTGTGTCGCCACGGGAAAACCCGGAAGTGCCGCCGTTGTGGCAGCGCGCAAAAACCCGGAAGCGCTGCTGTCGCTTTCAGTTTTTGCGCGCCGCCGTTGGTGTGTCGCCGCGGGAAAACCCGGAAGCTCTGATGATGATCAGCGCTTCCGGGTTGTGTGGCGACACACCAGACTGTGTGTGGCGACACACTTTTGTGTCACGACACACAGTTTGGAAAGCTCTGTTGTATAGAAAAGAGATATTTTGTTTAAGCGGGCTGGCTATGCTTATCTCAACCTATTCAGATGTAAGTTATTTTCTGCCTGTAAGTATCTCTGAGGTGAAACAGATTCCTGTAAATATGTTCTGTTGTTTTGAATAAATGCAACTATATTTTTACTGCAAAAGTTTATTTTATTGATCTCTCTCTCTCTATCAAGCTTCTGCAACTCTGCACTTAAAAATAAATATTAATAACAGGGACTGTCATAATTAAGACCACACTGAACTATTTTTAAACTTCTTTAGGCAGTTACATGGACTTCAGATCAATTAGGTTCAAAATGTTTCCAGTTTGGAGCCCTTTTTATCACATTCAGATGTATACCTCAGTTTGCTGGTGCTCATTAATAACAATGGTTTGCAGTGACCAAGAATGAGAAAATTAGCTAGTCCAAGAAAAGGAAGAGCTAACTGGTATAGCCTGGCAGTTCCCACCAGGGGCTTCTGAATGAATTAAATGTACAAAGTTCTTGTCTCTTACAAAGCTATTTCAAGATCCTGGCCAGTCCCAAGAGCAAAATGAGTTAAGAGGGTAATTTTGATAAAAGGTTGTGATTCCATCTGGTTCCAATTGCAAATAGATGGAATAAAGAGAGGGTGAAAAATCTCCTTTATATATCAGCATGCCTGCATAATCTCATTTTTGTCCTCTGTTCTCTCCTTCATATGTGTTAGTGTTCAGTAAAAGAGAAAAAGCTCAGTTCTTTATCAAACAGAGAAAATACAATTGTCAGTACCATTCTGGAATGATATGAAACTGAAATAAATATTGACGCGCCATCAGCACTTCCGGGTTTTGTCGCAACACACTAGTGTGTCGTGACACACAGTTTGGAAAGCTATGGGCTAGAGCAAATACTGTATATCTATAATAATAAAGTTTTATTAGATACAAAAAGCAATTCATCTATCCAAGCTGTTAAAATAGCCTCAAGGTTTTGATCTGATATATAGAGGGAAATTATTAGAGCCAATTTCCCAAGTGCTGATAAAGTTGTTAGTACTAGGCAGAGTGCCCAATTATCCTATACAGCAGGGCTTTCCAAAGTGCCGCCGCTGGCGACACACCCGTTGGCGGCGTCGGCGGCGACACGCGCGCGCACGGCGATGGCGCGGGGGGGCGTGCGGCGGCGCGGGGGGCGTGCGGCGGCGCGCGTGTGCATGGCAGCCGCCGTGCACGCGCGCGCCGCCGCTTCCGGGTGGTGTGGCGACACACCACGCTGTGTGTGGCGACACACTTTTGTGTGGCGACACACAGTTTGGAAAGCTCTGCTATACAGGTAACTAACAGCTTGGGAAAAGACAAGCATCTCATCTTACTGTCTTGAAATGCCTCTTGGAAAAACTTGCCAATTTTTTTTTGAATCACTCCTTCACTAGATGTATAAAAGAGAGCACAGGATTGTCCTAGTTTGCCATAAAATATGAATATTTTGAACAAACACATCCCTAATTCTTTTCATCGAAGCAACTAAGTCTTACTACTGCATGTCAGTTAGACCTAGTAGACTCTTATGCACTGGTTCTGTTTAATCACATATGTTTAATAGGATGACATATTGGGATATTAGTTGGTGAAAATCAGAGTGCGCAATTATCAAAACTTAAGATCCAACCTTAATTGGAAGCTTCCTACATTGTGCAGTTAACTATGTAAGACTCCGAATCTGCCACCAGCAGCTAACGAAAGCTGCAAGTAGCTCTCTGGGTATGAATTCTTTAAATGTTATCTTATCACTGTCAAGGCTTGATTATAGGCCAGAATCCAACAAGTGATTTTGTTATGTTTTGAATAACAGATTTCCCCTGCCAGATCATTTGAGCTTCAAAGGCAACTTACCATATGGTGGTGCAAAGGCTGTTGTTCAAAAAATACAAACCCAAAATTTCTTTAACTGCACTGAAATAACTGTGTTCTGTGAATCTTGGTCATTTTTCCTACAAGAACATGGGTGTGGATATATTCCTTTACAGGATACCATAGAGACACATGCATGTGTACACGTATACACAGAGAGAGAAAATCAAGTTATTCGAATGTTGTTGATTACTAGGTTGTATCCTGAAAATTTTACAGTTACCCTCACTGTGCATCAAACAACAAGAAAACAAAAAACCACACATTTTATATATAATAAACACCCATCAAGGTGCAATTGAACAACAGCTGAAATTTATTCAAAGAAGCATCATGATTGTTCCTAATGTTATGAACATTCTTCAGATCCCATCATTAACATATCTATGTAGCTGTCTGTGAAACAGAAGACTTTTATGTGTAGATATCTATCATTTTCTTCAAGCATTCACATAAACACATGGAGGGCCTCAATATGGGAAGATAATTGTCTGGGTACATGTTCCTGCTCTCTAATCTCCTCACCTACCACATGTTCGGCTATCTGAAGGAAAGTTGTTTTTCTGTTTGCTTGCATGTAGGTCCTATTTTCTGGAATGTAGCTTTATTGGATTATGCGGAAAGTTTACTCTTTTTTGAGCCAAGTGAATACATCTCTGCTTTAGATCTCTTGACAGAATGCATGGAAATCAGAGAGAGAAAGCAATGAGCCAGCATACATGATCCATTCCCAATATAGTTTGAAGCTCTCCATGTGTGCTTGAGGACAGCTTGCAAATGATGAATTGTGGGGTCCTTTAAGAATATATAAGCAGTGCTCCAGAATTCTAGGGCATCTTCATATGTAGACATTCAAGCACATAACATCATATGTAGATGTTCAGGCTTGGAACGTTGATGTCCAGTTGAATACATGGGTGTCAGAATGAGGAAGACCCATGAATCATCAACAATATGAATAAATATATGCACATTTGAATAATATTTACCCGATTCACATGAGTAATGTACGAAGTCTAGTGATGATATTAACATTCATAATTGCCTGGTTTGGTATATGATTTTGTCCAATTTATTTGTTTGGGCATATTATGAATAAAGCATTATTTCCAGAGGTATTCCACAAAGCTATGAATTAAACACAAGCTGCTTTGCAGGTTTTTATGCATCAAGCAATTAAACATCTTTCATGCATCAACAATAAAAAGGTTTGTCCAATGTATCTTGCCTCTATTTATTGATAATCAGTTCCAGTTATCAGTCATGGAAAGGTAATTTTAGCTCTGCTGAAACTACAATCTAACAAAGTTCTGTCACAGTGTGACTGATGCTACTTTTATGGCTGGGTGTGTGGGGGGGAATTGCTTCACAGAGACAGACACCAAGGAGGCTTTGTTGTCTCTTTTACCATGTACAAATATATTTCGGGAATTTGTTGTTGTTCAGTCGTTACGGGAATTAGGAACTATTTAAAGCAGTGTATCCAAACTTCCCAGTAGAAAGTCTGTTCCTCCCGCCTGTTTCTCCCAGGATCTAACTTTCTCTACCTCTCTCCCAGAGCTATTTGCTAGCAACCACCCACTCTGTTGCTTAGCTACCAACTCCCCCTTTTTTTCCTCAGTTTTTCATTAAGAGAGGGAGATAAGAACTGAATTGGCTGATTTACTTTGGGGTGTGTTTGAAGTCTTTATTCATACTTTTTCCAGATCTCGGCAGCCTTGACCTTGTGTGATGAACCTCCTTCTTGGTCTTCAGCCCAGCCCTTCCCAGTCTAGGGCTTCCCCAAGGTCTCCAGGCATCCCTGCAGGCAGCCGCCACCTCCTTCTGTCCCCATATGTCTTGGGCTTGGGGTGAAACACATCCCTCTGCCTGGCTCTTCACTTCTCTTGTCCCAGGGAAGCCTCCAAATAATGTCTTCATCCCTCTTCTCTCTCTGGTGGCCAGCGATGTCTCTCACCAGCCACCAACTTCCCATACAGTCATTCCAAAAGGACTTACTGCCTCGATGCATCAGAATGGCACAGGATCAAACATGGCAATCTCTCTCTCTCTTCTCTGTCTCTTTATGATTCAAACCAGTAGCATTTCCTCCAGTAACCCAGGAAGTGGGTTTCCATCCAGTGCTTTAGAACCCAACACCTATATACTAGGTTAAGCCAATCAGAATGCTACCTCCATCTGTCCTACAATAGTCCTGGCTAGCAGCCAGGACAGCTTATCTGCCCTTGTGACAGCAGAGCTACAACTCAAGGCCATACCTGAGCTGCTTCTCCCCAATTTTTCCCCCTATCAAAGCAAGTTTATGAAATTTGGTTTGAAGCAGTGAATCAGATCAAGTGGACTCAAAGATCTTCACAGATTGGATGACTTTTCTCTTGCTTCTGCAATTGTAACAAACTTTATATACTGCCACTGTACAAGTTCGATTCCATGTATGGGGATATCGAGGAATGTTTGAATGGTGTGGCGTTACTATGAATAAATAGCCAATGAGTTTTATCACTTTATTCAACTTTACCTATCAGCCTGTTTGAGGTGACAAAGCTAACATTACTTTGGGCTTCATTCACATTCACATTTTCATTCTCAATTTCTTTAACGTAAGAAGCTTGAACTTTGCTGTCTTCGAAGTTAATGGAATATAATATTTCTGTGCTAGTCCTGCCAGCACAACTGGAACTCAACTCTGTTCTCACCAGTGGGAATATGGGTTCAGGGTCTAGCTTTATTTTTAAATTCTGCATGACTGGAATAGGTTTCAGGCTCTTGACAATGACTGAATGGGTGTCAAGCTAGTGCTGGCATTTATATTGCTTTCAACTTTTACTGCATTAAAAATAAGAGTGTAGTGGAGATGGCAAGGCTATGAAAGACAGTTTCTTTGTGCCAGCCCCAGAGAGTCCCAGAACTCTATGTTATTCAATTTTTACCAGTGAGAAGTGGTAAAAATCCTGACAATATGTGATTTTGTGGAGTCCTTGGTGCAAAATATGTGATTTTGCTTAAAAATCTAATCTTTTATTGCAGTGGCATGCTTCCTGAACTGTTGTTGAACAGACTCACAAGAATAGGAAGACCAAGAAAGTTATGGCTGGATGGAGTTGATGAGATCCTTAGAAAATGAGATAAGAAGTTTGAAGAACAAAAGCAACATATTGATATAGTAGAAGTAATGATGGTTTGCAAGGATAGAAAAGTATGGAGGAGGATTGTGAATGGTGTTGGTGTAAGCTAGATCCAGTTGTATTTCATTTTCTTTTTTCTTATCTCTTCTGTTTATTATTATTACTCTTTTTCTGCACTTTACATAATATTGTTTATCTCCAGTGTAATGGGTACATAGTACATGTGCTTTTCAATTCTACTCTTAATATAAATTAAAAGTGTGCTGCTATTATACATGAATTAACATTAATTCACTGCTTTTTGAAAATTAGCTGTGATTAACTATAACCAGAAAACTATATATTTACAGAGTGATTTTCTCAGTGAACTAAGATTTCATCCAAAGCATTTTCTTCAATGAAATACTTTTTTTTGTAGACAGTTGTATAATTTTTGAATGGCCATGTTCCTGGAAACATTATAAAAAGCTGCAAAGAGTTAGATGAAAAATTAGCTTAGTGATTTGTCTTTGGAAAGAAATCTTGAACCACAGTGGCTGACACAAACATGCCAGCTCTGAGTTATTCTATAAGCAATATGCCAGGTAGACTGTAAATTCAGCTGTTCTGTTTTGTGTTCAAGCGCTTGCTAGCCTGATGCTTGGCACTGCAATGCTAAATATATTTACTTGGAATTCCCCATTGTTTTCCATGGAACTTAGTAGAATCAGCCTATTCCCAATGAAAATATAATGAAGGGAAACCCAATGTAAATATTACCACCTTATTGTGAAAACTCTTTGAACCTCATGTGTGCCTCATATGGTGATACTATGCAAAATGCATTCTCATTTAATGTCTTCCAAGTACATCAGAGCTCATAGCAATTATATATATAGAGAGAGAGGTAGTCCTCGACTTATGAACATTCATTTAACGACTGTTCGAAGTTACGACAGTGCTGGAAAAAGTGACTTACAGCCGATCCTCTTACTTACGACCATCACAGCATCTCCGTGGTCACATGATCAAAATTCAGGCGCTTGGCAACCGGCATGTATTTATGATGGTTGCAGTGTCCCGGGGTCACGTGATCACAATTTGTGACCTTCCCAGGAGGCTTCCAACAAGCAAAGTCAATGGGGGAAACCAGATTCGCTTAATGACCATGGCAAAAAAGGTTGTAAAATCAGGTGCAACTCACTTAACGACCGCATTGTTTAGCAATGGAAGTTCCAATTGTGGTTGTAAGTTGAGGACTACCCGTATATAAAAAATTGATGGGTTCTTCTGTTCTGATGAAATTTTACTTTAAGAAGTGAATTTCAACTGATTGCCATCATGTAATTAATAAAGAGAATTCTTTAATATATTAAGATAAATACTTGTCTGTATTTGTTATATTTGCATATGTATATCCGTGTGCCTTTGTCTTTACCAAGGCAAATTTTAGGGAAAACATTATACTATCAATTCCAGTGGCATTTCCAGGATTATGTCCTTTCCTCCTCCTTTTTATATTACCAAGGCCCTGGTAATCTATTGATGCCCAGACTTTAGGAGATTGGGAAGCCTGGGTTTACGGCTTATTTCTATAATCAAAAGCATTCATCCTTGTGGCAGTATGGATTCCTTCAGTGGTGTTTCCATAGGAGTTTCCTATGGAATTTCAGGAGTTTCCATGAGATCTCAGGTCATTTATTTCAATATGATTTTGTAGTTTAAATTATGCTCAACATTTAAATTACAGTAGGCAGAACACACACACACCCCAAACAGTGTTTCCAAACATTGTTTTGAAAGAAAAGAAGATTCAAGAAAGGCAATCTGGTGCCCTGTATGTGTTTTAGACTATAGTTTCATAATCTCTGGTCATTCTCCTCTCTGGTTATGTCTGGTGGGAGTTGAAAACCAAAATATCTAGAGGGCATTAGGTTGCCTGTCCCTGTTCAAAAGCATTTAGTACCAATTACTGATAAACTTTACATAAGTTGGGGGATGCAAATTTGGTAAAGCTAATCTTTTAGAGAAAAACCAAGTCCAATGTGGGCGTGGGACAAGGCCAAACTAAAGTACCTGGCATTTCCAAAAGTTACAAGATGTGGTCTGATTTTTTTTTCACCATTTCAAATTCAACCATAAATTTCAGAATGGCTTCTTCTTAATTCCCATTGAATTCAACAGTGATTATATCTGAACAGACATTTATAGGACTAGGATGTTAAAGGTTACATTCTTTCTCCTTGCATTGTATGTGAAGTTAACTTAGTATGACTCCAATGCACTTAAAGAACTTTTCTTCACAATTATATGAGATTTATTTATATAAGGAACTCATTAAAAACTGCATAAATGTGCATATGACTTGTAGGAAAGCCTTATGTTCTTTTCCTATACAATGTCTATTCTATGTAGTAATCCATATATTTTGGCAAATTTGTCAAACAAACAAAAAAAAACTTATTCTTTTTTTGTTTTAAAATAACCTGCCAGAATTGTATTATAATTTCTAGCATTAAAACTACTTAACACTTCTTAAAACCTATTTGTTAATATATAATAAAAGCAATGATTAGACATAATGTTGACCTTTTGCCGTTTCATTTAAGGATGCACTAAATTTAGACATAAAGAGTACCGTCTGGTTCGTCTGGCCCCAAATTCAAGTACTGGAGATATGATTGTCAAATGAATTCACTGTAGCAGCCAAAAAATCAGTGATATACTCAAGTTCTGTAAAAAGGATGTGATTGTTGAATGCTACTTGAAAGTTTTTTGAAGACACCTATAAAAATACAAACCTTGTTACAGCTTCTTATACTACAATAAAAACATGAGCATGCAGTGAAAACACCAATGGCCAAATGTGATTAATAACGTATAAAGAAAATTCATTCAATTCATTCCTTTGAACATGCTTATATTATATAACATTCTTCTACCTTTCATTTCAATAGATAATACAACTGGATGGCTTTTGGACAGCAAATATGCTACATTCAAGAATAAGAGATATTTAGGTTACCTCCACAAGCAAATAACTGCCAACCCATTGAGTGTCTGAGTCTGAAAAAATACTGATCAGCTTGTCAGTGGGCAAAATCTTTATTCAACTTTATAGCATTCATTTTTATTTATAGGGTTTAATCGATTATGCGATTAATCAGACTTACTTGTGAGATTTTTATCTAGAATGGGATTTTAAAAGCATTCCAACTAGTGTATCAAAACCTTTCCCCTAGAGATTAATTCAGGCCTGGTAAGAGTATTCTTTCTTACCTGAAGCCTGCTGCTTGCAAGAATAAGGATATAAAAATATGAGGGGGGAATGAGAGGAGGGAAGGGTGCCAGAAACAGAGCGGGTGTTCTGACCACTTACGTATCTGATCCTACCTGTAATTTGCATTAGGTCTGCCCATTACTCCTACGTACATATGACTTCCAATAAACTGTCCCAAGGAGACTGCGCACTTCCTCAGAAACAGTATCATTGTTTATCTTCCTACTTTCACACGCTATATTTCTATATATCACAGTTGTTCTGTGGCACATCTCGCCTTTGTGCCCTGCTTAGGATTATTAGTCTAATCTTTCTGAATATTCTCTAGATGGAAGGACTTCAACTCCCAAATTTTTCAGCAGTGGCCATCCTGGATTGAGAATCCTGGGAATCCAAATCCTTGAAGCATGGCCAGGCTGGAAACAGCTGCCTTTGCTAGATCAGAACACAGCGTTCTGTTACTTACTGTGAATATCACTGCAGAGCATTCAAATTGGTTTTGGCCATTTTCAACACAATAAAGGTTTTTTAAGAGGAGTTCTTTCACAAATTTTAATTGTATGAAAGAAACCACTTTTCTACTTTTCTCCTTCACAGCAAATTGGAAGAGTTTTTATAGCTAATTGCTAGAAAAAGATGAGCTATTGTCAGGGCAGAGTGGATCCAATTAGCTGATAAGGACTGAGATCATGATAATGTAGCTGGTTTCAGGAGTTTTTGTTTCACAAACCTAACAAAAAAAAAAGATGAATGCTTTCTTAAAACTACAGCTGATTGATTCCTGTTTCTGGGAAAGCAAAACTGGCTTATAAAGTAGTGCTGATTTCAGTGAAAAGGATGTAATATAAATATATAGAGTCAATAAAATGCACCACCCTTTGAAGGTGCCACAGATCAACAAATAACTCAAGAGTTGTCATCCCTTCTTTTTTGCTTGGTCAGTAGAAGAGATCACCACAATTTTTTTCTTATGGGCAAAGCTTTTCTCAATGTCACAGCCTCCATAGATCTCAAATGGAAGCCTCATTCTTCTCAGGCAGGGCCAGCATATACTTAAAGGCAGATGCCATGATGGTTAAGAGATTTTGGAGGTTATAGTCCAACCCATAATGTTATGTTACAGGAGCTGAAGCCCAAATACTCAGTGTTGGACTGCAGACATGGATGAGGGAAGGGTTCTTTCAGAGCCCATTCATCTGTCAGGAGAGGCTGGTGGTTGGGATGAATGGCAAGTTAGAGCAAAATAGCATTATTCTTACATTTTCTCTCATGCTCTGGCATCTTACACGGCTGATACCAGATAACTAATTCCTAAAAAAAAACTGTGAGATTCCCCATCACACTGTCAAGTTTTATGGAGTGTGAATGTTTGCAGCTTTCTTCCCCAGCAAGGACAGACTGTATTTCTGTTTTTGACAGGCCCACAAGGGAAACTGCCTGGAAAATTAAGAAGCATCACTGCCTCAGTTAATTTTCAGGAACATGGGGAAGCCCCAGTTCAGACAGCAACAGCTGAGTGGAAGAGCAAGGGGAATAACCATTTTTTAAAAAAAGTTAGTCAACCTAAAAGACGAACAGCCTACAGAACAGATGGTAAGAAAAAGGCAGCAACAGTAGTGACGCTCCCTGCTTAGCAAATAAAAACATTCTTTCCAGCTTTGCTTCTGCCCTCCAGAAATATCCTTGAATAAACAGATTTGGAAGATGGCCAGAAGTCCCTTAGTTCAAAAGTGTGTACTTCAAGAACAGTTACAGACTGGGATGGGCAAGATGGCAGACCCTGTTTTCAGTCATCTACAATCCCCCAAAATCATGTTGCAAAAGCAAAATAGTTTTGCAAGATCCATTCAGAGAGCTTATTGAAACTGACACTCTGATGAAATCTCTCCTCCACTTTACCAAAAAAAAAAATTCTTTCTCTCTCCAAAACAGACTCGTTTTTTCACCTCATTCTTATGATGCTTTAGAATTTACTTTAATGATGGCGGTGTGCTTTTTCCTGATGGCTGTGGTTGTCTTTCTGCTACTCCTCTCCGTCCCTCTGCAATTTCCTCAACTGCTCTGTTTCATGATATGGGAAAGCTCCCAGAAGGAGTTCTTCCACTATTTCCTTCCTTTCCATTTTATACATCTGGGAAGCAGAGAGGTGGTAGACTGCAGAAGACAGGTGAGTCACCCTGAACAACCTTTGGATCTATTCTATTTAGAGTAAGAAAAATCCCACTTTCAGAGGGATTTCACCAGTTTCTTCTCCTTTGAAAAATAACATTCTAAAGCTATTTTTAAAAATTGAGTTCAGTGAGAATAAAAAATGGAAAAAGAAATGCTCAGCATTTGTTTATTTGACTTATATACCACCTTTCCCCTAGTAGCTCAAGGTGGCATTCACAGAAATCCCTCATCCAGTTTTGCCTACAACCACCTATGAGGTAGGTTGAGTTAATATAGAGTCACTAGTCCAAAGTCACCCTATGAGTTTCCATGGCAGACTTAAATCTGGCTAGGTCTCCACAGTCCTGGTCCAATAGCTTAACCACTACACCACAGAATAGCAGTGATATTAGAAACAAATTCCTCAGGTCATATTTAGAAGAAAGGCAAATGTCTTTTATTTGAGGGTATTGAGTAAAGATACTATTGCTAGTAAATGTCATGTTTCAGCAAAGCAATCTTGGGGCACTTTTAAGTGTTTTATCACTGGGATAAAAAAGGTAAAGGTTCCCCCCACACATTTGTGCAGTCGTGTCCGACTCTAGGGGCCGGTGCTCATCTCCGTTTGTTAGCCGAAGAGCCAGCGTTGTCCGAAGACGCTTCCACAGTCATGTGGCCGGCATGACGCACGTGGAACGCTGTTACCTACCCACCGAAGTGGTACCTATTAATCAACTTGCATTTGCATGCTTTCAAATTGCTAGGTTGGCAAGAGCTGGGGCGAGTGCGGGAGCTCACTCTGTCACGTGGGACTAGGGATTTGAACCTCCGAACTTGCACCACGCCCCTACGGGGATAGTTGATGATAAAAATCTGAGGGGCTGAAGAGGTGAATTTGAAGAGAGATTCAGAACAAACTGTCAGAATGTTCTCTCAACAATAAAGTTGGTCAATATCTCCATAAACAACAGATGTTCTTTTACAGGATGGAAACAATATTTGGGCATTTCTGTAAGGCAAGTTTAAGTGGTTTCATCAGGGATCTTCATTTGTATTTACAAAGAGAACTTCAGCTTTAAGCTGAAGGCTTAGAGACAGATAGTCTTAATGTGACTATATGCGAACTTTACATGTCTTCCATCAGGCAAAGAAACACACTTGCCAAACTACCTTTAAAATGAAAAATAGCTTCATAGGTATCCTTTCTTTAAGGGCTGTTTTCCTGCTGAAGAATATCAAAATGACCTTCAAATCTAAAGCATTTATTACATGTACAGTATGATTAATAATTTTCTTAGAATTTTGCACAAGTGCTTTGTACAAAAATTTGTAGAACAAACTGAAAATAGATTTATAGAACATGCACATCTGATGTGCAAAGTCAATATGCCTGTATTGTATGAATGCTAATTAAATGAATGTCAGTTTAATTAAAGGCTCCTAATTAAAGACTAGCATCTGCTGGATCAGATGGGTTTAAAGACAGCCTTCTCTAATCTGGTATGCTCCAGATGTGTTGGTTTTTAATTCCCATGTTCCAATTAGGATGCCATGCTGGCTGGGGTGATCAGGAAACTGAAATCAGCACATGGGGAGGGCAGGGTACTGAGGAAACATGCTTTAAACTACCTGACCTTTTAGGCAGCTAAAACGGTGTCGTATACTTACAACTCAAGCCTATGCCTACTCATTTACTCATCAGGAAATTTCATTCAGTGTGCAGCGGAAGAAAGATTGTAACCCTTCTATTCAGTGCATGATATTCCAGCCACTATACTAAGCGGGGCTAAATCCCTTATAAACATGCTCAAGAGCGGCGCCAGCTGTTGCCAGTATTCTTTCATCTTTTGTAAACGAACAAAGGAGATCCACAACCAGCGTCCAAACAAGCCACACACCCGTGTTTTCTTCTTGATCCGAAAAGACTTGGGGGGTCTTGTGCTCCTCTCCAACCCTTCGCAGATTTCTCCCGGGAACTACCCAGGTTCTGTCCATCTCTATCGATTTCCTTTCTCTGTCGCCTCCACGTGTACAGCTCCACCTCCTTTAGCTGATGCCACAGCCTGCCTTGGGGCCCTAAAAAAAAGTGGCCGGCGGCGAGGAGGGAATCTATACGCTTCGGTCTCTCCAAGATCCAAGTATTTCCAGCACAATTAATCGTCAGGACCGTCTGAATCGGTCTGAACTCGGGCCGCTCTTCCAATCCAAAGGCTTCTGCTCAGGCGCTACGAGCCAATCCGCCGCCAAGAGGTGGGCGGAGGCGGCAGGGGCAGATGCCCAGGGAGGGTCGAGTGCGCGCCCAGAGCGCTTGTCTGCCGCCGCCGCCGCCGCCGCTTCTCCAGCTGCCGCCGACCTCAAACTTCAAACGTAGCCTGAGCCTGGGCAAAGGAACATGTATGGCGGCTGGGAAAGGCGGACGGTGTGGTAAAGTCCAGGGCGTAATCCAGTCTCGGATCTTTTCTTGGACTTGCCATGAATCATTGGCTCCTGCACCTTCGTAATCCGAGGTAAGCTTTCCAGAAAGGACGGCCGCTTTGCAAGACCCGAAGATCATTCATAGGGAGCTGCTTCTCAGCACGGAGATTCCACAGGATGCTATATTTGGGGTGGGAGGAGAGCGGGGATGTTCACAGTACCGTTCGCACTTAAAAAAACAAAACTCTGTACGGTGCGCGCGATCCTTTAGCAGCGAGTCCTGTCCTTATGATTTTAACGGGACAGAGGCATGATTAATCTTCCAATCCGAGAAATCCTCTACTAGGCGGGCCTTCTAATAACGTGGAACTGCTTATTTTTGAAAGTGTGTGTGCCTGTATTTGCCCTCTAGAAATAAAAGATGGGGGGGGGGAAGCTCACAGAGCGGCGGAGAGAAATCCAATTCGATTCCAAAGAGAGTGGGAGGGGTTGCCCAGAGGTGGCACAGGAGCATCGTTTCAGCAAACTTGGGAGGCAGGGGGTTTCCGCATTGTCCTGTATGTTCCAGAGCATCCCCCAGACATCCGGGGTAGCAATGATATTCTACAGATTGTTGAGGCACCACAACTCCATGGGATACTTTTGTTCTAGAAACTTTGAAGTCCAGATGCTATATATATATGTATATATTTATATATATATATATATATATATATATATATATATATACATACATACATACATACATACATACATACATACATACATACATACACACACACATACATACATACATACACATACATACACACACACACACACACAAATACAGACAGACAGACAGACAGACAGACAGACAGACTTGGTAGTAGTGATGCCCTGTTGGAATGGCCACTTTCCCCAAATCTATTTTAATTTAATGATAGAGTCCCAAGAAAGGAGATCTTGGAAATACCCTTGGCCCTGGGGAACAAGTTAAGCATGGTCACTGATAAGGTAATCAGTCTTTCCTATGATGTGATGTATTCATATTTAAGTTATAGCCATTATTTCTATACTTGCATCTATAGATACTAGCCAACATATACAAATGTTACGAATATAAATATCCTCTATCTGCTGGGGGGGGGGGGTATTTTTCTGCCACTAATTGCTAAGCATGAACCACAATGGGAAAAAGGAGTGGACAAACATGTAATACTGAAAATATCCCAATGAAGTGTAAGGAAAAGAATTTGAGGTACCACAATCAAGGTGAACCAATAAAGCAAAGAACAGAAATTCTTAATGAACCCAGTAAGAAAAAAAAATGGAGGAAGAATGTATGCATTTAATTGAGCTGTTGGAGCAATCTGTTTAAACTGTAGGCCTACACAAAATTCCATAAGAGTAAGTTGTATAACTTATTGGAGTTCTATGTTGACAGTCATAGGATTGTACAGTTTTACAATTAAGATGCACTGAAGCAAAAATGGGGGGAGGGGGAGAGAGAAATGCTTGGGAAATATGTAGGGAAAAAAATCAGTCTGAAATTGTCTGGATCAGCTAGAATGCTAGGTACAGTAATTGCCACAACTGGGAAAATGTGGAGTGTCAAAATTATATGCTGAGATGACTTCATAGTAGAACTCCATAGGGAAGGAGATGATAAGATATGAGTTGAAAACCTATGTCACAGCAGGCTACACAAATGGAAAAAAGATAAATCTGACTAAAATTAATAATTTAAGTTAGAGCTGTTCCTTGTTTCAGAAAAATCCAGGTGTATGTCCACATAAATCAAATAGAGATAGATGGGATTTTTTGCAACTGTTACATCCATAACAGTCACTTATGACTGATAGCAAAACTATTAGGAAAGATACTATAATAAATATAAATCTCTGCAAAGTTTCCTGTGTACATTAAACAGTCATCTGAAATGAGTCCATATTTATTTTTATTTTTGGCAGTGAATATGTTGAGCCAATTAAAATGTTGATGTGCTTATTTTAGTAAATTGGGTTAATTGAATGTGTGGGTAGATCAGTAAATTAACAATGCAGTTTCCAATAAACTTCTGAATATAAAAGTAAATGTAATAGATTTACTTTTAATGAAATATGCTCAATTGCAGCCTAAGTTTTTGGTAGAGATGAAATGTTTCCCTCGCTAAAGCTAGTATTCATGAGCATATTCCTAGCTGTACAGATTAACTGCCTGTCATTTCTGCCAAAATTAACAAATATATTTTCCACTCATTTTTATCCAAAGCTAGTAGATATTTTGCATTTTGGAATGAATGAACCCATTATGATTCCTTTTCTACTAATAAGAACTACAAGCTTCAGTACTTAGCTGAAATTAACGTCAGTATTTTGGTTTTTCTGGATCTTTCATGATACTGAAAAAAATGCTTTAAAAGGGATTAAAGACAATTATCTTATATATCATAGGTTATCAAATACCTAGGAGCAAGTACAAGGGAATTATCTCAAAAAAAAATTGCATAATATGCAAATACATTTAAATGCAATGTATACATTGATTAAGAATGGTTATGACCAATTTGTAATTGGTTGCCTTAAATTAAATAGATACAAAGACTCCTGGCCTAGAGGAAAGAAATAATTTAGATTTCATGCTTCAGTATAAATCTTTTATGGTGGCTTGGCAGCTAAATTCCTGGGGGTTTTCTCTTCTAGATGATCACCCTGAACTTAAATCTGTGCCAAGGGTAATGAATTTTGAGAACCTGAAGTGTGTTAGTTTCTCTTTTTTCTCTTTTTTTCTTCTAACAATCTTTTCTTGTAGCATAATAAAGCAATAAAACTAATATGATCAATGTTTCTAGTTTTTAACCAGCCTTACCTGGAATGATTGACAGTTAAACAAGCAGAAATATTATGCCTTTGAGAATATTTTTACCTTTTCCCCCCACATAGAACTGAAAATCTTTAGAAAATATTTTCATGAGAAATATATTGTTCTTGTCTAGAAGTTATATGAAAACTAACCATTTTTCTGTTTTACCCTCTTTTGTTTTCTTGTATCATGATAAAACAAGACAAATGAGATGTTGCAGGAGGCACTGTTGTTACTCAAAGCTCTACCAACTCCTTTCTATTCCCTTCTCCTGGAGTTCAGGTTTTTTTTTTTGGCCAATTACCACTGGATGCCCACTGAGCATGCTCAGACATCAGATTTATTTATTTTTTTTGCCTTTCCCTGAAAGATATTTTGTACTCCTGCAAACATCAAGTTTCACCTTAACCCTTGTGCTACACTGTTTGGTTACATGAAAATCTAACATCCATAGTAGGGCAATACCTACATTAGGACCAATGAAAATGAAAGCACAAATATCATGTCACAATACAAAACAAAATTTGCATGTATTTAAAAGCTATTTCAGTGCTGATGTCCTGATAATAATCAGCAAATATGACAATTTACCATTGCCTTCTCAAACGTTACACTAAAAATTGGGTAAGTAAAACAAACAAAAATGTAGAACATAATTCAAGAATTCTTAGTGTCAAGGCAACCTATTTATAATGCCACACACAGATTTACAATGGTATTGCATTATCACCTTATGGGTTATATCAGCATTATACTATTAGGAAAAGAGTCAGATTTTTACAGCACAGTAAAGTACCATGCACTAGCTCCAGCTCTTGCCAACCTAGCAATTCAAAAGCATGCAAATGCAAGTAGATTAATAGGTACCACTTCGCTGGATAGGTAACAGTGTTCTACACACATCATGCCGGCCACATGACCGTGGAAGCGTCTTAGGACAACGCTGGCTCTTCGGCTAACAAACGGAGATGAGCACCGGTCCCTAGAGTCGGACACGACTGCACAAATGTGCGGGGGAAACTTTTACCTTTACCTAAAGTACCATGCATGCTTATAATTATTGTCTCAGAAAATATCTATATGGACAGATCTTTATGTGTGGGTGAATTTAGAGGATTCTAACTTGTGTGGGGCATTATAATTTAATGATGCCATAATAGTGCAAAGGTCTACAAAAGAATGGTGCAGGTTGAAAAGGCTCTGTGGAGCCCCCCAAATAGATACTCTGATCTCTTCCTTCCCTGGTCCCACAGTGACAGTTGAGACAGTAAATTACGTTGGAATCCCATACTGTACATACTTAACTTTGTTTAAGTTCTGTGGTCCGTATTATGACTATATGAAGTTTTATTTTATGAATAGAAAATAGCTTTGTTAAAGGAAAGAGGGACACCACTCCCAAGATCTAGTGCAGGCATGGTTTTTGCTGCCTTCAAAGTTCCCTCTACCCATAACAGTTGAGGTGGGAAATGGAAAGACCTCTGTATTAGCTAACCCTCCATAAAAGAGATGCACAATTGAAACAGGAAGACCTTTTATTGAACAGTGTTAGCAGTGCTAGGAGTTTAGAAACCAACCAAGAGATTAAGGATTGGAGTTTGGACAATGCTGCTGCCAAGGGTAGTGTAAGAGATGGATCTTAAAACACAAACAAATTCTGCTAATTGCAGGAGGTACACTATGATCAAAGGCTTGTGACTACTTTGTTCACTTGTATGCTTGTGGGAAAACGGGAGGAGGGTCATATGTGTTAGTTTGGTAAAGTGGCTAGAGCAGAGCTTTCCAAACTGTGTGTCGCGACACAAAAGTGTGTCGCCACACACAGTCTGGTGTGTCGCCACACAACCCGGAAGCACTGATCATAATCATGATCAGCCGCACTTCCGGGTTTTCCCGCGGCGACACACCAACGCCGGTTGGTGTGTCGCCGCGGGAAAAACTTTGGAAAGCCCTGGGCTAGAGTGTTAATTAGAACCCAAGAGAACAGAATTCTAAATCCTCATGAAACGTATTGGGAGACCTCAGTCATTCTCATTCTAATCAATCTCAGAGTGTTCTTGACAACAAAATAAGAGGGGAGGTAAAGCATGGGTTGTTCCAGATAACCAGTCTTTCTGCTTCTCGACTTTTTTAATTCCAGTATAAAATGTATCCAAGATTGTTTTGTCCTGGCTGTCTTCCTTTCCTTGAAAGCCTTTCTACATATGGTAGCCCAGTCAATGCAATCAGGTTTAAATTGACCAGAATTAATTAGCAGTGGACCAGCTGTCTATTCCAGACTGTTCCAGATTTTTTTTCTCATAATGTGTCCATTTCAGAAAAAGCAATTGCATTGAAATGGAAGTTCTCTATGTACAATTGCAAGTTCCTGGTCACGTCATTTGATCATGAGAGAACACATCCTACTTTAAAATGGACTGCAACTTTCTATGTTATCCTGAGCTCCTTAGAAAACAATATTTGGGGGGCTGGCTTGCAATGCAGGGTTTTAAATTCCTGACAGATGTTTGCCATCCTGGGGCAAAGGGCTATAATATTGTAAGAATAATAATGCACTGGTCAGCCCTTTATATTTAGAATTGCATCTATTTACACCTAATTTTTATATGTGGTATTGTAAGTACTAAATGCTGCCTATCTTTAAAGTACCCTGTTCTTTACATTCGGTACTGACAAAAACACAGTGATGTTGCCATATCTGAATATAGGTCAGTTCTGTTCTTTGTGTGTATTTAAGCACTCTTGGTATTGCACAATTGTTTGCTCCTGAATGGAATCCCTTTTAGTCCTTGCCTCCATGCCTAGTATAAATGCACAGAGAGGATAGAGATTGGCTCTTGTTCCACAGTTTGGAAGGTCTGAAAGGGCTTCAGTGCACAAACCCAGGAAGGCACTCCATGCAATCTAGAATGGTGATCCATATCCAGAAGAAGAAATCAACTAAATTAGCTAATTTGTAGATAGTCCAATATGCTTTCTATTCCTTTCCACTACACTG
Source organism: Charina bottae (assembly GCA_023362775.1). Taxonomy (NCBI): domain Eukaryota; kingdom Metazoa; phylum Chordata; class Lepidosauria; order Squamata; family Charinaidae; genus Charina; species Charina bottae. The sequence continues at coordinate 55,473,472 of JALMGJ010000006.1, forward strand.
GAGCTAAGGGGCGTGGTGGCTCAGCAGGTAAGACACCAGGCTTGTTGATTGGAAGATCGCAAGTTCGGAGGTTCGAATCCCTAGTCCTGTGTGACGGAGTGAGCTCCCGCACTTGCCCCAGCTCTTGCCAACCTAGCAATTTGAAAGCATGCAAATGCAAATAGATTAATTAAGCACAGCTTAATTAATTAAATGCAAGTAGATTAATTAAGCACAGCATTCCGTGTGCATCATGCCGGCCACGTGGCCGTGGAAGCGTCTTCAGACAACGCTGGCTCTTCGGCTAACAAATGGAGATGAGCACCGGCCCCTAGAGTCGGACACAACTGCACAAATGTGTGTGGGGAATCTTTACCTTTTTACACTGGAGCTGGTCTTAAGGGTAAAGTCTCTTTCAGGCTAAACTCAACTGCTAGGAATCTCATGGATATATTCATATTTTTCTTAGCAACAAAATGGATGAGGTTTGCCGTTCCTTTGTTGGGTTGTTTAGATTTTTTTAACTTCAAAATCTAGCTTACAGCCCTGTATTTTCATGGTGTTCTTCCATCCAAATACTAATCAGACCTGACCCTGCTTTGATTTGGAGATCAGCCATTATCAGGTTGGGGCTGCCACCTAGCTGGGTGTAGTTATGACATAGACTGAATTTCCCCAGAAATATGGATTTGCAAGGGAATGTTGGAAAGCCCATTCAGATTGTGAAGGCAGCAGTGTGTTTTCTAACAATTCTTCACAGAGCTGCAATAGTAGACCAGGAAACTATTTATTAAACAAGACAAGTTTCTAGCAGTTTCTGAAATATATTATCTGTTTTCCTCTTACAAAGTAAGTCAACTTCATTCGCTTAGCAATAAAATAAATCTGCCAAGAACATGTTTAGTTTATAGCTATTAAATTAGGCTTATTATACTTTGATTCAACACTAAGAGTGCAATCTATACATGTCTATTTGGAAGTAACCCCTAATGTGGCAATGGCTGTAACTCTCTGGTAGTTGTGAATAAGATTAGAGCCTAAATTTACATTTCTGATTTTTTTTAATGCTTTTGTCTCCCTTCAAACCCTTCTTGCCTCAGGCAACCTGGGGACTGTTCTAGAAAACAATGGCAAAAACTCTGTATGTACAGCTAATTCACTGATAGTACCCTTGGACTCTGGCTCAGCGGGTAAGACACCAGGCTTGTCGATTGGAAGATCGCAAGTTCGGAGGTTCGAATCCCTAGTCCCGTGTGACGGAGTGAGCTCCCGCACTAGCCCCAGCTCTTGCCAACCTAGCAATTTGAAAGCATGCAAATGCATTTAGATTAATAGGTACCACTTCGGTGGGTAGGTAACAGCGTTCCACGTGCGTCATGCCGGCCACATGACCGTGGAAGCATCTTCGGACAACACTGGCTCTTCGGGTAACAAACGGAGATGAGCACCGGCCCCTAGAGTCGGACACAATTGCACAAATGTGTGGAGGGAACCTTTACCTTTACCCTTGGACTCTGAATGACTCTATTCTACCAAAAGGGGCACCTCTATGGAATGTTGCAGGCTGGAAAGCAAAGATGTCAGATGTTTCATTTATGGAATATATTTCTTCCTTTGATATTCTTTTGTTTCAAGAAACATGGGCTACAGAGGATCTATCAATACCTGGATATGTTCCCTTTACTTTGAATGCAGTACCCAGTACAAAAAAGGGCAGACCATCAGGTGGCTTGAGTTCTATGGATTCTGTTAAACTTAATGTCCCAGTATTTATGCTGGAGTCTTGCTCAAATGTGGCTCTAGCCCTCCTATTCAGATTTAAACTTTACTCTGTATTACTTGTTAATGTATATTTTCCCCCAGTTCGTGGGCATAGGGCAGGGCTTTCCAAAGTGCCGCCGCTGGCGACACACCCGGCGGCGGCGGCAGCGGCGGCGACACGCGCGTGCACGGCGATGGCGCGCGGGGGCATGCGGCGACGCGCGCGCACGGCGGCGGCGCGGGGGGGCGTGCGTGCGGCGTGCGGCGGCGCGCGCGCGCACGGTGACGGCGCGGGAGGGGCGTGCGGCGCCGCCGCCGCTTCCGGGTGGTGTGGCGACACACCACGCTGTGTATGGCGACACACTTTTGTGTCGCGACACACAGTTTGGAAAGCTCTGGCATAGGGAAATAAAAAATTTGTGGGATCAGTTTGATACCTACATAAATTTGCTATCATATCAATACTCAGAGTCTATCATAATAATAGCAACCTGGGAACTGTTCTAGAAAACAATGGCAAAAAACTATAGTCTTCACATACTGTATCACAAACATGAATATTTGTTGTATTAAAGTTCAGTAATACATTTGGTTATTAGTTACATCCATTTTTGGATGTTTAAAGCAACCTGGCGTGGGCTGGTCCATGAAGTCACGAAGAGTCGGAAGCGACTGAACGAATAAACAACAAAAGCAACCTCTAAGAAAGGAAAGCAGTAGAAAGGAGAATTTGCCTCCTTTTTTAATTTAAACCTCTCAAATCACTCTGGTGTTTATAGATTATGGTAAGAAGTGTCCAAACAAGCCAGAACTGCAGGATTGGGGATTTTCTGATTCTTATGTACCAGCATTAAGTGTTCACAGAGATGAGTGGACAAACATCAAGAGCTCTGAAACAGACATTTTAAAACAGCAGATCCATTCTTACATACTTAAATTTCACAAGCCCCTGTTAATATCAGTTATTAGTTAGGCTTGTGGTTTAGGATAGCATGTTAAGTTTTGGATAGCTGCATGCCTCTTCTGAGATTTTAAAATTCTGGCTGGCTAAAACCCCATGGTTGCTGATGAGCTTTTTGTACCTTTCCTTGTAATTGCTGGTAATTATCTCTGCATCTGAATATTAAATTAGGGTATTTCATGATGTTTCAGCATCCTTTTTGAATGAACATGGCAAAATGTCTTTACAAACAAGATCTGCCTTGCCTTTTGTAGGTTTTAGTCAAGCAGAGCTGAATCTGTTGCATTCTTACTCTCACAGATAAATTCAGATAGCTCCCTTAATAATTTCTCCACAATGCCATGCTCTAAGATTCAGTCTTTTGCTAATTTAGCTTTTGATAAATAACACGTTTATTCTTTTAATCCAGATTACTGTGTTCTAAACATTCTGATGAGTTTTTATTCTTGTTCCCCCTCTAACCTCCCTAAATGTATTGCCTATAGGGTTATAATTTGGAAAATATAAAAAAAATGTATTTTAAAAAATTAAAAATAACCATGAGGTCAAACATTCATATTATTTTTATAACACAATTTGCAAGCTTTTAAGTACCCAAGTTGTTTTCTTCAGATAAGAAATAAAAAATGATTTAAAAAATCCAGAAAAAGTGAGGAAAAGGGAAAATGGGGCTGCTATTAAAGCTCTATATCTACACTAAATTACAGCCAAAGCAGAATGTGAAATTAATGTGCAAATTGGATACTAACAAGTGGAGAGAGAGAGAGCTTAACAAAAATATAGCAACCAATTTATTGCTTGAATAAAGTTTCTCTTTTCAGTGATGTTCCACCAATTCTACACAGTCTTATACAGTATATCCCAGTGATGCTATAATTTTCTTCATAATTGAAGGTGTACATTAAATCACACCTCTGTGACCCATTAGAATCCCACAAGTTTCTCCTTGGTGTAATATATTATACAATGTACAATAAACTTCTCAGATGTGATGACCTCCAATTTGTTGGATTACACAACCAGAAATAACGCAAGTTACAGTGGCACTTTTGGAGACCACCAGTTTGAGGAAGACTGGTCTGAAATGACTTCATCTACATGACGTCTCAGAGTTCAAACATTGTACAAAGCCATGATATGGTTATAATATTGCTATAAATTTTGGCTTTGCATTGTGGGTAAACTCCATCAGTTATGTTTTCAATAAAACACAGTTAAGCAAACAATGGCTCAGTACAATGTGTTAACCTAGTCTTTGGCAGAGGTTTAGCCAACAATTTTATTTAAGATTCTCCACCAACAATTCATATTGCATCTTGTTACTAAACTACTTTATGTCCCACACATTTCCTATGTTCTGGTTACTGTTTTTTGGAAATATCTGCTGATAACCATTTTAAAAATTCTGTACTGTTCCTGTAGTTCAAAAATGCATAATTTCTATTTGTTATATAACTTAAAAGCCAGTCAGGATTTTAAATGAGTTTAATTGTAAACCTGAACTAGAATTATCACAGATATTGAATGTTGACATAAAAAACAAGTAACCAGGAGCTTATAATGGTTATGTACAATACAAATGAATATATATATTGGATCCTACTACTGTATGAAATAGTAGCCGAAGTAACCAGGCCCATGTAAACTAATTAATCTAATTCTGCAAAGTAAAATTGTGTTTATGTAGATCACATTTTATCCCAAGATTTCTGGTTCAACACAAGTAGTTGATGTGATGGACTTCAGTAACACTGCTGGTTCTCAGGAAGGAGGGAGCACATTCCAAGGAGGAGGACAAGATAAGAGGAGACATAGTCCAGGAGGCGATTGTGGGAAAACTAAGAGGTTCAGAATAGCCCCGCCCTAGAACTTTCCCAGGTTATTTCCCCTTAGGTTAGGTAGAGTTGCTTTAGTCTGGCAAGATTCTGTCTATTCGGTGTGAGCAAATAAAGAATTGAAGTTTGACTGGATTGATTCTTCGTCATTCTTGGACCAGGCCTGACAGTTAGTTTCTGTACGGTTACCATACAGAATTGTGCAAACCTTCTAAGGAGGGCTTTGTTTTGACAAAGCTTTGAACAAAGCACCCCACCCCCACGCCCAAAGATGCTTTGTGAAACAGCAGCAGTCCCTTCACTTCAAAGACCAAAAGCAAAGCAATCATGTTGCTTCATTTCTGTCTGGTTTGGAGCCCCTCTCAACTTCCTACAATTTACAGTGTGAAAGATGGCTGAGAGGAGCCTTCTCCTGAAGTCCTGTCCAAAAGTGTGTCAGGCTAGAGAGCTCCAGTGCAAGCTGGAGTGTGTGTCTGAGAGGCCAGCCTGGAGACTACTTAGGGGCTCCTAGGCTTGGCAGCTTCAGGACAAACTAGGAAAATCCCATGCAGGAGAGGCTAGCTGAGATATATCTTGATCCACAATGGGAGAGAAAGGTGGTTCCAGCATGGGCTGTGTGGAATTTCAAGACCAATCATGCAGTTGAGAGAAGCCAGAAATGCAAAAGGAACCCCCTGCTTTTGTGCCACTGGACTCTCCCAAACATTTTCCAGCTCAGCAATTTTCAAATTTTTTCAAGTCATGGAACCTGTTAGCTAAAAAAAAAAAAGTTCTTGGAATCTCTGATCCTCAAAATGGCAGCTGTGTCTTCGTTACACTGAAGAACAAGCCTTGCCCTTCCCGCTGAACCTTAGCAAAAGGGCTATGGATGCTTTCGGCTGCATTTGTGTGAACGTTACCCCCCGCCTTTAGTCTTTCATGGAACCTCATCAAGGTCTTGCAGGATTCTATGAAGCATAGTTTGAAAAACCCTGCTCTAGCTGAGATTGAGACAGGATTGAGATAGTGATTGAGACAGGACACCAGCAGGAAACAACACCTACTTCCTCCAGTTAGGAAGAGGAGAGTGGGAGGAAAGGGCCAAGAAATCTTTGGGAAGCACTGCAGGATTTGCATTTAAATGTGGCTTTAACAATGTTCAGAAGTAATTTGGTATATTTTAAGGGTGCCAGCAAACTTTATTGGGTTAACTGCTGCTTTTCAGATGAACTTACCTTTTAGTATTAATGTGATGATAACATTTCAGTGGGCTAGTTTGCTGACCTGAAGCAATAAGGTCGAAATAAAATGTAATTTCTGGATATGTAATCAGCGGCATGCTATAATCTGCTTACATTGTAGGTCTGTCTTTTCAGCAGTGGAAGTATTAGTTGCTTAATTTAATATTTTGAGGCAGAAAGGTCATTATTGCTGAGCACATGAAATGACTAATATAAAAAGATGACAAACCTTCATTGTCCCATTTTTTCTTACTGCTGGGAATGTATTAGGGAAGGAATTCTAGAGAGGAAGTTTTTTAAAACTTTGCCACAAATTTAAAAAAGGCCATCTAGATCTTGGCTGTGCAGTTCGGATTATGGATGCTGTAAACGACCAGAATCTCACCATGCCATTGTTTTTGTTGTTGTTCAGTCGTTTAGTCGTTTAGTCGTGTCCGACTCTTCGTGACCTCATGGACCATAGCACGCCAGGCCTTCCTGTCCTCCACTGTCACCCGGAGTTTACTCAAATTCATGTTCATTACATCGGTGATGCTATCTAACCATCTCATCCTCTGCCGTCCCCTTCTCCTTTTGCCTTCAGTCTTTCCCAGCATCAGGGTCTTTTCCAGTGAGTCCTCTCTTTGCATTAGGTGGCCAAAGTATTGAGCTTCAGCTTCACTATCTGTCCTTCCAATGAGCAGTCAGGGTTGATTTCCTTTAGGATTGACTGATTTGACCTTGCAGTCCAAGGGACTCTTAAGAGTCTTCTCCAGCACCACAGTTCGAAAGCATCAATTCTTCGGCGCTCAGCCTTCCTTATGGTCCAACTCTCACAGCCATACATTACTACTGGGAAAACCATAGCTTTAACTATATGGACCTTTGTCGGCAAGGTGATGTCTCTGCTTTTTAATATGCTGTCTAGGTTTGCCATAGCTTTCCTCCCAAGGAGCAAGCATCTTTTAATTTCATGGCTGCAGTCACAATCTGCGGTGATCTTGGAGCCCAAGAAAATAAAATCTGTCACTGCTTCCATTTCTTCCCCTTCTATTTGCCAGGAAGTGATGGGACCAGATGCCATGATCTGAGTTTTTTTAATGTTGAGTTTCAAGCCAGCTTTTGCACTCTTTTCTTTCACCCTCATCAAGAAGCTCTTTAGTTCCTCTTCACTTTCTGCCATTAGGGTGGTATCGTCTGCATATCTGAGGTTGTTGATATTTCTCCCGGCAATCTTAACTCCGGCTTGTGATTCATCCAGCCCGGCATTTCTCATGATGTACTCTGCATATAAGTTAAATAAGCAGGGTGATAATATACAGCCTTGTCATACTCCTTTCCCAATTTTGAACCAGTCGGTTGTTCCATGTCCGGTTCTAACTGTTGCTTCTTGACCCGCATACAGGTTTCTCAGGAGACAGGTAAGGTGGTCTGGTACTCCCATCTCTTTAAGAATTTGCCACAGTTTGTTGTGATCCACACAATCAAAGGCTTTAGCGTAGTCAATGAAGCAGAAGTAGATGTTTTTCTGGAACTCTCTTGCTTTTTCCATGATCCAGCGAATGTTGGCAATCTGATCTCTAGTTCCTCTGCCTCTTCGAAACCCAGCTTGCACTTCTGGTAGTTCTCGGTTGACATACTGCTGAAGCCTAGCTTGTAGGATTTTGAGCATAACCTTGCTAGCATGTGAAATGAGCGCAATTGTACGGTAGTTTGAACATTCTTTGGCATTGACCTTCTTTGGAATTGGAACGTAAACTGACCTTTTCCAATCCTGTGGCCACTGTTGAGTTTTCCAAATTTGTTGGCATATTGAGTGCAGCACTTTAACAGCATCATCTTTTAGGATTTTAAATAGCTCAGCTGGGATACAGTCTTCTCCACTAGCTTTGTTGTTAGTAATGCTTCCTAAGGCCCACTTGACTTCACTCTCTAGGATGTCCGGCTCAAGGTCAGTGACCACACCATCGTATTTATCAGGGATATTAAGATCTTTCTTGTATAGTTCTTATGCCATTGTAGGGGAAGGTAAAAAAAAAGTCAAGATGACTGCCATTTCTGTATAATATATATTTTTTGCATGTGTTGTCACACATAAGGGGGGGGGTTATGATTGCACATTTGTGGGTTCCATCTTGACTTTTTTTACTTTTTTTTTTTACTTTTTCAGGTGTCCTTGCTTCCCATGATGTCATCATCTTTTGATGATGTCACTTACAATAGTTTAGAAAGGTAGGATGCTGAACTGCAATCCCTGATGCTTCTCATGTTGCCAGCGCTGTCATAAATCTTACTTTACAGACCGCAGTACTGTATTCAACTTGATAAGACCAAACCAAACAAACTACAGTATGTTTTAGCATGATATAAAACTACATATGAAACTTTCCTTGGTTGTAACATCTCTGAAATTTTTGTAGGAAAAGAACTGCATGTTCTCATTTTTAAAAAAATGCAGATGCACATGTGTCATTTAGTTGCCCAACAAAGCAGAAAAAAACAAGTCATAATATTACTTATTTTTTCACAATGCAACTCAAAAATCTGGAAATAAAATCCTCCAGCCTGTGAATTTTCATGCTTAGTGTGGGTATAACAAATTTTAAAAAAGCAAATACGGTTAATAACTTTGCACTTTCTTTGTCTCGGGGCATTTTGAAGGAAAACAATATTTCAATTCCTACACAATGATATAAAATAGAAATATTTCTTGTCAATATTTAATCTTTTTTTTATAAAAGAGGATAATAACATAAACTCCTTGAATCCTGGATAGATTGTACAAAATGTAAGACTGGAATATTGGTCCATTCTCAATACATTTCAAGTTGTCCTGAATGTGAATATTTTAATTAGAAATATATTGAGACTAAATATTTCCTGAATTGCTGATACATCAATGTGGCAGCAAACCAGGACACTAATTTTGGCAGTGTTGGCCAGAAAGGGCCCTAGCAACTACAGGAGGATGAATTCATGTACTGCTGGGACCTCAACTTCCTTCCCCCTTGCCTGCAAAGTTAGATTTGGGCATGGGAGATATGGATTCAGAGCCAGTTTTGTATAGTGGTTAAAGGCACAGGGTAGAAACTAGGAGACTGTGAGTTCTAGTCCCACCCTAGGCATGAAGCCAGCTGGATGACTGTCACTATCTCTCAGCACTAGAAAGCAGGTAATGACAAACAACTTCCAAAACTCTTGCCAAGAAAATTGCAATGACTGGTTCAGGCATTTGCCAGGACAAAGGCACCAGGGGAAGAAAAGGATTCAAGTCTTACATCAAGTAAAACTTAATTTCTTAGCATGATTCACAGAATACCAATACAACAGGCAATTTTTGCTCCATCTAGTAGTTCAAAGAAGATGTGAGCCAAATCTCTTTGATAATGCACAGTGCAATTCATGGAAGATTCAGGAATGGAATTGCTGAACTAAGTTCCAGCATCTCTTATCTGGGTGATGTGGTTCAAGTTCTCTGTTCATGCTCTACATGACTAGACATTAGGGATGAAGAGTGCTTCTGAAATAGTTCTGAAAAGATGCATCCAATCTTTTATTAAGTAAGGTCACCTAGTTAACAATATACAGTATAACTATCAATTTACCTCCTCCAATTTTATGGGAACCAGTCAGACTGTAAATCAGGCTATAATTTTTAATGCTAAATAATAGTAATACCTGTACTACATTTTCATTAGAACAGTTTTATCCTGTTTTATCTGTAGGCACCTGATACAATGTATGTGTGAAATTGAGAATCAAAGCACATTTGCTATAATGAAAATGCTACTTATAAAACAGTATTCTCTATAAGAGGCAGACTGTTGGTAGCTAGGAGGTATCTTATTCTCACTATGAATGATATATGAGTAGCTGGCAATGGAAAAATTGAGCCCCTCTATTTTGACTTTAGTATACCATCCAATGTTACACAATTGAATAGAAAGCCACTCAAAGACTTTGAAATAAGCAGCACATCATTTTTTTCTTATTATGTGAGATCATCATTTATTTTTTCATATCCTGTTTTTGAATGATAGGGAACAGCTATATCAAAGTAATTTTAAATTCTGATTTCTTTCTTCTGGTATAGCCCTTTTATTATTAAATGCAGGGGATTGTCATGTCACATATTCCTGCCTAGATGTGATAGTGAATCAATATTTTTAAAAAGTGTCAGAACATGAAAACATAAATATTTATATAGAGCACTAATTTCCAGCCTTTTGTTTATGGTGAACATTACAGAGAAGTCAAAAACTTGGATTCCAAGTTTTTAAATGTCAAAATCTTACAAAATAATTAACCCTGTCCTCTCATATTGTTATTATATGTTTGAATATGTAATCACAATATGAGTGGGGAGAGACCTGGACTGATTCTTTTCCTCTATATATCTTGGATATTCAATACATTACTTATTATTAATGATTTTGTAAAATTTTGGCAAAATTTCACAAAGAGCAACTTCTAATAAATTTGCTCACTGAAGATTTAATTATTAATAAGGCAAAGATAAAATATTTTGAAACTCCTTTGAAAGTCTTTGAAACTCTTACTTCACAATGGTGAATAATCCAGAAATTCATTGGGCCTTATTTGTAGACTGCTGGTGAAGTATGACTCAGAACCCAAAGAGATCAATGATTGTATGATTAATGGTTGCAAAATTTGAATGTAGTAATAGAGATGCAAAATTTCAATGAATTTCAATGGAGGAAGAACATTAAATTCACTCCATATATTGTACTCAGAAAAAAATTGGTTGGATATTTTTTTTCAAATTGGGTGGCAATACCATAAAGCTCAACAGTTCTGGAAAATGAGTTATACTACAATGAAACAAATCTTAAAATTTGAATTCCTATTTCAACTGATGAAATTCTTGTTGAACTTTACCAAACCAAATATCCCTTCAAAGTATACTGAATTAGCTTTATATATGATAACTATTGCAAGAATACTATTTGCTTCTTATTGGAAGGGTTATCTGAAAAACAAGTTGTGGAAGTATGCTGCAATTGTTGTTGTTGTTTGTTTGTTTGTTTATTATGGCCATCCACTCCAAAAGACTCAGTGTCTAGAATAACGTATCTTAAAAGTAAATCTGATGCATTAGGCTTTAATATATGGATTAGTACCACATACAAAATTTGGGTTTACTTATGCATAGAATTTATATTTCAGTTTTATGAGAGATATTATTCAGAATAGATTCTTTGTAATATCAACTGAACTTATTAAATTCATTATTGAACTCATTCAGTGAGTTATATTGTGTTGACAGTGGTTCTTGATATTTACTTTTAGCTCATGTTTAATGGTGATCTTTAGCTTTTAGTGTGATATAATATATACAATATATTTGCCTATTTACAACTAATTAACAGTATGTTAGAAAGCTATTATCTCCATGACATTTTAAAATCCCTGATTTGTTCATCTGTATTTAGTGGGGCGTGGTGGCTCAGCGGGTAAGACACCAGGCTTGTCGATCGGAAGATCGCATGTTCAGAGGTTTGAATCCCTAGCCCTGCATGACGGAGTGAGCTCCCGCACTAGCTCCAGCTCTTGCCAACCAAGCAATTTGAAAGCATGCAAATGCAAGTAGATTAATATTTTGTACTAACTTACACAAATATTTTTGCATAATTATTTTTTCTAATCTGCTTATTGAGAAAGATTCAAAAACAACACTGTATTAACACAGTTGGATGAGAAGCAGCAGGTGATGAATTGCAAGACACCACTATATGTAGAATTGTCTAACTGAGAGAGTCCCAAATTTCCCCCTTCCCCCAAATCTTTACCTAGGAAAGTGAGAAGATTATCTTCCATTTCCTAATAAAAATAAAAGAAGCTATTGAAAACAAAAGGCTGAGCAAGTGCCACAAATGACTCCAGGCATCTCCACTGCAAAGCATGACTGCCATGGAAGCTTGACCAAATATTATCTCATTGTTTGGACCTAACATTATTTGTCTGGGGTTTAACCTGTCCTATAAGCTTAAATAGGACTTGCTGTCTTTTCTTCCTGGTCCAGTTGCATCAGCAACAAGGGGTGTGGTGGCTCAGCGGGTAAGACTCCAGGCTTGTCGATCGGAAGATCGCAAGTTCGGACGTTCGAATCCCTAGCCCTGCGTGCAGAGTAAGCTCCTGCACTAGTTCCAGCTCTTGCCAACCTAGCAATTTGAAAGCATGCAAATGCAAGTAGATGAATAGGTACCACTTTGGTGGGATGGTAACAGCGTTCTGCCCACGTCATGCGGCCACATGACCGTGGAAGCGTCTTCGAACAATGCTGGCTCTTCGGCTAATAAACGGAGATGAGCACCGGCCCCTAGAGTCGGACACGACTGCACAAATATGCGGGGGGAACCTTTACCTTTTACCAGTTGCCTCTTCCCTATACCTCATCCTTGTTCAACTTTATTTCCCCACCTTCTTTTCCTTTCCCTTCCTAGATACCCTTTCCTTTTGCCTCATCACTTTTCTGCTTTTGATTCTCTTTGGCTGTTTCATCTTGAAGGAGAGAAGGGAACTTTTAGTTGTGAGAGTGGGATGTGTGACAGATTATAGTTAATATAAACAGATTGAGAATAATTTTATAAATGGGGTACCTTCTTTTACAGTGAATTAGTAATTATTCAGTTGATGACCACTGGCTTCTGGCAGGTGTGTATTCAAGTGTGGGAAATGGGAAATTTCCAAGATTGGTTTCAGCTTGAGTTGGCAATTCTAGATGGACTAGCCAGGGAAACTGAGCATTGCATATATTTTTGTCTATGTTTACAGGTAGTCCCCACTTAGCAACCACAATTGGGACAGGCAGCTCTGTCGTTAAGCAAAGCAGTTGCTAAGTGGGAAATCATGTGACCGCAACTGTGCTTTCCTTTTCCTCACTCCCTGCCCTTTGGAATGCTCACCCTAGGGCTGGGATAGCTGGCTTACAGCTGCTGCCTGTAACTGACAAGATGAATCAGTTTCACACTTTCAGCTTTTGTTTGTCTCCTTCAGCTTCCCTTTTACTTTATTTTATTTCAGCTTCCCTTTTTCTCCACTCCCCCGTCCTTTGGAATGCTTGACCCGGTGGGATAGCCTACTCAAAACTGACAAGACTACTCAGTTTCATACTTCGTCTTTTCTTTGCCTCCTAACCACTCCCCCACCTTTGGAATGCTCACTGCAGCGCTGGGATAATTAGCAAGAAGGGAATTAATGTTTGTATTTACATTCATCAGAGAGGAAGGGATTACAAGAGAGTAAGCAGGCACACAGTGGGGAATACACACTGAAAGGAATGTGCTGGCACCCGCAGCCCCAAGCATGCTACGCAAACAGCCCAGTGTATTCCCTATTGTGTGCCTACTTACTCTCTTGTAATCCCTTCCTCTACAATCTCTCTACTCTGCAAGAGGAGAAAAATAGAAAAACAACAGGTCAGATACAAGACAATGTGTACTGACTGTAATGGTGATCATGTGACTGACAGTTGCTGCAAAGGTCGTAAAAGGGGGCATAGGTTGTACAGTTATTTTTTCAGCACTATCATAACTTCTAACAGTTGCTAAATGAGGCAGTCACTAAGCAAGGACTACCTGAATAATTTTTTTCTGCCTATTCTTCCTTGGGATGGGGGTGAAGGAGAAAGGGTGATCATAAACTTTTTTAAAAAATATAATTTTTATTGAAGAATTTTTTAACAAGATAAAAGCAATATAAATATTAGAAAAGAAACAAAGAAATTAAGAAAGAATAGTGAATAAGAAAGAAAGAAAAAGAAAGAAAAGAAAATATTATAAAGAAATGGTTTCCAATCATTTTGACAGCAGTTATAAATGCATTTATATTTTACCCTCTCTCTCTAAGGTTACATCATAATTTCCTTCTTCCTTCTTTCCTTTCTAATCATCAAACCCATAAATCACAAGTTCATTTTTTTCTTTTTTTCAGCAAAAAGTCCATAAAGGGTTTCCAGTCACTAATAAATGTAACAGTTGAGCTTTCTCTAAGCAAACAAGTTAATTTTGCCATCTCTGCTAGTTCCATCATCTTCACCAACCATTCCTCCATTGTGGGTATTTCAGTCTTTCTAATTTTGTGCCTATACTGTAGTAGTCTTGCAGCAGTAATCATGTATAAAAATAGTCTTCCGTGGTTCTTTTCTAGTTGTCTGTCCATTAATCCCAACAAGAAGGGGTGATCATAAATTTATGATCAACTTCATTTTGAGGTGAATATGGTAAAATGTTGGATGATACTAATCTCCTTTTTAAAAAAAATATCTCTCTCTCTCTTAACAGTGATTGGTATAAAGTGACCTACAAAGTGTGGCAAGGAAAATTGGAAGACGGCTAAAACACAGTCATGTCTTCTGTTTGGCACACTATTCCATCTCTTCATGGGAACTACAAGAGGCTGGGATGCCTCTTAGTCTTCACTGTAAGTGTATGTTGTAGTGCCTCTGTAATGTGCCCCACCACTTGCATCTGTGCCAGTGACATTGTGAGCTGCACCAGCAGAAACCTGTCAAGGGTGCCATCAACTCTTTTCAAGCACATAAAAAGACTGGATCTGAGTCACAACAGAATTGGAATTTTGGATCAAGACTGGATACCCATCCTGCTTGAGAAGCTGACCACCCTCATTCTCAGTCATAACAACATTTTCAGTATTTCTATAGGGAGCTTCTCAGTTATTCCGAACGTCAAGTACCTAGACTTGTCCTCCAACAATTTGAGGTCACTGGGTAGTCCTGTATTTCAGGAACTGAGAGTGCTGGAGGTTCTGTTGCTTTTTAACAATCGTATTGCACAGATTGATTCTTCTGCTTTTGGAGGAATTCATACACTGCAAAAGCTGTACTTAAGTTACAACTCTCTCACACACTTCCCAATAGAACTCTACACCGGGAAACATAAACTCTCAGAACTTGTGCTCTTAGACATTTCTTACAATCAGATCCAGTCAATACCAATTAATGACATGAGCTTGGTACCGGCCCGACACTTGAGTGGAATTTACCTTCATGGGAACCCATTTCATTGTGACTGTGCACTTTATTCCATGCTGAGCTTCTGGTACCTTCGACATTTTGGTTCAGTGGAAGACTTCAAGACTGAGTACACATGCAATAAAGACTCCCAAAAACTGCCTTTATTGCAGAACAATTCCTTAAATTGCTCAGAAAGCACCATTAATGGTTCTTTCCATGCCTTTGGTTTTATTCACGAAGCACAAGTTGGTGAGAGGATTATAGTACCCTGTGATACTAAAATCAGTGACGCTGGGTCTCGTTTTATTTGGATCCGCCCAGATAATCAATTTTTGGAGCCAGGAAAGACAACCGAACACTTCAAAGTGTTTCATAACGGGAGCTTGGAAATAGATGATGCCCAGTATGAAGATGCTGGACTTTATTCCTGCATTGCAATAAATAAGAAAAGACTGCTGAACGAAACCATTGAAGTGAGAATAAACGTCAGCAATTTCACAGTGGACAAATCTTACTCACACGAAACATTTAACACAGCTTTTACAACCCTTGCAGCGTGTGTAGCCAGTATTATTTTGGTCCTTCTTTACCTCTACTTGACACCCTGTCCTTGTAAGTGCAGGTCAAAGAGAAGGAAAAGGCAACTGAACCAAAGTAGCACACCTCATGCATCCATACTAACCTCCACCTCACCCCTCGAACTGCCAGCAGATGAGAAGAAAGCCAGCAGTGGCAAAAGGGTGGTGTTTCTTGAACCCGTGAAGGAGCCAAAGCCAGGTCAAAATGGGAAAGTCAGAATGTTTCCCAATGAGACTGCAATTGCTGAAAGCATTCTGAAAACACCCCGAACAAAATCAGACTCCGATTCCATGAACTCGGTATTCTCGGACATGCCTTTCATGCCACCCTCTTAAGTTTTCGACCTGCACTGATATCCTAACCCTCTCAGCCACAGCCACGGCTTTAGCCAATGTTAAAAGAAATATCATGGGAAACTTTTCTATTTTCTTTTTTTTAAATTGAGATCTTGAAGTGTGAGGTGTTACCGCTGTTATCTTCTTGTTCCTTCTCAGACTAGTGGGAGGAGCGTGCATTAATCTGATAACGGTTGGGAGGAGCTCTTTGTTCCATCACATTTGTAGCAAAGTAGGGTGGTATACCCTGCTTTCCTTCTAATATTTGCTCTGAAATGAATTAGGGGGTAGCCTTACGAAGAGTCATTTTCGCTCTCTCTTCTCATTCAGGGGAACGAAGCTTACATAGGCCGATGTCCCTTCAGATTAGACCCCTTGCTGCTTCACTGCATAGAACCGGTGGGACTGTATTATCAGGGATCAGACTCTTAATCAAGTATGTCTTCTAGAGTTTATAGAAGAACAAAATAGCCATTTATCCAGTTTCTGCTCACTGCCTTGAGACACTGGGTACATAAAGGAGCAAATGAATTTATACAACCCAGAATATTCCCAAATACATGTTTAGATAATTGCAAAGCTGGGTTAGGGTTAGGGTTAGGGTTAGGGTTAGCTTTTTCTTTTTCTGTATTGAATTTTAAAATCTAGGAATGGAATGTATGGTAAACCTAGTATGAGGTAACCTTCAAACAATGAAAACTTTTGCAGAAATCATACTGTCCAGAGGTATGATCTGTTAAACCACTTAAGCCTTGAAGGCCTGTATTTCAGAAGGGGTAGCACTTCAGTCCTGTTCAGAAACCCAAAGTCCAACCGTATTTAAGAGGTATTATTTTCCCATCCACTGTATGGTGAGGACAGAGGTGCACTACTGGAATGTCTGTCTTTACAGGCCTTAAAGGGATAAGAGCCATGATGCTGTAGAAGTAAATCCAGCCTATTTGTTTGGATTTAAACTTAAATGTGTGTGCTGTGTGGGCTGAGCAGAAAATATCTACAAAAAAAGAATGCATAGAATTAGTTTTGTAAGTAAAATTATCAAGATTTGTGCAATTAGATGTTTTGTATAAGTTCTACTGCACTTTGACTATTTTTGATGACCTATTTAGAGCCATAATCCAAACTATTGACCCCAAGGTAAATGTTGCAAATGCAGCTAGGCTTTCACATCATCAGTGATGAAATGGCATCAATGCCTAGACTTTACCTTCTGTAGAACCTAGATTCATTGAATTTACTGGTTTAGAGCTTTATTTGGAAAATGCAAAGTAGTTAGGCTGATTCTGTTTGTCATTGTTTAATGTGCAAGTATCAAAACAACAATTCATGAAGCTTCCATCTTGTGAAGTTTTGATATAAAATTGTCAATTAAGTCCTAATGTCAGGATGATCCATTCTGTAAGAAAGCTAGAACTTTGTACAAACTGTACTTTCATATACATTTTAGCATAGTTTTGTGTCAGTAAGTGAAGTACAAAAAAAAAGTAAGTTATTTGCAAGTCACTTGTTTTGCATAGCATTGTTTGTATCGTTTGAGTTCCTGTCAAATAGGTAGACATTTCTGCAGTGACATGCAGAATAGCTTATGATTCCCTGGTTTCATATATAACTTGCAGATGAGAATCTTCCCTTTCTCTGCTGGCTGTCAACTGCAACCTTGTAAGAGGGTTTCTATCAAAATATTAACAATGTATTGTTATTGTTATTGTTCTTTGGGGGTAAACCATAGGTCTATTCTCCTTAGTCTCACATCTTCAGGATGGGTTCAAAGCAGCATCTCCAGAATGGGTTCAAAACAGTCAAGATGGTGATCACAGCAGCACAATAAAAACCCTATCCCTTTCTACATGTGTGAATGTTGACACATGTGCAGAAGCCTTGCATGTGAGCTTCAGTAACACTGCCACAGCCCCCAGCTTGACTTTTTTTAATCATTCCTGCACACACTGCTGTCTACTACATTCATTATCCATCCATTCTTAATCATGAAAGAGTGTTAAATGGTTCCCTTACTCTACACTTGATAAAGTTGTGGTTATCTTAGTTTTACTGTTCAATGATTTTTAGCATCCTAAGTTAGCTGTATTTTCTTTTGTTCAAAGCCTTGAAGCACTTACTTGCTACTACAGTATATGAGTTCATATAAGATCAGGGACATCCAGTCTTACAGAAATGGTTTAGAATGACTATGTTTAAAATGCTATCTCTCTGTAGTCAGTGTAAATGAGATTATTTTCTTTGCTTCAGTTCTTCCTCTCAAGTAAAGGAGAATCAGAATGGTTTACCCTGCCAAGGACTTTGCATTTGTAAATAAGATTAAGAGCTATATGTGCAATAGGCCAGTTTACAAATCTATAGTAAATGTAAGTCTAAAGCTCTCTGTTCCTTTACATTCCATGTGACTTTCATGTCAGTCTTGATTCAACAATAAAGTATCTTGAAACAAACTTTTGAATCTGTGTCTTTGATTTTGTGAATAATCAATCAATGTACTAAACTAAAAATGAAAGGAACTAAAATGAACCTTCAATAATTATGTGTTGCTTTGTTCCTTTTCTTCGTTGAGCATGTTTATTCATTTGGCCATACATAGGGGGAGAACTTCTATAAAACGTTCTGCAACTGACTTCATACATTGTGCTAAGCCATGGTTTAATCATAGTTTGTTCAACCGTGCTTTATTGAATAAACCACAATTGGCTGAGGTCAGAAATGCTAAGAACACAAGATACATTACAGCATAGCATCATGTGTGCATTTACTGTATATGATCAAGGTGTACCAAGACCTGTAAGCAATGACTAAGGGTGTATTAGAAGATTCAGGCCACCATTTATCTTCAAATGTTTCAAATGTACAGAAGAAAGCACCAATTTTGCTCTGTGTTGCAATGAATAGGTTTAATATCGTCAAATGTTTGTTGGAAATATTTACAGGGTGAAGGAACTTTCTATCATTTATGGTGGACTTGTGGAAAAGCTAAGAAATTCTGGAGTCAAATATGTATTATTATTCAAAAGATTCTCAAAGTGGAGTTACAATTGAAACTGGAGCTGTTTCTCTTCGGTTTGATGGACCAACAGTTTGAGAAGCAACATGGAACCCTGTTCTTATAGCAAGACTCTTATATGCTCAAAGGTGGAAAGATGCACAAATTCCCTCAATGGAGGATTGGATGATTAAGTTAATGGAACTGGCGCAAATGGCTAAACTGACAGCATTGATAAGAGAAAATACTGTAACTGGATTTGTTTCTATTTGGAAACCGCTTTTGGACTATTTGCTTGTAATGGAAAAAAATGAAGTTCCGATTTTGGGTTTTGATGATTAAATGGTTTGATTTTAGAGAAATAATGTTACTAAATGTTTAATTAATAGCAAGAGATTAACTTTTATGTGCTTTTATATCTGTGTTGGAGAAGGTCGGAAGTCACCTGTCTTTTATGTTTTTCTGTCTATTCTTGCACTGTTTTAGTTTCTCTTGTTTCTTTTTTAGACTTGTATTCTGTTCTATATTCTGTATTTTGTGTTTTAATTATATCTTGAAAATTAATAAAGCTTTATGAAAAATAGTTTTAATATCAACAAAGTGATTTTAACTAATTTGGCGGAATGGTCATCATTAACCATCTACCCTGCCTTTCTGTGCCAATTGTAAATAAAGCAAGACATCATTAATAACAGGTAAATGGGGCCAAAATAGCAGATAAACATACTAAGCATAGACAAAACTGCCTGGGAAATGTAAAGGCAGCACTCCTGGCCCAAAGCCTCTTGAAAAAGATTTTGCACAGTCAAAATGGGACTGTGATGGGAGTTATAGTCCAAATCTATTTTGAAGGTATTAGGATACGGAAATATATCACAAGGGATTAACTTGTTCTAAAAAAAAAAAAGACTGAAAGAAAACCAGCAATTTTCTGATTAGATATTCCTTCACTATTCATAATTTTAAAACATTAAAAAAATATACTAAACAATGGGTTTCAAGCTTTACAATGCAGTTTTATTACTTCCTGCCCAAAATTACAGGAAACCACCCTGCTAATTTTTAGTAAGAGAGAACTCTGGAGATCACAAAATAATTTGTCCTGGGGCTGTATGCTGTCAGGAGTTGTACCTTAGGGAGATAAGCAATATTTCTTGATGATGATGATGATGATGGTGATGATAGCTCTCTTAAGACGTTTTACTATATACTACACTTGATGTTAGCCAAGCAGCTATTTTTTCCAAATGAAAATCTGAGGAGCATCCAAAACATTCTGTCTGTACTCTCAGTTCATTAGGTGAGAACTTTCTTCTTGTACTTCTTGAGGTGACAAGCAGTGGACTGTGACTCTCCTTCCACTGATTCTCCTTTCCCAAAGAAGCTTGCCAGGCATCAATACTGGCAAAACCCTTTACTCTTTTTCTTTAAGAAGCTTTAAATCTTGCTGTTTCTTATATTTCTTCTAGACCATCCATCCATATTTTAATATTTTGATATATATTTTATTGAGAAAATCAGCCATTCTGATCAAAGATGGTATACAAATATTTTAAATGCTTATGTGTACTCGAGAGCTTTTTAACAGAATCTCAAGAAAATGTTCAGGCTAACTTGTTTGTAAATAAAACAGTTGCTCCTGAGAATCTTTTGGAACATGAAATAGCCTTCCAAGATAGTGTTGCTTAAGGAATTTGAGGGGTGTTGTTGTTGAAAAGACAGATTAAAATGTGCTGGCTTTACTGCTATGTGCCATCTGTGCATGGACAAATTGGAGCATATAAAGCAGAAGAGAGTTATTGTAAAAAGAGGACATTTCGTAATAAAGTATGTCTCAACATTGAGTCGTAAGCATTTGGCATATCTTCAATATGTTGGGTTTCTTTTAATGGAAGAGCCATCCTTCCACAGATTTTGACACAATGTACCAAGTGAGCACCCTTAGAAGACCCATTAATCATGTTTTGGCATGATTAGATTGTTCCCTTGCTATGAAAAAAAGTATAATATGATTTACCACCCTATTTAGAGTATACCTTTTTATCTTCTTTAGATTAAATGCTAATCATTAAAATCCAAAGCAATGTGAGTGATTGCAACCAGTTCTTGCAATATTCCAATTTAAATAACTGAAATGAATTTCAGGAATACTCCTTGCATTAAAAACCTTAAAATGGGCTTATCTCCAATTTATAGAATTTATAGAATTGTTGATAAGGTAATCTTGGCAATCAAAATATGCAAGTAATTTCAAGTGAAATATTATTTGAAACATATTTGAATTATCTGTCTTTAGTCAGTTAAGAAGAAACAACTGAATCAGATGAGCTATGGATATCTTCATATATACATTATTTGAGTTCAGCAGCTTTGGAAGACCAACTGTGTAAAGACAAGTTTTTGCATCTTCATTGCAAGTAGAAACCAGCTGTATCCAGGTGCCAACTGACCTTTCAATTTCTGCTGCCCACCCATCTATCTATTTATTAGTTATATTTAGCCATTGCATTTAAATATGCAGTTTGGACATTTTGTAACAAAACCTGCAAAAGATTTTCTGAAGGCCATGTATGCAACTTGAACTTGATCTCCAGTTTACACAGTCTTGGGGTGGGGGGAATCCCAAATGTCAGTTCAAGAGAGAGGACTCATTTATTCATCTGTTCCTCTATGATTCCTGTGTTTTCAAAGTTAAATTAGGCTAAAGGCTCTCTAAAATGGAGCACCATATAACTTCCATGATAAGTAGTGATGCAAGCAACTCAACAGGTAGAAATGGGCTAGCTTTTCCCAAACTTGGTACAAATGTTCAAATTATAATCCTGATACATCCTGGAGGTCATCTGGCTGGAGAAGGCTTGTTTTGGCAGTGATGCTGCCTAATATCTCAGCACCATGCTGCTATCACTTGGCTATTTTGCACTTCATAAATCAACTGAGTTCTGAGTGAATCATGATTTCCAATACATGAGGAGTTTATTCCTGGATCTCATCACTAGCACTTTGGATTTATAATGGATCTTGGAATATCTACACCTCTCTTAAGACTACCAAATATGTCCATGGAACACATTTTTCCTAATATGTACAAAAGTTCCATGCATGTGTGCTTCAAAAACATGGGAACTATGTCCTCATTCATTTAGTTTGCACATCTTCTGAGGCTATTGCAGATGGCATCTTCCTGCATGGTTGGGGATATGGGTATGCTTCCAGGTTAGGTCTGAAAGTTGTGGTGAAAAAATAATAATAAATAGATGGTGCCATGTAAGAGAATTTAACTTGCCATTTTGGCTATGGTAGTTTTTCTACTTACATTGAGTAGCCAACACCAGTACGGGAATCATTCCTTATGAAAATATTCTAACAGCTTAATCACTTTTTCTATGGCAATAGAAGAAACTCTGACTCCAAAGAAGGATTATAGTACTAAAAGAGCCAGTTTGCTCTAGTGGTTAAGGCAATGAGCTAGAAACCAGGAGACTGTGAGTTCTAGTCCCACCTTAGGCATGAAAGCCAGCTGGGTGACCTTGGGCCAGTCACTGTCTCTCAGCCTGACTCACCTCACAGGGTTGTTGTTGTGGGGAAAATAGGAGGAGGAAGGAGTATTAGGTATGTTCGCCACCTTGAGTTATTTGTAAAAATAATAAAGGCGGGATAAAAAAAGTATTTTATTGTAAACCGCCCAGAGTTCCCCCTTTGGGGAAAGATGGGCGGTGATAGAAATTAAATTAAATTAAATTAAATTAAATTAAATTAAATTAAATTAAATTAAATTAAATTAAATTAAATTAAATTAAATTAAATTAAAATATAAAATAAAATAAAAAAAATTAAAAAATAAAAAATAAAATAAAATAAAATAAAATAAAATAAAATAAAATAAAATAAAATAAAATAAAATAAAATAAAATAAAAGCCATTGTACTCTAGAAGAAAGCTTTTGTAAAATTGCAAGGTGGATTTTAGCAGACCATTACCGATAACATCATCCAGAATCATTTTAAACACAGAAAATAACAACTTCTCATCTTATGTAAATATTTAGGGGCAGTGTCAGCTGTGGAGAATGAGTGTTGACTCCTGAAGATGGTGAGAAATACCACTCCTTGACATACATTCCTATCCCACAGCCTAGCTTTAATGAAGTAATCTTCATTCCATCTCTGCTGAGTTGTCACAGTAAAGAAAAAGGAACCTCAACCAGTTTCATAATGAATGGATAAAAGTGAAACACATCCATGAATAATCATGATGGCCAATTGCTATGATTTTCAAATTATCCTTTGAAAATGGGGTTCTGGGAGTAAAAAATGATCCTAACATTTGCGTTTAGTTTTAAAGCAAGCTGAATACATTTTACTTTCCATCTGTATCAGGGTTAACAATCACTTAGTGGTCAGGGCCACATGAAATGTTTGGAGGATGAAAATGAGCATCACAGTGATCAAAGCAATGATTCATGGAGCCATGGCCAAGTCTTCAAGATTTTGCATGGGATTGGGGAGTTTCTTTACTTTTAAGCCTATTATAGGGTTAAGCTTGCTAGGGTTTACATTATAGTTGTGTGTTTTTCTATATCACAATCCATCAGCCTTAGAAAAACCGGAATGTTGAAAAAGAAATAACTCTGGCCTCACTATTTTTGCATTCATCCTGTTTCTAAAAGGTTTGCACTGCTAAGTCTGTGCTATACATGCTACTGCAATCGTGACAAAGGTAAAACCAAAGTCTCATTTACATATTTTAATGCCATGATATTATTTATTTGCAGCATTGTTAAACTGCCATTGAGAGAAGCCCTCATAGCTATCTACAATTTTAAAATAAAACACAATATTATAAATCCCTGAGTCATTAAAAAAATGTTATTCAATGATAGCTTGAAATTTGCGAAGTGTATAACTTAAAAATGAACCGTGTATATTTCTAGGGAAGTGATTTCTCTGAATGAAGGGGCTAACATTCAGAAAATTCTAGTGCTCATCAGTCCAGTGATGTTCTCCAGATGTACAGGAGAAGGAATTCTAACAGCTGAAGTCTAATACAGCTGGGGGACATTAGGTCAGAAATCTGTTCTAAATGTTTTTGTTGCAGGCTGGAGAAGAGAGGCTCTATATACTACTCTGAACCTGAAACCCAACCTTTGCTTTGATTATTCAGATAACTCTACTTCCAGGAGATCATTGATAATGCTTGCTGTCTAGCTCTCTGAATTTTGCTACCCATACCCTGGAGCAGATCTTGACATAGAGTTTTCTGTATTTCTTTGTTACCATCTAGGTTTTCCTCTGGATTTTCCCAGCCCAGATACAGTAGTTCTAAAGACTGGGCAATCAATTTCCAATTAGCTCTAAATGTGGTTTCTTTGATGGTGATTTTATAACTGGCTCATTCAGGATGTGTCATCTTTTGCCTTTATATCAGGCAAGGTGTTACTATGAATGCATTCAGGTTAAAGCATATTAACCCAAGACATATCGGACAGTCATTATTTCTAAATCCATTAATATAGAACCAAAGCATAGAGCTACTAATTCTAGACAAACAGGAAAACTCGCTCTGCTGCCATCTAGTGGCTTTCCTTGTTTTTGCGGCCAATATATGGTAAGGTAAAGGTAAAGGTTCCCCCAGCACATTTGTGCAGTCGTATCCGACTCTAGGGGCCGGTGCTCATCTCCATTTGTTAGCCGAAGAGCCAGCGTTGTCCGAAGACGCTTCCACAGTCATGTGGCTGGCATGACGCACGCGGAACGCTGTTACCTTCCCACTGAAGTGGTACCTATTCATCTACTTGCATTTGCATGCTTTCGAATTGCTAGGTTGGCACTCACTCCGACACGCAGGGCTAGGGATTCGAACCTCCGAACTTGCAACCTTCCAATCGACAAGCCTGGTATCTTACCCGCTGAGCCACCACACCCCCAATATATGGTAGCTTTAGCCAAATTGGAATCAATCTGGGGTATCTGTATTGTGGATCCTCCACATCAGTGGTTTAGTTGTTCAGACAATTGGGTTTTTTGCCATAATGACCAAGATTAACATATATTTTTTTTAATTTAATTTTTTTAATTTAAAAATTTCTTTGATATCAGCCAATGACTTGCAGCTTCTCATTTACAATTTCTGTCATGTTTACTTCGCAGAGAATGTGTTATCTTCCATGATGAAATCAATGGAACATTCATATATTTAATGCTGACTGCGTCATGCTCACTATCTATAATCAAATATTCCTTTCTTTTATTTTTCCTAACAAAGGAGGTATATTTTGTCCACCTGTCACTGAGCTATGCTATGTTTTGTTTGTTCTGAGGCACAGGAGAAGGGTTCAGTCATAATGGTTCATGCATGATTAGGATTTAAAACACAAGATTCACAATCCTATCTGCCACCCCATATGTTCCACACTGATAAGCTGAACATTTGCTGCTTTAAAAATATTTGGTAAAAGGCAGTTTTCTTTAAACATTTCTCTCCTGACCAAAGAAAATGCACCTATCTGGTGAAGAATTTGACATCTTCAAAAACCTTCTCCTGTGGTTGCAGATGATAGGAATTGAGGATGCTACTGTATACCAATACCTTTGTTTTTCTCTCATTTGCTTCTCTTTCCTCCCCTCCCCCCACATTTCTGTTTCTATTGTTTAGCAATTCCAGCTTAATTACAATTTCAGAGAAGTCTGCTAGTTTGACTTCTTTCAAATCTGTCATGAAAATAGCAAGCATTTCCAGACTTAGCTTAAGCAACTTAAGTTTTCAGAGCAACTCCATTCCTTCCTCAGTTTCCAACTGTAAATACTGAAAAATTGTTCCTGGGTGGAAGGAAAGAAAGACAGAAAGACAGGAGGGAGGGTATAAACAATATAAAAATAGGGAGGAAATCCTTATAATTTTAAAAGTCTCACACAAGCCTCCCCCAATTTGGGGCCAACTGCCCTGAGTGTGGGATACCAAGAAAATGAAAATTTATTAAATAAATTAGCAACATGATTAAAGTGGGCAAAATGCCTTTCCCCTGCTCACAAAGTCTGTTTTCAGAAGCTATTTGATTTCTGGTACAATGATTATCCTCAGGTAAGGCTGACATGCCATTTGGGTGCTGAATATTTCTTTTCACGGGAGACGATGGAAATTACTTGTCTATGTGCATCTTTGGCTCATGTCCATGCGCTTGGGGATCTGATTGACACATGCACACTGCCAGACATCTGCAGTGCACAGAAATTGGGGTAGATGGTTATGTCAATTTTCTTTTCCACTGCATTTCTTACTTCACTGCTCATACTAGATGAAGAACATACAGAAAATGCCTAACAAGGGAATTGTATGCAGGCACATACAAGTACTGCTTTAAGATTTCATCAATATTTCTACTCATTTCTGTGCAGTTCTCTTAAGGCAGATATTTTTGTATGCCCTTTACCAAATACAATTTTTACAAGCAATCGTTTCATTGGAAAAATTGTGTTATTTTTCTCTAATACAGATTTCAGCTCTATTTTCAGCTGAAATCTGAAATAATATCTCTAATACAGATTTCAGCTCTATTTCTTGATATATGCATTTTTGTGTATATTTTTGCATGATAAATCACTCTATTAAATTCTGGAAAGAAATTAGCATACATAGGCATCCCAGCCTTTATATCTAGCAAGTTCAAAAGTTGTATATTCATCTAAAAACTCTGATGGAGCGAATTATTTTTCTGCACCTTAGTTAATTAGTGATGCAATTCTGTGAAGTTCTGGTGAATTCTGACTTCTGTTTAGAGATCTGCTGGTTTCAGTTTGTAATATTTCAGATACTCCAATCCCCCATTTGGGAAAAAGAGTGAAAAACCATGTTTAGAACCTACCAGAATTAAACTACAGCAAAATCATAAGTTCCTCTTTCAACTGATTGGTATTGTGGTAGGATGTATTTACATCACTTGACAGATGTCTCTGCTTCAATTCCTTCTTGACATGCAATACAAACATAGTCCAATAAAAGACTATGAAATAATGTAGAGGTATATTTCATCTAAAGTATCTAGAATCAGAACTGGATAACACCTCAAACCTCTTATGCTAGTTCAAACTCCTTGAGATACATGACTTTGAACATACCTGTTCAAAGGGGTTTGGGTTTGGTGCCATGCCCACTACCTTGCACACTCCCCCACTCTGCAGATACTACTGGATATATCAGAAAGGTGTTCTTTTTGCTGCTATTTCCACAGACATTAAATTATACATTGATTTACCAAAGTTCATGTAAATACTACCTAAATAAGCAAGAACAATGTCTTGTAGCAGGATCACAAAGTCCCAGAAGATAAGTGCAAAAATTTGCATGTTCATTAAATAATGGGAAATGATTATAAAGTATTGTGAAGGTCAATTTTTTCAAATGAAGATTGCAAATATACACTGGAGAAAATTTAGGGAGAAACAGATGTAGGCTGACCATACGTACCGTTTTAAATGGGACAGTACCATTTTTTTCACATTTCCTGACCGTCCCATCGTTTTAATATAAATGTCAATTTGTCCCGTTTTTAAAAAAAACGTTACTTAAAAATTTAAATTAAAAAGTTCCCACGAACCTGTCACTGGTGATTGGACAGGTTTCGGTGATGCCACAGTGAGCTGCGAGGGAGAGCAACAGCTTGATCGAGCGGGATCCTGCAATCAAGAAGCTGCGAGGGAGAGCAGAGTGACAGTTTTAAGGTAAGGAATTCAAGAAAGGTAATTCAAGAAAAATCGCTTTTCTTAGGGGAACTTTCCAGTCAAATTGTTTTCTTTCAAGGTGCCAATTAGGATGGTAAAGAAAAGTCGTTAAAAAATATAATCGGCAATGTGCTCTGCATACGTTTTATTTTCAACAGATATATGTCACTGACTGGTGGCATCTGTGCAGACCCCAGAAGAAGTCTATGAGCAGCAGGATGTTTCTGTGCTTTTCTGTGAGATGGTTTCTAGGTAAGTACATTATTTCTTAACCCTTTTAGGAACTCCAAACTGCTGTTGGTATTTCCTCGCCAATTACATACATTCCGTTTTATGTCTTGATTGGTGAAAAAAGCAGGCTTTTCTGTCAAGTGCCTTTTTGTTATTGGCTAATTCCCTTATTTTTCTGAATATTTTTGTTTCCCAAGAATCAGCATATTCTGTTTTTGATTGCTTTTGAGGTGAAAAAAAAGTCTTGATGCACTTAAGCTTGCAGCCTATAGAAAGCTCCGAAAGAGATACTAGTAGTAATAGTGTATACCTTTTTTGTATTGGGCTGATCAGATAAGGGAAATGCTGACTCACCGGAAGTGACGTCATAGTCCCTCCCCCCCCCTCCCATGATCCTCTGCGTGTTAGCCACCCCTCCCATCATGCAATGCGTGTTTTGCCGGAAGTGACGTGTCAGCCACCCCTCCCTGGACCAGCCGCATGTTTTGCCGGAAGTGGAGTGTGCCCCACCCCCACCCGCGTGCTAACCCAAGGCATGCCCAGGCATGCCCATGACCACATGTCTGTGAGGGAAGGGGTGGTTGCCTCAACTCCACACTGCCTGTGTTTAAAGCCTTATCAGTTTCTAAGCAGAAGAAAGAGAAAAGCGGGGGGGCAATGCTTTTTCAAAAGGGGAAAAAGTTTTTCTTTCCTTAAGCCTGGCTGCAGGAGTTAAAATGCCACGGCTGGCATAGATGGCCAGGCCTGATTAGGAGGGAAGCATTTTTTAAAAGCAGGGTTTTCTTCTCCACACATGCCAAACTGTTTTTAAAAGCCCAGGGGTAGGCAGCTTTCCTTTTCCCTAAGCAGGCAGTCACCCTGAAGGAAAATGTTTATAAGCATTTCTAATGCAGCAGTAAACAAGGAAGGGTCTAAACAAGGTTTAACATAAGTAAACACCGGGGTCTTTGTACTCACATGGGGATCTGGAGGTGTTAGGCAGACATAACAGCCCAGTTCTTAAGAGGAAACTTTTTTTTAAAAGCCGAGGTTTCTCCTGCACACAGCCACAAGTCCCGATACGGGCAGCTTGACTGACAGGAAGTCGCATGCAACAGCAAAGGCCTGAGGGGAAGGGGCATCCCCCACTCCAGCCAGCTCCTAGATCTCATTGGAGTAGCCCTTGCAATGTCCAGCTCGCTGGCTGATAGCAGAAACTGCTGGCAGCAGGAGTTGAAATGGCATTTTTAGCCTCAAAAATGAGCCTGCACACCAGGCCTAGATTTACAGTTCTGAATGTGGAAAATTAGGCTTTAAATGCACAAAGTGTTGCCCTTAAGCAGAAACTGTGCCCAGGCTGAGGAAAAAGGAAACCTGTAAGGGGCCAGGAGAAAACTGGTTATTAAAAGCACAACAGAAAAAAGAGAAAAAACATGGGTATGTGCATGTTCAGGCATGTCCGCAGGCGTGGCTGTGACACGCGGTGTACACGTGACAGGGGCAAGGCTATGCCCAGGCATGTCTCCACAGCTTTTCAGGCTATATACAGATACATCGTTAAGTAGCGGTGCCCATTTGAAAAATACAGACACGTGCTTTGAAGATGGCAAACTCCGAAGCCCATCTGTTTGAAGACAGCTTAACGCCAAAGCCGCCAAAACGAAAATTTAGGGCAAGGAAAACGTCCGAAGCTCCTGGACCGAGCGACCTATTTGAGGAAAACGCTCAAGACGCATGTCTAATACCATGTTACTGTAGATTTTGCGCCTCAGATGGTGAGTTAAACATTGAAAATTAAGAAAAACACTAATTTAATTAGATAAAATTGCGAGTCTAATCCAGACTTATACTCTTTTCTTTAAGAAACAACATATCCATATGATTCGACCGTCGTACAGATTCTGAGAGCCTGTGTGATAAAAGTATTGCATCATTGTTTCATGGGGTGCATGCAAGCAGGAGGAGATCAGGTGGATTCCCGGCCACCCACCGAGGAAGAGCTTCTTAAGGCCTTATGCCCCAGAATATCGAGGGGCGAGATCCTATGGGTCATTATGAACATAGCGTGTAAGCTAGAGAAATTATATGTGACATGTGATACCCTTGATGAGCTTGTGGAATTCATGGAGTATATTGAGAGCAGCCCTAAGCCACAAGATATAATGGCGAAAATTGGTTCTGAATTACCAGTGGCTTTGAAGAGGCTTATTTGTCAAAATGTAACAACTATTAATTACCAGAAACTGTTAACCTCTACCCAAGGATTGTAATAATAAAATATTTTTACAAATAACACGTTGCCTGTTTTTCTTTCGCTGTCTGATAGCAGTAACTGCTGGCAGGATGAGTTAAAATGGCGTTTTTAGCCTCAAAATGAGAATGCACTCAGGGAGAAAGCAGAAAAAAGAGAAAAACATGGGGTATGGACATGTTCAGGCATGTCCGCAGGCGTGGCGGGAGAGCGCCGTATCAGGCTGCGACACGCGGGTAACACGTGACGGGGCAAGGCTATGACCAGGCAAACCTCCGCCACATTTCAGGCTATATACAGACCTGTCTTTTCCTTGAGAGTCAATGGACACAACTTTTTGTATTTACTATATTTTGGCATATTTAATTTTCTCCAGCGGCCGAGGCTCAACCAAATCCCAGGCAGAGAAAAGGTTTCTCTTTTGAAGAAACATGGCAAGAGCTGCTTCAAAAAATTTTAATAGAAAAATAGCGAAACCTAGTGCCGTATGCTCTAGCACAAGGCCGGTGCCAGTAGAATGCAACAAACTCTGTTGTCAGGATTTTGGTGAAGAAAACAAAGAAAATTTTATATTCAGACCTGTTTTGTATGGTTGCGGTATGGCATGTTGTGCCTTTACTGATGAGGCGGAGAGCGAAACAGAAGACTTCCCTTGTGATACTTACCGGGCAGCGTGTGAAATGGTGAGCTCCGCACCAACACCTTCCAGCAGTGGTAAGTAAATATGTTTTTATTGATGACAATGTAAATGTTGACGGGGCCCAGTTAGGGGTGCTAATAGGTTATGTTTTATATTTTACAGTACCTGAGTTACCAAGTCCTAGAAAGCAAAGATACCGAAGGAGGGCCGTATCGTATACCGGCGGCCGCACATCTTCTGACGATTTATCTGCTCCTGAACATGACAACACCTGTAAATTATGCGAAGACCTGTTAGAATGTGGCAAAGGGCGCTGTTGGGAGGGTAAAGATGAATCAGGGTTTTATGGCTCTTTATCTTCTTCTTCTTCTTCTTCTTCTTCTGATGATGATGATGATGATGAGGGATATGTTTCCGGATCCCTAGACAACCTCTCTCAAAGCTGTATCACCAATAAAGCATTGTATTAAAGACAAAGTGTGATCATTTTGCCACAGACCCTTCGTCATAATGAGGTATGAAAATATTCTAAAAGAGATCTATTACACACCGGGTAGGGTAGGGAGCTATGCTGGGGTAAACCCACTTTTTCAGGAGGGAAGAAAACATGATAAAAACCTGTCCATGAAGCAAGTCAAGACATGGTTGTCAGGACAAGATGCTTATGCGCTTCATAAACCGGCAAGAATTAATTTCCCTCGAAATAAAACAGTGGTGTCGGGTATAGATCAGCAATGGCAGGCCGATCTCATAGACGTGTCCAAATTTTCTAAGGAAAACCATGGAAAAAAGTTCATCTTAACAGTCATTGATGTGTTGTCTAAATATGCATGGGCATACCCTCTGACTGATAAGTCGGGGAGCGAGGTTGCTGCCGCCTTCCAGAATATCTTTGAAACAGGCCGGGCACCCCGAAAAATACAGACAGATGCCGGCAAAGAGTTCTTAAATACGCCTCTGAAGAAACTTTTAGCACGTTATGGTATTCAGCATTTTGTCACTCATAGTGAGACTAAAGCTGCCGTTATAGAGAGGTTTAATCGGACCCTAAAAAATAAACTCTGGAGATACTTCACAGCTAGAAACACCCACCGGTACGTAGACATCTTGGCAGCCGTTCTTCAAGGTTACAATGACACGTACCACCGTAGCATCCGGACTGCTCCTAGCACTGTAAATTTGTCTAATGAAAGGGTTGTATGGTTAAGACTGTATGGAGATATTTTAAAAAGTAAAAGAAAGGAAAAACATCTTAAGGTGGGGGATCACGTCAGGATATCCAGACTGAAGGGAAAATTTGAAAAGGGCTACCAGCAAACCTACACGGATGAAATATTCATCATCAAAGAACTGTTAACAAGAGGGGAAAGAGGGGTGTATAGATTAAAAGATTACACAGACGAGCCAGTAAAGGGCACTTTTTACCCTGAGGAGCTCCAAAAGGTTCCTGATGATCAACAACGTGTATACAGAATTGAAAAAGTGATCAAAAAAAGAGGGCGGGGAAAATATAGAGAGGTTCTAGTCAAATGGGTCGGCTGGCCAGACAAGTTCAACAGTTGGGTAAAAGAGGCTGAAGTACAAGACCTTTGACATGGCTGGCTTTTATATCACCCTCCCCAGCAACGCATCGGCAACAGCCTTCCCCAAAAACAAAAGTTCCAATTTTACTGTTCAACTAGCAAGAGCTCTGGACCTGCCGGGGTCATGGGAAGTGGGGCTGGTGGAGATACAGTACCCACACAGCTGGAACACGCTAACCACAGGTGGATATTTTGAAATTGCTAACGAAAAAAAGAAGTGGGAGTTTTCTTTGAGAAATGGGTACTATACCAGCATCCAGCAGGTATTAGAAAATATGAACAAGCTTATGACAGACGCTGAGAATCCGCCAATGGCGACCCTGCGATACGACCCAGTTGCTCGAAAAATTAAATTTAAAGGAGATGGGGCGTTTAGCATACTAGCTAGTGATGAACTAGCGAACATATTAGGTTTGAAGCCCCAAGCCCGCTTCAAAAAATTCCCCTTTGCGGCCGATGTGACAGGAGGATTCAGTACCATATTTATTTATACAGACATTGTGGAGCCGCAGATAGTGGGTGACTTCTATGTGCCGTTACTGCGCTGCGTGCCTGTGCGGGGGCAAGACAACGACATCATCACGGTAACCTATGACCAGCCCCATTATGTTCCAGTCAGCAAGCACGGCATCAGCACAATTACTGTAGAGATCAAAACAGATCAAAACAAACACATCCGTTTTAACCACGGGAAGGTTGTCGTCAAGCTTCATTTCAGGCCTCAGAAAAGTGAAGGATGGTTGTGATCAAGGAGTACGGGAGTCCTCAAGACTACGTGGCCTATTACAGGGCCCAAGCCGGAGCCGGTCTTGCGGGGTTCCGGGGAACACCCGTCATGTATGGGACAGGCCTAGGCGGTTTGTTCCGTGGACTTTTTCGAAAAGCAATGCCTCTTCTGAGGAAAGGGTTAGAAATCGTTAAACCCCACGTGAAATCTGCAGCTAAGAATATTGTCAGAGATATGGCAGGGCAGCTTGTATCCCGTGTTGTAGGGGGCGGCCAAGAGGGCTCGGGCTTGGTCGTGGCCAGAAAGAATTACGCCTTGGGACCGCCTATTCCCTCTAAAAAGAGAAAGAATGTGAGAAAGCGCCATCATACAAAGAGGAAACGTGCTCAGAAGAGGAAGCGCTGTGACAGCCGGGACATATTCTAATACAAAATGGCTTTTATCCACGAGGCATCGCAGGAGTGTGTTAAATCAGAACTGGACCTTTTTCAACTGTCACCTACTCAAACCAGTATTGAAAATAGCACGTATGTCGAGATCCCTCCTTTATCAGCGCTAACGCCCAATGCGCCCCTGGAATTTTTTATCACAGGACACGGTGAGCATTACACAGATCTAAATAACACCCTGTTGTATGTGAGTTGCAAGATTGTAAAGGCTGATGGCACAGATATTGATGACGGTGCAAGGGTGGCCCTGACCAACTATCCTATAGCTTCGCTGTTTAATCAGCTGGATGTTACCCTGGGAGACCGGCTCGTAACACAGAGCCACCACTGCTATTCTTACCGGGCCATGATTGAGCTGATTCTGAACTTTGGGGCTGATGCTCTGGGAACCCAATTTACAGCTGGGGGTTTTTACAAAGATGAATCAGCGCTTATGGAGAGCACTGTGCTGGCAGCCGCGGGCAACGCTGGTTTCAGAGCGAGAGCGGCACATACAGCCAGGAGTCGTAAATGGGACCTGCTTGGGCCTTTGCACAGTGATCTGTTTTTTCAAGACAAACTGCTAATTAATGGGGTTGACGTGAAAGTCAAACTCACAAGAAGCAGAAACGAATTTTGCCTAATGAGGGATGGCAATGAGAATTACAAAGTGCAGCTCCTGTCGGCGTCTCTCTTTGTAAAGCGTGTAAAAGTAGCAGCAGGCGTACGGCTGGGCCACGCAGAAGCCTTGCTCTCCTCCAACGCCAAATATCCCATTGATCGTGTGGGGATGAAGGTTTACAGCATTCCTGCAGGCAGCCTTGTGTGTAATCAGGAAAACCTATTTCTGGGCCAGCTACCTAAACAGCTAGTGATTGGATTTGTGGACAATGCCTCTTTCAGTGGAGATTACGAAAGAAACCCATTCAATTTTCAGCACTGCAATGTTAATTTTTGTGCCCTGTATTGCGACGGCGAACAGGTCCCCGCCAAACCTCTTCAGCCTGATTATGCTCGCGGTGTTTTTGTGAGAGAATACATGCAGATGGTACAAGTTTCAGGCAAAGGCATGAAAGACAGACCTCTCCTAATCAGCCGTGAAGAGTTTAGTCACGGATATAATTTATATTGTTTCGACCTGAGTCCTGACCAGGGGTGCTCGGAGCACTATTCTTTGATCCGGAACGGCAACCTCAGAGCGGAAATTAGATTTGCAC
The DNA here is from genome assembly GCA_023362775.1 of Charina bottae. NCBI lineage: Eukaryota > Metazoa > Chordata > Lepidosauria > Squamata > Charinaidae > Charina > Charina bottae. The sequence continues at coordinate 55,507,878 of JALMGJ010000006.1, forward strand.
TACCTCTCCCCAATACCGTCAATATGATTCTCTATGCAATCTTTGAAAACCTCATTGAAATAAGCCACACCAGGAACGTTCTTTTTGATTATATGTGAGGATGGACACCCTGCAGCTCCTCCGGCTGTTCTCTGGAAATCCCGACTTTCTAGGGGTCTACCCCTGTGATCTGCTACCCAAGAGGCAAATCTCCAAAAGACCTTTCGGCATAATTGTAAACACTCATCCTCAAACTCTACCTGGCGAACACTGGCTGGCTGCCTACTTCCCATCTCCCGGCTATGGTGAATTTTTTGACTCTTATGGAAGGCCTCCAGACAGCCCTGACTTTCCTGGAGCCATAGCGATATTCTTAGAGCGGCAAGCTAAGAAGTACACGTTTCACCAACTTCAACTGCAACACCCCAGCGCTGTAACATGTGGGCATCACTGCGTGTTTTTTCTACTGAACCGGTCTAAAGGCATGGACTATGGAAATATTTTAAAGATGTACTCCGATGATGCTGTTAAAAATGATCAAATGGTAAAGCTTTTTGTAAAATGTATAAAGGTGGGGAGGGGGAATGGAGCCTGTAACCATCACCAGTGCATGCAGACATGTATGCCTTACTGCAAAATAAAGAAAAAGACTTAAACGTTTTACTTCTTTCACTGTGTTTTTATTCATTTTACAAGCTGTACATACAACATTGCATGGCCAACAGGTTGAAAAGCATACGTTTTACAAATTGAGCCAGTTACCAAGCCTGATACTGCTTCTAGGCTTTACCATCAGGGGTCCAGAGGGCGAGACAGCAAACAGGGGCTTCTGAGTTCCAAAAGGGGCAGTCATAACAGAGTCAGGGCTAGTAGCAGCCTCCCCCTTAATAACCAGAGAGTCTTTCAACATTTCTAACTGCTCTTTAACAGCCGTAGAACCCAACACAGAGGTAGGGACATTCACCTCGGCCATAGCAGTCATAAATTCATCCCAGCCTTTAGGTTTCCGCTTCTCAGTAAGGGAGCGATGTTGCGAGGCGCCTTTCACCAGGTCTAAAATGTTAGTACCGGGAACAGGCATGCCCCTGTATAAAAACGTTCCACGTGTATCCCAGGATGATATGTCCTGGTGCTGTTTCATTTTGTTTAGCAAAAGTTCTGCATTTTTCCTATACCGGGAGCTGACGCCACTTAGGATCTCAGTCATGGCGGCGTCCTGCAGAGCGGCATGTGGAGGCTGTTCTGGCAAGCCTTGGGGTTGATGAGTCTCTTCTGAGGGGTAAATGAGATTCAGTCTGTCTTTTTCAGACTCGTTTTGTCTGGTCAGTCGTAGAAACCTCTGCAGCACAGAATTGTAGAGCTTAATCTTTTCCTCCTCGCCCAAATCAGCTCTCTGAAGAACGGAGCGCATCTCAACATCCAGCCGATTAGCAGCCACAGTCCCCATAGTAGGAGCCCTGCCCTGTAGTTGCCCCATCTGGTGGCGTGGCACCAGAAACATTTTCTCAGCATAGTCCATGGCTTATCCGGCTATCAGGTTAGCCAACAACGGTATAGCAGCCCCCAGCAGTGAACCAACGAAACCGCCCGACTGGCGAATGACCTGCTTCTTCTTTTTGAGGGATACCTTTCTATCGCTCAGTTTTTTGATGACACCTTTCTTCCTCTTTAAAGTTCGGTATTGTGAAGGCTTCAAAGGGAGGTTTCCTTTTAAGGTGTTCAGGGCTATTTCTGCTATTGCCCCCACCAGATCGTTATTAGCCTTGCATAAGATGGCCTTTCTCTGTTTTGGCCCAGCCCTTACTAAGATTTTTAAAACCGCCAAATTTCTGAGCACCCTCTCTGACATCCTGAATGAACTAGTGCTAAGGCATTCAGGCTAATGCTTTTTACTCTTCTTTTTCATAGTGTAAACAGCAGGCCAATCAGGGGGAAAGAGGCCTGTTCTCAACCGGTAGGTTTCTGGGGTGCTGGCTGCCAAATCTACCAAAAGGTACCCGTGCGGTTTGTGAGTGGCATCTTGGAACACTTCTAAAAAATACTGGGTGTTAGTGGGGTACATCTGGCGGCCCAGTGTGACAATTTGCAACTGATCACGAGGGCTGCGGAATAAAACCAAATATTTGGAATTCAGAGCTATAGTTCTCATCTTCTTACCTTGAAAAAACAGATTTTGAAGTATGAGAATAATGCTCAGGTTTCTGTGGTGAACGTACTGTGTAAAAGCCTTCTCTATTTGATCGCTGTCGCCGGCTGAAGCCATGAGGTCGTCTACCACAGCTAAATTGGTTTGGTTTGGTGGAAACAAATCATCATCTTCAAAGGAAGACGGGAGGCCCTCCATAAACTTAATATAAGGGAATTTATTAAGCAGTTCTTTGTACAGAGGTTGCCAGCAGCTATAATACCATACAATATTTTGTGGCATTTGAGACATCACAGAGGTACCATGCTCTAACATTTGCTTGATAAAAAAAGATTTGCCAGAATTGGACGGCCCGCTTATAATGCAAGAGAAAGGGTGTACAAACTGTACAAGGTTTTCCATAATGTTCAATAACCGTACGGCAGTGTGCAGTAATCCTCGCTCTTTAGAGCCCTTTTATTATAGACGACCTTCAGGGTTTTCCTGAGGACTCTTGTTTCTAGGGCCCAATGTCTCTTAACCCTAAAAATACCCGTCTGTTCCACTTTGATCGATTTCTTTCTCTCTGGGCCGGTCAGGCAGTAATCATCCACCAGTTCTTTCAAGCTGTCAAAATTAACCTTTTCAGCATTGCCACTGTTTAGAGTAATACCCTTCACCTTTAGCACCGCTTCTCCGCTGGACAAGGCGTATCCATATGTTTTGGGTCCGGCTGCCACAAACTCTGTGATTGAGGTGTTTGGTGGGATCTCGCTTGTCAGCTGCCCTAAATAGTCACCCAAAGGTGGTGTCCACGCCCCCTGTCTACTTATAAAAATGACTGAATCAGTGTCATGGTACAGGCATCTATCTCCCAATCCATCCAGTAGCCTGTATAATTCCAGCCGGGCATAAGCCGTTGTAAAACTGGCAATGAATATGTTAGTACATGTGGCTTTGGTGGGTTGGTTCTTGGCCATTTTCCACGTCACAACGGCTGTCTCTGTATCCACAAACTCGCATGAGGAAACATCATAATAGGGCACAAAAAGATATTTGAATAATTCCTCAGGTTTTGTCACCACTGATGTGGTCAGGTGGTTGGTGTTCTGACCAAACTTGCCCCACAGAGAGTTTAAAAAGAGTTTGGCAATCTGCCTTTTAGCAGGATTTACTTCGATATGCTCACGCCGTAAGCGGACACCTTCCATCTTTTCATACTCCTGAATATATTTATCTTTATCCTGTTCTGTTTTGCACCAGGACGGGTAACCGCTGGCCTCCTGCTTCTGTCTGAGATGGGTGTTCATATACCCTGAAAATAATGTGACTGATGTTCTTTCAAAATGCCAGATCTCATAGATCTCAGCAATTCTGTAACCCTTTTCTATAGCCACATTCAATTCAACAGTACACCATGTCCCCGTCAGAGCCCTTTCTTCATCACTGTGTTGACAGGGGGCGGTTTGCAGACTTTCTGTGCAGGTTGCACACAGGCTAAACATTAATTTGCCCCCTGATTTGTGGGGTAGGACTGGGAAATAGAGGTTCCTTGGTGGGTACACTTTGACTTTGGCAAGCCCGAAATACTGCTTTATGTCCCCAAAGTTTTGATAGATGATTTGGGGGTGTCCAATCGGGTACTCCTTGTTCTTGTTCACAAAGGGGTACAAACTGGTGAAATCGTAATATAAGATTTGCTCCCCAGCTTTTGGCTTGTAGTACAGGCATGTGGCATTTGTTCTACCCCCAAAAAATGCATCTCGGGGGTTCAAAGGGGTTGGGAGCTTGTTCTCCATTAGAAACTGCTTCAAAGCGGGGTCGTTCTCCAGCATGTCCCGCCATTCGTGTTCCCAGATGCTACGTATGGCATACCCCTGGTCCCTGAGGTACTCTTCTTTAATCCTGGTACGATTGTGCAGACCCCCGTATGTTGAATCAAGTAATTTGTTGAAGTCTTTTTCAGAGTAGCAGACAGGACAGCCGTGAAAAAAACAGCCGTGAAATTCAAAAGCAGTGGGGACCCCGTTTATGACAGCAAAACCGTCCAAAAAATATTTGCCTACTTGCTTTTCACCACCCTTCAGAGCATGCTGGATATTGAGATTCTCAGTGTGCTCTATATGCAACAGCCATTGAATCGCTGGTGCTGAGTACCTTTTCTGTGTCTTGTGATAACTGTCCAAAGGGGCTAACGCAATGGTATTCCTCTTCAAATACATGAACAGGTACTGGGCCATGCAGACAGAGGCCAGTGTAATATACTGGAAGGGGTCAATGCAACGGATCTCTATCTCCTCAACAATCTCTCCCCCACCATCTCTGAGGCACTCGCGTTCTGTCATTTTCATGACTTGGTCCCTGAATCGAATACAGGCCTCCCTCAGAATCTCCACATCTTGTCTGCAGTAGTAAGCCAGGGCCTTCTTTAGCTTAAACACCGTGCCTGCATTATCTGCGTGCCATTTCAGGAATTCTTCTCTCTCCCCGGGCATCATGGTTTCTGGACTGTAATACTTGGCTTCAGGGAGCGGCCCCACATAGTCTTGATTGTCCATTGTGTTGAACAAATGGGGGAAATACCCCTTGTTGCCCCGAAAACCCATAGCTTTCGGTAGCTTGCTTAATTTAAGGGGCAAAAAGGAGAGGCTGTCAATAAACCGAATCTTATAATCCGGTAGGAGAATACACAGCAGCTTACCCCCTTGACTGATCAATTCAACACGCACTTTTTCCCGTATCAGCTGTCTCAGCACCAGGTACCCGTCATAACCTTTGGAATTGTGAGCGATAAAGGTACACCTTTTAAACTTGTGATTTATAAACTTCTTCACAAATTGCTCCAGGCAGCTAACGCCATGACAGCCCCAACTCACAGCCTCTTTGCCATCACCTTCCTCCAGCATATCCGTGGCATACACGTAATTTGGTATATGCACGCCCGTCTCTTGACAACATTCAAAATCATAAATGATGTATCTTTCACCAATTTGCGGGCGCTCCAAGGGCTTCAGAAAGCATAAATGCCCTTCCAAGCTGTCAACCTTCTCAGAGCACTGACCACACTTTGTTTTCTTGCATTTTGTGTGGGGAGTGAAGACATAAAGGCCACACTTTTCACAATATACCTTATTCTTACAGTCAACTTTCCCTTCCAATGCCATCTGTGTATGGCTTTCAAGACAGGCCTTAGACCGGCAAAACAATTTGCATATGCAACATCTTACCCTCTCTTCTGCCACCTCCTGGCAGTCTTGCTTCAGGCACGCTCGACAGAGGTATTGGCAATCGTGACTGAATTTGTGATGGTAGGCTGTGTGGCAGAATTCACAGAAATAACGCTCGCCCAGGAAGCCCTTGATGTTTTTGATTCCGTAGTAATGCTTGTCGTGTAACAATATAAACACCAATTTTTCTCGCTGTGCTCTGCCCGTGACAAAAAATCGCCACCCACCTTCGTTGTAAAACAAAATTTTTATGGTTATACCTAAAAGCTCTTCAAAGAGATGTATCTGTGAAAAGCCAATCCTGTTTTCTGTGGAAATGCCCAGTCTGGTGTGTAGGGCCCTGGCTCTAGTAGCAATTTCTTGATTTGTACCTTCTCCGCTGTCAAGCAAATACAGCACACTACCTGTGAAACACAGAAATTCACCCTCCACATTGAAATCCACCAGGTGCTGTCTTTTTGTCTCCAGGACTTTGGTGAATATCACGGTGCTTAACTTCCTACGCCCGCCGCCCTCTTTGTATTTCACGATAGTGACCACTAATTGTAAACAGCCCCCCCACATCAATTCTGCTTTGCTCTGTAGAAGGTTTTCAACACGGGTCAGAAAGTCATCAGCATTTAAATCATGCATATGTCTCCTAAGGGTAAAGAGGGGTCGATTTAGACTATCTGCATCTAGGCGTAGTTGAACAAAATCATTTGGCTCTATCACCCTAGAAACATTATTCAAAAAGGTCTGTACCACATTATGGATAACACCTATAGCCTCTACAAATGATCTGATACGTTCAAGATTAGCAAATCTATACCGTTGGTAGTATTCCACAGCTCTGTAATATAGGATAGGCCTCTCCCACTCCTGTATCATTTCTAGATACACATCATGCACATTCTGAGAGTTAGGGGTCTGTAGCTGTGACATAGAAGGCCATAGCTCCTCTTCCGGTTGAGGTTCTGACATAGGCTCATCTGTACAGCTATCGCTGTCTGTAGGGGCTGTGGAAAGGGCACCGCCAGACATATTTTTTGCTTTTTTTCCGGGCGGTTCTGGATTAAAAACAAGGGGAAACAATGCTTCAGTAACATTCTTTTTAATGTAATACAGCCCCTTACATTCTAAAACAGGTCTCAAGTAGGATAATACACTTGGTTATTTTACCTCCTAAAAGCATTCGCGTTGCATGGCTTGTACATGGCTGTGGGGTAGAGTTTATGCTGTCAGCCTCCAGAGGCTCTGGGGAGTTTGTAAACACTTGCTCATCTTCCCAACCTGAGAAACAGAGACATGAGAACCATTACAGCTGCTGTAGAAATGCCTCTATAACTAGACATTTTGTTTCTGAGGGCAAAAACAAAAGCAGCCTGATCTTAATACCTCCTAGGTCAGGCGGTGTTCCCTGTGGGGTCTCTGCAGGTATTGTAAAGTTTGCATACTCCTCATCATCTTCTACTTCTGTATTAGACATTTGACAAACATTACAACTGCTGCAGAAATATTTAAAAGCATCTAAGCCATACAGTTATTTAATTTGTATGAACTAAAAAATGTACCTAATAGAGCCTTCACACATTGCGTATCTGTTACAGAACCCTGGTGGAAACACAAGAACACCAGTAGTTAAATATCGTCACAAATGGGTACTACACCCCCCCCCACCTTCTGCCTCTCAAAACTGCTTGTGAAATTACTTACATTTCGGGCAGCCATCCCATCCATGTCATTACGTTCTAGGATGGGCTGTGTGCCTTGTGGGGGGTCTGCAGGCATCGTAAGGGCTGCATACTCCTCATCATCTTCTACTTCTGTATTAGACATTTGACAAACATTACAACTGCTGCAGAAATATTTAAAAGCATCTAAGCCATACAGTTATTTAATTTGTATAAACTAAAAAATGTACCTAATTGAGCCTTCACACATTGCGTATCTGTTATAGAATCCTAGTGGGAACACAAGAATACCAATAATTAAATATAGCCACAATTGCTACAAACCCCAGCCTTCTGACTCTCAAAACTGCTTGTGAAATTACTTACATTTCGGTCAGCCATGGTGTCCAGGTCATTCTTTGCTGGCAAGCTGCTCCGTCTGTGGGTCTAGATAAGGTCCCAACTGGACGCTGAAAGGGACCTCGCCCACCATCTTTACGTCACCATTTGAGCCCCCACCCACCAATACATGGATAAACTGGTGTTAGCAAAAGAAAAAAAGCAGACAACGTATTATTTGTAAAAATATTTTATTATTACAATCCTTGGGTAGAGGTTAACAGTTTCTGATAACTAATTGTTGTTACATTTTGACAAATAAGTCTCTTCAAAGCCACTGGTAATTCAGAGCCAATTTTCGCCATTATATCTTGTGGTTTAGGGCTGCTCTCAATATACACCATGAATTCCACAAGCTCATCAAGGGTGTCACATGTCACATATAATTTCTCTAGCTTACATGCTATGGTCATTATGACCCAAAGGGTCTCACCCCTCGATATTCTGGGGCATAAGGCCTTAAGAAGCTCTTCCTCGGTGGGTGGCCGGGGAGCCATCTGATCTCCTTCTGCATGCATGCACGCCTTGAAGCACTGCTGCAATGTTGTTATCACACACGCTCTCACCATCTGTACAGCGGCCGAATCATATGGATATGTTGTTTGTTAAAGAAAAAGAGTATAAGGCTGAATTAGACTCACAATTTTATCTAATTAAATTAGTGTTTTCTAAATAATGTTTAACTCACCATCCGAGTCGCAGTATCGACAGTAACATGGTATTAGACATGCGTCTTGAGCGTTTTCCTCAAATAGGTCGCTCGGTCCAGGAGCTTCGGACGTTTTCCTTGCCCTAAATTTTCGTTTTGGCGTCTTTGGCGTTAAGCTGTCTTCAAACAGATGGGCTTCGGAGTTTGCCATCTTCAAAGCACGTGTCTGTATTTTTCAAATGGGCACCGCTACTTAACGATGTATCTGTATATAGCCTGAAAAGCTGTGGAGACATGCCTGGGCATAGCCTTGCCCCTGTCACGTGTACACCGCGTGTCACAGCCACGCCTGCGGACATGCCTGAACATGCACATACCCATGTTTTTTCTCTTTTTTCTGTTGTGCTTTTAATAACCAGTTTTCTCCTGGCCCCTTACAGGTTTCTTTTTTCCTCAGGCTGGGCAACACATTGTGCAGTTAAAGCCTAATTTTCCACATTCAGAACTGTAAATCTAGGCCAGGTGTGCAGGCTCATTTTTGAGGCTAAAAATGCCATTTCAACTCCTGCTGCCAGCAGTTTCTGCTATCAGCCAGCGAGCTGGACATTGCAACGGCTACTCCAATGAGATCTAGGAGCTGGCTGGAGGGAGGGGGGCTGCCCCTTCCCCTCAGGCCTTTGCTGTTGCATGCGACTTCCTGTCAGTCAAGCTGCCTGTGCTACCGGGTGTGACTGTGTGCAGGAGAAACCTCGGCTTTTAAAAAAAAGTTTTCCTCTTAAGAACTGGGCTGTTATGTCTGCCTAACACCTCCAGATCCCCATGTGAGTACAAAGACCCCGGTGTTTACTTATGTTAAACCTTGTTTAGACCCTTCCTTGTTTACTGCTGCATTAGAAATGCTTATAAACATTTTCCTTCAGGGTGACTGCCTGCTTAGGGAAAAGGAAAGCTGCCTACCCCTGGGCTTTTAAAAACAGTTTGGCATGTGTGGAGAAGAAGAAAACCCTGCTTTTAAAAAATGCTTCCCTCCTAATCAGGCCTGGCCATCTATGCCAGCCGTGGCATTTTAACTCCTGCAGCCAGGCTTAAGGAAAGAAAAACTTTTTCCCCTTTTGAAAAAGCATTGCCCCCCCGCTTTTCTCTTTCTTCTGCTTAGAAACTGATAAGGCTTTAAACACAGACAGTGTGGAGTTGAGGCAACCACCCCTTCCCTCACAGACATGTGGTCATGGGCATGCCTGGGCATGCCTTGGGTTAGCACGCGGGTGGGGGTGGGGCACACTCCACTTCCGGCAAAACATGTGGCTGGTCCAGGGAGGGGTGGCTGACACGTCACTTCCGGCAAAACACGCATTGCATGATGGGAGGGGTGGCTAACACGCAGAGGATCATGGGAGGGGGGGGGGACTATGACGTCACTTCCGGTGAGTCAGCATTTCCCTTATCTGATCAGCCCAATACAAAAAAGGTATACACTATTACTACTGATACTGATGCCGATACATTTCTTTATACCTGTAGTGGCCTGCTGATTTATCCCGATGGCTCCTTGAGCCTGAAGAAACGCCCAGAAGAGATGTGTGAGCTGTTCAGCCCTTTTTATGCATTACTGAAGAAAATAAAGTAAGTTAAAGTTCTGTTCTTAAATATTCAATGGAAAATGGGAAGTAATACATTGCTGTTTTAAACTTCATATTTTTAAGTCTTATTTTTTATAGCTTAAAGTCTATAGCTTAAACTTCATGTTTTTAATAGCTTAAAGTCTACCCTTGCAATGCCAAAGACAAAGAGGCGAAACTGCAGCTTTAATGACGATCTCCAGAAGGAATTCAAATTTATTAAACTGGACAAACTGTGCAGTGTTGGAACAAAAGTGGTATGCCAACATTGAAATATCCATTTTTCCATTGCTCATGGAGGTAGAAGTGACATCAGCCAACATCTACGTAGCCAGAAACATAAGGATGCTGAAAAGACTCTGGCTTCAGTTAAAAACATCAGTTCGTTTATGAGACATGATGGTGATAGTGAAAGCAATAAAATTGCAGCAAGTGAAGCTCTTTTTGCTTATCATACTGTGTGTCACGGCCAACATTTTTGCACAAATGATTTCTTGTCGACACTGATAAAGAAAATGTATGAACCAAAATTTTCCTCAGCACGTGCCAAATCAGAAGCAATAATTACCGTTTTATCCCCATACATATTGGGCAAAGTAATAGAGGATTTGAATAAAACAAAAAGCATTACAGTCAGTTTAGGTGCATCAAACAAAAAAGACATCAAACTTTTTCCAATCATTGTGTGGTACTTTTTGCCAAATTGTGGTGTTCAAGAGAAAATTATAGGCTTTGTTTCTTTACCTGGTGAAACATACGATCTACAGTGTGCTATGTTGAAGGAAGTAATTGACAAATTTGCTTTACAAAACAAAATTGTTGCTTTGTGTACAGATAACACCAATTTTGGTGGTTGTAAAAGACGTGGCAAAAATGTGTGGCGAAAACTTGAAACTGAACTGAAGAGGCTGATTATCGGAATTGGTTGTGGGGCACACATTATACACAATTGTCTCCAGTGTGCTGTCAACTGTTTAACAATTGTTATTGAATGTTTTGCAGTATAGTATAGAAATGTTTTGCAGAAAGTATAGAAATATTTCCATATATACACAGTTAGAGTTGAAGAACAGAAAAACTTTTGTGACTTTGCAGGAAACAATTACGCTAAATTGTTAGAGCATGGAAATACAAGATTTTTGTTCTTGGGTCCATCAGAATTTTAAGCATGTTTGATGGGCTTAGTTCTTATTTTCTTTCTCAAGAAAAATGTCCTGTTATGTTGCAAAAATGGTTTGAAGATCCCTGTTTGAAATTGTGGTTGTCATTTGCAAGAGATCAAGTGTCTATGTTCCAAACATACCTTAGTTTAATTGAAAAAGATAATATTTCAGCTACAGAAGTAGCTGTAAACACTGAAAATCTTGTTAACAATTTAGAGTCCAGAAAAAATGAAGTGTTTGTAACTACTGATATCAAAAAACAACTGAAAATGTTAGTAGATTCAGGAGAAATTAATGAGGCTAAGTTTTTTGAGGTAGTCGAGAATTTCTATGAAACCAGCTTAGAATATATCAACAAGTGGAAGTGCAGTAAAGGAAACACTGAGAAGTTCAAGTGGGTGCTACTAAGGAAGACACCTGAATGGAAAGAAATACAGGACAGCCTGAACGAGGAATTCATCACACGCACAGAAGCAGAAGAAACTCATGTATTCGATCAGTGGACCCCCATAAAATCTACAATTGTGAGGCAGTTGGATACATGGAATAAAGAAAACATTTCTGTATCTGATAGATGGGTAAAGATTTTTTCTGAAATGAGCGAAAAATGTCTAGACTTTCAAGACTTTTGTAATATTGTAGAGTTTATTCTTTGTCTTCCGAGAAGTACAGCACCTGTCGAGAGAATATTTTCTGTTATGAACAGTATGTGGTCAAAGGAGAAATCTAGATTAAGTGTTGAGACAATGAGGGCTATGTTAGTTGTAAAACAAAATTGTGTCATGGAGTGTGAGAAGTTTTACGATAAGGTATTGAAAGACCGAAATTTGCTGCGTAAGATTACTTCATCAGAGAAATATTCATGGTACGATCGTGGTGAAATACAGTCCCCCTCTACGTCTACCTAAATTTTTGTATGAGTTCTGTCACTGAAGAATAATTGTTAGCTCAATATGTTCATGTAATAAAACTTGTTCATTTTAATGAAAACAACAATCTTTTTATATATACAGTAATCTGTTTAAGGACCAGCAAATGGATCTTAAAAACTCTTAAAAACTTTTTTTATTGTCTTACTTTTTCATGAATATGGAATATTACATAAGTTTAACCCCGTCCCATTTTTGCCATCCCAATGTCCCGTTTTTGTCTCAAGGAAATATGGTCAGCCTAAACAAATGGGTTTTTTCATCCCTCTGCTCATATCAACCTCTTTGTCTATTAAAGGGAATAGTGATTTATTAGAATCGAAAAACTTGCATGACTTAGCAGCAGTGTTTGGTTGCCAGTGGGAATTCTGTTACCCAGCTGGATGGTCTACCGTTCTGCCTTTACTGCAGGCCAATGTTTGGAAGAAAATAGTTGATTATAAATACTATAGCTAAAGCAGAGTTGAAATGTTAGGTGGTCTTTTTTATAATTCATGCCGGAACAATGTTTTAAAGGCAGAACAGATTATTCTAAGCGAAGGAAAGGAACTGCACAGCTCCATAATTATAAAGCACGAAGAGATGAATGACCACAAATCAGCTTGGGGCTTCCATGGACAAGCTTCCATTTTTGAAAATATATGCTAAGCCTTTATAGTTGGCTTTGCTTTTACTTTGCAGGGAAATGTGAAAAGATTTGCTGCTTCAATAATGCTGGCAGGGTTCAGGGTTATTCCTCCCAGGAATAAAGGGATTGTTTACTGGCCGCAGCAAATGAAGCTTGGTTCGTGCTGCGTAATTGTCATCACACAGACCAGTCAAATGTATTAGTTAACCATGGGATATTCACTATAACACAAACTTCTGATCTTACCATACAAGTCAGCAGATTGTCTGAAACACAAGTGGCATGACTGAATTGATTCTGAGAGTTCTAGCACCAAAATATGCGTAGGTGTGTATTTGGAATGTGCATAAACACAAATATAATGATTAGTGAATTTCAAGCCCTCCTTTGTCCTCATGAAAGGCCACCATGAATTAACTCCCTGTTGATATAGCTGTGGTAGATCTCTCCTACATTTATTCTGGTTTCCCTTCAATTGCTGCAACTGCTATAAATCCTTGGTAGCCTTGTTCTGTGACTGAGGCTACCATGGGAGATGATAAACATAATTTATTACCATTGGAGATGATAAACAGGGTTTATTAAAAGTATTAAAATAAGTAAAGCATTATTTTTCTTCACTTATAACTGTACTTAGATTTTTTATATGCTTCATTACTGATTCTATTATTAAGTGAGTTTCCCCCAGCTACCTGTAGGTAGAGTTTTTTCCCCTCAGATTTCACAGGCAAATCTCACATAGTCAAAAGAGAGTTGTGCAGCAGTCTTAATCTGTTTACAACTTTTTCTTTCCAGGTCGAAGTAGGTTTTTTTCACAACTCTCCATTAAAATTTCATCCAATTGGATCCTTTCCTGAAAACTTTCAGTACTGAGCTCTGTAGTCTGCTGGAGACTTCACCAGTACCTCCAGCATGGCTTCCTGTCATCTTAGTCACTTGTTGGGGCATATACAGTATATCATTTTCCAGCATCTTCCTTATGACTGGAAGAACTCCCAATTCTAAGCGAGATTCTTTTCAGCCAGAAACCAACTCACTAACTTCTCTGTGAAACTGAACTTTTTATTTTTAAAATTCTGATTAGAAGTTAAAATAAAACTGTTAAATACTGTTAAAGTTAAAATAACTAAACTGTTAAAGTTAAAATAAAACTGATTAGAAGTTAAAAACTTCTAATCAGTCCAATTTTCTTGTCCCCTTGGCCAAATTATATTTCATGTTTCTACTTCTTGGTCCTTTCAAAGCAACATCTTGAAGATGGTCATACTGTCTCTTGCCCAGTAAAAAAGGTAAAGGTTCCCCCCGCACATTTGTGCAGTCGTGTCCGACTCTAGGGGCCGGTGCTCATCTCCGTTTGTTAGCCGAAGAGCCAGCATTGTCCGAAGACGCTTCCACGGTCATGTGGCTGGTATGACGTACACGGAAAGCTGTTACCTACCCACCAAAGTGGTACCTATTCATCTACTTGCATTTGCATGCTTTCGAATTGCTAGGTTGGCAATTGCTCTTGCCCAATACAGAGTAGCAAAAGTCGACCTTTGGTCAGCTCAGTTGTATTAGTCTTACTCATTTTATCACAAAAACATTACACTGTTCAGGAAAGAGAAGAACATTTGATCTTCTAGATGTTGCTGAACTACAACTCCTAGCTTCTTTTCTTATTGATCTGCTAGGTGATACTGCAAAAAGGTGTAATTGAGCAACACATGGAGAGCCATAGGTTACCCATGTGTGCATGATAGGTTTCTTCACAGTTCTCCAAGTTATACATAACATTAGTGTAGCTCTCCCAAATTTATTTTCTCTTATAATAGTTTATCTTACAAAAGCATGCTTATAATGATATTCTGATATAATGTTTAATTGATAGAAATGTATTTCTTTCAACAAATCACATGAGTTGAATTATTACCTTCCTTCCTTAAATGCAGCCTATTTTTCCCAGCCTGGTGATTCCTAGTGTTTTAAAATTTTGTTCCCATTATTCCCACAGCACAGTCATTAGCCATGCTAGCAGAGGATTATAGGAATTGGAGTCAATGCATGAATAATACCAGATAGGAAAAGGCTACAAAAGCACAATGTATAACTTTCCATGACACATGCAGATCCATCCCAGTTTCGTCCCCCAATATCTTCGCATTCAGACCAAAAATTATATTCTTTTTCTTTTTTCTTTGAATGAAATAAACCAAGTTGAAGCTTTTGCAGTAAAGAATTAAACACAACATCTTTGTCAAATATAGATATAAATGTTCTCTGTCAAATTGCTTTTAACATGTGTAAAAACATAGCATCTGTTTTAAAACATTTATTCCTTCTTGCTTATGTGTAGACTGCAGTGTATTTAGCTCATTCATATTGTATTTGCCTTACAAAACAATCTGTCAGATTTTTTGTTGGATTGCTAAATCTTTTTATGTGTGAAAAGTATATGCTAATTGCATCATCATCTCAGAAACTAAATTTTCCATCAAATTATGTATATAATTATGTATTCCCTAAATATCCAAAAACGATTAAGAGAAAAAAAATACAAATTACAACAATGGTTTTGTTATCCAAATAAAACATGTTTAAAAATATACTATGTCTTGTCTGAATTTAATTTCAGCTTGTTTTTCCACATCTGCCCATTATGGAGATTAGGTACTGTTGAAGGGCTATAGATTGCTTACTTGGGGTAGAAGGCTGGGAGCAAGAGATCTGATGGCATACCACTCCAAAGCTCCAAATGACTTTCTCCATCAGTTTAATGTAGAGGTTAAAAAGATAGTAAACCAGATAGAACTCTATGTAATACTATAAGTCAATAGTATTTAAGTCAATAGCCTAGTCCATCAGCATCACCTTTTGGGCATGCCCCAGGACCAAAACCAGTGGAAAATAGTGCCCCCAAGGCCCAACCTCTCCAAATCACCCAGACGTATGGCATAGTTGGTGATACTGAAAGCCATCAAGAGGTCCAGAAAAAACCTAACGGTGTTGTACTACCCACATCTAGTTTTCAGCATAGGTCATTACCAGGGCAACCAAAGCAGTCTAGATTTAAGTAGAGCTGTGAAGCCACCACTTTCACAATCAACTTACCCAAAAATATAATATTTGAGACTTATCAAGTGAGAGCTTTTCCATGAAGATACCAGTTTTCAGCACGCAGGGGCATATTTCATGCTCAAGGAGCTATTTATCACCTCCTTCAATCATGAGACCAGTCCCAACCTGGCCAATTTAATGAACCAGAAAGATCAATAGTCAAGCAACTGTTGGCCTTCATCCCTTCATAAACCCTGTCCACATCTTGGAGATCTACAAGCTGAAATAATTCATTCACTGCTGATAAGATTCCCAAGATTACTTATATAAACCTGTTACAACACTGGAATCCAAATCTAGTACAGGATGCATGCAACTGGATGCAACTGGAAGTTTACAGTTTAATTGTAAAGCAGCTTATTCAATTCTCAATGTCCTAATCAATATTACTGTAAAAGTGCAACAAAATTTTTATAGGTTGACTTTCACTTTGGATAATGTGAAATTCACTCTTTGCTGGAATTCAGACATCTTTGCCTAGAAAGCATATATATGTTGGGGCTTCAGATGCGGGGACAGTGTGTTGAATGAATACTGAAGTTTGATAACATTGGTCTCTTGTGAAACTCACGAAGTTTTGAGATTAGTGTCCATTTGTGTTCAGTGAAAAGATTGGAATGCAACTGTAACTTATTAAAAATAATAATAAAATCTGAATATCTGGAAGCAAAGAGAAAAGGTAACCCTCTTTTTCGTGATTTAAATAAAGTTTACCAGGTAACTTTCAACATGTTCATTTAATTCCTTAAAAAATAATTCAAATGGCATTCTCTGTAAATCTCACCTGTCATAGAGTGTGAGATATTGAATGACAGCTAGATTAGTATTCCAATTGACATGGTTTATGCAGTCAATTCATGCAAAACTACTGGGAGGCAAGTAGTACACAAAAATTTTTAATAGAGAGAAAATTCTAGCACTGGTATTGTAATAGCAATATAACAATATTGAACAATAGCCTGTTCAATAAACTATGGCAGCCAGGCTTTATCCAGATTTCTCATTGAAGGGAATTCAAAGTGGTTTAGCCATGAAACAAAACTGATTTTAGAAGAAAGCCTTAGATGCCCATGTGAATGAGTTCAGTTATAAAACACACAATTAATCTTTTTCTCCTTTCCCTACCCCATTATTTCATATCTTATCGCTATTTCTATAGTCTTGAAAAGGTCTTGGAGAGGGATTTTTGAGAGAGTTCTGGGAACCATCATAAAATGGCTGTCATGTTATGTGTTTAGTTAAAATGTTATCACACAAAACACCCATTTTATATAACCAAATTATTTTTACCAAAAAAAAAAAGTCTTTGAAATCAGGTTTTTTGCTCAACAGAGCATCAGTTTCACAGAAAGGGAAAAGACTTTCCTTACATTTCCTCAGAATAGATTCTGCTAAAATTTACTTTAGTATAATTCTGCTGAGCAGGAGACAGAAAAATGAATTACAGAAGAGCAGAGGGGATTCAACTGCCATCTGAAGAATATTAAAATAATGGGGTAGGGAAAGGAGAAAAAGAAAGATTAATTGCTCAGTTGCCAAGGTTGAGAAACACTGATCTAGAAGATTCCTGCTACTTGCTAACTGCATAAACATATTGACCTTGAGAGCTGATAAAAACTGCACCAGCTTGAGACTGTGGTGGTTGTGCCAACTCATCAGGAGAACTAGAGTTTACAGCAGGAGATTTCTCCAAGGCTGTCCAAACAAACAAACAAACAAACAAACAAACAACCCTATTATTGGCTGCATATTCTGCTTGTTCCATATTTTCCCTTCTATGGTTCTTCTTTTAATAAAGTTGTTCAAAATAAGCAGAAATAATAAAAAGACCCATTGTATGCTAAATAAGTCACATATGCCTAGAAATCCAACTTGGCCATACTCTAGAGAATATCTGGATTAAAATACATGGAGGGACAAGTAAAGCAATAATATTTACTATTGGTGTATACTATTGCCTACTTAACTAAGGACAGAATATGAATTATGCTTTCTAGAAAAAAATTGCAGAGCCATGAAATAATAGTGTCTGGGATTTTAATTACCCTGAGTGAAAAACTCTGCCAAGTATGATTGTTTCAGGAAATTCCTGGTTTGTCTTGTTGACATTTTCCTTCAGAGAATTTGGAAGACATAAGAGGATCAGGTCTCCTTGACTTGATATTAAACAATAGGGAAAAGCTAGGTGAGGAAGTGGAAATAATAAGGGGAGGATGATAATGTAATTCTTGAGTTCTTGATATTAAACTGATGTGCAAAACTAGTCTTGCCAGGCTAACTTCATCTTATTTATTGATCCAATAATTTTCTTAGTAGATTGTGGAAATATAGAAGTAATATATCTTGATTTGGGCATTGAAGAAGTACCCAGAAACATTTGAAATAATGAAAATGCACATGATCTCTCCCCTTCTGGATTCAGGTCTAAATTCTGAAGTTTAGTATCTGAATCACATAAATCTTGAATTCAGAAGGAAAGCAATGTAATTCAGACCTGTCTTTTAGCACTCTACGTGAATGTGAGTCCAGTTTTATTTCTCACCTTGAACTTTATAAAGCTCTTGTACCAAATATCTGAAGCTTCAGAATGTTGCAGGATTGAAAAACTCAAAAATTCAAACCTAGCATCACAAGGTGGGATGTGATTCCTTTTGTAATGGAATTGCTCCATTGGCTTTGCTCATTACCAGTTAGTAGACTGACATGAGTAGTTTCTCATTCTGAATCTATTTGATATCTTCCTCCCTCCCTCCCTCCCTCCCTCCCTGAAAGGGAAAAATTATTGCTTCACATATTGGACATGATTTATATCAACTTTCTCTGTGAAGGTCTATCCACAATTAGCTTTCTTGTATCTTATTTAGAATTCATTTACTAGTTACCAATATAAATTATTTGAATGTTCTGATTCTTCTGTTTTTATGTTTATGTATGTGTTCATTTGCTGACAATTTGACCGTATTAAGGAAAAAATCCTTTGGAGGGGAAACCTTCCAATTTAATCTGCCAACTTAATCTCTGAAATCTGGCCATAGAAAGGACTATTGTTATTTCAATTTTAACAATTTCTCCCCCAAACAACCAAGTTACAGGGAATTCTAAAATCATCATTAGCAGCAGCAGCAGCATTTTATTTTAAATTTGTACTTTGAAAATGCCTGAACCAATTTCTATTACATTTCTTTTAAAATTGATAAGCTTAATCCTCTCAAAAAGACCTTGTTTGCTGTCTAATTTCAACCCCATTGTGTTGCCAAAAAATTACAACTTTTTGTGTATTCCATGAAGACAGTGAAAAAAACCAAGATCAGATGAAGCAATCTATCATAAAATCTGGCATGCATTGGAGCAGGTTCAAAATTGGCTTCCAAATTTTGAACTTTTGAACCAAATTTTGATTGCTGTGGTCTGTGTATGTACTGTGTGTACTGTGTAAGTAGTGTGGTCTACTCCATTGGTTTGTTCCCTCACATGTACTGTACATGCACTCCCATCCATTCTCAGATACCCGTTGGCTTCCCTTGCTGGATTTTAAGCAGAAGCAAACTTCATTTTAGGCTTTTAATCATGGTGATATTTAAATTTTTTAGATATGAAATTGTGCATGATCTTTTCTCTGGAGTTTTCCTTTTGCTTCAACATAGCAGAGACCCAAAAGAGTTTATGGGGCAAGAAGAAAGAAGCCAGCTGTATGCTTCACAAACAAGTCATGTAATTGCAAAGCTTTCCCCTTTAGCTATAAAACTATTAAAACCCACTTACAATTTTTCCTAGTTTCACCACCATTTCAATTATAAACTAAATAATGCCAAAATAAAATAAAAATTATTTCATTTATCCATAATAATTTCAGGCTTTCAGATTTGCAATTTCAATAAATGCGACTGTATCATTGGGCTGATGTTTAATTCATAATTTCATAATACTACTGAAGAGCATAAATGTATCAATCTCTCTCTGCTATTTCAGTGCTATATCTTGCATTGTATCTATACTATAGGATGAATAACTTCATCCTTGTTGCAAAAAAAAAAACCCCTGCATATGTGATCAGTTTATTTATTTATTCATTCATTCATTCCATAACAGAGGTTACTAAACTATACTTCTCATCTGCATGCTAGATTTTGTACACAACCCTCACATTTATTTGGGGCATGTGCAAAAATTAATCAAAGTTGACAGTGGCTTATTAGAAGCATAACTAAAGAGTCTCAGGTGGATTAATTATTCCATTCTGATTCAGTCTGAACATACACTTTCTAAATTTGTCCTTCTCACAGCCACTATAAAAAAAATACATGATTTAAGTAAACTGCCACATCTTTTCTGCAACTCAATCATCTCCAGTTGCTTACAGATTGATATCTGCAGACAGCTCAGATATGCAAAAATGTATGCTTGCATGCCTAGGTCATAAATATTAAATTTTAAATATATACCATTTTTAACAGCACATTCTGCATTAGTCAAATTAGTGTTATATTAGCTTGATTTCAGATAGCTGAGATTTAGAAAGTTTCATGATTTTGCAGCAAGATCAAAATTGGGCTATGAATGCAGAAAAAGGGTTCACAGGCATAAAGGTATTTTGAAATGGCTTGAACCTGATACAATCATGCTTCTTAACAATGATCTGAAAACGTAGCTTGAAATAACTCAAAGGTTTAAGTAAAAGGTCAATGGCATGCAGATAATGTAAGTGCTCAGTATAAGCTTGATGGCATCATGTGAATCATGGCATCGTAGCATCAGTTATACAATTCACATCATTTGTGCAATTACATCATACCACAGTTAATGTCTCTCTACATATGACAATGGATTCTACTTTCATTTCTGTCTTCTACTCCATTGGAGGATAAGATGCCCTGAATAATGAAAAAAAACCACCCTGAGTCCCCCAGTTGAGGGAGATGGGCGGTGATATAAATTTAAATAATAAATAATAAATAAATAAATGACTGAGGGCAGTCTGCGTATGGAGAAGGGAGAGTGCATTGAAACTTAATCCAGAAAAGATGGAAGTGCTGGGAGTGGTAGAAATAGGCTGATTTCAATGGAAGCACCTAAATGATTCTGTATGCAAGTTGTACGCCCTCAAAACAGTCGCATAAGCATTATAAAAATGATCTTGGACTCTCCACTTTTTATGTAGTGGCAAGCAGTATTTGTAGTCAGGATCATGGGAATTGAAGTTCAATACAGCTGGAGAGCACCAAGTTGGAAAGGCTAAGCCAGTGTGTGCTGTTGAAACTTTATATCCAAACAAACATATGAATTGCTTCCTAGACCAGATTGAAGGGTCATTTGGTCCAGTAATTTATCTCCAAAAGTAGTCATTCAGATAATAAGGAATATTTCCAACCAAAACATAAGAAAAAAGGGAATTGAACTCTATTTATCTACAGCATATAATATATTCTCTGCAGCGGCGCCCACCCTCTGGAATATCTTACCCCCAGAGTTGAGACGGGTTTCCTCCCTCCCGACCTTCTGGAAAAATCTGAAAACCTGGTTCTGCCGCCTAGCATGGGAGGGAAAAGGTAATAGTTCCTCCTGGGGGTGGTTAATATCATAATACCCTCCTTAATTCGCCAGATTGGATTTTATATTTATATTTTTATGTCATATTGTATTTATATTGTATTTTAATCTTGTTTTTATTGTAAACCGCCCAGAGTACCTCGTTGGGGGAGATGGGTGGTCATATAAATTTAACTAATAAATAAATAAAATAAATAAATAAATATACAGGTGTATGTGTATATATATGTGTGTGTATGTGTATGTATGTGTGTGTGTGTGTGTGTTTATGTGTATGTATGTATGTATGTGTGTGTGTGTGTGTGTTTATGTGTATGTATGTATGTATGTATGTATGTGTGTATGTGTGTGTGTGTATGTATGTATGTGTGTGTGTGTGTGTGTGTGTGTGTGTATATATATATATATATATATATATATATATATATATATATATATATAATCCATAATCATCTTTGTCAATGGCCATCTTCACATATAGATCAATGAAAATGTTGTTTATCCTCAAGATGAAGAAATGTGAGCTGTCCCTTAGTTGCATGGCCTTCTCCTTTCATGCAAAATAAATTGAAGCTGATGAGTGAATTAAACACTAGACAGAATGTAGCGTTCATTCTTGAAAATGAAAACTAGTCATCACCTCTATAAATTTAGTTTTTATACATTTATCACCACAGAAAGGATACTTTTTAGTATACAACTATGTTATTTTTGGTGAAGCTTTCTAGGTCAGATAAGATATTCTAACATATCTTTTTAGCAGCCTATTCTGACTAAAAAATTAAAATGCATGGATTGTGCAGGATTAAACTAATATTGGAAATTACATATCCAAATGAATTTCCATGTTAATAGCATTATAAAAATTGGTATACATTGAATAAAAAGGAAGGAAGGAAGGCCATTGAACTATATAACTGTGATATATGAGTTCTATACTTTATTGTACTTTTTCATAAATAAAAATGAAACAATCTGGGAAAGGCAGTAGATGCTTGAAACAGTAGTGCTCTTGAACATCCTGCCTATTCCCCTCTCAGGGAATAAAGAACTGTGATTACCACAGACCCTCTCCAGTCCCATTACCTCCACTGTAATAAGATTCAAGAGTCACTCCAATAGGCTTCATTGCAAGTAATGGAGTAGGGTCATAATTATGTCCTTTGCTATAGGCTGCAAAATCTCTTGGGCTGGTCTGATGCAAAAATAGACATTAATAAGGACCTGCAAAAACAAGGAGCATTTTCTCCCATGAAACTATAAGTTCCCCTACCCAGGCTTCACATCTCACACTAATCTGGAACTCAAATCTATCTCATACAAAGAGAAATCAAAGCAGAGTTGGATAACTTTTACTTTACTGACAGGGCTACATTTCCCAGAGGTCTTTATTGTTGGCCCAAAAGAAGAGAAATGAGGGTCAGACAGATGCAAAGAAGGTCAAATTTTCATTCTCTCCCATATCTCTCTTTTTCCTTTTCTTAGTAGGATCATTTCATTTCTGATCTTCTCTTCTCTCTTGTCCAAACGTTAAAGAGAGAATGAGCTCTTACAGATCTCTAGCAGAGAGCTTCAAAAATAAGGCAAAGAGCTATGTGTAATCTTAACACCATAAATAGCCCATCCCGGTTTTAAGGAGATTCAGAGGTTTACAAGTGGTCTTTGATTCCATTTTGAAATATAACGCTTTGGATCTTGCTCCTCAGTCTGAAATGGTTTGAGAAACAGCCAAACCCTTCTTGCAGATCCTGCTCTGACTGGCAGTGTTTTTCACAGTCTCTAGCAAAGAGTTTCCCATTACTATACTTGCCACCTGACCAGTTTCATGCGATCTAATCCTTCAAATAGCAACTTCTGCTCTGAACATTAGTTAATTCACATCTGTTAGCAGAAGGTTCTTACTGCCTTTGCTTTTATTTGATCCAAATGTTCTCTTCTTCTTTTTTTTGAAAAATATCATTTTATTTACATTCAACATAAAACAAACACATAACACATAACAATGGTTACATTTATGTATATATATTTACATTTGATTTTACATAATCATTTTTATTATATTTAATATAATGTATCCTTCTTCCTTTTTTTATCTCTAGTCTTTTCCCTCCTTTATCTTCCATTCTCTTCTAAACAATTCTCTCTCTATCTTTTCCTTTCCCTTACCTTCCATTTTGACTCTTCTCTTAATTCCTTTTCTCTTTCATCCACTCCCTTCTTCCTTTTTTAACCCTCTCTTTCTCTCTCTAATCTCTTCTCTCACTTGCCTTACTCACTCTTTCTAACCCTCCCATCTCTCTCTATCTTTTCCTTTCCTTTATCTTCCATGATCCAAATGTTCTCTATGTAGGTATTCTCAAAATGTGTCAGACTGCAATTCCCATAACTCAGTTGCCCATATTGGTTGAAAATGATGAAAGATGAAGCCTTACATCAGGGCTTTCCAAAGTTTTCCCGCGGTGACACACCAACTGCCATTGGTGTGTCGCCGCGGGAAAACCCAGAAGTGCCGCCATTGCGGCAGCGCGCAAAAACCCGGAAGCGCTGCTGCCGCTTTCACATTTTTGCGTGCCGCCGTTGGTGTGTCACCGTGGGAAAACCTGGAAGCGCTGATGATGATCAGCACTTCCGGGTTGTGTGGCGACACACCAGACTGTGTGTGGCGACACACTTTTGTGTCGCCACACACAGTTTGTTAAGCTCTGCCTTACACTTTTAGAGGCATCAGGCTGGAGAAGACTGCAATATATTATTTATGATTCTGTGTTTAATACATTAGCATGCTGCTTCCCATTGCTACAAACTCCTTGATATTTAGAAATTCAAAAAAAAAAAGAGTTAGAGGCCTAGGTAGCAAGAACTGCCATATAATTTAAGGAGCTAGGAGGGAAAGCAAAGTTAGGACAACAATTTCAGGCAGTTGAAAAGCTGTGAAGTCCTAATTTTAGAATGAAAATATTTTTGAGAAATAAATTATGTTAGCAGGATCTTGCAAATTCAACAATCTTCAAAACCAGAAGTTAGTTAGTTAGTTAGCTAGTTAAGATGAGCAAAAAAACAACAACCTGGAATTGATCTGATGAGAAAGAAACTGGAGTGATTTGTCTAGCAACTTAGGATTCAATGTTGGGTTCCATTATCTATTTATTATCTATCTAAAATGAAATGCTACAGTAAAAGTTGAAGGGATGATTCTAATTGAAGCCATTTTTGTTGATTTATATTAAACAGCTCCCAGAATGTTTTGAAACTATTGTGAATGTTCTAGCAATGAGGGAGGATAAAACCTTACAATTTATGGTAAAAAAAATTGACAGATTTATTTACCATAAATAAAATGGATTTTAATATATGCATAGGTACTCAAAAAAAAAATCAGAAGGGAATATAGAAGTTGCATTTAAAGCCAAGCAATAAGCTTTCCTGTAATCTAAACATAAGGGAATCCAGTGACCTGCTTGTGAGAAAGGAATTTGTCTACATTCCAGAGGGGAATGAGTTAGCATAGGACAGTCAAAGCAAAGCTGGTAGACAGAAACTTTTATCAGAGGGGATTTTGAAGCTAATTCCAAAAAGCATTAGGAAGGAATCTACATTGATGCATCCAGTAATTTAATTAAAGAAACAGAGATTTACTAATTTAGACAACGATTGCAAAACCGCCATTTATCTAGCAGATGGAAGAAAAGTCTAGCAGATGGAAGACAAGGCAAAGGAGCTACAAGACTGCATTGCAAATTGCGAAAGGAGGTAATAATCCAACTGATTATTAAAGAAGTCTTAATGGAACCACATAATAGAGCTGGAAGGGCCATTAGACAATTGAGCCCAACCTCTTGCTCAGCATTCCCTAGCAGATAACTGTCTTGCCTCCACTTAAACACAGCCAAAGAAGGGAGGCCCATCACTACTCTAGGTAATCAGATCCCCTGTTTCTGCTACTGTTAGGAATGTTTTTCTTCAATTAGAATCTGCCTTCCTTCCTGTAACTTAAATCAATTATTCCATGTCCTTACTTGGGAATGAGAAAGAACAGGTCCTGACTTTTTTCTACGTGCCACCCTTTCAGATATTTGAAGAATGCTATCAAATTGTTTCTCCTAATGGCTAAACATATCACCTCCTTCCATCTTTCTTCTAAGGGCTTAGTTTCTTTGTTGTTTTTCTCTGAAACTGCACAAAACACTTGCTTAAGAATGTTTGTCGTGGCAGCAACACATGATTACTGCCACCTTCTTCATTAAAACACCACCCTGGTTACTATGTGAATTCAGGAAAAGGTGCAATTTCTTTAAGGAGCTTCCAAGAGATACAGCAAATGCACCTAGAGTGGTTCCAGAGGATCTTTCCTGCTTCCATCCAAGTACTGCACAAGTCTACAAGACATTTACATCAAGCAATTGCCTGGGTTTAAAGAACTTGTAAAAGAAGTGCTTGTTTCAAAACAGCATATGTGACCTAAATCAGCAAAATAGTTTGTTCTAGTGGTTAAGGTGCTGGGCTAGAAACCAGGTGTCTGTGAGTTGTAGTCCCGCCTTAGGCACGAAAGCCGGCTGGGTGACCTTGGGCCAGTCCCTGTCTCTCAGCCCTAGGAAGGAGCCAATGGCAAACCAGGAGACTGAGAGTTCTAGTCCCGCCTTAGGCATGAAAACCGGCTGGGTGACCTTGGGCCAGTTGCTCTCTCTCTCAGCCCAACTCACCTCACAGGGTTGCTGTTGTGGGGAAAATAGGAAGAAGAAGAAGTATTAGGTATGTTCGCCGCCTTGAGTTATTTATAAAAATAATAAAGGCAGGATAAAAAAATAAATATGAATAAATATGAATATGAATATGAACCAAAATTTGCTTAAGGAGAAGTTGTGCAAAGAAAATCTGATTCTTCCCTGTACTCAGGATTTGGAAATGGCAGATGGATATTCATTCTGACTCATGTAGATTATTTGATTATAAGGTATCGTGAGAATGAAGATAGCCATACAAATGTAATATACCTAAAAGGAAATGGAAATGAAAAAATGATGAAACATCACCTACTACTGTGACATTATACAAATGTGATATACCTCAAAGGAAATAGAGGTGAACCTGCATTTAAAGCATACTGCTTGAACAAAAACTGCTTAGATCCTTGACAGATGTTACATTTGCTCTGGGCCATCAATTCCTTTTTACCTCTCTGCCTCCAAACATTATTTTCCTCTCATTAAGGACAACCATCTGCTGAGGACACAGCTTTCTTTCTTGCAAGACAAATGTGTTATCTGCATTAATCTTGTCAATTCTTACACATGTGTAAATCGCATTGGCAAGTCCTTCACTTGAGATCAGTTTAGGAAGACATGCAGAGTTACTGAGACAACTGTTTCATGCAACACATTAATTTCCTTTGCAACACACTTCTTCATTTTCAGTATGATCAAGGAGAAAAACCTCATTTTTTAAAGAAAAGCTGAACTATTTCAAGAGATAAGGAAACATGGGTATAAAAGTTGAGCCTAGTTGGCAAAGGGGGGTGGGAGGTGGGGACACAAAACTTAATTGCCATCACAAAGCCATTGGAAGTTAGTTCAGTTTCTGAGTTTCAGCAGACCAACAGTCTTATACAACAATATCCATTTATGCCGGTCTAAATGCCATTGCTCCCATTGTGAATGAAGCTCTCCCAAACTGTCATCTAATAGCAGAAATTCCAGCTAGTACATCTAAAGAAGAGGTGAGAGGCCATTTGGATTAGTCACTGACTTAAGACCAGTTCGCTTAAAGCTGCTTCTTAGTGCCACTCTACTCGGTCATTTTTAAATGGAAAGCATCTCCGTTTTAATTGTTTTCCTCTTCTTCTTTTTTTGATTCCCCCTCTTTTTTATATATGTCAAAAAAAAAGCATCTAAATTCATCATTTTTGCTATTACTATTGTATTGTTTTTTTATTAAAAAAAACCAAAGGAAAAAAATGAAGCAGGCAATACATCTCTTCTTTTATCTATTGTTATACATCTTTCTGGGAGAGCTACCTAAAAGCTGCTGTGACATTTTTGCCAAGTCCTTCATAGATAAAGTTCACTCACAGCAAAGTCTTACAAGAACAGCTAGGATTCTTTTGTACTTGTAGAGACTGAGGCGGTGGATAGGGTGCTCTGTGCCATCAACTGCCCCCTGTGCATTGGACATATGTCCTCCTTAGCATCTTCGAGTGTGGTGTTAAGGAAGAGTGGACCAGAGACCACCATCTCAGAGGTGGTCTCATGTGATGGAACACCTTGCCCTCCCAGAGGAGAAAGGAGCCCCCACCTTACTTGCATTTCACAAGCTGTGAAAACCATCATTTTGGAATTATTCTGCAAAACATGGTTTTATTTTCAAAATTTTACTTGTGTTACTGGACACATTTGGAGTTTTTGAAAAATATTGTCAAACCTTCTTTGAAATCTGTTTCTTGGGGTCTTTGACTCATAGTATTTATCTTTAAATCATTATCTGAGATAAAAGTGTCTTTATTTTTACATAAATGCCATTCTATTATAGGTTAAAGGAAGCAAAAATAATATCAACATACTATAAATTTAAATCAGCATGGCATAGCATTCTCACAATCAAATTATTATCATTTCTGTATCTAGGCTTCTGAAGCAAATTGCTTAACAGGACTATTGGAACCACACAGAGATAAGTGAGCTTTCCATTTAAGATAGCGTAATTTCAGCATTTCTCCTTTCTTATCCCTCCTAATATAATATGAATTAGAATGTTTCATTCCACATCAACATGCTTAAAAATAGACATACAACATATTTATAATGTGTAAAAAAAAATCCTTTTGTCTGCCCTGATTCTTCCAGGATTCAATTTCATTGGGTGACCTCTGGTTCTAGTATTTTAGGAAAGGGAAAATAGGTTCTCCATGTCCACTTTATCCACACCATGCATACTTTGGACACCTCAATAGACTAAAAAGCCCAAATGTTGCACCTTTCTGTTTCACGTATTCCTATAAAACATCTTTGTCAATGTGCACATTCCTGAAGAAGATTTATATAGACAAAATGATATTTCTAATATCTGGCATATCTTATTCTGTCACTTTACAGAAGTCTGAACACAAGATGTTATGACAGACAGCCTACATTTTATAGTCCTTGCTGATTCTGATTTCCACTGAAATGGTATCACCAGACACCACGCTCAGGGATAAGATAAGGAATTATCTTTCGATCAGTTTTTCTATCCCTGAAGCCTTTTCTGTGTTTCATTAACCTGTATGACCAAAAGCTTTTCCTTGAATATTTTCTGTATTTGATTCATTCATATTCTTGTCCAGATTAATCCATGTAGGTGGTGCTTCCTCTGTCACAGTTCATTTATATGACAACCTTGTTACAACAGCTCACAGTTTGACATACTAGCTGTGATTTACACAAAAGAAGAAAACAGAAGAAAACAATGTTCATGAAGTGTGAAAAAAATGTATTTAAATAACTGTTCATTGCCCAGTATGTTTTGGAATTACTTCTTTTGCTGTTTGGCTTCAGTGAATTTAGATTACATACATTATAATTATTAGAAATGAATGTGGTTTTCTATTAATGAAGATGCTCAATAATGAAAGCGTAGAATAAAAATATAACAAGTCCTAGGAATTCTTTTTCAACCATTTGAGCAGAAGAATACAATACATTGCATAATATTTTGTTTCAAGTATAATACCCAGTAGCTCTTTCTCTAGTTATCAGTTCTAGATAGCTGAAAGAAAGAAGGTAAATGCAGAAGGCACGATGGTTTTTAAAATATTTTTTTAAATGAATAATGCTCTTACTTTAAGTGAATTCTTTGCTCTCAGTCATTGGCAGCTACTGTACATTGATTATGATCAGGGTGCAGTCTAATATTCTGGAATGCATACAATGCAGTATAATAATTTGCAAGCATGAGTTTCATAGAGAAGACCCAATAGGGGGAGATTAAATAAATGAAAATATGTGATGATATTTTTGTAAAATGTAATCACCTCATATTATGTTTATTATTTTTATTTTACTTGGAACTCATTGGAAATAGAGAAAAGATCAAGGCTCAGATTTTGAACATCATCTAGGTGTTTCTGAATAAGTGTTTGCTATACAATGATCTTGTCTTATTCATGGAATTTTATAAGAGTTTTTCCAGCCTTTTTATTTTCCAAGCCTTCATAAGGACTACTAAAATTAAGTCAGAATACTAAGTCTTCTTCCAACTTACATTTTTCAAACCTATGCTGGTATTAAAACACTAAGGCCATGATGAGGTATGTTTTTTGCAGATACTGTATATACAGCTTGCAAAGAAATGATAATCAATTCCTGTTCTGCTTTGCTGCATTCAAGATGACAAATAGTTGACCTCTGAGTTTTGGAACATGCTTTTTTAAAAAAAACCATTCCCTCCTCTTTAACAAATAAATGAATACTGTATATGTTTGTTTGTTTATTGGAACTTATATACTGTTCGTATGCAGAGGGGCCCTAAGCAGTTTATATTACATTGTTTCAGTAACAATATAAAAATAACAAAGTGATATCACAAAAAGACAACTAACAGTGGCAAATAAAGTGACAAAACTTGCTAATACCCATTTCCCTATGATCCATATAATTGTTATTGGTCTTATGATTTAAAAAATCCTTCTAAGAGCTGCTGTATGGAGAAAGGCAGAAAAACAATTGTGAACAATGCCAACAAAACACAACAGCTCCATCATCACGATGATAGAGCCTTGAGTAGTCTCATAATGGTGCTATTGAGCCATGGCTGCATTTAAACACCTTTATCAATGGCCGTACCCATGGTGGCATCTTACTGTAGGAAAGATAAAGAATAAATAATTCTGAACAATTCATAAACAAACACCTAGACATGGGAAGTTGATTGCATCTGCCATAGTTAACCTGAATTGTTAACCAGAGTATGGTAAGAATTCTTTCCATTGGAAAAGATCCTTAGACTCAAGTTGCAAATTCAAAGACGCTCACATATTCTATAAAAAGTCTATAAAAACTGAAATATATGTTAAAATCTAGTAATGTTTCCAAGTCATTTAGGCACTGCTATTAATGTAATTGTCCTGTCTACAAATCTAGTTTCAATAAAGGGACACATTCTTTGTCCAGACCATGTGTAAGTCAGACTGTTCTTTATTGAATGAAGTTGTCAGAGATAAACAACTTCTTTTATTAGAACAGGGCAATGAAAATCAAATCAATGGCAGACAGTCTCTTATGTGTCTTGTCCAGACACTTCAAAATAAGGAATAACAAGTACACTGAATGCATAGCTTAGACCTAGTTTTCAAATCATTTTTTAGCCATGGAAAGTGTGTGTAGGAAGAATAATCATAACTCCAAAACTATCATGCTGGACTAAAGTAGAATTAGGTCAGTTTTACATTATTATTTTATTTTTGGAATTCTGGGAATGACATGGAGCATAGCTGGTGATGCAATGGCATCACTGTAATGTTAACTCCTTCGTGCTTTTGGAGGGCTGGGAGATTTAAGGGGCTTAATACACTTATTTTGCCTCTCCTCTCTTTGTAAAGAATTGCACCAAATTGTACCACCAAAAACGAATTCAATGCTCTGAATTTCAACAGCATAATCATGGACTGCTCTAGGGGCCACTGGAGAGGGGATCATACAGAGGTGCAAGTTGCCCTAGACAGTCTTCTGCCAACAGAGGGCTCCATCACTTCTCCATCAGCCTGAGGCTATGCTAGTAGGACTTCTTATCTACCATGACCAGGGTGAGTTAGCATAACATATGGGACCAATTTTCTACTTCTTTTTGTATCAGACTGTATAGTTTAGTCATTATTTGCATGAAGAAAGCATTAGATTAATGTCTTACTTACATGCTCTTAAACATATCTGGTCCTTAAGAGGGTCATAGCCAACAAAGCTAATCTTTCTTTGCTTAAAATTGTGAATCACCACTGTTCTTTGATTCAAGCGTGAGAACTGGCTCTGATCCAGGGTGCAGATCCTGTGCATCTCCCCTCTTGCTGAAATAACCTGATGATGTCAGAAGAGTGAAATTTATAACTTTATTTATAACTTAACATTTATGGATTCTCTGTCTCTTCAGCAAAAGTCCCATCCCTTGATAGTATCCATTTCCCTGTGCAAAAGGAAATGGAGTAACATTCCTCCCTGCGTCTCATAAATGCAAAGAAACATTCTGAGCAGGATGAAGAGGGCAGCCATTGTTGTCCAACATGCTATGTACAAAATCAACTTTATTGTCACAAACTTTCTGCGGGAGGAGGCAGGGGAATGCACATTTATTTATTATTTATTTATTCAATTTATTCCCCGCCCATCTCCCATACAAGGGAGTCTGGGCGGGTTACAACAATCACATGGAGGCTGAATTGACGTAGGCCACTCTGTTCTTCCCCGAACAGGAAAGCATGCAGTAGTCTGCAATAATAGGAAAGGAAATAGGGTTTGGGGTGAGGGGCTCAAATGATTATACTGTTCTGGGCTAGGGGGACAAATTATCTAAGGCACCTTATTTATTAATTTCAGGGAAAATATACTGGTGATTCCTGCTTTTCCCATCACCATTGTGGTGATCTCAATTCTCCATCTTAAAACAGAGGGAAACTTGATAATAGATTTTCAGGTATTTTATGTTTAAAAAGAGTGCCAACAACCAGTAAAGCAAGTTATTACTGACTGTTGGTTCAATGTTCTTTCATACCCAGGATTTTCTTCTTTCTTATCACTATATCATGCAACTTGTTCAATAGCCTACTGCTTTTTAACTTTTTATGCCTTTTTCTCAGCTGGTTTTATTTATTTTTATTTATTTATTGTTTGATTTATATCACCGCCCATCTCCCCCCACAAGGGGACTCTGGGCGGTTTACAACAAAATTTTTGTTAGAAGAGTTAAAAGAGTGAAGAAGGTTTTGTTAGAAGAGGGAAAAAGCTGAGTGGGAGTATATGGAACATTTCAATTATTATTTCATTGCTTCATTTTTAAAAGATCAATGCAAAGGTTATTAATAAAAAGTAGTGGTTCTCTTTAGAAATGCAAAATTATACAATACAATTCTTATATAGGTCTATTTAAATACTGCATATTAAGTGCATAGGAATTATGATAGAGTTTCACTGCTCCATCACCAACTAATTCAACATTTCAATCATGTCATAGTTGTTTATACAAAAAAAAAATGAGAAACCCAATTCTACAACTTTAATTATTCATACTTTTTCCCCCATTTTTAGGAAGAGTAAGTCAACCTTAAAATATGGTAGACATGAGAATCAACCTAGTTCATCTAAAATATGCCTAGAATTATGCAAAAGAGGCTGTTTTGCAGACTTACTAAACAAGATAGTATTGTTCTACTAGATTTTGTGTGAGTTGTGTAATTGTAAATGAGAGATGTGCCATCAACTACAGCATGCTTACTCCAGTGTAATTTCTACATAATTCAATACAATACTTAGCCTCTAGTTAAGTATATTTAGGAATTATTAACAATTGTAGAACACAATTCTCAGCATGATTACTAAGAGGTAAGTGCCATCCTTTTCAACATCACTTAACTCAAGTGTATATATGAAGGAAACCTATGTTCTGAGCATAAACAGAATAGAAGTAAATCCCATTTATTTCAGTATGGCTGACTTATAAATAAGTGTACTGAAAACTGAGACTAGATTTTATTTCTCTGCCATAAATCTACACTTTTCTCAAAGACATTTAACTCAGTTCCATACTTTATGGGAATAAAGCATATCGCTGACTGAGTTGAACATCTTTGAGAAAAAAAGGTGCTAAATAATTTCATAGTTTTCTGCAGCACAATTTAAACTGGATGCTAGTTACAGTGAAGCATTTATTTATGTACTGTAAGTGTCAAACATGCATTGCTATGCAGAATAGATATTTGAGATTCTGGCCCTACACTAGGATACCTATGTAAGAATGGGAATGACAATTACATATATTAAATCTAGTTAATATGATGATTATTCCCTTGCATTTAATGATTTCCACATTTTTTACCAATTAAAAAATGCAATATGATAATGTTTAGAAGGGGCCTCTGTTCTTGATGAGAATCTCTTGGGCACTGCATGCTGGTGATGGATGATAAAGCCAAGGAATAGCCAATGGGCTCATCTGTATGTCCTACTTGTCCTGGCCTGACAACAGCCCAGTAAACAGTTCTCAAAAATAGGAATTCACAGTGTCACCCTTCACCCCTCATACCTCATTCCAGAGGCCACTTCCAATTGTCTTTTGTTGCTCTGCATCCAAAGTAATGTTTTCCAACTTTGCCAACAAAGTGATGCTACGTGATCTGCCTGCTCCTTTTCACTTTCTTGTAGGAAAATGCCTCTACTCCAGCTAGCTACTGTGTACAGGATTGTGAATGTCCCCCTACCTCTGGTTATCAGTCACTGCCTTCCATGGTAATTTTGCCCTGAGCTCGCTCCCTCCCTCCCTCCCTCCCTCCCTCCCTCCCTTCCTTCCTTCCTTCCTTCCTTCCCTCCCTCCCTCCCTCCCTCCCTCCCTCTTTCCTTCCTTCCTTCCTTCCTTCCTTCCTTCCTTCCTTCCTCAGAAGTTCACTGGTGGTTGGACTTTATTTATTTTTACAGGTTCATGGTGGGCTGCTGAAAGGCTGGACTGTTTTAACAAGTTCATTGGTGAAAAGGTGGAGATTTTGTTTTATACCCAGATAAATTTGATAATAATTGTGCCAGTTTCTCCCTCTAACCCAAATGACAAGAAGAAAAATAAAATTGATGTGTTGTATTTTTTCCCCACCACCAGTCCACCAGTGAACATGCCAGATGGGAACCCAGCAATTGGGGTCTATGGTTAAGTGTCATTTGAGCAGAAAACCTGGCCAGCATTGTTGCCAAAGCTGAAGAACAGATGAATGTACAGACTGCAATTTCTTAAGTCAGCTTCATCTCCAGCCTGTTTCTGCATGAGAGATGAGAGCTTAAGGACCTGTGCCAGCATGCAGACTGAAACATGAGAAATGTACAGCCTGCTTATATTCAGATATTTGTCATGTCAGTCAACATTCGTTCTTTAAGGACTTTATTAGTCCTCTGTCAGACTTTGTGAGTAAAAAAGTAGTCAAAACTGCTACAAACCTGGAGTCTCATTCATGCTAGTTTGTTCTGGAACTTGGAGGAAGAGCTTGTTAGATTCTTTGCCAACAGACAGATGGCAAAAATTCAGACTCATTGATTTGCTTATGTTGAATTTTATCTGCAGCTGGAGAAATGTCAGCATCCAAATGATATTTTCTAGTATGGTTCAGAAAGTCAGAAGTTGACAGTGAGTTCCTTCCACCCCCACCTCTAACCCCTTATGATTAATTATGGATAAGAAAATTAGCTTTTGAAATGTATTGTAGTAGAGTGACAAGGATTTTTTTTCCTCCCAATTGTTTAATAGTAGCAGCATAAAATGAAGTGGAGAAGTTTCAAGGGAGGGGAATGAACTTTCATACGAATTTTGAGCTCAACTCACTTCTGTACCTGAGAAAGATTGATAGGCATCAGCTCGGAGGTGCTTTGCTCTCAGTGTTGCCATTAGGATGGGCCTCTGCAAATTAAAGGATGAAGCCTTGCATAAAGTGATGGCCATTAGTGTACTGCTAAGGCCACTGAATAGAGCAGAGCTTAATGCAGCGAGGCAATAAGCACACAGAAAGGAATATTATCAACAATAGCATTAATGAGAATGCTAGAGAGATATAGGTTATTGATCTTACATGCTTAGCCCTCCCAAGCATAAAGAATCACACGCTTAGACAAAGTAGTTTACAAAAGTAAGTACAAGAGAGTTCTTACGTTTATTTGGTCTAGTTACAGTTACATCCATTCTGTTAGGAATGATTCTTCTTCTTCTGTGTTTCCCTAAACTCTTTGTAGACCCCTGGCATCTTTGCTGCCAGGGGCTGAGTGGAGAAAGGGGGGGAGGAAACCTCCTGATTCTAGGCCGCATGGCCTCAAGATGGAGAGGAGCTCAGCAGCCACATGAGCTGCTCTGGTGGAAGGAGGCAGAGAGTGAGAGAAAGGAGAAGTGGGAGCGGCAACAAACAGCTTCCTCAGGAAGAAGCACATCGCGAGTTTGCCTCCTAGAGCAATCACCCATATGCTAATGAGGCATGCTGATTTGCTGGAACCTCCATCATAAAGTTGGATACTGAACTCCAAAAGCATTTAAATGGAGTTCTTAATTATTTTAATCTGTGAGGTTTAAGGAAAACTTTTGCTCCTGCAAGTTATCTTTTCAGTCTGTTGTTCCCAACCCAGCACGAGGAATATTGCCACATATCCATGTGTTGCCATCAGCCTTGCTCAGGAGAAGATATTCTAACAGCCCACTGGCAGGTATTTGTACTTGCAGATTGAATAATATAGAGATAGTGTACTGTACTGCTTTTTTATAGT
The DNA here is from genome assembly GCA_023362775.1 of Charina bottae. Lineage (NCBI taxonomy): Eukaryota > Metazoa > Chordata > Lepidosauria > Squamata > Charinaidae > Charina > Charina bottae. The sequence goes on from JALMGJ010000006.1 coordinate 55,543,353, forward strand.
TATTTTTTTCTTATCACACTTTTTTTTAGTTAAACTGTGAACTAGACTTGATACATTTTATATCTCTTCTATCAGATCACTATCAAGCAATCTCTGACAGGGAGGTTTATGTTATTGCTTCTGTAACACAGAAGTATTTTACTAACTCAACTACTTTTGGCTAGTTTCCCCCCCCCAAAAAAAAATAAGCATTTCTTAATGTAATGTAGTTATGTTAAATGGATAATAGGAACACATATCCATTTTGTATTTTGTATGACGTATTTTGTATACGTCATTCTATATGAATGTAAGTTCATTCATTCACAATTTTATAGAACTCTGTCCTTTCCTTATTCTAAGGGAACTTCCAAGCAGCACCATTTCCACTTTCTGATCCCTGTAAACCATTTTGAAGATGGCTGTGCAATCTTTACCAATGATGTTCTCAAAATGTAGAGAACATGAGGGAACACCGTGAGACAATCAGTACCCTTCCTCCAACTGACTAACAAGTAACCACAGCTTCTAGAGAAACCAAAATCCCTTTAGCTTCCAAACCCTGCAAAAATAAAATAAAATAAATTGCTAGTGCCACCTCGCCCAATCTTCATTTCTGTAATCTATTGTGTGCCTTTGTCTGGCTGTCTACAAAAAAATCAGAACAGTAACTATAAAAGGTGCCTACGGAGCTGACAAACCACCATTCCTTTGTTGTAGTTAAAACTCTTTTCATGATCATGGTATCTCTCCTGCCAGGTAAATATGAAGGTAAAACGCTTTTTCTAGCTGTGATGATAAAAGCTAGCATGCTAGCAATTTTGCAACCAAGCACTTTTCTCAACAGTTGTAAGAATGATTCCATGTTGCTGTACGGCTGGAGTGAAGAACAGAGAAAGATAGATTTTAAGCAATGCCTACAATAGACATCAGGAAGAGAACAGCAAAGCTCGCCTGCATGGGGAGGGGGAGAGAGAGAAAAAGACTCACCCCCCATGCCAAACAAAATAGAAAAAAGTAGCACCCCCCCACCCCCACCCTAAAAGAATGTATTAGCTAAAACCAAACTAGCAAACAAAAAAGGAGCATTCTGGCTCTTTGCAGCTGACAGTCCCTCGCTGAAAAAAGGGAAAACACTGACAGAATTTCTGACCATTTCACTCCAGCTCCAGTAGAAGGATAGGCCAAGGTTAAATAGCCCAGATTATACCCATCTGCATACATTTTTAAAATGGAATGAACAAAGTAGTGTGGATTTTTCCAGCCATATGCTAAAAGGAACAAAACATTAAGTGGTTGCTCTGAAGCTTCAAGCCACCTTGCCCCTTTAAGGACCTGTGTACAGAATACTAGCTACTCAGGAAGCCCAGAAGTGGTGGGAGAGCTAAGCATTCCCACAAGTGGGGGAAAAGACCTTTCAGAAGCTCTAGAGCAGCCTTTCTCAACCTTTTGACCCTGGAGGAGCCCTTGAAATATTTTTCAGGCCTCAGGGAACCCCTGCACATCCAGGCTCAAATATAGGCCACAAGTTACAAAATTACTATATTTGTTTCATGGGTAGGCCTGTATATATGCATTAACAGTGTTCTTAAACTGAAAATAAAGAATGAAACTTACTGTACCTCTTTAATGTGAAGTTGCCCAAATTTGAAATAATTTTTTTAATAAATCGTAATCTCCCAGGGAAACCCTAGTAACCTCTCGTGGAACCCTAGAGTTCCACGGAACCCTGGTTGAGAAGCCCTGGTCTAGAAAGCTTCAGAGCTGCATATGGAAAGATCTCAAATACTCCATAGCACAGCTGGAAAAATCATTGTCTCATTTATCAAATGGCAGGGGGACACCCAACTGGAACTTATTTTAGACTGGTGCAAAGCCCTGTGTGGAAGTTTCCTAAAACATGGCTTGTCCCCTTGGCAGGGGTTGTACAAGACACCCTTTGGGTCACAACCTTCTTAACCAGCTTCAGCAAAATCTGGCCTAACTACCAGAAGAAGCACAGAGAAAAACAAACTGCTTTTTGTTTGCACTTTAGTTCTTCTACAGTCATATTGTGCAGCAGCTAATTAAGTGCTGGGTGTTTGCTCTCCATTAGCTTTACCAATTATCCAGGCACAATGAAGCAGGGCGCTGAGACATGGTTTATTCGGAAACCAAATGCTGGGAGGCAGAGATTCAGATTGATGCACCTTTTTACGGTATGGGTTCTTCTAGCCTGATGATGTTGTGCAGCTATTCCATCTTTCCCTCCTAATGGATCTTTTGGTGTAAGGAAAAAGGCCAAAGGAACAGAAACTACAGGCAGATTAGAAATGGACAATATCAGTATCTGGAAATGGGATGCAGCATATATCTCATCTGATAGTACTTCAACTGAGATAAATGTTTATTTTTTTTTCATTATGGCCTATCTTATCTTACAACTTCACTGGGATGTTTTGGAGGAAAGATGGATACCAAACATAGGTTCAGAAACTAAGGCAGCTGGGCTAGTTGATCCAATTTTGAAATTAGTGCATACATATTGCCATGTATCAAGGAGAATGCTCATAAAACCATTAAAACCCAACTCTTACATTCAATGATGATGATGATGATGATGATGATGATGATGATGATGATCTAATAATAAAGTCTTTCAATCGGATAAGACATATTTGCCCATGCCACTCTAGTTCACAGTGATGACAAACACCTCAATGAATTGCTGAGCCGGTATGGCCTGGTTGCCCTAGCAGCAAAAGATGTTTTGTAGCAGCTCAACTTACCATAAAGGCCAGGGCTTTTCCTTGTGAATCCAATAGCAAAATAATAGATATCAAAAGAAAGAGAACCATAAATTCAAGGAGATCAAAGAGCATGGGTGTCAGGTATGGAATCTATCACTCCAAAAGAGAAAAAAGAACAAAGCTAAGAGATTAAACAATCAGCATTCAGAAGGAAAACTATAAGTCACCATAATCAAGCAGTCTAAGATGAAAGTCAGAGAATGATCAAATGAAGGCATTCTCAGGGGAAGGTAGTAGGTTTCCCATTTTTAATATTCCATTTATAATTGCCCTCAAAATCTGCAGCCCTCTCTCAGCTAACTAGTTCTAATCAGTGTATAAAATGTAGTTCTGCCATTACTGCATTTGAGTCCTTAAAGCAGGGTTTCTGAGCCAGGGTTCCATGGAACCCTAGGGTTCCACAAGAGGTCACTAGGGATTCCCTGGGAGATCACAATTTATTTAAAAAAGTATTTCGAATTCAGGCAACTTCACATTAAAGAGGTAGGTTTCATTCTTTATTTTCAGTTTAAGAACACTGTTAATGCAAATATACAGACCTACACATGAAATGAATATAATAATTTTGTATCTTGTGGCCTATATTTGAGCCTGAATGTGCAGGGGTTCCCCAATGCCTGAAAAATATTCCCACAAGTATAATCTCATTGTCCAACACTTCCCTTGGCTAAGATCTTGATAAGGCTACCTCTTGATCCTTCCTTAATCTTTTGAAAGAGATTAGCAAAAAAAGTATTCCAGGAATTTGTTGGAGATTCTATGTTAGAAGACTTGGTCTCTTAACACTTGAAATTCTCCATTACTACTAATCCATGAATTTCTGGAAAGCGTGATCCACATCATCTCCTAATATGGCAGCTTGTAATAGATTCTGAATGCAATGTATTTATTTATTATTTCTGTTTATTTTCTTCCATTATGGGAAAATAATTTTTGCTTCTCATGCTGCTGTATCTCCAGCCGACACCTAAAAATACAAAATTGTCACCTTTTACTAGCAGTACTCTATATCCCACACCAAAAAAGAAATGCAACATTTCTGATTACTAGAAATTGCTTGGTATTGATCAAGGCGATTCCAGTCTCCTAGAATTTCAATCAAACAGGTCTTCACAAGGATGCTCTGGAAGAAAACTGGTATGATGCTCATAAATCTGGTGCAGCACGAGGATCTGAGCCCCCTTTTAGGTGCAAAGATTTAAGAAGTTACATGCAACCATGTCTCAAAAAATAAGACATTGCTTTTGTAGAGTTATAGGTCACGTCTTTACCACAGCATTTTCACTGACCAATACCATCACTAATCAGTTTGATTAGTACAATCATTGCAAAACTGCTGACCTCAAAACTTAGTAAACAACAGGAGCATCCATAGAGAAGAACAAAAATGTCAGAATGTACAATGCACATAAATAATCAGCAAGGTTCCAATTGCATGGTAGTGACCACCTCCTTGACTTTTTTACTCAATCCCCCTCTCCCCCCACACTTCCCAGATAACATAAAACAATATTTTTATTCCTCCCAAACAATTTCAGGTTCTGGAACAGCAAAAAATCCCCTTATCTTTCCACTTCTTGCAGAAAAGAAGTACAATAAATTGCTAGCCTTATCCTCTGTTTCCATAACATAAAACAGTTTGTGGGGATTTCCCAGGCGTTTGACCATTGCTACAAAGAATCAGCTGTGCAAATACCAAGCCACCATTTCTATGTTGCAAATAGAAACTTCTCACTAGCTGAGATGATGCCAAAAGTGCTGGCAATTTTACATTCAGATGTTTTCTCAGTGGTTGTAATCATAGTTACATAGTTGTAGGGGCTGGAGGGAGGATCCTCAGGTACAGTCTCAGTAACACTTACTGTACATAAAAGCACCAGGATGCTGAAAGTTTCTTGGAGTGAAACACAGTCCTAGGGCAAAAAAAATCCCCTTGCCTGCTCTGCATTCCTTGTGAAAGGGAAAGGAAAGAGATAATTAAGCAACTTCTTTATCCACAAGGCAGGCACAAACAACAAAACGGCCTGGGGATTTGCAGCTGACTGTCACTTGCCAAGGAGATGAACTGAAATCTAATAGAATTGTTATTTAACTCTTGCTCCTCTCACCCAGGTTCTTTCATTACTCACCCAAGTAATGAAGCTGGTGAGGCAGGAACCAGAGATTCCCAAACTCGAGAGAACAGTTAGATCAACACACATCAGATTATTTCCAGGACCCTCAAAAGAGCAGCCAAATGCCTGGTGGCTTGAGAAAGGTAAGAGAAAAAAAGCCTAGAATTGCAACCCTGACACAGACACCTATATATAGATCTAGATTCCTGTGTACTGCAGTGGGAAATTCTTCTATTTTTATATGGCTCTTTTCTAATCTGCAGTAAAGAGATTAATCTAGCCAAGTTGTGTTTGAGAACTTTCTGCCAAATAAACCAATGCCTCAATAAGAGTTCAGTGGATAGAGATCTGTAAGATTTGTAAAGCCTGACACTGTACATGTGTAATGGTATGTGGGAATGACCTTGGGAGACAGGGGGAATAGCTTCAGCCAGGGTAAAAGTTGGATAAGAGGCAGCTTAGCCTGCAGCATGAATGTGGGCATGGCAAACATCTCAGAAGGGACCCTCCCTAGTTTCTTGGGCTGTAAAGGCAACGGGGGAGAAATGTACTTTCAGACTTGCAAGATTCTGCTACTGTAAACTTACAATAAAGTAGAATTAGTTCATCTGGGTGTGCTTCTTGTCTGAACTACCTCGCAAAGCTGACATCATGTAAGAACAGTTGCAAGAATCTGGAAAGAGTCAAAACAGCCCAAATCAATTCCAGATGCATTTTAAACTAGAATGGACAGAATGATGTGCATTTGTTCAGTCATATAAAAAAAATCTGATTGCAGTGGGGAAGACATGGGAAACCATCAAGCCTCCTTTCCCCTCTGAGGTTCTGTGAACCAGTTGAAGCCCAGGATATCAAAAGAGTTCTTATCAATTGAGAAAGAGACATACACAAGTTCTGGAGAGTGTCAGAGTTGCAACAGAACAATCACTTTTTTTTTTTGAAATTTTGGATACACCTAAACTGAGTTAGCAATAAATTAGTCATCTCTCAGACATAGATGACAATGAAAGAATATACGTTGGATGCAAAAACAAGGTCTGCTGTCCATAGAATCATAGAGTTTGAAGTGGCAATGACCTGTTCAGTGCAGGATCAGAATAAAAGCACATCTGACAATCATATATCCAGCAAAAGAAAATCCACTATCACTCTAGATTAATTGCTCCACTGTCAAACTGCTCTTACTAGTAACTAAGACTCAAGTAGAATCTGCCTTTCTGTAACTTAAGACCGTTATTCCACAGAGAGAATAGGTCATGGTCTTCTTCCATATAACACCCTTCAATTATTGAGAAGTGCTATCTTCCCTCAATAATCTCTTCTGAAAGATGAACATAATCATCTCCCTCATTCACTTTTTACAGAACTTGGCTTACGTAGCAGGGCTATACAGCACTTTGGAATTGAAGACAAAAAGGTGCTTCAGAGTCTGTATAGACCTGTATGTAGCACCTGCCTGCAACTCCTGAAATTAAACACTATTTTTCCTGGGGGGTGGGGGTTGTTTTAAGGAACTTGAGGTATGTGCTAATTGAGCATTCCCACCTTTTTGCATTTAAACCTGAAATGCAGCACAGCATTACTGCATAGGATTGTAACCTAGTCCGCAATGTTTTCATTTCTTCCAGTCAATCTGTTCCCCAGATAAATTGTTTGTAAGGATTCCATATTTTTCATTCTTGATGCATGCTAGCAGTCTGACTACCAAAGACAGAAAGATTACAATGTGCATCTTTTGAAAATGACTTGGAAGAGGTACTTCAGCCTCTCTGCAAGCACAGCCTCTCTCTGGTATTCATTTAGGCAGAAACCCCATCACTAAAATTGCTGCAACTCTTAAAGCAGCTCTTAATGAAAGTCAGGCTGCTTTCATGAAGATCAGGGAGGGGCTGTACTCACATAAAAGCTGCAGCTTTTCTTCTAAATCATTTTTGAAGCATGCATGGCCCTAGGCTAGGGGTCTGACAGCCATAACAATGCCATGAGGCTGTGGTGCCCTTGTCCTGCAACGATTTCTGTTTTGATAGTTCCTGATTAGTTTCCATACTCTCTGCCTGCATTCCCTGGCAAAGTGTGTTTTCTCTTAATATCTCCCTTTGGAGCTTCTGCAGCCGAAATTAATAAATAAATGGCAGCACTAACAAATCATCAGCTTTGGCAAAGCTGTTTACAGAACTAGAAAGCTTGAAAGCTTGTGGCCTCTTGCCAGTCTCTTGCCTATCACAAGCAGATTCCAAAATCTGAAATTCCAAAAACTTTTATTTAAGAGAGAAAAATATTGCCAGCAAGACAGTGATAGCCAACAGTAGAGTGACAGCTTTTGTCTTTCTTCTTCTTCTTCTTTTTTTGGAGGAGGAAAATGAGAAGAAATAGGATGAATGTGTTCAGTTCTGTATCAAAAAAAAATCAGTCAACATTTCTGAACAAGCTTTTTCAGCGTTACTTTGAGATGTTGGGAGAACTTTGCACATAAAGTATGTATTGTATCATGGAGCATGGCCTCTTCCTACAGTGATCAAGGAGGGACTTCATCTCCAATTTTTAGCAAACCTCCATCAGAAAATTAAACCAAGCTGACAGTATAGATACTACCGCATATTTTGTCTGTCTCATTCCAGTTTCTATCTGCCTGCTCATCTGACAGAGAAGAGTTTATTGGAACAAATCTTTATTTCAAGGTAAGAAGTCACTGATTTGCATTTACTTTTCCTATTCTTTATCTGGCATCACGACAAAATGACACACCCAAATAGAAGCCCACAAGAAAGCAAACCAAACTTAAATCACTCCTTTAACACATTTTTTGTTTTTTATTTCCATCTAGCCCAGACTAATAATTATCTGTCATTTTAACAATTCCTAAGGCTTGTTACACAAGTATTTCAAAATGCACCTCACCTATGATAAGTCATATATTGAGTAGTATTACCATACCGTACCATTACCATACCATACCATACCATACCTGGGCTGCAAAATCCAGATAGGATTAGATGGCAGCACAACGTTAAAGATCTGTGTGTCCCTTTGCTGACATCTAGAGATCATCTGGATTTTTGCAGCCCAGGACTGGTAGCCTGCCCTAAGGAGTAAGCTGTGAGAAAAACACCTAGTTTCACTACTGCCTTGAAAACACCTTATGATCTGAGATAATTTGAGACTTTAGGTCCCTCTAGTGGTTTAGCACAGCAACAATTAGCTCAGAAGAAATACACAAAGTCGGTTCTCTTTCTCTTTAATGTTAACATCTATTGTACAGGATGGATCATTTTAGTCTCTGAAAGCTACACTGCAGATATTTTTCTTTTGCTGAACCCAGTGAAAGACAAAATGGGAATCAGGGTGCAATTATTTAATAGAAAATGGGCTTCATCTACTTCTGAATAGATTTATGATTCATATTCATATTTGATTTCGGGGAGTCCGTATAGTCTAGGTGAGAGAGCTTCTGTCTTGCAAATACGTTGTAGTACGTTGGGATGCAGGGAGGAGCTCTTTATCAGTGTGTTGGTTTGCTTCATGATTTTGCTGGTCGGATCCCGTCTTATTGTTCTGTATGTGGTGGGGTCTAGTAATTCTCTGATGTTGTCTTTGTATTCATCTATGTTCATAATTACCGTGGCATTGCCTTTGTCCGCTGGAAGGATGATGATGTCTGGGTCCGAATTGAGGGTCTCTATGGCGTTTCTCTCCTTCTTAGTAATGTTGCTGGTGGGGGGCTTTGCTTTCCTTAGGATTCTTGCCATTTCACCCCTTATTTCTTCTGCTTCTTCCTCTGGACATTGGTGAATGGCTGATTCCACATTGGCAATGATATCTTCCACTGGAATTCTGGTGGGTGTAATTGCAAAGTTTCCTCCTTTGCTTAGGATGGAGGTTTCTTCAGGAGAGAGCAGGCGTTCTGTCAAATTGATGACAATGCGTGAAGTATCCAGTGCCGGTTTTGGTTGACTGTTTTGGCATTTGTTGAATTTTTGCTTTTGTCTGTTTGTGTAGTCAAATATGTCCTTTTCCATTTTTCTGTAGGATATGGTATCAATCTTGTCCCAATCCTGGCTTCTCATTTTGTGACTAAGGCTCATATGTGTGTCGAATAGATCTTTTTCTGTGATGGCAAGGCACTGGATACTTCACGCATTGGACTCCCCAAAATCCACAAAGACTCGATCCCACTCAGACCCATTGTAAGTGCCATTGGCTCCCCGACATATGAATTATCCAAACATTTGGCAACCCTTTTACAGACCCACATCGGACAGACTCCATCCCACATCAAAGACTCAGGACACTTCATCAACAAAATCAGCACCTTAAAACTCAACCACACGGACAAACTGGTCAGCTTTGACGTGGTCTCCCTGTTTACCAAGGTGCCAGTAAGGGACACCCTGGCACTCATCAAGCAAATCTTCCCAGAAGACATTACAGCTTTATTTCAACACTGCCTAACAACTAGTTACTTTCAATGGGAGAATGAGTTCTACGAACAGATGGATGGCGTTGCCATGGGAAGCCCCCTGAGCCCAGTCATAGCAAACTTTTACATGGAACACTTTGAAAAACAGGCTTTGGAATCGGCACCCATTACACCAACAGTCTGGTTCCGGTTCGTGGATGACACCTTCGCAATTTGGAGTCATACTGAAAAAGAACTGGAGAAATTTCTGGACCACCTAAACGGCATCCACCCCAATATACAATTCACCATGGAAAAAGAAACTGACGGCAAACTTCCATTTTTAGATACGCTGGTCATACGCAATCCGGACCTCAAACTAGGACACAAAGTATACAGAAAACCCACCCATACGGACCGATATCTACACAAAAATTCCAATCACCACCCACGACAAAAGAGAGGCATGATCAAAACCTTGGTGGATCGTGCTAATCGAAACTGTGAAACCCAATTTCTCAACAATGAACTTAACCATCTGAATTGGGTCCTACAGGCAAATGGCTATTCCAAAAATGAAATAAAAAGAGCCATCAAACCAAGAAAACAACATCCAACTGAAGAAAAACAGCCCCCCACAAACAAAGTATTCCTGCCCTACATCAAAGGAGTCACTGACCGCATGGGAAAACTGATGGAAAAACACAACTTTCAAACAGTCTTCAGACCCACCAGAAAAATACAACAAATGCTAAAATCAGCAAAAGACAAAAGGGACCCCCGCACCGCTGCAGGAGTATACCGCATACCATGCAGCTGTGGACAAGTATACATCGGAACCACAAAACGAAGCATTCACACCAGGATAAAAGAACATGAAAGACACTGCAGACTACAGCAACCAGAAAAATCTTCAGTAGCTGAACATGCTCTCAAGCAAACGGGACACAAAATCCTATTTGAAAACACAGAAATACTGGACAACACCAAAAGCCACTACACCAGATTATACAGAGAAGCCATTGAAATTCACAAACACCAGCACAGTTACAATAAAAAAGAAGAAAGTTTAAAAATTAGCAAAACCTGGCTACCAGTCCTGAAAAACACAGCCTGCAAAAGGTCAACGAACTCAGTCCAACCACCAGGACATGGGAATACTTCTCACAATGAACATGCTAATCACGCTCATCAGCCACTCGTTAACATTTCAACACAACAAAAAACCCCACCTAATCTCCTATAATTTAGCTCTATAAATAGAACATTGCCACTCTACCTGGGCACAGAGATTTTGCTTCTATCTGTGCTCCTGCCCTCTGAAGATGCTGGCCACAGATGCTGGCGAAACGTTAGGAACCACAACTTCCAGAACACGGCCACACAGCCCGGAAGACCCACAACAGCCATTGAACTCCGGCCGTGAACGCCTTCGACAATACAAAGAGGAACTTTGCTGCTGATGTTGTTGTAAATGCATATAAAACTCATCTTGTGAGATGTGTTTGTTTCTGGTAATTGTTTGGCTGGATAGATGATAAAAATAGAGTATTATGAGTTGGAGCTTTCTCAGTCACTTCAATTGACTTCTCACTCTAGTTTTGTCTAAAAAGGCCTCATGGATATCAAGGGAATTTTGACAAACTAATATTTCTCTATGGAATTTATTTAACTGCGTATTTCATGTGATCTTTACTACAACAGCTGCTGGGATGAAACAGAGATGGGTAATCACTGACCAGAGAGGAGAGCATCATGGTACATCATTTGTAATATCAGTAGAGGGCACACTAGCAATACCAGTCTCAAAATGGTAACAATTTAATTCTCTTTCTCTTTCTCTTTCTCTTTCTCTTTCTCTTTCTCTTTCTCTTTCTCTTTCTCTTTCTCTTTCTCTCTCTCTCTCTCTCTCTCTCTCTCTCTCTCTCTCTCTCTCTCACACACACACACACACACACACACACACACCAATCCATGAATCTCCAGGTGCAGGTTCGTAATCAAACAGTGTGAGTTGTGTACTATTAGAAAAGAAATAGCATTCTGGTTCAGTCTGGCCTGTTCCATTTTAACTCTGGTAACTTATGCCAAAGGATGGGCAGAGAAAGAAGTTATGGAGAAAAAAGTCAGCCAAATCATATGTGGCAATCTGTCTGATATGTAAAGATCAGAAACTGCCCTCAAAATCCATAGTTGTGGTCATAGGGCTTTTAAAATTAATTTTTTTTTAAATTTGTGATGCCACTTTCATGGCCACCCCATATATAGTCTCTCTGAAAAAGGTACTTTTTTTTCTTTGCAATTTCCATTTTCCCTTCTACACACTTTATTTAAATGCAACATAGTCCTAACATGCTTTCCAAAATATATTCTGATTTGATTCTATATATATAATGCCTGAACATATCTGTATTTTTATTACTTTTGCCTACAAAGGTGACAAACAGCACCACACTTGATTCATTGCTACCTTCTTGCCATAATCTCTTCTTCATATTTCTTTTGATGGGGTGTGCGCTGGCTTATAGGGAAGGAATCGAGGCTTGAGAATAAACAGACAAGAGTGCAGCTTTTAGGGCTAAAAGTGTTTACTTGTAGCATAAGGCAATAATGTATATACAATCACATTATCGCAAAAAGGAAAACTTAATATACATGGTACAGCATTACAAAAGGAAAACAAACTCACAAGTAGAGATTCATGTATTGTTTCCAGGGCCAGAGCTCATGCCACGGCTGAAACATATAGCCAGGCATAGCTACCCTCAGAAGTAGAACACACATGAAGAACTACATGGCTAAAGACACAAAAAGTCAAGAAGCATAGAACACCATTTTGCATGGTTTGATATTCAGTTCTTCCAGCATTCTGATTGGCTGGAAGTTGGGTGTGACACACACTAGGCCTAAAGCATAGGCTATAGCACATAGCGTGACCTGCTATTGGGTGGCAGTGCTGCATCTAAGCAAGCATGTGATCTCCTCCCTCCCTTGCTCTAAACAGAGCAAGGCTTCCCACAGAAGGAATCAGGAGGACTTGTTCCCATGCGAAGTAGCCATAACAATACACACGTGACAGTTGTTATCTGGCACCTGCACTTCACGTCACCATGAGAAACTTTTGCTTTGTATAGAAACCGATTTGCCAATCTCATACGAGAAATCTGACATCTTTCTCTGCTAAAAGCTGTACACTGCCTGTAATGATAGATTGTGGGGGCAATGCTTTACAGATATCCTTGTGACAGTCAGTTTAGGTTTAGGTAGAGTTATTTCTGAAGTAATAAGTAAAAAATTCTAACAGGAATTTGCATTAGATGCTTAGGTTTTTTCTGGGTGAAGTTAATCAAGTGCTATGCTTTTATTTCTCTGTACAAATTAGGAAAATTTAGTGCATATCCTCTGGCTTTAATTCCATTCTTCACCCTGGCCAGGAAGTTAGTACTGTGGTTTTATTTATAATCTTCTGGTAGTCTGTATAGTAAGGTGCATCATCTCCTGTCTCACTGGTCCAAAACATTTATTTATATCAGACTAGCACCATCTTGTGGTCTGTCTGGAAAACTGCATTTTCTTTTGGAATTTTCAGGGCTTTTATGTTGATTTTTTTCTTCTTTTTAAATAGAATTCAATTTTGTTCATCTCTGGTGAGAGTAATATATCTTCCAAGTAGAAAGGACTGCAGTGTCTGGCCAGATGCCTCTATGCTCTCTAGCCATAAGTCAGCATTACTGAGATTATTTCAATGGGTTCTAATTTCTTCTTTTAACCTTTAAATCACCAGAAGGGCAGCACAGATACTAAGAACCCTAACTCAGTAACACAGAGGAAACCAAATGAGATGCACCCTGGAAGATAGTTGGTGGCAAGAAGAATTGCCAAGTTTGTAATCCAAAGCAGGAGATAAGGCCAAGGTCTGAAGACTCAGAGGGCTTTAAGGAGAGGAAGTATGAAACCCCATTCTTCCACACCAGGGCTTTCCAAAGTTTTCCCGCGGTGACACACCAACCGCCGTTGGTGTGTCGCCACGAGAAAACCCAGAAGTGCCGCCGTTGCGGCAGCGCGCAAAAACCCGGCAGTGCTGCTGCCACTTTCGGGTTTTTGCGCGCCACCGTTGGTGTGTCGCCACGGTAAACCCGGAAGCGCTGATGATGATCAGCGCTTCCGGGTTGTGTGGCGACACACCAGACTGTGTGTGGCGACACACTTTTGTGTCGCAACACACAGGTTGGAAAGCTCTGTTCCACACCATGGACAAAGTCATTGTGCTATTAAAAGACCTGTAACATGACAGTTCCAATTCATCATACCTCTACAGGGCACCAGACGGGGGAAATATACAGTATATGACTTTTTGTCATGTTTACTCAGTTCAAATGGTCTACTTTCTATATTAATATTTAAATGTTACAGCAGTTCTTTCATTCAGGGATTCTGTTCATGCAACACCAACATGTAAATAGGAAGATCTTTGTGGTTGTAGATTTAACAACAGAGCTAGGGCATTTAAACAAAAAACTTCTTTTTCCTGTGCTTGCTGACAACAGTTCACTTTTGGCTATGTTTTGAGAAAAATGACATCTGTCCTTTGTGGGTCAAGAGTCCAGGAGAAGCTCGGCGACCTGAATAGAGAATTTCACTGGAATATTCTTCCCTTTCAAAAGAAAAGAAAAGATTGACAGCAGCTCTGTTTACATTTCAAAATTAAGTAAAAATAATAGAAAAAAATGGCAGGAACTTATGGCACAGCATTAGGTGGAAAGAGTGGAGAAGTCATCTTGATGCAAAGAAAAGTTAGTTTGTTTTTCAAGGGAGGCAAATTAATTCCCCCCCCCCTTGGAACAAATAATGTTATTTTGCTTATGAAAGAAATGAAACAAGCACCAAACATTGGGGCTATTTGTTGACTCATTCTCTCTTTATATATCAATAGGACCCATATGAAGCTCTGATAACATTCAGTGCCAAATTATGTAACACTCCAAAAATCTGAAATGAATTGAATACTTTTCTCAAAAACTACATGTAACCATTTCCAAAGGCCTAGCAGTCTGCACTTTTCTCTCTGGTAGCTATCATGGTCATGTAGAGGTGAAGGTGATACAGCGTAATATCTTGGCATTTTGTGTGGAATCCTAGATTTCCTGTGATCGCTTAACAGCCTCTCAGATGATGGAATATTCCATGGCCCTTGCGCTCCTTTCCCTTTTTTTTTTTTGCTGTTGTTTCAGCTCTGCTCGGATTTGCCTGCAAACAAATATCTTGCAGGGAAGGGGAATCATTCTGCAGCATCTGGCAGGTTTGGCAATCTTCTCCTGTGCAGGAAATGAGGTGTTCAAAGGCACCAAGTAACCACAAAAGCAATGTTTTGTGATGGGGGTAGCCTTTATCTAGCTAAATGCACAGTATCTATAAGATAAAACTCTATTTCTCAAAGCACTTTTTTCCTGTGTTTTATATTTGCCAGAACAAAGGGAAACCTATCTAGACAATAACAGAGGACGACAAAATATAAATATTAAATTATGTAAACTTTGGATGATTTAGATAACTTGTGGGCAAATTGTAATCCAATTGTGCCCTGAAATCCAGTAAAAATTACAGGAAAGGATAGCATGGTGCACTAGCACCTTCAGAAACTCTCTTCGCATAAAGTGGTCCTGTGACATTCCATGAATTTGAATTTGGTCACAGATTAAATTAAGAAACAGATTTTTCCACTGGAGGATTGCTTATTGTTTGACCCAAATATAAAGAATTTTTTTATGCTGAAATATGTTTCAGGCTGAATAAAAGAGAAGTCAAAATAGTTCCTATCATCCAAAAAAATAAAACTTTGAAACTAGTATGAATGCCAAGAAGAATAAATAAGTTCATGTTTATTTGCAACAATGCTATGGAGACATATAATAATTGATTTCAGTGTTCCTTGCTCCGTGTTCATTTCCTTTAAAAAAATATTTTCAGTATTGGCATTACTATTTCTTTGTTAGTACATAATTTTAACTTACATCGTTAGAGTAAAGGGATCTTTAGCATTTTAAATGCTGTTTTAATAGCATCACACTAAATCTATCTATCTATCTATCTATCTATCTATCTATCTATCTATCTATCTATCCATCCATCCATCCATCCATCCATCCATCCATCCATCCATCCATCCATCCAACTTCTATCACCGCCCATCTCCCCCCATAAAGGGGACTCTGGGTGGTTTACAACAAAGCTAGTAATTAAAAACATATAAAATACAATATTACAGTCTAAAAATAAATTAGATATAAATATATAAATATATAAAATCCAAGAGGCTATGATGTTATATTTAAAAGAACTCTACGGCGCAAGCCACCCCCAAGAGGAGCTATTACCCTTCCCATTCCAAGCGAGGTGGCAGAGCCAGGTCTTCAATTGTTTTCGGAAGGTCAGGAGTGTGGGGGCTTGCCTCATCTCCAGGGGCAGAATGTTCCAAAGGGCGGGCACCACTGCAGAGAAGGCCTGCCTCCTGGACCCCGCCAGATGGAATTCTCTTACAGACGGGGTCTGTAACAAGCCCTCTCTGCATAACCGGGTGGGGCGGGTCGATGTTCTGGGGATGAGACGGTCCCTCAGGTAACCTGGTCCCATGCCATGTAGGGCTTTAAAGGTGACAACCAACACCTTGAATTGGACCCGGAAGCAAACTGGTAACCAATGCAGCTCGCGCAGCAGAGGTGTCACATGTGCCAATCTTGGGGCACCCATAACTGCACACGCAGCCGCATTCTGGACCAGTTGAAGCTTCTGGATACTCTTCAAGGGTAGCCCCATGTAGAGCGCATTGCAATAGTCTATATGGGAGATGACTAGGGCATGAGTGACTGTACGGAGGGCATCCCGGTCCAGGAAAGGGCGTAGCTGGCGTACAACTCGAAGTTGCACAAACGCCCTTCTGGCCACGGCTGCCACCTGCTCTTTGAGCAGAAGTCGTGAGTCCAGAAGGATCCCCAGGTCCCGCACTGAGTCTGAATGGGGTAGTGCCACCCCATCCAGATCTAAAGATGACAACTCCCTGGATCCAGTGGTGCCATGAATCCACAGCCACTCCATCTTACCAGGGTTCAGCTGAAGCCTGTTGTTCCCCATCCAGACCCCCACAGCCTTCAGGCACTGAGAAAGGGCAGCCACCGCATCACTTACCTCACCCAGGATAGAGATATATAATTGAGTATCATCAGCATATTGATGATACCTCATCCCGTGTTCACGGATGATCTCACCCAGTGGTTTCATGTAGTTATTAAATAGGAGAGGGGAGAGAACGGAACCCTGCAGCACCCCACAAAGTAGGGGCCGAGGGTCGGATCTCTCATCTCCTATTACCACCGATTGGGACTGGTCTCGGAGGAAGGAGGTGAACCAGCGCAAAACTACACCGCCCACCCCCAACTCCCCAAGCCACCCCAAAAGGATACCATGGTCGATGGTATCGAAAGCCACTGAGAGGTCAAGAAGAGCCAGGATGGATGCACTGCCTCCATCCCACCCCTGCCAGAGATCATCCGTAAGTGTGACCAATGCAGTTTCCACCCCATATCCCGGCCTGAACCCTGACTGAAAGGGGTCTAGATAATCCGTATCATCCAGAATCCTCTGGAGCTGTAATGCCACCACTTTCTCAACCACCTTCCCCAAAAAGGGGAGGTGTGAGACGGGACGAAAGTTTTCCAACACCATAGGGTCCAGCAATGGCTTCTTGAGGAGGGGGTGCACCAGCGCTTCCTTGAAAGCAGCCAGAAACACTCCCTCTCCCAAGGATGTAACAACCATCGCATGGACCCAACCACATGTCACTTCCCTGGCTGCTTTCACCAGCCAGGAAGGGCATGGGTCAAGATGACACATAGTGGCCCTTACAGTCCAGAGGATCCTGTCCACTTCCTTAGGCTCAACAGGATCAAACTGTTCCCAGATAACCGGGCACAGACGTTCCTTTGGCATCTCCCCAGACCATGCACCACGCTTGGAGTCCAGCTTAGAACGAATCCAAGCGATTTTATCCTGCAGATGCTCCGAAAATTCCTCGGCACGGCCCTGAAGGTGGGTCACTGGCCCCACCTTACCTAGGAGAGATCGAGTAATCCCAAACAGGGCCGTCGGGCAGCATTCTGCGGATGCAATAAGAGCGGAGAAATATTGACGTTTCACCACTCTTACCGCCACAAGGTAGGCCTTAACCGCGGCTCTATCTTGTGTTCGGTCGGATTCAGTCTTTGTCTTTCTCCAGCGGCGCTCTAGACGTCTCTTAACCCTCTTCAAAACCCTTAATCCCTCCGTGAACCATGGGGAATATCGGGTCGGATGGGGCAAGAGAGGCCGCACAGGCGTGATCCTGTCCAAGGCCCCGGCTGCTTCCTTATTCCAAGCTGCAGCCAGGACCTCCGCTGGACCGTGCAGTAGATCCTTGGGTATAACCCCCAGCTCCTTCTGAAACCCTATCGGTCCATTAGTCGCTGGGGGCAGACCAATCGAATGGGTCTAGCCTCCCTGCGGAGTGGGGCAGCATATGAGAATCTCAGGGCCACCAGGGCATGATCTGACCATGACAATGGGGAAAGATGTCGCTCTCCCCCCAGATCACCTTGCCACTGCTCTGACAAGAAAACCAAGTCCGGGGTGAGGCCACTGTCTCGAGTCGGGTCCCGAATAATCTGGACCAGGGCCATGGCTGCCATGGTAGCCATGAACTCCTGAGCTGCCTCCGAGGCACGTCCCAGGGACAGCAGGTTGAAATCTCCCAGAACCATAAGCCTGGGGAATTCTACCGCCAGCCCCGAGATGGCCTCCAGCAGCTCGGGCAGGAGGTTGCTACGCAGCAGGGAGGTTGGTACAGCAGCAACACTCCCAACTGCTCTCGGGAACCCAACTTGAAAAACAGGGTCTCACATCCGGCCACTTGTGGAGCAGCGCCCCTGAAGGCCACTAGAGACTCTCAGATGACAACTGCCACCCCTCCTCCCCTACCCCGGTGTCTCAGCTGGTGCCATACCTGAAACCCAGCCGGGCAGATTTCCGAGAGGGCAACCCCCCCTCCAGGGCCCAGCCAGGTCTCGGTGATACACGCCAGGTCAGCCCCCTCCTCTGTGATCAAATCACATATGAGGGGGCCCTTGTTATTAACCGACCTGGCGTTAAGCAGCAGCAGCCAGAAACCAGGGCACTCAAGGTCTGCTGACCAGGGCCTGGGTCTGAACCCAGAGAGCCGGAACACACCACCGGTAACAAACACCGGGGGCATCTACCCCAAAGATGGCCTGCCCTCCGGTTCCCGCCATAACATCCCCAACCCGTCACCACCTCAATAGGACAACCCGCCCCATAGCCCCTAGAGTTTCCAGGCCCAGTTGCCTCCACCACCGGACCTCCGAAAACCCTAGGTTGAAACAAGGGTCCCCTCTCCCATGCACACATCCTCCTGTATCCAGTCACTCTCAGGAGGCGGTAGGCCCACCAGTGCACCAGCGTTTTGCTCTCGGCACTGGTAGGACCTAACCACCCCCTAAACACTCACTCAGCACTCACTGTGCCCCCCCCCACAGCCTCTCTCAAATTACTGATCCATTGCAAATTGAGGCAATAGTTTAGTTTCCTGTGTCAGTTCAGTGTAGGAAGTTTTATGCATAGTTCATGTACTTTAAGCTGATGAAAGTGATGGTTACATTATTAGCATTATTATACTTTCTGTAGCATTTCAGGAGCTATATATCGCTATCTTGTACTTGTGCATCTGGTTTTCTCTCACTAAGTGAATAACCTTACATTTCTCACCACTGAAGTGCGTATTGTTGGATAAGGCCCAGGATCAATATCCTTTTGAACCTTGAGCCTGTCTTCTGAGGTTTTAACACACACACGCACGCACTCACACACACATCCAGCTTTGTGTCATCAGCAAATTTTAACAATCCCATGCTGGCTTCTAAAACTCACCTTGTTCCTTTCTAAGTGTTTGCAATCCTACTGTTTGATTCCCCCACCCTGCCCCGTGATTTTTCCAGGAGCTGACGTCAAGCTGGTTGGTCTGCAGTTTTGTAGGTCAACTTTCCCACTTTTTTAAAAGAGTGGAATAATGTTAGCTCTTTTCCCATCTTCTGGCACGTCTTAAACAGTGGTTCTGAAAGATATGAATCATCTCTAAAATAAATTACTAACAAAAAGTGGTGAGGCGGGGGAGAGTTTCCCTTACTTTATACAGGATGAGCAAACTGATTCATCTTGAAAGGTGCCTAATGCCATGAAAATGAAGGCAAAGAAGCAATAACATGTGCTTCAGTGTGGTCCTTCATGCTACCTTACAGTTCCTCTTACTTCTTCTGGCACTTCCAGAGATGCCAGAGGAAGTTGCAGCAGGGCTGGGATGAAAACAAATGGGAAGCAACATAGGTCTTCCATATTGTTTCATACAGCAATTTCAAGGGAGTGCTTTGCTAAAATCTCAAAGCAAAGCACCTCCTTGAAGATTTGTAAAGCCTTAGTACTATATATATGTTGGGTCATCATCACTGAGAATTTTCACAAAACATGAGGAAGTTTGGAGTGGAGCCCCATAGACTCAGTGACATTGGGGTAGGGACATGACTCCATTTTACTATGAAGAAGATTGTAGTGCCAGTTAAATGTTTTTAGAAAAAGTATTTTTTTCATTCTGAAACAGGTTAATAGAATCATAAGCCATTTTGGCCCGCAAATCCAACCTCTTAATCAGTACAGAAATCCAAATTAAAAACCTCCAGCACTTACCCTCTGCTTTAGTATATCTAGAATGTTGCAATAGCATCTGTTTAAACATCATTCTGTTATTTTCAGCCCATTTCTCTGCTGTATCAAGATGGTTTTTAATCTTATTTCTGTGTTCTGAATCTTAGCTATTCCACCTAATTTTCGGTCTTCTGCAAATCTGATAAGCATTTCCTCCACTTTTTATCCAAATCATCACTGAAATTGAGGCATAAAAACGGAAGAGTAATCCTTGTGGCACAAATAAATAATGAATGTGTGTGGATTATTCATTTGTTCATTTCTTATGTATTTATTTGATCCATATCCTACCTTTCTATTCAGTCTGAGTATTCAAAACAGCCTTTTGCTTTTCTTTTAGAACAAAGAAATGAAACTTTATTAGTCACTCTTTCACTTTTTTTTTTAAAAAAAGAAAGAGAATATAGTACTAGGAATGGATTAATTCCCCTGCCATACAGTTATACAAAAAGTGTTTGATCTCAGTTACCCTCTTTCAAACTCAGGGACACACTTTTGTATAAATAAATGGACAAATATCAGAAGCTTCTTTTTTAGAAAGAACAGTTAATGATTGTTGAATGATGCAAATTGCTGCTTGTATGGAGCCAAGTAGCCAGGCTTCAAGGGAATTCAAATTAATCATTTTAGATGATGATGATGATGATGATGATGGTGATGATGATGATGATGGTGATGATTGAAATTGCTTTCTGTACACAGTAAGTTCAAAGCTGTTTACAAAATATGAAATACCCAATGAAAACAATACATTAAAAACAAACTAACATATATTTAATAGAATGGCGGAGAGAAAGGAAAACACAAACAGATAAAAACCATTCACCCAACATTGTATTAGGAAGGCCTGGGTGAAGAGATGCGATAAAGCAGTGGTTCTCAACCTTGGCAACTTTAAGATGTGTGGACTTCAATTCCCAGAATTTCCCAGCCAGCTATGCTGGCTGGGGAATTCTGGGACTTGAAGTCCACACATCTTAAACTTGCCAAGGTTGAAAAACACTGCGATAAAGGGTAAAGTTGAAGAGGACTCCACAGAGAAAGCCAGCCTGCCTGCCTGTGACCACCAGATGGCACTTTATGGTTCCTGGCAAACAAGCAGGACTTCCTGAAAGATCTCAGCTCTGTAAATGGGCTCGGTATTGCTCAGAATTTCTCCATAGAATAAGAAATATTTAGATGATATATATTGAAAGAAAGAGGTTTTGGACAGGTTATTGATAGCACTGTTTTATTAGTCTTTTAAAGAAGTACATTTTATAATTTACATTATTAGTATAGCCGTGATACTTTATAGCTTGCGGTTTTGAAATACTAAACATCTAAGTATGTATTACTATGCATAGCCGCATGTATTTGTGTGTGTGTAAAAGAAAGAGAGGGAGGGAAAATGTGTGTGAATGTGCGCATTTCCATTCCTCACTCTTTCGCTCTCTCGTCCACAAACACACATAGACATGCAAGCATATTTTCATCACTCAGTTTCTATTTATGTCCAGAAAACAATTAAGAAATGGTTCTCCAGATGAAAGGAATTCCTAAGCTAAATTGATGTCTACAAATGTAGCTAAACTGGAAGAAAATTCACTTGAAGTTATAGCGCTTGCTTGCTGGGGGTGGTGGTGGTGATTATGCAGTATTCTCTCACAGTTATAAATAATTTACCAGATTATTAGCTTTTCCATTTTTCAGATTTTGAAAACTTAATAAATGGGTGAGTTCAGGACAGTCTAAAATGTCAATATTCCATTCTGTGTCCTTGAGGAACTAAGCCAGCAGCTAATGTTGCAATTTGCTTGACTATGAACTAATCTTATGCATATTTAATCGGAAGCGAGCCCATTCTCTTGAATTTACTCCCAAGTAATCTTCATTGATTGCAGTCTAAATATGTAATGTATAAAATCATTATTAGAGTAAAACAGTAGAATGAAATGTTAACGAACAATGTAACAGACAATTAAGAAAGAAGAAGAAAATGAGAAAAACACAAACAATGGAATATCGTTATATCAGAGCTTTCCAAACTGTGTGTCGCGACATAAAAAGTGTGTCGCCACACACAGTCTGGTGTGTTGCCACACAACCCGGAAGCGCTGATCATCATCAGCGCTTCCAGGTTTTCCCGCGGTGACACACCAACGGCGGCGCGGAAAAACCGAAAGCGGCAGCAGCGCTTCCGGGTTTTTGCGCACTGCCTCAACGGCGGCACTTCCGGGTTTTCCCACGGCGACACACCAACGGCGGTTGGTGTGTCGCCGTGGGAAAACTTTGGAAAGCCCTGCATTATATTGATGTGCATACAACAGCACAATTTTTATTTGCGCTATCATTTCAAATAATGAATTTCCAGATTAGTGTAACTGACCTCTCAGAAAGATCATAGATTGAAAATAATGCAGTAAGGACCAGAAGTCAGCATAGATTTGTCAAGAATAATCTTACCAGATTGATCTTATCTCAATTTTTAATCAGGTAACTTACTTAATAGAGGAAAGAGAGCACATTGTTTTCTATGTTATACAGAGAATAATTCAGATAATTAAAGCAGACCCATGCTTGAAAGTATTTATTTAATAATTGAAAGTTAAATAAATACTTGAAAGTATTTATTTAAATGAATGTGGATTCAGATTTTTCTTCACTAATCCTTATGTAAGTAGGCATTATTGGTGGCATTGTTCATGTGATGACAATATTGTTTAGGCATTTGCACCGACAACTTACACTCCTTCGATGGATCTACATTTCACATCACCTTTATCACATTGTAGTTTTCCAGGGAATCAGTCTGGTGGAGGGATGGAAGCATCAGGAAACAGTACAATAGACTCAGATTCCTACCACATCTCCATCTCACCTAGTTTCTGATTTTTTAATTCCAGATTACTTACACCATTTGGGTTTGTTACTCCATTGGAAAACTAATCTAATAAGTCACCCAAGAACAGTGTGCATGGGAGAACTTCCAGGCCCAAGCATGCAATGTACTGAACAACCTCATGTTATAGCCTTTAAAAAAATACACACAGAAATCCCATTAGGACTACAATCTTACAAATACTTATTTGGAAGTATGCATCATTATACTGAATGAGATTTTCTTCTGAGTGAATATGCATGGGATCCATCAGGAAGTATGTTCAGATGAATATTGATTCTGACCTTTACATCCTAACTTTTAGGGTTTGGGGGGGGAGAGTTGCAATTTGAGCCGCAAAGCCCATTTTGGCAGATATCACATGCAGCAAGCATTTAGCAAGATAATACTGAGAAACAAACAAGGCCATCCCTATTTAGATA
The DNA here is from genome assembly GCA_023362775.1 of Charina bottae. Classification (NCBI taxonomy): domain Eukaryota; kingdom Metazoa; phylum Chordata; class Lepidosauria; order Squamata; family Charinaidae; genus Charina; species Charina bottae. Next base: position 55,566,734 of record JALMGJ010000006.1, read on the forward strand.
ATTTAGTGGAGTGTGGAGAGTTGCACAGCTACTTTTGTGTATATGTGTGTATGAATGTATGTCGTATGTGTGTGTATACACACACACACACACACACACACACACACACTGTATATACTGGTATCTCAAAAGTATTCATTGCAGATGAGCTAGACTACCTTCCTTCATGCTGATTGGGAATTAAAATTGGCTAGTATGTCTGAAGATCACCAGGCTGACAATATTCTTAAATGGGTTCCTGCTTTTAACTGTGCAGTCCACACTTAAATGAATTCTACATTGTAAAATGTTTTATTCTTTTTCTAATCTGCCAGTTTGCTGTACAGTCACTATCTTTGGAAAATGCTCCAGAATTTTATGAAAGGCTTTTAATGCTCGGTTTTTAAAGTATTTGCTTCCAGATCTTTATTCATAACAATTCATCATCAAATAGCTTCTCAAGAAGAAATTATTTCATTTTCATAGCAACAATTTGCAGGGGCCATGCAGGTCATCATTCAATTATTTCCTCTATAGAGAGATTACAGCTGACATTTTAAATATTTTAAGAAAAGTAGTGCACTTTAAAGAGCTCTTGTGTAGAATGTGAGCCAACCAGCAAGATATACATCCCTATGTTATTATGTAGTGTTCCATCCTCATCTAATTTTTCTATCCCTATTCCAGCAATCAGTCAGCACATACCCATAATCAGTTCAAGTCATCCTCCATCATCTTTATTTCCTTTGAAACTCTCCTTCTTTTCATTTTCCAAAGGTCTTCAGTAAACCAAGGAGTCACCTTGGCTCTATAATTGGCAAAAACACAGGGGCAAGCAAATCCACAGCTTTGCCCATCACCAATTTTCATAGATCTTTCAACAGTCTAAATTGAATTGCTTGTCAGATTTCCAGTAAAGTTCTACAAAGCAGTCAGATATCCCTCAGTCTCCAAGGGTGAGCTATTTTAATAGGTTGTCCACTAATGAGAATTTCCAATGAATCTCAGTCTTACCCAGATGATGTTCTGTCCAGGACAAAGGAATGACAAAGATGGCAACGGTCTCTTCTACATTTATACAATTGAAAGCCAGTGTAGTGTAGGAGTTAAGATGTTGAATAGGCAACAGGGAGACTGAGTTCTAGGGCAACCTCAGTGACACAAGTTGACCAGGTGACTTTAAGCCAGTCATTGTCTCTCAGCCCAATCTAGCTCACAGAGTTGGTGTGGAGAATATGAAAGGAGGGAGCATTATGTATGACACCTTGAGCTCATGAGCAAAAGGCATGAAATAAATCTAACAAACCAGTGGCAAAAATTAGATGCTGTGGAATATGGGTTGGGTCAGTTCTTGCCATGGCAGCCCTTCTGGACCACACAAGATATAACAGCAATGAAGTCCTCCTCCAGAGTAATACTACCAGGTCTTGGCTGTAAAAATCTGGATGACCGTATATGGAAGCAAAGAGGTACTGAAAATTAACTTGGTTAACATCTAGTGGTCATCTGAATTTCCACAGCTTCCTAATTAGAGCAGCTGAGGTATGAAAGCTGTTGGGCAGCAAAACAAATGGTACATCAGAGCATCTGCAATTCCCTATCTGAATCACACATCCTTAGCATTAAACAATAAAACTCCTGAACATTGCAGTCGTGGTATGTTTGACAGAGGGATGGATTCATGAAATATTATTGCATCACCCATCCCCTGCCCTTGCCAACAAGGCTACTAGAAAATCCTGCAGCCTTGTAAACAAACTATAATAAGACTGTGCACCCGCTTCACCAAAATAGATCCCAGTAATAGATCTGCTTGTCAAGCTAGATAAGATTCTAGATAATTGGATATTCACTACTATTCAGTTCACTATTAGTACTTCACTAATAGTAGTAGTAGTACTATTCACTACTATTATTTTTAATTTTATATGTCCTTTATTTACTTTTTTAAACTGAATACCAAATGCAGTAAGAGCTGAAATCAGAAGCAAGTTTTCTGAAGGAGTTTTATAATTATAGATCTATACTCTCTTTCCCTTTCCTGACCCCCACCCCATTCCCCATATATAGCATGGGTTTTTCAGTGAGCTGTATTCTGTATGAAACTATCTAAACATGTGCTGGCAAAGAATAAAGGAATCCATGTATAAATAAAAGTGTCACATGCACAGATAGTAATGTGTTGGCATGTTATTCAGCTCTTCCAAATCACTTGAATGTTTTAAGCTAAATTTGAACTCCTGTTTTCAGGGCTCAACAGCTTTCATCTAGTCCCAAATTGCTATTATTTCAAGCTAAATCTGAACTCCTGTCTTTATGATTGAAATTCAGCTAGTCCCAGTTTATTGCCTGGAGGGCCATTTATTAACCCAACAGCAACTAGTTCCAGTCCTCCTTACACAGATACACATCCTGCTTTAGTCTGATGCAGACCTTTGTCTGTACACAGATGCAGTCTAACTCGATCAGGAAAGATGGACACAATCCCTACACTCATCAACATCTCTGCAGTTCTAGCTGAGCTTCTGCAACTGGGAACTTACCAGAATTTCAGACAGCAGGAACTCTGTAAGCAAACTCGACTTATTGAAACTGTTTTTGTGCTGAACACTGAAAGCTCTGTTAAAGCCATTTAACATCACAGTGATCCAAATATACGCCCCAACCACAGATGCTGAAGAAGCAGAAGTAGATCAGTTCTATGAGGATCTGCAGCACCTACTAGATAATACACCAAAAAGAGATGTTATTTTCATTACAGGAGACTGGAATGCTAAGGTGGGTAGTCAGACGACACCTGGAATTACAGGCAAGCATGGTCTGGGAGAACAAAATGAAGCAGGACATAGGCTGATAGAATTTTGCCAAGACAACTCACTGTGCATAACAAACACTCTCTTCCAACAACCTAAAAGACGACTTTATACATGGACTTCACCAGATGGTCGACACCGAAATCAGATTGACTACATCCTTTGCAGCCAAAGGTGGCGGACATCTATACAGTCGGTAAAAACAAGACCTGGAGCTGACTGTAGTTCAGATCACGAACTTCTTATTGCACAATTTAGAATCAGACTAAAGAGAATAGGGAAGACCCACAGATCAGTTAGATATGAGCTCACTAATATTCCTAAGGAATATGCAGTGGAGGTGAAGAATAGATTTAAGGGACTAGATTTAATAGATAGGGTCCCGGAAGAACTATGGACAGAAGTTTGCAACATTGTTCAGGAGGCGGCAACAAAAAACGTCCCAAAGAAAAAGAAAACCAAAAAGGCAAGATGGCTGTCTGCTGAAACACTGGAAGTAGCCCAAGAAAGAAGGAAAGCAAAAGGCAACAGTGATAGGGGGAGATATGCCCAATTAAATGCAAAATTCCAGAGGTTAGCCAGAAGAGATAAGGAATTATTTTTAAACAAGCAATGTGCGGAAGTGGAAGAAGACAATAGAATAGGAAGGACAAGAGACCTCTTCCAGAAAATTAGAAACATCGGAGGTAAATTCCAGGCAAAAATGGGTATGATCAAAAACAAAGATGGTAAGGACCTAACAGAAGCAGAAGAGATCAAGAAAAGGTGGCAAGAATATACGGAAGATCTGTATAGAAAGGATAATAATATTGGAGATAGCTTTGACGGTGTGGTCAGTGAGTTAGAGCCAGACATCCTGAAGAGTGAGGTTGAATGGGCCTTAAGAAGCATTGCTAATAACAAGGCAGCAGGAGACGACGGTATCCCAGCTGAACTGTTTAAAATCTTGCAAGATGATGCTGTCAAGGTGATGCATGACATATGCCAGCAAATTTGGAAAACACAAGAATGGCCATCAGATTGGAAAAAATCAACTTATATCCCCATACCAAAAAACGGAAGCACTAAAGAATGTTCAAATTATCGAACAGTGGCACTTATTTCACATGCCAGTAAGGTAATGCTCAAGATCTTGCAAGGTAGACTCCAGCAATTCATGGAGCGAGAATTGCCAGATGTACAAGCTGGGTTTAGAAAAGGCAGAGGAACTAGAGACCAAATTGCCAATATCCGCTGGATAATGGAGAAAGCCAGGGAATTTCAGAAAAACATCTATTTCTGTTTTATTGACTATTCTAAAGCCTTTGACTGTGTGGATCATAACAAATTGTGGCAAGTTCTTGGTGGTATGGGGATACCAAGTCATCTTGTCTGCCTCCTGAGGAATCTGTATAACGACCAAGTAGCAACGGTAAGAACAGAGCACGGAACAACGGACTGGTTTAAAATTGGGAAAGGAGTACGGCAGGGTTGTATACTCTCACCCTACCTATTCAACCTGTACGCAGAACACATCATGCGACATGCTGGGCTTGAGGAATCCAAGGCTGGAGTTAAAATCGCTGGAAGAAACATTAACAATCTCAGATATGCAGATGATACCACTTTGATGGCTGAAAGCGAGGAGGAGTTGAGGAGCCTTATGACGAAGGTGAAAGAAGAAAGTGCAAAAGCTGGGTTGCAGCTAAACCTCAAAAAAACCAAGATTATGGCAATGAGCTTGATTGATGACTGGCAAATAGAGGGAGCAAAAGTGGAGGCAGTGACAGACTTTGTATTTCTAGGCGCAAAGATTACTGCAGACGCTGACTGCAGCCAGGAAATCAGAAGACGTCTACTTCTTGGGAGGAGAGCAATGGCAAATCTTGATAAAATAGTTAAGAGCAGAGACATCACACTGACAACAAAGATCCGCATAGTTAAAGCAATGGTATTCCCTGTAGTAACCTATGGCTGCGAGAGCTGGACCATAAGGAAGGCTGAGCGAAGGAAGATAGATGCTTTTGAACTGTGGTGTTGGAGGAAAATTCTGAGAGTGCCTTGGACTGCAAGAAGATCAAACCAGTCCATACTCCAGGAAATCAAGCCAGACTGCTCACTTGAGGGAATGATATTAAAGGCAAAACTGAAGTACTTTGGCCACATAATGAGAAGACAGGATACCCTGGAGAAGAAGCTGATGCTAGGGAAAGTGGAAGGCAAAAGGAAGAGGGGCCGACCAAGGGCAAGATGGATGGATGGTATTCTGGAGGTGACGGACTCAACCATTGGGGAGCTGGGGATGGTGACAGCCGACAGAAAGCTCTGGCGTGGACTGGTCCATGAAGTCACGAAGAGTCGGAAACGACTGAACGAATAAACAACAACAACTGAAAGCTCTGAAAGACTGCAGAAGAATTTTGCAGACTTGGGGAATGGGTTTACGTGCCTATTCACATCTCTCAGGACAGCTAAATCTTATATGTTTAAAGTCTCTTTTGTTGCAGAAGATATTAGCTAATTACTTTAGTAAGTAAATCTGTGTATAGGGAACACTGCATTTTCGCCTCATTATTCCTCAGCCTTCCCATCCAAGAACACAGAAACACTATCATAAGATTTGAAAGTGCGTATTTCCCTGGGTATGAGGCTAGTGGAACATGCTTCCATCCTCTCTCTAAGCATAGAATGTACTGTGTTGTGGTTACAGTGCACCAACATTTGAGACTGAGCATCATCTAGTTATAGATGATGATGATGATGAAGATGATGATGATGATTTTAAAGTATGAATAATAAAATGAGCATCTGTAGCTGAAAACTATTTTTGAAAAAAAAAGTAAGAAAAAGAATGTGGTATTGAATAATGTTATTCTATTGGGTCTCAGCATGTCTTCCTTCTTTCCCCTTTTTTGTATTTCTAAACTGCCAAATAACCTCAATATTCTGGGCAGTGTACAAATCATTACAATATCCTATTAAATCATCAGCATCAAGAATAGAACCTGACTCTGAATCCAGATTTAAGCCATGCAGTAATACACTGCTTTCCCCGCTCCCCCCTCCCTCCATTTCAGGCATTGCAACCACATTCATGGATTGCCGGAGGGAGTTTTAATCAAATACATCGGGATAGCAGCAAGTTAGGCAACAGTGATAATTTCCTAGCAGGTGATATTTATTTCTTCTTTTTTTTCCCAGCAGGCAGGCAAAAGAAGTTTCTTATTCAAGGTTTTGTAAAAAGGTGAATGTTTTTAAAAATTGAAGCATACCCTGGGGTGATTCCCAGATGCTTGCGTAATAATTTCCTGGAAATTATATGTTATTTCAATGGCAGATTCTATCTATTGTCTAGGTCAGGTTTTTGTAGAATAAATAACTTACATTTTTTCTACAACTGTTTTGTGAGGATCTTTATCTACATCCGATTCATGCCCTGGGTTCCTACTTGTTTTTGTATTTATTTTTAACCTATCCTTTCCTTAAGGAGATGAATGTATTGTATATGGAATCATATTTGTTTTATTCCCACAACAGCAACAAAGTGATGTACTGTAGAGGGTTAGGGATTTTTTTAGTTTCTCTGTTTTCTTTTCTTTTCTTCTGTACTTTTCTTTTTCTGGTTTCTATCTCTTTTTTTTAGTCTAAGGATTGTTTCATGTGATTTTGTTATTTTAGTACATCTTGGTATTTTGCTTATATTTTGTATTCTTCTAAAATAAATATTATTTTTTAAAAAAATAGTTGAGAGAAGATAAATGAGCTCTGTAGGTTTCCGGTCCATGTCCACCTCTAACCATACTGGCTCTCTGTGTTGTCTTCTGTAAAAATGTCTTATATTATCTATCTAGATTACTTATCAAAAGAAATCTCTAATATTTCTCTGAATCATGATCCAGACAACTAACAATAACTTGGGCACTGACTCAGAAAGAGAGGGACTAGTTGACTAAGTAGTACCATCTACAGAGGTGGACCTTGGATCCATAATGCATCAGATCTGAGTCCAGGCAACCATGATCATCTTGAACATGTCATAGGTTGAATTTAAAAATATCCTCCTCTATTTTTTTTATTTTAAAAAGAATGCTGCTGATGCAGAATTGCTTTAAATGGTTGATAAGACACACTCATTTGTTACATTTTTCTGAAGATGATGTATTACTTATGTCTACTAAATATTATATTTATTTTTGTGGCTAGATTCTTCCAAAACAAATAATTTTGTGCAATTATTTGGAGAGCAATTAATGTTCTCCACTTATCAACATTCTAAACTTCAACAGTGCTAAATTCCACCAAGATATAGACTTTTGGACTAGCATTAATTAGTACTATGTGAGATGTAGATGATTAATTCACAGTACTGATCAGCTGCAAAAAACTGGCAATACATATCCTTTGGCTGCAAAGTCTCCCAGGGTTTAACCTTTTTTGATAGGCTGGAAAGACACCTGTTTGTAATGCTCAATAGATACAGTATAGCTACTTACTATTGACAGCTCTGGGCAAGATGATCCAGCAGCCTGATTTGGTGATTAGGTTCGTTCTAAAATGTTTTGCAGAATCTCATGAGTATTGTAATGTTCATGAGTCCATTCAAGATCTATCCTATTTTCCCATGAATGTCAGTGGAAAGTATGGATTGGCTGATTGTAACAGCAGGGATTATATTTTCACATAAATACAAATACAGTAAACCCTTGATTCAATGGACGTTGGTTGAGCAGACATCTGTTGTAACAGACAAAATCTGTAGTTATATTCTATGCTTCTGCTGATGCATACTGTATAATCCCCATTCACAATTAATGGATATTTGACTTTAACAGACTCTAACTCTACCCATTAGTCTGTTAAATCAAAGGTTTATTGTACATCTGTTAAATAATTAGTTTGAACTCAATGAGCACTTTAATGCAAAGCATTTCCATCAGCATATTTGCTATGACTCTTGTTATAACTACCTTAAATACTTCTGTGGCAGTGTGGACAACTCTTAGAAGTGGATATTTTATTATGTGTCGAAATCTAAAACTTAATTGGCTTCTGGATAGCATCATTAGTGTGTTGACTCCTTATACAATTACATTTTGGGATGTAATACATGTTTTATTAATTAGGTCTAATGAAATTGTATATGTAAGCAATTCTAGTATTGTGCAAAAGCAATATATGTACATAAGAACCAAAAAAAAAAGCTTTGTCTACAAATATTCCATGTTGCTATGCTTTTATCTGTACAGCCACAGCTGGAAAACTGTCTCTGTGTGTGATCTGAATATCAAGTTCAGTGGAAAATTCCATAAATGTAGAATATGCAATGTATGTAAGCCGCCTAGAGCCCTCCGTTAGGGAGGGGATAGGCAGGGTATAAATACGATAAATAAATAAATAAATAAATAAATAAATAAATAAATAACTTGAATACATTTAAGAGCTGATATTAATATTATGTCCAAAATAAGCAACAGTTAATTACTACTTGCTGCATCATCTTTAGTGTGTTCTTCCCCATAATAGTTTATTCAAGTTTTTACAAATCAAAGATATGTACGATATGTAATTCCTACAGTTTATCGTTACATTTTTATATCATCATGCTATTAAAAATATGTACTGGGGAAAAAATAGCTCCTGTATAGCTGAGTTTGACATTTCTTTGAGTTTTTATCTTTTTCTTTTCCTCCACAATGCAAAGTGAAATGGAAATATATTTTTTAAAAAATATGGAAATAACATGGAACATTATTTCCATATCTTCGTGTTTATATTTCTTTATTTCTCTGACTTTACTAGAATATACACAAACACAAGGAAACTAACATTGGCCCATACAAAATCCATAAGGGGGCAATACCTGAAAGTCTGTAATGGTTTGCCTTCTTCAAAACACTTCATTCAAAAAAGGTACAAAAAGCAAAGGGCCCAAAACTTCTCCATTCATTCATCGAATTTCAAGGCCACCTAACTCCAGAATGACTCTTGGCAGCAACATAATTAAAAAGATATAGAAAACAATATCATATAAGAAAAAAACAGCAGTCGCCCAGAGGGAACAAATCAAAAAGAATACTCACCCCATCCCACAATTTAAAGATGCCGAACCATATGCTAATCCAAGGACTGAGTGAAGAGCCAATATTTAAGGTTCATTTAAAGGCAAATTGGGTGGAGGCCATACATACAGTGGGGCAAAAAAGTATTTGGTCAGCCACCAATTGTGCAAGTTCTCCCACTTAAAAAGATGAGAGAGGCCTGTAATTGACATCATAGGTAGACCTCAACTATGAGAGACAAAATGAGAAAACAAATCCAGACAATCACATTGTCTGATTCGGAAAGAATTTATTTGCAAATTATGGTGGAAAATAAGTATTTGGTCACCTACAAACAAGCAAGATTTCTGGCTCTCACAGACCTGTATCTTCTTCTTTAAGAGGCTCCTCTGTCCTCCACTCATTACCTGTAGTAATGGCACCTGTTTGAACTTGTTATCAGTATAAAAGACACCTGTCCACAACCTCAAACAAACTCCACTATGGTGAAGACCAAAGAGCTGTCGAAGGACACCAGAAACAAAATTGTAGACCTGCACCAGGCTGGGAAGACTGAATCTGCAATAGGCAAGCAGTTTGGTGTGAAAAAATCAACTGTGGGAGCAATAATTAGAAAATGGAAGACATACAAGACCACTGATAATCTCCCTCGATCTGGGGCTCCACACAAGATCTCACCCCGTGGGGTCAAAATGATCACAAGAACGGTGAGCAAAAATCCCAGAACCACACGGGGGGACCTAGTGAATGACCTGCAGAGAGCTGGGACCAACGTAACAAAGGCTACCGTCAGTAACACACTACGCCGCCAGGGACTCAGATCCTGCAGTGCCAGACGTGTCCCCCTGCTTAAGCCAGTACATGTCTGGGCCCGTCTGAAGTTTGCTAGAGAGCATTTGGATGATCCAGAAGAGGATTGGGAGAATGTCATATGGTCAGATGAAACCAAAGTAGAACTGTTTGGTAGAAACACAACTCGTGTTTGGAGGAGAGAGAATGCTGAGTTGCATCCAAAGAACACCATACCTACTGTGAAGCATGGGGGTGGCAACATCATGCTTTGGGGCTGTTTCTCTGCAAAGGGACCAGGACGACTGTTCCGTGTACAGGAAGGAATGAATGGGGCCATGTATCGTGAGATTTTGAGTGCAAACCTCCTTCCATCAGCAAGGGCATTGAAGATGAAACGTGGCTGGGTCTTTCAGCATGACAATGATCCCAAACACACCGCCCGGGCAACGAAGGAGTGGCTTCGTAAGAAGCATTTCAAGGTCCTGGAGTGGCCTAGCCAGTCTCCAGATCTCAACCCCATAGAAAACCTTTGGAGGGAGTTGAAAGTCTGTGTTGCCCAGCGACAGCCCCAAAACATCACTGCTCTAGAGGAGATCTGCATGGAGGAATGGGCCAACATACCAGCAACAGTGTGTGCCAACCTTGTGAAGACTTACAGAAAACGTTTGACCTCTGTCATTGCCAACAAAGGATATATAACAAAGTATTGAGATGAACTTTTGATATTGACCAAATAATTATTTTCCACCACAATTTGCAAATAAATTCTTTCCGAATCAGACAATGTGATTGTCTGGATTTGTTTTCTCATTTTGTCTCTCATAGTTGAGGTCTACCTATGATGTCAATTACAGGCCTCTCTCATCTTTTTAAGTGGGAGAACTTGCACAATTGGTGGCTGACTAAATACTTTTTTGCCCCACTGTATCTCCAGCATAATGCTGTTCCAGCGTAATGTAATACCAGTCCAGTCCAGTATTGCCCAGCTGTTCCAGAAGAATCTTGTCTAGTGGATCCAGTCCAGCCTTGTCTTGAACTCCAGTCCTGCTTATTGCCTCAGAGTGCATAAGTCCAGTGAACTGAGTTAGTCCTGCCTTGCAGATCCAGCCTAGTCTTAACTAGTTGTTCAAAGGGACCTTGTTGATTCAACTTGTTGTAAAAACTAGCCAGTGTTACTGCAGAGCTGTCAAGCCTCCAAGTGACATCCAGCTCTCTTCTTGCTTGCTTGGTTCAAATTGATCTATGTGTTTAAAAAGACTTTTGCCTTTGTAAATAGTTTTAATTGTAAATAAAACTATTTCTTTAAAAGTCCTAGTGGTCTCCTACTCCGAACAGGACAAGAAGGTATAGGGCTGACAATACCATTGCTTGCGCTATTCTGATCTTTGTATGTATAGACACATATGGCATCTGAATATCTTTTGCAAGGCCTTCATGGCTGCTCTACTGAGTGCTGGTATGCAGCATATTTGTTAATTGCTTATTCCTTATTTAGGTTGAGCCTAAAATGCAGAAGCTATCTACCACTTTCAATATCTTCACTGTTAATTCTAAGGCTAGTTGTTGTACTTGTTGTCATTAGTTTGGTCTTCTTTATATTTAATTTTAGTCCCATTTTTTTTCATGATGCTCCTTGACTTTTATTACTAGAGCTTGCAGATCCTTTGCATTTTCAGCTATCAGAGTAAATGGAATTTTTAGTGACTTTAAAAATGAATGACCGCCCAGGGTCCCTCCTTGTGAGGGAGATGGGCAGGATATACTGTAAATGTGATAAATAAATAAATGAAATAAATGAAATATGGATTTGGAGGATATCATAACTAGTTTTTTCATCAAAAAGAGATTCATCTTTTTGATCAAAAACAGAAAAAGATAATGTAAATGCACATTTTGGGGACTAAGGGCCATACTGGTCACAATGAAATGGTCAGCACTAGGACAAAAGTTAAATTGGATTTAGCCTAATCTAAAGGTAACCTATGATCAAATTAATTAAATCTAGTGCCTTTGATTAGTCTCTATATATTTATTGAGTTTTTCTTTTTCTGTCACATTAAATATAATGCTTGGTAGAAAGTATTGGAGCACCTTTGGAGGGCATATCCATGGCTTGGGAGCTACACATGCAGACTTGGGTCCTTGACTGTATACTTCTGCCATATCTCCTTCTCCTTCTCCTTCTCCTTCTCCTTCTCTGGGGTTTTCCCAAGGATGACTTTGGTGGGCGGCGGTTTTGCTGGTGGGCGTGTGGGGGTTTTTTGTTGCGTTTCTCCAGTCAGGAGTGGTTTTTGTTGTCTTCATTCCCGTGGGCCCGGCCGCCCATTCCCACTGGGGGCGTGCCAGGGCCGGTTGTAGGAGGGTTTTAACCAATAAAAAATTGTGTCGTTTCCTAAAAAATCGTGTCGTTTCCTTCTCCTTCTCCTTCTCCTTCTCCTTCTCCTTCTCCTTCTCCTTCTCCTTCTCCTTCTCCTTCTCCTTCTCCTTCTCCTTCTCCTTCTCCTTCTCCTTCTCCTCCTTCTCCATGTGTATGCTATGTAAAAACCTGAAGAAGATATATGTTTAACTAAAAGGTAAATATGCTTTTTATGTAAGCTGAAAAGCATGCAGATTTAACCTAGTTGCCATGGACTATTATTGAATTGGAGGCTTCACTGCACTAAATTGATAACGTTGAGCCAGGAGTAGAGATTAAGGGCTGCTCCAAGAGCTTCTTTACAGTATAGTATGTCTGCATTGAGCTTCTGGCTAGTGACAACTAGAGGCAATAATTTACTTTTCCAATATACAGCAAGACAATAATCAACAACTTATATATTTTAACTGAATTTTAGAGCATGTGGTTCATTGTCTGCACGTTGAGATTCTGCTAATACCACTCAGTGGAAATAGAGAAAATACTTTACATAGCTTAGATATGCTTCCTGATTGGAGAGCAGAATGGCACAACCAAGTCGGTAGGAAGTCCACATACACAATGGCTGAGATCCTTGTAGGCTACAAATCAGTAATTCTTCATATTTTAATCTCTTCTAGATGGTGTGTGAAGAATGCAAGTATCTTTCATAACAGATGCGTATGGATTGAAGTTCAAAAATCACCTGTAATATAATGTGATACCTTAACTGGTTTGATTTTACTTTCTTCTTAATTCACAGGTTTCCAAACATAGAGAAAATATTTGAACCGTAATATCTACAACAAAAGTTTATAATGAACCTTGACAAAAGATTGTAACTAAAAAAGGAGTGTATAATTTATTTAAATAGAGAAGATGAGGTACAATGACAGAGAATGAGTAATACTAAACATTTGTGCTTGTTTATATCTATATTACACTAACGGTTCTGAAAGTTAACAAACAATAGCCATTATTGTATATTTTAGAGATTTCTAACTCTTCTGTAACCATTTGTTCACATTACTAAAATAAGGCTTTGACACTCCAAAACTTTTTGCAGCTGTGAAAAGATCCCTGACGAAGTAATCCTGTTCCTTTATATTGTTATTTAAACAAATAAAGTATGTATTTAATGCATGAAAGTAATAACCACAACTGGTCATTCATTTAAAGCAAAATATATATACTGGCTGCAGTCTTAGGTTACATTACCAGGAGTAAATCCCATCCCATCTCTCAGAAGGCAAGTATAAGATTGCTTTTTTAAAAAAATGTTTGCTATTTTGGGAATAAACATACATTGGTGTGATTATTCTATTTCTTCAAAATAGCAGTAAATGGTTTTATGCTATCTAGCATGGAGAGAGCCTAAGATCTAGGGAAGCTAAAATCCAAAACATTTGGAAGCCGCTGGCTTCTTACTCTTGCTATCCAAAATACATATTGTGCAACACATCTTCCAGATTTTCTTTGCTCTCATGTCAGGGTATGCTGGCCTCCAGACTACCACTCACACAGATGGAAGATCCAGGAGGGTCTACAGGAGGATGGAATAAAAAAATTCAAGATGGCAGCCATGACTATATTGTTGTATATATTTTATGATTCAGAAAGAATATGGAAAACTAATTTTTAAAAGTCAAGCTGAAAAGTTTTTTCCTGTGGGAATCAGAAATGCTCTTGCTAACTCCCCCCTCAGGAATGTTAATTGCTGGTGCCTGCAGGTCTAGTTTGCTTGACCAATCAGAAAGTTACCTGTTGGTTCTTTCCCAAATTAAGAATAGGTTGCCTAGGTGAGTGGTCACATGTCACACATTGTCCACTCAGGTACTGCCAAGTTGTAATTGTAAAAAGGCTTTATATTGTAAATCTGCCTTTTGTCGTTCTGTTTTTGTCTTCTCTACTATGTTTGGTGAGTGCGGAGAGGCAAATTGCCTCAAGCTATGTTAATTAAGCCATGTGCTTTCCCCGGCTGGGGAAGGCTGAAAAGCTAAGTTCCTGTTTTTCTTTGTTTTAAAATAAAAGCAGCATTTTTCTACTGCAAGTTTTTTCAGTTCATTTATCTCTCAATATTTCTATAACTCTGATCTCACAAATTATTAAAAACTACAAAATATATGATTGAAACTTTGCCCCTTTTCAAACAGCATTCATGTTGGAGGTCCCAGCAAATCAGCATGCCTCATTAGCATGTGGATGAGTTTGTTCTAGGATGCAATTCTCTATATGCTTCTGGAGGAAGCTGTTTGTTGTTCCTCCCACATTCCTCTCTCTCTCTTCCTCCTTCTTCCATCTAAAAAGGGAGCATGCTGCTGCTGCTCCTTCCATCTTGGCGCCATGCCTGGGCCTAGAGTCAGGAGGTTCCCCCTTTCCGCATGCAGCCTTTAGCAGCAATGAGGGCTAAGGGTCAATACAGTTTAGGGAAAGAAAGAAGAACAAGAACCATTTTTCCTGAATGGATGTAACTGGACCAAATAAACAAGTAAGATTTTCTTTTGTGCTTATTTTTGAACCTACTTTGTCTAAGTGTGCAATTCTTTATGCTTGGGTGGGCTAAGTGTGTAAGATCAATAACCTATATTTCTCTAAACTGCTCATCAACGCTATTTTAGATAATTCACTTTTCTGTGTGCGTCTTTTTGCTGTATTAAGCTCTGTTCCATTCAGTGGTTGTAGCTATCCACTAATGGTTTCAATTCAAAGATTGACAAAATATTGAAAGTGTTAAAAGCACAACAAAAAAACAAGAACAACAAATTATTTGGGAGCATATATAAATATATTTATATTCTTAATATATTATTCAGTATTTTAAAATTCCATATTCAATATTTCCGTCCAACAGCATTTGCAGTGGAGGCAAATTGGAATTGTCTTCTTACTATAACTAAATAATTGATACCTAATCTGAGTAAGACAATATTTAGCTAATAGATTAATCATAGAGACAATACAAAAACAAGTTTTTAAGGTCTCTATTTGCCACACTCTGAGGTACTCCCAATGCAGTACTCAGGCTGGAGTCTGGGATGCCCAAAATTAAACACAGAGCTTGGTGACTATTAGTGGCATGCTGGTTAAAGATCAGATTTTTTTTTCTTTTAGAGTTGCTACTGCTAATCTTAGCTGACAATTATCTTTCATTATGGACAAAAAGGGGCAGAGCAGAAATTAAGGACATCTAGATCAGTGTTTCTCAACCTTGGCAACTTTAAGATGTGTGGAGCTCAACGCCCAGAATTCCCCAGCCAGCGATGGTCTAAGCCAGTGTTTCTGGGAGTTAAAGTCCACACATCTTAAAGTTGCCAAGGTTGAGAAATACTGCTCTAGGGTATCTATAGATTCCTTATTGACTTTGCTGCTCATTGACCAAATAAACGGTATTTCCTTATTGACTTGTTCAGGCCAAAAAGCTGGTGTTAGAAAGATGACACTGAATATCAGTCTGAAGTCAGATCACTCTCTCAGATCCCCAGTAGTATGCTAGACTCAGGTGCCTGGGAACCTGCATGACATTTGTATTCCCTGAATTCCTGTAGATTGCAGAAAGGATTTTTAAAGGCCAGGCACAGCATCCTTCTATCACTGCTATTATTTGGTAGGCATGCCAATATTCCCGCATATCAGCATACTTGCCGTTGTGATTCCAGGGAGAACCAGATGATGCAACATGTGCTTTGTTTATTGTAACTTTTATAAGGATCTTTGGAAGGACATCATAGCCCCTCTTTTACTAATTGCACCTGGGATAATGGATGACTTTTATACTTTTTTTATTTTCAGGCTCAAACCACAAACATACCTACAGCATAGCTGAATGTATCATTGCAGCAGCTAAAATAAGACAATTAACATCAATCATAACTTGACAGTCTTTCCTTTTTCCATTTAACTGTTCCATTTCATTTAGTTGTTTCTACTGCTGATATTTGATTGTAAATACTTTAATTTGATTTGAAGTAATAGATTATTTAAGTCTCTTTTCTTTTGTTAATTTTCTAACAAATGCTCATTTTTTCACTTTTATATACCATTGATCCCAAAGAGAGATGTACTTTCATATTTTAGCATTTTATTATAACAAATTTGTCAGCAAAAATAAAAATTCAATTACAGTAATTTGTATCAGTCTTATTTTATGTCAGGAAACAAATTGACAATAAAATTACATTAGAATTCATTGTTGTTTCATTCATCCCTTCAGCCAAAATGAGTAACTAAATGGACATTGCTTTCACATATAATAATATGTATCAATTTCATTCATAATGTCTATAACACAATATAAAAAGATTTTGACACATATAAAGCAATTACGAAGGAAGAGTAGTATTATATATTATTCCTTTTTATAGTTGATTCTGGATGTGCTGAAATAGATTGAAAGGAATTTTGTATCATAAAGAGTTCCAAGTTGAGTCAATATGTTCAAACCCAAGGCATCGTCTAATACTGTTTTAAGACTTCCCATTGTACATGATATAACAATTGAATTTAAATAATGTGGCTGTACACTGTTCTTCAACACTGTTAAAGCAAACCAACTTGTCCATATTACTATAGTCCCAAGGCTTTAAAACTACAGCCTCATTACAAACTAAGGCCCAAGAAACTACAAAGTTTAGGCCAACTCATAATTATTTCAGTGCCAAACACCATTTCTACTGTCTTGCCTTCCTTCCTAAGTCAGGCAGCCTTTTTAACAAGAGGAACAAGTAGGCTTCATCCTAAAGAGCTATACAGTTCTGAGCATGCTCAGGGATGTCCTTTGCTTCTGGGTGTGTGGGACATAATTTCCGGTACTTCTCAATCTGATAATTGAACCAAGAAACATTGGACATGCTGTCCATTCCCTCCAATGGCAAAGAAAGAAATTACATTGTTAAGTAATATCCAGGCCTCTTCTTTCACCAGCTAGACCTTTCTGCTTCAAGTACCCCTTTCATTTTGTAAGTATAAGTGTATATGGGAAAGGAACGATAATGAAGTAAGACTGTGACCAGTTTTCTATTAGTTTTCTCAACAACCAATTAAGGATGATCCCAAATTTTAAACAGTTCTCTCAGAAAACTCAGAAATGTCAATTTAATAATGATATTATTTGAACTGAGGCAAATACAGTACAGTACCTACGGTAAATAGGTCAGCCCTCCCTCCCCATCACTGGTGCAAAGACAAATTCAAACTCATCAGCAATACTTATTTTCCTGGATCCTACCCTCTGAATGTTTTCATCATCCCACAAGCTGCATCATCTCTGATTTCCTGAGACTGGGGGTTCAGCCAATGCTCTCAGCCAGACACTGAGAAAGCAAATAAACTCCTCAACCATCTGGGATTTTATGAAAATGAAGCAGAACTGTGCCTTGATAATGTTGCAAATTCAATCATCTTATCTCCCCTAGTGACTTTAGATTCATGTGGTGCAGGAATGGTGACAAGCTAGAACCCCGCTGAAGTTCAGTTCAAGAATGTGTTTGCTTGGATTGAATCCTTACCCCAGGATCCTTCTATGGAAAAGGTACCGAACTCCATGAAAGCAAGGCAGCCTTCTCAAGCAAGTGTCCACTGGTATGTTAATAAACAAGCAATGTTGCTGATAGAACTAACAGAATCAGTGTGAATTTTGTGAATATTTAACCTCTGCTTGTCAGTGAAGGAAAATCATCCAACTATCTCCATGTCATCTTCAAGATCAACCTCAGAGTAATAAAGAATAAAAGAATGTGAACATTTCAGATTATACAAAGCTATGTTCCTCAGTAATCTAATTTAGAAAGCCCAGACTTGAGATCATGGTACTATACAGAGAATAATATGGCATTAGTACTGATTTGTTGTTGTTGTTGTTGTTGTTGTTTTTGCAATACTTTATAGACACTGCTACTTCTTGATAGACGATGCTAGTTGTGGTTGTTTTTGTTTTAACTAAAGTCAATTTGGAAGGAAGATAGCTGGGAATAAAGAACTGGCATATAAAAGCATCAAACATGTGACTGAAATCTCAAGGATATATGACAGCTTCAGAAGATAGGAAACTGGAATGATGGAGAGGAAAAGGTTAAGCTTTCCCAAATAATGACATACCAGATGTTCAGGGAATTTGTAGCAAATAGCAAATCCCAAGCATCATGGATTGTGGAGTCCTTGGTGCTCTCTGAGCTTGGTTGTTTGCTTGCAGACCAACTAGGTAACATCATCAGTGCTAGTGAGTGTGGGGTTTGCTCCCTGTTTATATACAGTAGCTTGCCCTGCCAGTATTGGTGAGGGTGTGGTTTTCTCCTTGGTAGTTCCTTGATTAGGGTATTGTTTTCTGCTTGATTGTTTGTCTGGTGTTAATCCCTGCTTATCTGGGTGTTGGCTGCTGGAGAGGATATGTTCTGCTCTTTTTGTTCCTTCTTAGGTTTTTTTCTTGTCTGTTTTGAATGGTGTGTAAATGTGGTTTATCTCTATGTGTCTATTGATGGCTGATTTGGCTAAATGCCAAGCTTCCAGGAATTCCCTAACATTTTTGATTTACAGTAGCTTGGTCTAGGATGCTCAGTTTCCCAGTTGAAAGTATGTCCATGTGTTGTGAGATTAAGGAGTTTTCATCATGTCTTCTGACTGCTAGTTGGTGTTCATGGATGCACTCTGCTCATCTTCTACCAGTCTGTCCTACATAGTGGCTGTATGTTGTAGATGACTCCTTTTTTTTCTTCTTGGGCTACTGGGACTTTTGTTTTATTTAAGATGTTTTGGAGGGCTTTAGTTGGCTTGTGTGCTACAGTGATGCCATGTGGTTGTAATAGTCTGTTGGTTGTTTCTGAGATATTTTTGATGTATGGTAGTATTATCCTTTCATAGCTTGTGTTGGTTGTGTTGTAGTGGGTTGAGTGGTCAGGAACTTTTTGATAAAGTTGCATGGGTATTCATTTTGTTGGAAGATGTTTTATAGGCAGTCTGTTTCCTTTTTCTGGTGTTTTGAGTTGCTGCACTGTGTTTGTACTCATCTGAATAATGTTCTTACACAGCTCCTCTTGTAGGAGGTTGGGTTGTTACTTTGGCAATGGAGCACTTGGTTAGTCTGAGTTCTTTTTTGATAGACTTGCATTTCTAATTTGCCATCATTTCCTCTGCTGATGAGGATATCCAGGAAGGGTAATTTGTTGTTTTCTTCTTCCCTTGTAAATTTTATTCCTTTGAAGATGTTGTTGATTGTTTCATGTGTCTTCTCTAGTTGTTCCATTTTTATTATGACAAAAGTGTCATCTACATACCAGATACATAGTTTTGGTTGTATGTGTGGGAGTGCTATAGTTTCTAGACGTTGCATTACAGTCTCTGCTATGAGTCCTGAGAGTGGTGATCCCATGGGTGTTCCTCTGATTTGTTTGTATATTTGTCCATCAAACTGAAAGTAGGTAGTGAGGCAGAGGTTGATGAGATCCATGATTCTGGGTATTTCGATCTCGGTGTATCTGGCTAGGTCAGGTATGTTGTGTAGTACTGCTGCCATGGATTCTTTCGCTAGTTCTGGATCTATGGACGTAAAGAGTGCTGTGACATTGAATGAAACCATAATTTCATCTTCTATTTTTAGGTCTATGATTTTCTGATGGCACTGTAGTGGGGAGTTGATAGAATATTCGCTCCCCTCTGTGAGATGTCCAAGCTTTTTTGTAAGTTCTTTGGCTATGTTGGATGTTGGGGTCCCTGGTAATAATACAATTGGACAAAGAGGTATGTCAGGCTTTTGTATTTTTGGGCATCCATAGAAGCGTGGGAGGATGGGTCCACTGCTTTTCATCCGCCACTGTTCTTCTATTGTGATTTGACCTTTCTTGGTTAGGTTGTTGAGGGTTCTCTTGATCAGGTTGTCTAGTTAATGTATTGGGTTGGTGTTTACTGAGATGTAGGTTTCTTTGTCCTCCAGTAATTCTTTGGCTTTTTGTATGTATTGTGTTCTGTCCGTGATAACCATGGTTCGGCCTTTGTCTGCTGGAAGGATGGTGATGGTTTGGTCCTTCTTTAGGTTTTTAAGAGCTGCTCTGTCCTCTGCTTTAAGCTGGTTCTGATTCTGTGTTCTTCTGATCTGTGGTATGATTGTCTGCCTTATGTTTTCTTGCATCTCTGTGGCAAGTCCTGTGGTTTTAAATGCTGCTTCTAAGGCTGCAAAGAATTATAACTAATTAGCATCATCTATGTTATAGTTGAGGCCCTTCTGGAGGATATTGTGTTCTGTGGTGGATAGTGGGTGGCTGGACATGTTGACTACTGATTTGGGTTTAGGTACTTCTTTGCTTTTGGGGTTAGCTTGAACAGTTTGGTTTGGAGTTTTTTTCAAACCTCAACCCTCAAGCCTTCAAACCTCAACCCTCAAAAACCTAAAGAAGGATCAAACCATCACCCAACAGATTCATTATAGTATTATAATATAAAGTCATTATAATATTATAATATAAAATAAGGGACCTCTAAACTAAATGGTCTATGACATACAATAATATTAACCTCTAGAATACATTCAAATTAACAGGTAAGAATTATAGGGTGGCTACAGTTCATAGTACTAATAATAGACTAGACTAATAGAAATATATACAGTAAATTGATAGATTGTCTATACAATTATAAAGGAACTATAATTTTAGGTCATATAAAATGAAATTTACTGGAAATTACTAGGCTTCTGGGTTTGCTAACACATTAGACTTTTAAATAAGTTAGCTAAATGTGTTGTGCAAATAGGACCACTTGTATATGTACTAGTGATATCTTTGCTTTTGAATACCTTTCACTAATACTTCTCTTCAGAACATTATTTATTGGTTGATGTCTGTAAGGAAATAATAATATATGCAGATAAGTACTTTATACTAACAGCAGCACCTCCAGCAACTTGCAATGATGCCAAAGTGTCAACGTGCATGCAGTGAGATCATCACATGAATGTCGCCATTATGTATTTAGTTCCCAACATCTGACACAAGTATGGAATTTGTCCTGATGTTGTCACACACCTTTTGCCATTTGCCCATCATCCCCACCCCCACCATCACATATGCTCACCATGTGTACCAATGAAGAAATAGCAAGGCTGTTCTGAATTCTGTTGGCATATTGAATACTGGGCATAGACATCCACATACTTGTCCACTGTAATCCTGATTTGCACTGGAGCAGGCAAGATCAATTTCAAAGTTGCCTACCTATAAATAAATGGTCTCCTAAGTTTTCATTTAGAACCAACCATTCCAAAGATAGCATAGAGCAAATGTAAATACAGGACCAAAGACGACGGGGGGAGGAGGCACCAATGACACAAAAATACTAAAATTGCCTGGTTTTTGCTCAGCTACTGCTTCATGTATCCAGTAAATACTGTGCAGAGCAACAAGGCTGGCTTGATACAAGAGTTTGCTTTACTTTGTTTTTTTGCAGCTAGATTAGTTGCAAAGTAATTCTTAGGAATTCTCAGATTCCCTGTGTAGAATAAAATAAAATAAACTTTGAGGTATTGTATGTACAAGCACATTTTAACTGACCTTTTGCAGCCACTTTAAAGGTGACCCCAAAAAAATATATGGATTTTTAGCTAGTATTCCATATCTCTCCTTCAACACAGGCAAAACAGGTGATACAAGGCGGCCTTCTTCTTAGTATTTTTGGAATGGGGAAAGAGGGAGTGTCTATACCAGAGCTTTCCAAACTGTGTGTCGGGACACGTTAGTGTGTCGGCTGCAGTGTCTGGGTGCGTCGGGGCTGCTGCTGCCTCCGAGCCCTGCCAGGATTCTGCGCAGGTCCTAGTGCCTGCCTTGTGCCTTGCTGCCTCCAAACCTGCCGTGATTCCGCGCAGGTCCTAGTGCCTGCCTTGTGCCCTGCTGTAAGAGTGTGTTGCAAAATGATGCCCTGCTGTAAGAGTGTGTTGCGAAATGATGCATGTCTAAAAAGTGTGTCACCAACATGAAAAGTTTGGAAAGCTCTGGTCTATACTGTTTGCTTATAATAACCCCCTCCCGTATTACATTCATTACGGATAAGGACTCTCACATAACTTATGAAATAAAGAGCAAAGCACAGGCTGGTTTGGTAAAAGCACTGCTGATTGGCACTTCAGTTTGATAAAGCACAGGTTTTGCTTCCAGGTTGAATTCTTTGTTTGATCACTGAATGATTTACATATATGAATGAGTTATCATGTTTCAACAGTGTTTTTCAGGGAGATCAATTCAACATTCAACTGCATTTCAATAAGTGTTGGGTAGTCAAATGATATGTCCTCATTTGTGAATCAACCCAACTGAATTTTAATTTAAGTTGCTGAAAACCACAGAAAGCCCAGCACAGTATTGTTTCGGTGTAACGGCTCATGTTGAAGCACTTTTATTATGTTTCACACAAACCATAATTAACTCCAAAATTATTTGATGTTCCCTGCCAGAAATTGAATCTAGCAAATGCAACCCTATGTATCTCAACTCAGAATGAAATCCCATTAACTTCAATGGTACTGAGAATAATAGAATTATAGAATTTGAAAAGGCCATTTAAGATACTGAGTTTAACTGCCTGCTCACTGCAAGTAAGTGTGTATAGCCAGTTTCTGCAGATGAGTTGGAATCCGGAGTTTTGACTGTCCAACAGTCATACTGAAAGAAGGAGTCTGAGAGTTGTCCTTTTATTTGTCTGGAGAACCCCAAGTTAGAGAAGTCTGAAGTATAAAATTGCCACCCAGAAGTAGTTCATAGGTACTTTGATTTTTGCTCCATGTGGCTCCCTGGAGATCTGTCAATTCCTATTAATTACAATAGTGGAAGTAATAACATTTTTATTCAGAGATAAAATCAGCCTGATTATCAAATACTGGTAATCACATCAATTGTTTATAATATTTGACCTTGGTGAAGCAGGATAACAAAATATGAGTACATCATTCAAATGACATCCGATGTAGAAAATAATGCCGACTCCAGAGCACATTGCAAGAGATGCAACTACTCCATTGCCTTTGATATCAAATCCTACCAATTATAATGGAGAATGCCTCCAATCTGGCCTATTCATTCTTGCTCCGTCACGTCAACATGGGAAGTGGTTTCCAGGGAGCAACAACCTTTCCAATTATCACCCATCACATTAATGCTTCAGATCCGAGAAGTGACAGCTTGCACATCTTCTTATCCCGAATGTCCAAACAAAAGGTCAGTTTTGCAGATTATATAAACAGGAGGGTCTGTTGTTTTCAAGAAGTCCCTTATTAAAAATAAATATCCGGTAATTCTGCTGGCTGTGAGTTCTGCATTAAATACAGTTTGAAGTTATGACAGCTGTTCCTCTCAAAAGAGTGCACGTTCTCGCCTTGTGAAGCAGAGTTACATTTTGTTCTTTAAAAGCCAGAACCATTTATTGATGGGCTTGCTTACATGAATTCAGTTCCACTGTCACTGGAGGGGTTATGCATTCCCCTTCCAAAGTGCAATCTGGGAATTTGGTCCCCTTTCTGAATAATGGTTAAACCTCCACTTCAATTCTACTTTTCTGCTGTGGTGGTGGTGGTGGTATATTTAAGAAGATATTTCCAAGTTTTTTATTGGATCATTGGAATATAGCACAGGTTTATTTTATTTTTATTTATTTATTTTATTATTTAAATTTATATGACCGCCCATCTCCCCCAACGGGGGACTCTGGGCGGCTTACAATAAAAAATACGATTAAAATACAATATAAATTACAAT
Organism: Charina bottae; assembly: GCA_023362775.1. Taxonomy (NCBI): domain Eukaryota; kingdom Metazoa; phylum Chordata; class Lepidosauria; order Squamata; family Charinaidae; genus Charina; species Charina bottae. The sequence continues at coordinate 55,590,477 of JALMGJ010000006.1, forward strand.
TATCAATATGACATAAATAAATATAAATATAAAATCCAATCTGGTGAATTAATCTCAAACAATAGGGAAGGTATTATGATACTAACCACCCCAGGATGAGCTATTACCTTTTCCCTCCCACGCTAGGTGGCAGAATCAGGTTTTCAGATTTCTCCGGAAGGCCAGGAGGGAGGAAACCTGCCTCAACTCTGCGGGCAAGATATTCCAGAGGGCGGGCGCCATTACATGGAATTATTTTATTTTATTGATGGGGTCCGTAGCAAGCCCTCTCTGCGTGATCAGGTGGGGCGGGTCGATGTTATGGGGATAAGACAGTCCATCAGGTATCCTGGTCCCATGCCATGTTGGACTTTAAAGGTAATAACCAACACCTTGAATTGGAAGGTTCATAGAAATTGGGCAGAAATATGGATATATATTAAGAAGTGGTACTCATTTTTCTTCTACTAATTTCTACACTGGATAATTGCTTCAGGTTCTTAGATTTAACCACTAGCCATTTTTAAAGAAGATGATCTCATGATACAGCCTTTGTCTGAATCCCAGCCCACTATAAAGCCAGCCTAAATTTGCTTTAGTTGCTCCAGGTTTAAAGTTGTGTTTCCAGTATAAGTCATGGTGAACAAACATTCTACAACACTCATTGGCAATCTTAGTGATGGCATAGTCAGGAGCTGGCATCTGCTGAACTCCTATTGGCTGGTTGAGGCAGCTGCAGGCATGATCCATCTCCTCTGGTCATTGGACACTATTATCCATGGCCACTTTGGCTTGTTTTACAAATTGGACAAACAGGCATCTTGTCTATGTAATGCCTGACCTGCACTTCACAAAATACCATTCAAGTTTATGTGGACTCTTTGTACACAGTGCTATATGAATCTTCTGGAAGATCCTTCCATGTTTCATTAATGTGCTTTTTCTCTTTTTATTACTTTGGGAGGGGAGCAGTATTTTCTTTCTTCCATAGAATATATTTGAGGACTGCTGGTTGGGGCCACCCATTGCCAGCATGCCATTCCCTTGCAACACTATGGATTTGGGAAATTTTGGAGCTGGGGTAAAATTGATAAGAGTTCTGCCAGTTTCCTCTCCCAACCAAAGTGGCTGGAAGACTTATGCATATGAGTACCTATTATACAAGGAAGTTTGGTAAACATCTGTCCAAAAACAGGCTGGCTGGCAGGTCAGTGGGATGGAGTATAAACCAGGGTGAAGTAGGAGGGAGTGGTTCCAGTACACCCTGTGAATGCCCTCATTCTTCAACACACACCCCACAACTGTCATCTAGTCTAGTTCTGAACACTGATCATTGTACCTGTGTTCAGAAATAGGCCAAGTGACATTGGCATTCCACACCAGCACCTCCAAACAGACAACTTATCACTTGAGTAATTTGAGAGGTTGCTAAAGTCTCTGTCTCAGCCTCTCTCTTGTTCAAGCATGCCCCCAACATACTCTGAGAGCAATAAATGGTGTTTTTCCTCTTGGCTTGGGCACTGGATGGGAGGAGAAACAAAGCCAGGGGAATCTACCAATTGCTCCTCTTAAATTGTCTTGCAGAAAAGCTGTAAGGACAGGACACTCACAAGCCTCATTGCTGAGTCAAATTAGAGCTTGGCCATTGGGGCAGCACAAATTATGCTGGCATATATTTCTGCAGGAATATGGAGAAAGAGCCCATATTCAAGACTGCATAGTCATTCACAATAGGGAAGCTTACACTATAGCTTTGTGCCTTCCAAATGTATTAGACTACAACTCCTAGAATTCTTCAGCATCGTGGGAATTCTGTAGTCTGGAGGGCACTAGGATGGGTAAAGACTATAAGACTTAAGTCATTTGTCAGATGACAAAAAAAAAATCCCTTCTCACCCCTATGGGTGGTATGTGTCTTCCTCAACCTCGGGTCCTCTACCAGAGGCCTGGGAGTTTGAGGGTTCTGTACAGTATCTTAGCTGTTCCTAGCATTGCACTCTTCTGGACAGAGAGCTCTGGTGTTGCTCCTGGGATCTGTTGGAGCCACTCTCCCAGCTTAGGAGTCACAGCCCCGAGTGCTCCTACCACCACTGGGACCACTTTGGCCTTCATTTTCCACATCCTCTCTAGTTCTTCCTTCAGGCCCTGGTACTTCTCCAGCTTCTCATATCCCTTCTTCATGATGTTGCTATCACTTGGCACCGCTACATCTATCACCAATGCTGTTCTTATATATATACAGTATATGTCCATGTCCATCCTACATGGAGAGATAGAGATAGAGATGATAGAGACAGAGACAGAGATATCCAACATGTTCTCTCTTTCCCTCTCAAAGGCAGTAAAGGTCTGACATTGTAAAGAAATTTAGAATTGATCTTGGGGAAAGTATGAGAAAGCTGTTAAGGGGGGACTGGCAGAAAAGATTAGTGGGTCCTGAGAAAGAGGAGAGTGTGAGAAAGAAACTCAAAATAACTCCACCTTTATTTTGTTGGTATAAGATGGGACAGAGAGAAACTTGGGCAAGCCTTCAAGATTCTGTTATTCTACCTTATTACAATAAAGAACATTTCTGGAATCCCTGCCATGCCTATTTCTTAACTTGGCATACTATGAAGGGCTGACAAAATTATGTTCTTGCAACCTTGAAACTTTTGGCCTCATGTTCGATCTATCTATCTATCTATCTATCTATCTATCTATCTATCTATCTATCTATCGGATTTATATTACCGCCCATCTTCTCCACAAGGAGAACTCTGGGCGGTTCACAACCAAACCATCATTAAAATACAAAGCGGTCCTAAAACAAATATACAAAAAATATAAAATATCATTAAAATTCTTAAACAATATAAATAGAATAATATGAAATAAAATCAAGATGGCTACAGTTCTCAAATGCTAAGCATAAGGGCCACTCTCCATCCATGCTAGGGTGCTAGCCATCCCCAATTTTGCTATAAACAGGAGATTCTAGAGCAGAGACAAATAATCTTTCATTACTGGGAGGGGGAAAAGCCACCACAGGGAGCAGAATAAGGTGATAATGATTTTTTGGGTATGAATTTCAAGGGCAAAATGGGGGATTGGACTGTTTCTTTCCTTTTGTGTGTTTTTTATGGTGTGCTTAGCCTTACCAAAGATGTAACACATTCATTCATTCATTCATTCCAAGTGCTTTTGTTCCATTCAGTTGCTACAATTTTTTTTCTTTTATGCCATATCTATCAATAAAAATATTTTTGTTTGTTTGTTTTCTGTGGAAAATGAGTAGGAAACTACTTCTCCATTTTCTGTGGTTTGCTGTTCAAATTCAGGAGCACAATTCTAGAAGATCTGGGAGCCATAAAAAAGAAGACACAGATTGCTCAGCACTGGTGTAAAAGTTAGTATATATTCAACAATTCTTTCTAATTATCCACTAGGTTATCCAGAAGTAAATCCCATTCTCTCTAAAGGTAAAATCCAACAGCATATGGAGTGGGGACCTTCCCTGCCAATACTATCAGAAGAAAGAGAGTTTTTCTCCCTTTATTTTGAGAGAGAAAAAATAAGAAACAGCTTTCGTTAAGATGTTTTACCTTCTATTACATTATAAGCTTTGACTTGTTCCATCATCCTGCAGACCCTGCCATATGAATTTCTATGTGATGAAACAAAATCCATAATACAGGAATTGTATCAGGCACTGTTGTCCTAAGACAGCCTTCTCAACCAGGTACCCAGCAGAAGTTTTGGATTACACTTTTTATAATTCACAGCAAGAGTGGTATTATGAGTTGATAATCATAACCAAAGTCAGTCTGGAGTTCGGCGGCGTCAAAATAGAATGAATAAATAAATAAATAATCGGGGAAAATACCAACGTTGGTAAGGCATTTTGCTACCTAAAGCAGAACATGAAATGGCTGTTTCCCCCCTCCACCATGCTGGAACCAACACTTTAAAAAGTTTCACTGCACCATTGATACTGTCTTCATTTATCTACTGCCTTTCTGTACTCGATGGGAGAAGCTGAGGATCAAAAGGGCTGCTGGATAAAGAACACCACCCAGAGGACTCCTGTTATTGGACAGGAGAAAACTACAATCAATTGTTCAATCAAGAATCAGATTCACTCATTTCCCGATAAGATGCCAGGTCATGACATTATTTTTTATAGTATTATATAGTAATGGACAAGATGGTACCCACGTGCAAAAGACAGCTAAACTTTATCTTATCATAACAATGGAGAAGCATCTTCTACTCTACCTGAGGACCACAGGCTACCTTAGGTGGTGCAAAATGGGACTTATGGCACCTGGATTCTACTTCCAACAAGTCATTGCCACTCCTGCTTTCCCTCAACTCTATCCCTCCATAAGAATCTGCCACCTAGGCAGCTGTTTCACTTAAGGAACAGCCCAGAAAGTTCTGAATATAGAAACATTAAATGCGGTTATTTCAGTGTTTTATTCCCTATGGGCAGATAAGTGTTTTCTTAGAGCTTGAGCACAGATAGAGATTCTGCTGCACAGCCTGTTTCACTTGTAAGTGCTGCATGCCCTTTTGTGTTTAAAGGAAAGGATTATGGGAAGCATGATGACTCCCCTCCCTCCATAATTGAAGCTAGTCCTCTCTTGTGTCAGTCATGTAGCTGAGAATATATTACAGTTTCCCATGTTTTTACTAACTACTATTTATGGGCTTCATGTTTCTTCAATTGCAAATAAAATCACAATTTGTAAACTACATGTAATTAAGCTGACATGGCAGCTACTTCCTGGGATGCATAAAGTGTAATTTTGGTTATGGAATCAGGGTGAAGGGGATAAAAACTCACCCAGGCCATATGTTGCTCAGGCTTATGGCAATATTATGGCTATATTCCGTACACTTCAGTGGCCTAATCTGAATTAGGCCACTGAATACACATAATGTGATGTGCCATATATAAGTGACAAGTTTCCAAGCACCTGTTTCAGAAGAAATGCTTCATGTGAAATGTGAGAAATATTGCTGTCTATAGCACTGATTCTAATAGCTTCTGTTCTCAGTTTCCAGCAAGTCTAGCCTTGAGGTATTCTCAAACAACCATTATTCCTAATTGGCAGTAAACTGAACTGAACTGAACTGAACTGAAACCACTATAAATGGCCATGAGAAATATTTTTTGCATTGTAGAGCTGCAATGCAAAACTCAAACAGTGCAATCTCCTGCAACACTATGGATATAAGGTCTATTTACTTCATTGCAGTCCAGCCTGAAACTTTAAGTATGGACTTTCATTGGTCTGCCCAAAGAAACTATTTGTTTCTCCACCAAAAGAAATAGCAGTGTGATGTGTTGGTCGGGGCAGTGAAATTCAAGATGGCCACTTTGGCTGAAACTGCTGGGAATTGTGGCTCAGTGAAATCTAGAGGGCCACAAGTGCCTATTCCATCTCTTTTGGAATAATCTGGTTGCAAGTGTGTACATTCAAATCTAGCCTGTACTTGTTATTTCACTGCTGTATTTGGGCAGGGTTTTTAGTTCCATGTCTTATCCTTGGCAAAAAGTGTTGTCTTATCCTCTTTACTTAAATTAAATGCTTTATATACCAGAGAGAGGAATCAGAAGTCTAGAGGTAGACTGAGAACTTCAGAATTATAAATATTATTTAGAAAATAAATACCCAGTGACTCTTAAACTAGTCCCATCAGGAATGATGATACTTGGTGGGGAGAGAATACTGACTGATCATAGTGGTGGGTACAGAAGTCCTCAAGGGAGACAACATGATGTGACACCTTGAGCCAAAATTGTATACCATGATGCCATGGTATCAAGGATTACATGTAGCTTCATTTGCTTTGATTAGAATTAGTGCCATTGTCTAAATTTTCTGGAACACATTGATAGAGTTCAAAAAAACAAACAAACCCCAAACTACATATTACTTTGTAGTTGTATTTCTAACATATGTCTGTATGTGATTTTGCACTGTATACTCTCTTTTATAAAGGCATGGGGGTCTTTGGCTTATGCACTAATGAAATTTATAGACTGACAGCACAATCAAAGCCTCCTTACTGAGTATAGAATTTATTTAGAATCAGAATCATGCTTGTTTATTGCAACAAGAGCAAGCAAGAGATGTTTTTACTGCTTAATCCTGCAGAAACAACATAGTTCTTTGGGGCTGACTTGGGAATGATTCTCCATGATATATTTTTTCTGGCATAAGTAAAAACACACACACACAACACACTTGACTTTCAGAACTCAGACTATAAGTCATGGAGACAAATTTGTTGCTGGTAAACAGCAAAAGGCTGGAACAGAAACAACAGAAAGAAAATAAATATGGATTTCTACCAGGCCAATTAAACAGTACTTGGTAAAGGAACAGTGCTCTTCAGAAAATGTGTTTTGAGTTCCAGATAATATTACTCAGTAATATTTCTCTACTATTACTATACAATTGAAAGAATCAAAAGGAAGGAAGGAAGGAAGGAAGGAAGGAAGGAAGGAAGGAAGGAAGGAAGGAAGGAAGGAAGGAAGGAAGGAAGGAAGGAAGGAATTCCTACCAGACCAATTAAACAGTACTTGATAAACAGCACTCTTCACAAAATGTATTTTGAATTCCAGATATTACTCTAGTATTATTTCTATTACTAGAAAAATATTGTGTTGGAGTATCACACACAGAAACATCTTATACAATATCATTAATATATTTTAACACAAAGCATATTGATTTATTATGTCAAGCAATATACTGATTTTTTAAAGTACCCCCAATACATAAATATTTAAGAGTTGATCTATAAATGATTGGCAAAACACTTGGATTATTATTTTCCACTGATTTTTGTAACCTGACTTGTTTACTGTGATGCAATGTATGGCCAAGTCTCAGGCAGAATGATACCACAAGTGCAGCTTCAAGCAACTCAAAGGACCCCAGACTAACATTTTCCTTCATCCTCCCCATCCCTCCTTTTATTTTTTAATGATGCATTGAACCTGTTTTTGGGAAACTGAAAGGGTTATTTCCAGGCTCCTGGTGCTGATACAGGAAAGTCTGGCAGAGTTGCAGTAACATAGGTAATGGCCACAGCAGCATTCGCCACAGTGACACAACAATGACATTACGTATTTGCATCTCAACTTCTGAAGAGAACACATGGCATGGATGTCATGATGCACATTTCATCACTTGCCCCCTGCCAGTGAAGGCCATTAGAAGCCAGTTTGCCCAAGGCCTCCTTAAACTTGGTCATCCTAAAATGTAAGGTATGATTAGGAAGCTCCAGGTTTTATTTTCATTTAAAATGTTCGTGTCTGCCATTTAAAAAGTTGGTGAGGAAACATGAGGATTAATAAAAATGTAAGAGAAAAACACATAAAAATAACCAGAGGATACAATAGGAATAAAAAAATCTATCAACCCAAGTTATTAAAATCACTAACAAATCAAGTTCTTTATGATAAGGAGTCAAAGTTCAAATTCAACCCTGTCATGAACTCTGGGCATAAAAATGCCAATCTCCTTCACAGGGTTTTATAACTAATATTGTGATAAACTGAAATTCTTTGTTCCAGAAGCACTACATAAATACTGAGAAGATAGCCGCTTATGTGGATGGACTCTATGCAACTTACTTCTGAGTAAGACACATAAATGAATATATGATAATTTACTAACTGACTTGCTTAAGAACCATAATAAACTATTCAAAGCAGCTGAATAGTTTTTGTACTATTTACAGTGTGAACACTAGTACAATTTTCCTGTTTTTGAAACATGTTCTATATATTAATTCTGAAACATAGGAAAGCTAGTATGATTCATAATGTTACTATAAACCATAGAATTTTGGGGGGGAAAATACAAATGAAAGACTAATAGAGACATGGAATATTTTAATGCCAGACAAAAATTTTATCTATGCAATATGAAAGGGGGGGGAAGGAATATTAAAGGTAATTCCCTAATTTCAGCTGACAAACATGGAATAGATGGCATTTTTTGAAGAGAGAAAGTATCTGAATGTTGTTTGAAACTGAAATTACTTGTGTATTCTGAGGATGTCTCACTGAAACTGACTGGGGAAAAAACAAACTTCTGTCCACACAGAACAAGGGTTATAATGTACATTAATTCTGGAAAACATCCAAAGGAATTTAGACTTCCAAACCTTTTCAGCTTTACTCATTTGAAGGGGCCTTTGCAAATAGACACGAATTACATGCAAGATTGTGCAAACCTAACTTCAGGATGCAAAGGCAGCAAGGTGAATCATCCTGCTCAATTACCTAGTGGGGCTCCACTCATGGTGGAAAAAAACAAATCTTGGATCTACCTGGGGCGGAGGGAGAGGAGAGAGAGAGAAGGTAGGGGGATTTCAGCAAAACACAGAGAGATACGGGGGAAAGGATAATTTTTTCCATTTAGCATTATAACTCAGATGTGTTCCAGAAGATCCTTTGAAAGAGGCTTTTGCCAAACCTGGAGAAGGGAAAAGTCATTTTACAAAGTTGTGAAGGCCCAACTAAGATGGAAATTGAGTTAAGTAGGATTTTTCCTGTATTTCACTCCTACACTTGCATAGCCTTCCCCAACTTGCCATTCTCCATCTGTGTTCGTCATTCATGTATGTTTCAGAATTCCTCCTAGCCAGGATGGAGGGCTTCAGATACAAAAGCTGCTCGACAGAAGCAAAGTCAACATATGTGCTTGCTTGTTCTTTTGTCGTTCAATAACTCTGTCAGGCATTTGAACTCAGGTCCCACAGTCCAAATCTATGAGTCAATCACTCACTTTACATCTACCAACTCTTATGCACAATTACTGCACCATAATTGATTAAGTCCATTGCTACGAAGGACACAAAATATGCTTGGTCCTTCAGAGACTCAATGTCTTTTGGGTTATTTAGTAGCCAGTGGTTTTCCTCTTTTATAATGGCCCGAGTTGGGAAGGGTCGCATTAGCATGTCAGAAACAGAAAGGAAATGTAAGCTGAGTAGGAGCTCTCTTCTTCTGTCCATGATGTTTTTCCCAGAGAAGTGCTATGGAGGTATCGAATTTGGCAGCCGCCATTATAAGGGAGAGCACAATTGGGGCTAAATCCAGTTTGGACAGTCTGCCTTGAGTAAATTGGGGGGGGGGAGCTACAAACTCTTCATAGATGGACAAAAGGTTATAATCTATCCAAGTCATGAGCCCCAGAGTGGAATCTTTCCAGAGCTCACCTTGGAGAATTGACAAAACAGAAAACCAAACAAAAACAACCCTTCAACCTGTCCAGGGGGTGGATATGTTGCACTTTCACCCTCCAGAGCAGCCCCCTAAATCCCTACCTGAGCAAGGAAAGATGAACACTCTTTTTTTTAAAAAAAAAATGTTGTTTTGTTTAACCTCTCAAGTTGCCTGCTGCCTGTTATTGGTGGGCGTTTTCCGAAAGGGAGGGGTCTGCCTGGAAGGAGAGGCTGGGGATGCTGCCCCCTGTCACATGATGGAAATTTCCACTCTTTGACTCTTTGTCAAAAGGAGGAAAGAAAAGAAAGGAGTGCGAGGTGGAGGGTCTCCGTCCACACTTCCTTCTCCGGAGCAGCAGCAACTTCTGACCCGGAGGGCCTCCGATAACCAGAAGCTCCTGCAAGTAGCCGGAGACCTCTCCTGGAGGAAACCCCCGGCGGCCTTGAAGCTCACCCCAAAGCCGCTGCCGTTTGCCAGCAGAATTCCAGCGCTCGCCCAGGTAGGCAAAGCGATCTTCCCGAGCGGCAGGTATCCCCCTCCAGCGCCGGCGTATCGGGCCACCTGCCGCTGCGCGTCACTCGGAGAACGCCGGGCTGGCTTTTCCCTTTCAAACCATCCCGCCGGGGAGGGTCGCTGCGGCGGAGTGGGGGCGGATGGCAGCTACGTCGATAGCAAACGGGGGGGGGGGCTGCGCGGGAGAGAAGAAGGTGCCTCGGATTGATCCAGCTCCCTCACTGCCCCCCACCTCCCACCCCCGACGGGTCTGGAGGCAAGCAGTCGAAGCGATCCGGCCGAGCAGTCGTTCCGCTGAGGCGTTGCAGCCGTGTTGGAAAGGCAGACAGGGCGGGTGGGAAGGAAGGAAGGGGGCACCTGATTTGGGATGGGGTGGTGGGGGCAATGCAGTGAAAGAGGGGCAGCGTGAGAGAACGTTGTGCGGGAAGGCCAAAGCAAGGAACGATGGTGCGGTGGCCGGTAACTCGGGGCTGATTGATTCGGGAAAAGAAGCTCTAGGAGGCTTATGGTTAAACGCGCCTATTTATATATAGTGCATCAAACGGCAGTGAGGCTCGGCTGGATACCGCCTCCTTCAGCTCCGACTAACACTAGAAACTTCTTCAGCCCCGCTAGAGGCGCCTCTTGGCTAAGTGTGGCCAAGGGTGAGCAACAGCCCGGGTTCGACCCCGAGCAGCTGGTTGTAGCTGACTGACCCGCAGGAAAACAAACCAGCGCCCCTTTTTTTCGAAGTGAGAAGCCCGAACGGCAGGAGCTATTCAGAGGCGTGACTGAGGCAGTCATTCGCCCTCCTCAAGCCGCTGCCTTCCAGACGTGCTGGACTCCAAGCTCCAGAGTCGCGGGCACCGCTGGATATTCTGGGAGCCGAGCACTTCTGCAAAGGACCCGCTTGTGCAAAGGAGGCGGAGCCGCTGAGAGGCGTCCCGAGACAGCAGACACGAGGAACGCCGCTGGCGCCGCAGCGCTCCGTGCCAGCCGGAGAGAACCTGGGGCGAACCGCTCGAGATTAAGGAGGAGCAGCTTGGCTCGAGGCGGCGGCGGAGGCGGCTAAACAGGCAAGCGGGCCACCCGCGCAGCACCCTTCTCGCCCTCTCCTTGGTTTCCGCCCGGAAGGTGCTCTTGGGCTCGCTGGGCAGCCGCCAGAAGTACCTTCCCCGGCGCGCGGCTACAAGGGGCGTGTCGCATCTGTCCCGCCTTGAGACTGCGCTCGGGTCGGGCGCTCGGAGCGGCGGGGGGCTGGTTGGAGGAGTGGGGATCCCCTCCCGAGCCCGGCCGGCCACGTTGCGCTAGAGGGCTTCTCCCTGTAGGGAGCGCTAGGGAGCAATGTGCCTTCTACACTACCATCGATGGCCACGCTTGGGCTCAGTATAGCAGGATCCGGGTTGCTTCTCAACCTGAGGAAGGGTCGCTGGAAGACAAGGCATTGGCTGAGCTAGGGTGTCTCAAACGTTGAGATGCCATGGCCTCCTAATGTGATAAATGGATTTGTGTGACACACACACACACACAATGTTTTCATTGGAGTCTGAGTTGGGAGGAAATACATATACCACATATATATATATATATATATATATATATATATATATATATATACACATACATACATACATACATACATACACACATACACACATACACACACACACACACACACACACACACACTACATTAACACACACACACATTTTCATAGGAATTAAACAACAAAACAATGTTTAATAGAAGAATGAGCTTGCCTACTTCTGCATAATTCTTATGATCCAACTTTTATTTCTGAGATATCTATACTCTCACTTCTACATTTGTTTTGGATTGATATTTGCTCTTTATAGCAGGAATTCCTATAAATCCTGGCTGCTATCCTTCTCACTAAGCCAAGCAGGACTGGGTTCTGACAGCAATCTAGGTTTGCGAAAGCTGGCTGTGAGGCTTCTGCATGGAAAGTAGGAGTCTTGCCAGAACTTGCTGTGGACTTTGCCTGGACAGCTGTCCAGCCGTCAGCAAAGCTGTTGATTTGTCCAGGGAGGGAGGGAACAAGTTCTAGAAGTGATCCTGCTTTGTGTGAGCAAGCCCCCCAAAAAAATTGTAACCCCCTCAAATTTCCTTGTGACCTCCAGGGTGGTGGTGGTCATGATCCATAATCTGAGAACACCTGGCCTAGACATTTTATGCAGAAGCATAACAACACTTCAATAGCAGGAAGTCATTTCTTATTGCTCTACCTTTCAAGAGAAGTCTAGCTAGTCTAATGGTGTGGTTTTAGGCAAGGCTGGTTGGGATATACTCAACACCAATATTGAAATTCTTTGTGAATTATGACAATTAGACATCATTGCTTGATCTCTCTTGTTTTTGGTTGCCTTAAAAACAGCCACAGACTTGCAAGTTTTTTTTCTTTAATACCCAGTAAATAACAACTTTGTAGATACTAGACTTGTGTGAGGCAGTTGCAACTCTATCTCAGAGAAACATTATGTCATGGAGGTGATGCTGTTCACCATATTATGGTACAGTGTCACACAGTTTGCCACACTGAGGCTCTGATAACTTCCAGCTCTTCCAGTAGCTCACTAGAAATGCCAGAAGTTGTGCAGGCGTGCAGCACACACACAGAGTCCTGGGGAAGGTCAGTGTGAAGCAAAGTGTGTAGTTGCACTGCTTTGTGAAGCAGCTTCGAAGGAGTGCTTCGATCTTTAGAAGTGGGGATCATGTTCCTTCATGGAGTAGCTTCAAAGAGGCATCACTGAAGCTTTGTACAGTTGCATTTTGGATCTGTATTAGAATACTTAATACATTCCAAGGGCTAGGGTTAGGGTTACTAGGAATGTTAACAGGGCCATCACTAGTCCTGGCCCTATTAACATTCCCAGAACGAACTGCTTAGGAGTAAAGTACTTCCCACTAGGTTGATCTAGTCTAGCCTCTGTTGATTTCTCTCTCTATCATAGCAATGCAGAAATAAAAGGTTCATGAAAAGCTTATTAAACTGAAGTTTTCATGATTCCATGCCTAATGGAAATCTAGTGATGGCATACTTTTAAAATATTAGCGGTTGTACTTTAGTTTCCTCTACTAGAAAAATAAACATTCACTGTTGCATATTTTGAGCTATCTGAGAATTAAATATTTGTAGCCTGAGCTACAAACTTTTCTACTAAAGATGGGTCTGCAATTGTGCAGCATGGGTTATTTGACAGGACTAACATAGGGATCCCCAGTGTGTTCATTCTAGAGGACAAACTTGCCATTTTGAAGATATATGGGCACTCTTGCAAAATGGCTGTTGGGTAAACTTACCCAATCACTAAATATCTAAATACAGGAAAAATCCTACTTACTCAATTTCCATCTTAGTTGGGCTTTCATGACTTTGTAAGACGACTTTTCCCTTCTCCAGGGTTGGTAAAAGCTGGGATAGAACCAGTTACAAAGCACCAGTTTACCAAAATGCTACTGCCACTCCCTCCCTACTACCCCTGACTCCTTTTGTGCTTTTTCTGGGCAACTGATTACACCTACAAAGAAAACATTGGGCTACAACCACCCATCAAATATATGGTGCCCACTTGGGATCCAGAAGCAAAATCTTCCTTAGGTATCCCAAACCAGTTGTTGCTCCTCCATATCTGGCCTTAAGACATCATCATCATCATCATCATCATCATCATCATCATCATCATCATCATCATACATCTGCCTATCCCAGGTCCTTGGGAAGGACTCGATAATGCCAAATCCAGTCTAAACATCTGGCTGACTGTGTGACCAACCATAATTTATTAAATTTATATGCCACCTGACTCCCAGCAACTCTGGGCAGTTCATTGGCATCATTATGCATTATTCATTATGTATCATGTGTTGCACGGTGTAAAATGGAAAACAAGAAAGAGCATAGAATAGCAAATCTCCTTCTAAAGCAGTGTTTCTCAACCTCAGCAACTTTAAGATGTGTGGACTTCAACTCCCAGAATTCCCCAGCCTGTATGCTGGCTGGGGAATTCTGGGAGTTGAATTCACACATCTTAAAGTTGCCGAGGTTGAGAAACACTGTTCTATAGTACTGAAGGTAGCTAGTTATTAGACAGAAATTATTACTAGAATGTGTCATATTAATTAAGCTTTAACATATATAGTCTTGCAACGAGTCCTTGAGATTCATAACTAGGTGACTGCATTTGTTGTTTATTCATAACTTGAGATTCATAACTAGGTGACTGCATTTGTTGTTTATTCGTTCAGTCGCTTCCGACTCTTCGTGACTTCATGGACCAGCCCACGCCAGAGCTTCCTGTCAGCCGTCACCATCCCCAGCTCCCCCATGGTTGAGTCCGTCACCTCCAGAATATCATCCATCCATCTTGCCCTTGGTCGGCCCCTCTTCCTTTTGCCTTCCACTTTCCCTAGCATCAGCTTCTTCTCCAGGGTATCCTGTCTTCTCATTATGTGGCCAAAGTACTTCAGTTTTGCCTTTAATATCATTCCCTCAAGTGAGCAGTCTGGCTTTATTTCCTGGAGTATGGACTGGTTTGATCTTCTTGCAGTCCAAGGCACTCTCAGAATTTTCCTCCAACACCACAGTTCAAAAGCATCTATCTTCCTTCGCTCAGCCTTCCTTATGGTCCAGCTCTCACAGCTATAGGTTACTACAGGGAATACCATTGCTTTAACTATGTGGACCTTTGTTGTCAGTGTGATGTCTCTGCTCTTAACTATTTTATCAAGATTTGCCATTGCTCTCCTCCCAAGAAGTAGACGTCTTCTGATTTCCTGGCTGCAGTCAGCATCTGCAGTAATCTTTGCACCTAGAAATACAAAGTCTGTCACTGCCTCCACTTTTTCTCCCTGTATTTGCCAGTTATCAATCAAGCTGGTTGCCATAATCTTGGTTTTTTTGAGGTTTAACTGCAACCCAGCTTTTGCACTTTCTTCTTTCACCTTCGTCATAAGGCTCCTCAACTCCTCCTCGCTTTCAGCCATCAAAGTGGTATCATCTGCATATCTAAGATTGTTAATGTTTCTTCCAGCGATTTTAACTCCAGCCTTGGATTCCTCAAGCCCAGCACGTTGCATGATGTGTTCTGCGTACAGGTTGAATAGGTAGGGTGAGTGTATACAACCCTGCCGTACTCCTTTCCCAATCTTAAACCAGTCCGTTGTTCCGTGCTCTGTTCTTACCGTTGCTACTTGGTCGTTATACAGATTCCTCAGGAGGCAGACAAGATGACTTGGTATCCCCATACCACCAAGAACTTGCCACAATTTGTTATGATCCACACAGTCAAAGGCTTTAGAATAGTCAATAAAACAAAAATAGATGTTTTTCTGAAACTCCCTGGCTTTCTCCATTATCCAGCGGATATTGGCAATTTGGTCTCTAGTTCCTCTGCCTTTTCTAAACCCAGCTTGTACATCTGGCAATTCTCGCTCCATGAATTGCTGGAGTCTACCTTGCAAGATCTTGAGCATACAAGGTGACTGCATACAAATATAAAAATAAAGATCCCCTTGAATTTAGCTTGACTTCGGGCAACTACATGGACACATTCATGCCACTTTTTGCTAACAGTGAGGGTTGGCCATCACAGCCTTTGGGTTGTGTATGTTTTTATTTCAACTCTGGGATTTCCTAATGGGCCCCATCAAGTACTAACCAGACCTGATCCCGGTTAGCTTCCAAGCCCAGAAGAGATCGGCTGGGTGCTGTCTTCTCTTATATCAATTAATTAATGCCAAAAGCTATTGGCATTTTTAGAAACCCATCTGATCAAACCTGCACGTGAAAGATATATGCATATACACCTCACCAACTATGTCAGGTCTCTTCCAGTATGTAAGCTACCTGTTACCCAGGAAAAATTACTACTCATTTACAAGTCTGAATTAAATGTAAGTGTGTGTCTGTATATTAGAATATGACTTTTCAGAAATAGGAGACATTTCAGAAAAACTCCAGTTTGCTAACATGCTAGAAAGTTAAAACTAAAAATTAGAAGGACAGATTTCAGTTACTGGATCAACCAGAATAAATGGAAGGTATAGTTATAGCTGTAGACCTACAGACACATGTACGGACAGAATGGTTCCCAGAAACATTTTCTTTTACAGTTTTGTAAAACAGACCTAGAATGACAGTAGGAAGAGAGAGAAGCAATAAATGAAATGGCCATAAATGGCCATTTTGCTGTTGCATTGTGTGATAGATGATGGATTGAGTGGCAATGTGAAACTGATAGAGGTACCTCAAACATTCAGGCATGTTTCTTCAGAAGGTTGTCTGTTTCTTAGAAGCAGCATGACAGCTATGTGATGCAAAGGTTGCCATGGTGAGTTCACATCCCTTATTTAATGCTGTACCCAAGTAAACAGCCACTTAACTTAGTGCTGTTATTCACTAAAGCTGTCAGCATTCCTGTCACTGGTTCCCTGCCGGCCTTGTTTTGATAGGAACATGGCTTCTGGGAAGGTCCAAACAAAAATATGAGGTCTACAAAAATATGAAATATGAAAATATTTCATAAAAATATGAAAGCAAAATGTTCTTAAGTGACATTGTTTCAAAGATGTAGTCCCTATGCAACAGTTTGCATTGGAGGGCAACAGGTTCCTCGGTGGAACCAGTTCATTCAATATTGTACACAGCCTCAGTCTTGTTTCGAGCCAATTTCAAGGCTGTTATCTGTGGGCCAATATGTGGGTTATAATTTCATGTACCTGTAGTTATATACATTTTTGAAATCAGGTTCAAGTGTTTCAGGTATTCAGAAGACGGCTCTTTCAGAAGGCTTTTGGGGAGGTGATAGAAGCTGAACTGCTCCTGAGTTGAGGGTATGTGAGTTTGGTGGAGTATTAGGATTAGCTATGTTCTGTTGTTCATTTTGCCATTTTCTTTTGGATTTTTATTCTCTTAATCCTATTGCTTAAACCAGTGTTTCTCAACCTTGGCAACTTCAAGATGTGTGGACTTTGACTCCCAGAATTCCCCATGCTGGCTGGGGAACTCTGGGAGTTGAAGTCCACACATCATAAAGTTGCCAAGGTTGAGAAACACTGGCTTAAACCACTCAGAGTCTTTAACTGGAGAAGCATAGAAACCTGAGGAGAAGAAAGAAAATAAATCTAAATTTATGGTGTGAATAAATGAAATGTCTAGGGACATCATCATTCTTTTGTCATACTGTCTCTCTCAATGGACTCTCAGTTGGGGTGAGGAAAGGCTGAGCATCCTTCCCCTACAGAGTAATGATGGGAAGCAGGAACAAAGAGTCACTACTTTCCCATTATCCCAGAAAAGGAAATGGATTCTTCCAAAAGAGGAAACACATCTGTATAAAGTTTACATGTCTTAATGTATATAAATAAGAAATACTCCTTGCAATTCAATTAGAAATGCAATATATTTCACCACAATGAAGACGATTGTGACTAGGTGATTTGATAATGTCACAAGAAAAAAATCAGTATAATTGAAATAGAAATATAATATGTCTCATGCCCTAAAAGAGGATTGTCGATAGTTCTTCAAACAGAGAACTGCCCTCTATAAATAACTCATGGCCATTCTAAAAGAATAAGGCAGACTTGTTTGTGTGTAGTACTTCTCTTAATTCACAATTTCCTGTTCAAAGTCATGGCTTTCTTGTATATATGGAAATTATACAAATATTCTCTCAGCAGTAATTCTGTGTTGAAAGTATTGAGAACAATCTATTTAATCATTCAGTGTTGAAAATATGTGCTTAAATTTTTATTGCTATAAAATGAGTTCATTTCCAAAGCTTTGGCACATTAGGAAGTGAGTTGCATGATACGGTACATAACTGAAAAAGTTAATTGTTATTTTCAACAGCTCTGATTAAAGCCATTGCATTAATGTTCCTTAAGGAAAAAATAGCATTTGCTAGAAATTAATTGTAATATTCTGAATTTGTGAATGCTGTGAGCCAATTAAAAGCAACCTCTGAATGTCCCTATTTTTTCTCTGACAATAATAGAATAGATTCATTTTTCATATATATCATATACAAATGGTCTTGCATAATAAATAGATATACCTCTTCCAAGTTAGTTCTATATCGTTTAACATTATCATTCTTATAGAACATATAATCATATTCATACTTAAGCAGAAATAAGATTCAGATAACCATGGTTTTCCTGCATAAATCACTACTAATACAGTCACTGGAGTACAGAATTCAGATCCAAGATGTTGTGCCATCTTCTTTAGCCACACAAAATATCAAAACATTGCTATGTCAGGTATATTTCACTCATATGATGAGATAGACGTGATATTTCTTTACAATTAGAAATACACAGAATTCCAAATTTGGATTACCTAGTCAATTCACAGCATATTGCAGAATCTATATACAGAAGATACACAAGTTGAAGCAATATTAGTGATGAAAAAAGCCATAAATATAGATGCAAAATTGTCCTTCAGAAGATGAGAGTAAGTTACTTAAAACCACATTCAAATTGGTATCAAATTTGTGGAGTCCTTGGTGCTCTCTGAGCTTGGTTGTTTGCCTGCAGACATTTCATTACCTGACTAGGCAACATCATCAGTGTGAGTGAGTGTGGGGTTTGCTCCCTGTTTATATACAGTAGCTTGCCCTGCCAGTATTGGTGAGGGTGTGGTTTTCTCCTTGGTAATTCCTTGATTAGGGTATTGTTTTCTGCTAGATTGTTTGACTGATGTTAATCCCTGCTTATCTGGGTGTTGGTTGCTGGAGAGGATCTGTTCTGCTCTTTTTGTTCCTTCTTAGGTTTTTTTCTTGTCTCTTTTGAATGGTGTGTAAATGTGGTTTATCTCTATGTGTCTATTGATGGCTGATTTGGCTAAATGCCAACCTTCCAGGAATTCCCTAGCCTTTTTGGCTTTAACTTGGTCTAGGATGCTCACAGTATCAAATTTACTACAAATCAGATATTGTAATAGCTTAAATCAGGGGCAGAAGAAAAGGCTTCTGTTCATGCCAGAACTTCTCATTAAACTATGACCAATTATCTTCTGTAAATCATTCAATTATTTGATATTTTAGTCTTCTCCATCCTGGATCTCCAGATGTTGCACATTGACTCCCCTAAACCCTAGTCACCTTATTTTTCAAATGATGAGTCCTGATATCCAACACATCTGGGATGCACTATACTGTAGGATACATCTTGTCTGTTCTTAATATTAGATTTGTTCTCCATTCATCCAGTAATGGCTTCATACATATAACCTTATCTCCACTTATGGGGTAAAGACATAAATTGCTTACTCTGAGATGTGATTCACAAGAAACATCTCCATCCTTCTGGATGTGGCAATTTGGTTTGATGCAAAATAGGAATGTCCAGGATTCCCCCTCCCTGAGAATATTTCTCAACCCCTATTTTGCTTTTCCATCTGCTTCACTAGAATTTACAGTAAAGTATTGCACAACAATATATAAAAATATATAAAAATAGAGGGAGAAAACATGGAGGCAGTGACAGACTTTTTCTAGGCGCAAAGATTACTGCAGATGCTGACTGCAGCCAGGAAATCAGAAGACGTTTACTTCTTGGGAGGAGAGCAATGACAAATCTCAATAAAATAGTTAAGAGCAGAGACATCACACTGACAACAAAGGTCCGCATAGTTAAAGCAATGGTATTACACATATACATAGGTATATACATAGGTATATACATAGGTATACACCTATGGCTGTGAGAGCTGGACCATAAGGAAGGCTGAGCGAAGGAAGATAGATGCTTTTGAAATGTGGTGTTGGAGGAAAATTCTGAGAGTGCCTTGGACTGCAAGAAGATCAAAGCAGTCCATACTCCAGGAAATAAAGCCGGACTGCTCACTTGAGGGAATGATATTAAAGGCAAAACTGAAGTACTTTGGCCACATAATGAGAAGACAGGATACCCTGGAGAAGATGCTGATGCTAGGGAAAGTGGAAGGCAAAAGGAAGAGGGGCCGACCAAGGGCAAGATGGATGGATGATATTCTGGAGGTGACAGACTCAACCGTGGGGAAGCTGGGGATGGCGATGGCCGACAGGAAGCTCTGGCGTGGGCTGCTCCATGAAGTCACGAAGAGTTGGAAGTGACTGAACGAATAAACAAACAAAAAATTTTTTACAACATACATATTCACTTGAATTGTCAGACAATATCCTGATCCTATTACTTATTTTAAAAGGTCACTGTTTTTAAAGAAGCCTCATTCATGCACCCTCAGAACAAGCAGCATGTCATGGTCTCCGATTCAAAGCTTCTGGGTTTCGTATCGGAGATAATGACATGGAAAGAGTTAACAGGGTAAGAGGCTGTGCCGGCATACGTGAGACTGCTGTCTACCAATGGTGGCGTGGGTCAGCGTTGTCTGAAGAACCAGAAGTACCATCTGAGTGGCCGAACAGGGGGGTGGGATATGGGGCCATATATCAGTGTCTGTTGCGCGCGCTTTTGGTCAGTAGCAACTTTCTTTTTGTAATTGTAGTAACTTATAGTAAAACAGTTTTCCACTAGTATGGTGTGAGATTGTTGATTCTAAGCCTGAGTTCTGCAATCGTTACACAGCATAAGACAATGCAGCCAGGTCAGTTGGAAACTTTTCAGCTTTCTAGGTGCTCCCTTGGTGGACTCCAGTATAATTATTAGCTTCAGAATTGGTCTTGATCTTATCGTATATATTTTGATTATATAACAAGCTAAATAAATGACCAATATCAAGTATCTCCATAAGTATTACTGTACAGTATAGCAAAATCCTTATTTCCTGATGTTCTGTACCAGCTCTTTGCCCCCCCCCCCATTTATTTCAGCACTGAGAGATATCTCTTAAAACCCTGAATGTCACTTATCAAAATCTTTCCTTTTGCCCTATGAGCTAGCTGGTTAAGCAATTTGAAAATATTTCCTTCTACTGTCCTTTTCAGTAGTCCTCTTGGAATCAAAAGCATGTATCGTGCCTCAAATTATTATCACAACTCAATAGCTGGATATATGGAACAGTCTCTTTGTACAGCAGTTCTTCTTTTTGCTTCATAAATTGGTGGTTCTTCTGTCAGAAGCTTGTTTTAAAAAATTAAACAGAAAACCAATGGATAAATATGAGCACCTGAAAAAATAACATGGATAATGAATCCAGCAGGCTAATTTTAAAGTAAAATGTAATTCACTTACCATGGTCTTCTACTTTCTACTGATAACATTAATTTGTCTGTAGAGGGGTGTGTTGTTGTTTTTTTGGTCATACCAGACACTGCCCCCCCCCCTCACCTACTTTCTCACACACACAAAGATCCTACTCTAGTGATTCAACATATTTATATAGTGCCTTTGAGAAAGGATTCAGGAACAAATATGTACCATAGCAGTGGGGAGCCGCACTTGTGGAGTTCAGACTAAGCAAACATCTGTTGCAAAGTCTCATAATGGGGTTGTTTTCTTAGATTTTTTTCAAGGGGTCATGGACATAACCTTGCAAATTGTGTTTTTGAGACTTACAAAACTGCTAATCAGTGCTATCACAAAATTACACAAGAAATGTCACAAACAGCTTTCTAAAATGGGAAACGTGTTTGCGGCTTTGACTCCTTTAAAGCCAGCCTGTGGCCATAATATGCTTCATGGTGATGTAAATGCAGTACAGCTCCAAGAAATGAAATGTAAAAGATATTAATCATTATTTGCTTAGCAAACTTCAGAAGGCTTAGTTAATAATAACTGTAGAATGAGTTTTCATAGCCATCTTTCCCATATGATTGTGACAAACAGCCTATACTGAGCAAACGTGATTTTTCAACAATACTGTAGAAGAACTCCATTCAAGAAAAGTAAAGGAGAGCTGCACTGAGGATCCCTATCATGTATTAGGAGTGAAAAAATGCACTTTAGTATGCATTCAATGTAGAGCAATATTGCTAAGAAATGTTTATGGTAAAAGCTCTAAAGGAGAGGGGGATACGACAGGAGCTCATCAATGCAACTTTATTTTGACATATGAAATCCCTTGCACATATTAAAAATAGCCTTTCCTTCAAAAAAAGGTTTTATTTTGTTTCAGCCCTGATAATAACAGCTGCAACATTGCATCCTATTCTAGATTCTTTGGATTTCAAAAAGTCTACCTTCAGAATACATTGGGCATACCGCCCAGAGTCTACCGTGGTAGAGATGGGCGGTGATAAATTTGATTAATAAATAAATAAATAGAAATATTGTATGTCCTGGTGAATTGCATTTCAGAACTCCTGAGTGAAGTTTTGCTTGTTTTTTTTCCACTTTTCACCTTTTTAGTAATGTGGCTTTTCCTTGTTCTGTTTGTGTTCTAGACAAATGCAGTATAGAAGCAAATAAGAGAATGTCCAGGGAAATTGTAATGCTGCAAAAGTTTTCTGTGTGACTAAATTAATTGACAGTTCCTATCCATGCATTTTCTTTTGTCCTGTATGCCAGAAATTGTTCTGCCCTTGCTGTCTGCAACAGACTGAAGCATTTTTCAGTCAAAGAGAAATAATTTAGGTGAACTTCTCATGTGGCCTCTTTAATGAGGTGACTGGGGGGACATATGAGGGTCCTGTTTTCATCATTCCAACAGCTTAGTCTTTATCTCAGGCATCCACGGAGAGGCCAAGAAGGCAAGTGACAAAAAGTAGGTTGCATGTCACAACATAGCACCCCTTACAAAAGGCAGAGCTTGGGTTGGGATGTGATATCACAATGCTCCTTTTTAGCATCACATGTTTAAGAACAGATAACTACCTCAGCAGACTCCCTGCTTTCCTAGGCCAGATGAAAGAAAGAACTCTTCCCAGGGCTTTTTCAGGTAAGGAAGCAAATCTCCTTGGTAGGTTTCCATTTATTTTTATCCTTGATAATTTTTCTGTGGGACTTAGCAGGTTGTGTAAAATAATGAAATCCAACAGGTCAGGTTAGCACCTCCCCATAAACTCATTCCAGAATTTTCTGCAGTCATTGGAACACAGAAGTCAGGGCTGCCGCATGCAGTTGTTCAGGTTATGCACTGCGCAAGCTGCCACATCTGAACTGGAGCCAGAAAACCACAAGGAGCCAGCAGCACTTTCCTTCTTCAGCAAAACAACAGAGAGGGAGTGATCCCCCGGCAGAAGGGAGGGCACCTGCGTGACTCGGCAAACAGGCATAGCTGGCTTGCTCCCAAGGAGGCTGTTGCTTGCCAAGTTGGCTTGCACACATGGTCCCCACTTCCTCCATTCCAGGGGTGCCTTTTTCTAATTTGCACAAAGGTGCTAGCAGCAGCCCTGACAGACGTAGGTGTGATGGAATGTCTAACAGACCCTGGGAACATGGAGGAGCATTCCAGGAGAAAACAGGCCATTGCAGAAAAGATTCCTAGGGGAGAAACATGAGAAATAGAGTAGCTCCAGCTTAATTACACTAGGTATAAGTTGAGCTGGAGAACTGCTTTGGCAGGCTTTCAGTATTCTGATACATTACCCTTCTAGCAATCAAGATATTTCCAGAAATCCAAGCGGTTCTTATTTCCTAAATTTGCCTGCCTTGAACGGCTTAACAATGGAGAATCAATGGCCCTCCATGTTTTGTTAGACTACAGCTCCATTCTGCCCTGAGCAGCATGACAGAAAGAGATGACAGTGGTTTAGTAACATCTGTGAGGCCACAGGATGCCTACCCCTTCCCTAGTATAGGAAATACTGCCATTTGTTTTTATTTTCTTTCTAGTGAGGTTGCATTACATTTCACTTCCCATCTGTTCTGTTCAAACAACTGAATTGCACCATTTTGACCTACTGTTGTAACTATATATGTAACATCACATCCACTTCTATTTGTGACATTGCTGGGAAACTATTTTTGAGATCCCAACAAAGCCAGAAACTTACACAATCCATTGGCAACATAGGGAGCATGTAAACATTTAACATATTTGACAACTTCTCTTGCACACTCTCTCAAATGCCTAAAAAAAACCTTGCTGTGATAGTAATAGTCTTGGAGGTACCCAAGGAAAGACTCAACTTTGAAATCAAATGAGTAGGCTGAAATGAAATTTGGTACTGTATGTGCTTACCTCCTACTCTTTGTCTTTATCTCAGTCAATTGCCCCAACTAACACTGTGCTAAAATCTGTCTTGCATTTTTTTTCAAACTTTTCATCCATTGTGAACGTGGCTTCTGTTTTTCTTCACTGTTTCTTTCTAGCTTCTCTTGGTGGCACCTTTGAGTTATTTTTATTGTTGAAAGAGGCAGAGGTGCTGCTGTTAGTATATTTGTATTGCATTACAAGGTTAGTGGGAGAAGACAGTATGGAAATCCTTTTTTCTTTAAAATAAATAGGGCTTAACCTGTCTGTAACAGCTTTAAATGTGAGGTTGCATATGAGTCAATATGTCAAGTGTGTTCCAGTCACTACAAAAGTTTTCACCAGAAGTTTTAAAAATTTATTAAACTGAAGGCAGCCCATCGCTAAGCCTACTATCTAGGAAGGATGAACCTCACCAAATTAGAGCTTCTCTAATCTACAGTTTATTGCATAACAAATACACTGCATTGCTTCACATAGTTTACATCACTTTTTGAACTGGCCGCTTTCTCGATCTCATCAATGGCCAAAACCAAAGGTCAAGCATTATGAATTATGGTTGTGAAAACCTACATTCCATGTTATGCTTTTTTGTTTATCCATCTCTCTGCTCTTTCTTTCTTAAAAGGTTGGTCAAGTCTTTTGGTCACTATGGGGTTCCCCCCCCCCTCCCATTTACTGTAGAGAGAACATTATTTGTCTCCTGCATATTGATCAAGGGTTGGGCACAGACTGCAGGAACATGGGATCCCCAGCTGCTCAGCCATGAACTCTTTGGATGGGCAAATCAGAACCTTGTTATCAACACGGTCTCTTGGCAACATGCAAACTGGCTAGATATTTTTACCCATTGGATCACATTAGTCAGCACATGAATTAAGCATTAACTTTTTTTCTCTCAGACTTCACATTAATACAATATGTCAGGTCATGCTAAAGTGTCTAGTAATAGTGCACACTGTACATGCTTCTTTCAGCATTTACCTTTTAAAGGGATGGGTGGGCTGCAGTTCAGACCTGCTTTAGAGCCTTTTTTTAAACTAGGTAAATTTCCCCAAACCTCTTAACTATGCCAACAGCTTATACTTACTGACTGACTTCATAGATCATGCTAAGCCAACTGATTTTGATTTTGTATGTTGTGCTCAACTAGCTACACCCCTCCATCATCCTTATCATTGTCTTCTACATGTTGAAGCTGATTGGGTAGCATGGAGAGCCTCTTCCATCTGTGGAGTGTCTTAGCAGGCCTGGACTGAACTGGACTGGATTGGATTGGTCAAAACTGTAGCAAGGTCCTCAGTAGATAGAGAAGGCTCTCTCTGCAAAATTGTCTTCTGCATGTGAAAGAATGCATAGAGAAGGCTCTCTCTGCAAAATTGTCTTCTGCATGTGAAAGAAAACCAGCAGGGACGCAATTAAGTATACCACAGTAATCCCACTCTCCCTCTCATTTATAGAACTGACACAAGTTCAAAGTAACTAAAGAAGGCTCAAATTTGCTTCCTCTTCTGTGAGATAGTAGATACTTGCAGGTAGCTTTCATGTCTCCCCTTAACCTGATCTTCTCCATTTACACCAGTGTCCTACTTACAGTTAGTTTTTAAAGTCAGGGTATGTTCAGCTATGTGGATCTCCTTAATGTGTTATCATAGTTTTTCATCGGATTAGTACAGCATTCTGAGTGCATTACAGAAATTAGAATTAATGCTCATACAGCTACATTTGCTAGCTGATATACAGTATATTTTTAGGGGGTGTGGTGGCTCAGCGGGTAAGACGCCAGGCTTGTCAATTGGAAGATCGCAAGTTCGGAGGTTCAAATCCCTAGCCCTGCATGATGGAGTGAGCTCCCACACTCGCCCCAGCTCTTGCCAACCTAGCAATTCAAAAAATGCAAGTAGATCAATAGGTACCACTTCGGTGGGAAGGTAACAGCGTTCCGCGTGCATCTTCGGACAATGCTGGCTCTTCGGCTAACTAACGAAGATGAGCACCGGCCCCTAGAGTCGGACACGACTGCACAAATGTGTGGGGGGAACCTTTATACACTATATTTATGACAAAAGTAGTGGTTAAGGCACCAGGCTAGAAACTGGGAGACTATGAGTTCTAGTCCTGCCTTAGGCACAAAGCCAGCTGGGGGACCTTGGGCCAGTTGCTTTATGACATATCTATATTATGAAGTAATCATTTCATTGTTTTGAAATTAAGATGTTAATTAAGAATGACTGTATTTGGACAGGCAAATGACTGGTCTAATTCAGCAAGCTGCCCTCTCCATGTAAGCACCTAAATGAAACAGGAAGATATACATATAATAGAAAAGAATAATCATTCTCGCTTCCATCTTGCTCTCTTACTAATGCCCATATATACTGCCTTTGCAGACAGAAATTCACTTGCTTTGTTATCATGATCCAACTCTCTTATATTAATCCCTTTTCAGAGATATTTTATTAGAATCTACATTTTAGCAAAATGTTTCTTAATAAATTCTGAGTTATATGAAAAGTTTTTTGGAGATATTTGCAGAAACAGGCACTATCTTTTTAGCTGGAAACAAAAAGATCAAAATTAAGTGGCTGCTTCCTCAAGATCATCTAGTTTTTAGTTAGTACCCTCAAAATGTTAATCCTTAGAAAAATTACTTTTCTTTTAAAGTAATCTTTAACAAAATGGGCTATCAACGGTGTCCAGATAACTTGATAAAAATCTATATCAGACCTTCTACAGATGTACATTTTGTACTATAGCCAAGTTTGAAAAGCAAATAGCTCTGGTGACAGTGATGTTTGCCCTGAACGTGCACTAGAACTTTTTCTATTCCATTTTTTTAAAAAAGCTGACGCAAATCTGACAAAGGGAGGTGTTGAGTTAACTTCTTTGTTGATTGGTTTGTCTAATATACTCCCATCTGCCTTTAAATCATAGTCTAGCTGTGGAAGGTCTTAAATGGAGACAATCTGAAAGATAGGTGCTATTTTTAAATTAAGTTAGAAGGAAGGAAGGAAGGAAGGAAGGAAGGAAGGAAGGAAGGAAGGAAGGAAGGAAAGGTAATTTTTCAGTATTTCAATTAAGGGTCAAAATTTATGAATTTCTAATTAATATTTCAAAATTTGAAAAATATTCAGTAAAAGTTCAGATTTTCTATTGTTATTTCTTTGCCAAATATGGTTTAGCAGTTGGATCTGATTTTTGTTGGAATTCATTGCAAGTTGATTCTAAATTTGGTAAGACAATTTATCTGATTTTCTCTAAAAGATATCTTTATCATACATTATTACAATAATAATTGAAGAATAAATTGTATGTATCATCATGTTAATTTTGAAAATGTATTGTCCTTATAATTATTATTTTTTAATTGTATGTGTACTGTGATTGGCAAATCAATGCAATTCATGTCAGGTTTAACTTCTTCTGAAATATAATTAAAGAGGGTTTATTCAAATTTATTAAAAACATGTGTTTTCTTCAAGAAACTTAAAACAGCTTACCTAGATTTCTAAAGGGGTCTTCTTTCCAGGCACTGTTTAAGTATATCAACCAAGACGTATTATGTGCCTTCTACAGAGCCTCTGAGAGCTCATAGAACCCAACATTTCAGACATTAAGAAACTTTCTTCATTCTTTGAAAGCACATCAGTATAGATCATTGCCCATCCATGAATTCATGGAGATGCCCACAAGCAGATTTCTTCCCATAAGTAAAACTCTTCTTGTATTGTATCAATCTTGAAAAGTGATATCTCTGTGCCAGCCTATGCCTAACCTGTTACTCTTCAGTGCCCATAATGTATAGCCATCATGGCCTAAAGGTGATTATGGGAACTGAATGTACTTGGAGAGTGCCAGACTGAGAGAGCCCCATGGCACTGACAGTTATAAGCTCATAATACATATTGACATCACTTGTGTGCTTGCTATTTTGCAATAACACTAACAATGGCCAAAAAAAACCCCACCAACCTGTGCAGACGTGGATAATGTACAGATTTACTTGAAATCAGGGTTGCATATTCCATCAGGATAGGGAAGATGTCAAGAGTATTATTCTATATACCGTACATTCTGGGTTGATTTACCAGAAATTCCAGGCTGTCTTAGCTACATGTTTATACAAGGAAGCCCAAATTTATTTCAGTAAGATTGACTTTTAAATAAATAGGTTATGATGGTAACTTAATTTCTTAAAATGCTCCCTAGGAAGAAAGGCTGTTGAGTTGAGTAAGATTAACTGGAGGTTGAAGAAATATATGATTCCATCTGTAGTCATATCATTAATTCAGTTCAACTCCATCGGGTGCCTTCTATGAATTTTGACTCTTCCATAGTCAAGGTGATGGTCCTGGTTATGTTGTCTGGGTCATTTAACCTGTGAGGAACAGATGATAAACAATTGACCATAGCAGAAAGAGCTATGGTTCCTGATTTGAATTCACATTTAAAATAAAGCATTTGATTTTACAAAGATTAAAGCAAGTTAAGATTCTTTTTCATGTTGGCATAGGTTCTTGATTAACTAGGGCTTCCAAAATTGGCCCTAATGCAGCTTTAATTTTATTCAGCTAGTTGCAGTCAACAGGTAGTGCCCAAGGCAGGATGCACAACTGCATCCATGTAGAAACAAGGCTGCCCCTGAGTTCAGTGTGGCCCAGATGAATACTGGAACACAGATGGAAATCTAAGTGTATATTGACAGCTGCCATGGGTGTGCATCAAAAGAACTGCTTATATGTGAGACATATTATGAAAGTATCAGTCTAGAATTCTAGGAGTCACAATTCCAATACATCTGGAGGTCACCAAGTTGGGGAAATTGGCATATATAGATGAAATAAATAACTAATTTATTTAGCTGTGAAAGAGGAATGTGGGTTTTTCATTTCTTTTCTTTTGTTTTCTTGTTTGCATCATTCTTCCCATTGCAAATGTAACATTATTCAAGTGAAACTTACAATGCAATCTTTAATGTTTCTACTTAGAAGTCCTATTTAATTCTATGCTCACTTCCAAGAAAGTAGGAATAGGTTTGTAGCCTTATTATTTTATTATAGAATAATACTGATGGTAGGTAGGTAGGTAGGTAGGTAGGTAGGTAGGTAGGTAGGTAGATAGATAGATAGATAGATAGATAGATAGATAGATAGATAGATAGATAGATAGATATGATAGACATTGTCATTCTGATTGCCAGAAAGCAAAGTGCCTATGATTATTTATAAAGCTAATGCCAGAAAGACAGTGTAGAGCTCATGTATTTTAGGAATCAAAATAATCCTGCAATACAAGCCTAACTAGATTTCTCTGACCTGATGCCAGATTAAGTTATCATTCTTAGTTACCAGACTGATCACAGAAAGGAATATACAGAGCTGCTATCTCAGGTAGGAAACCAAATTAGAAACTTGACACTCTTTTGAAACAAATTAAATCACAGATTGTAGAGAACTGGATTTGCTGTCTACTTTTCCATACAAAGTTTATTTTAATTTGTTATTACTCTGCTGGTATTGAAAAATACTTCAATGTTTTAAGTGCATTCACTTCTCAGTGCTCTTGGTGCTATAAATAAGTATATACAGTAAGTAGCTATTTGTTGGGAGCAACTTACTGTATCTAAATCTAACTGAAAGGTTGGTTTGAACACCCTCCCAGTTGCTAATATCCCAAGTTTAAAAATTAGGATTCAAGAAAGAAACAGAAATTAGAACTATTCATGCTGCTGAACATTTTTTCATATTAACTTTTAACTCTGCAGTATTTTAACCTTCACCTTGAATATTAATAATATACCCAATAGGTTTTTATCTAGAAATAAATTCATTTGGTTAATTTTGTCAGCTTTACTCCATATAAAGGCTGTAATGTAAATACAGTATATATGTGGTGCTTAATTGCCTGGCACTATATATCCAATTGATGTGCCATTCTGTAAGATACAGAATTAAGCTTTGTGTTTTGATCAGATAACAATTATGGGATTTCAACTGTCCTGTCATTGAAAGTTGGTTCTTCTTAGTAATAACGGTCACTATTAATAACTGCATTTGGACCACAAATAACAACTGTTGTTATTATTGCCAAAAGATTAAGATTTTTATGAGCATAGTTATGTTTATTCATACATTTAACATAAAGTAACAGGTTTGTTCAATTGTTAGATGAACAGTTTATTCAGGTATTTTGGATAATAAATGTGTAACTGTTTTATGAGGAAGATTCACAATATGGGTACATTTTTGTAGTTCTGCTTAAATATACTTTCATATGTATATATTCATGATATTTGCTTAAGGTAATCAACATTATGCAGAGTGCAGAAAAGGAATAAGAAATAGTAAGCCACAAAAAGTATAGGCATCAGACAAAAGAAAGAAAAGGAAAGGAAACATAGCTAGAACTAATTTACACCAACACATTCATATAGCTCTCTATACATTTTTCTGCCTCCAAACCATCCTTCCATGTATAGTTCTTTTACTTACTCAACACTCCCTTTTTCAGGGACTCATCAACATCACCCAGCCATAATTTCTCAGTCTTCCACTTTCCCTCGACCCATTCACTCTTCTCATATATGTTTTGTAATTTGATCCTCAACAAATCTCTTCAATGTTCTTCTTTCTTAGTAGTTACTTGCTTTTGTATTCAATCCTCTGTTCATTGCTGAACCATTCACTAAGCATTCCATTTATTCTCATGCATGCTGTACTTGTGTTCAATAACTGACCTTCAAGTCCATATTCACACAGAACATTCCATAGTTGTTTTATCATACACTGTCTCAAAATCAGCAAGTGTTCAACACATTTTCTATCTCACATTCATACTTTACTCAATGACTTGCTGAAGAGCATAAATCTGATCTGCAGAACACCTACCTGGCATAGAGCTCCAAGATTTTGCTCACTGTCACTACTTGTACCCTTTCAGTAGCAATTCTGTCAGACAATTTCCCAGGCAACCTTAATCTCCCTTTAGTTTTTGCATTCACTTTTCTGACTTTCCCTTTGTATAAGCAAACAGTAATAGCATTGTTCCACTTGTCAGACACAGATGTAATCTTTACATATTTGTTACAGAAGTCATAGCCATTCCATACGCAAATCATGTCCACGTTTTAACATTTCTTCAGTTACATCATCTACATGTGTAGCCATTCTTCAACATTCTCAGAATACTTATATCTTTTATATCTTCTTTATTTGAACTCTAACATTTATAATGTTTGTTTTAGTTCCATTCTTTGACATATCACAATTGCTATCATACAGATTGTTAAAATGCTCCTTCAAATAATTTCTTCATTTCAGTTTCATCCCAAATCATTTCACTTTTATTTTTAATTTCATTGATTCCATTGGAGACTTCTTGTTTAGCCCTCTATAGCCACTTCCAAAACAGATTTTATTTCTATGACAATCACTGCATTTCTCTTCATCCACTTTTCTTTTATTCTACTGAGAGATTGAATTTATCTTCTAAAAACTTTTCATACAGTACGTGTACTTTTTCTTCCTGTAGTCATTCTATTTTCCCTTTAGTTTCTTTCCCTTTTTTCTTTTTCTTTCATGCATACACACAAAAAGGTCCATCTTACATTCAGAACTTTTGATCATCCTTCAGTCCTTCACTAATTTTCTCAGTCTTTTATCATAAAAGGTCATATTAATAATGCTTTAGGATGTTTATACAACCTTTCAATATGTGTACATATGATTTATTATGCTTAAACTGCATGTTTGAAACAGACCTTTTTCTCTTTTTTATAATAATTTTATTAGAGATTACAATTATACAGATAAAAACAAATAAAAACTAGAAAAAAATAAGAACAAAAAGAAACAATATAAAGTGCAAGAAAAATATAAGTATAGCAGAGAAAAGAGAAAAGGAAAAAATATGAAGAAATAACTTCCCCCCTCGGCACAAGTATAAAAATGTTTTTTTAACAACTCATTACCTTCTCTTAAAAAGCAACAAAGAATCTCTTCATCCCATATCTCATGTCCTTATTTATAAACGAGTCTTAAAACCTCATCATTCAATCCTAATCAGCAAAAGTCCACTAAGGGTTACCAGAAATAACAACATATCTATTTTAAACTTAATCCAAAAACTCAGTATCACAAAAAACAAAAACCACAGCAGCTCCTCAGCCTTCCTATGCCAAGGCCTGGGAAAACAACCAGGTTTTTAATAGTTTCTGGAAAGTCATTAAGGTGGGAGCAATACAAATTTCTGGGGTGATATCATTCCAGGGGACAGATGCCACCATAGAAGAGGCATACCTCTGGGGTCCCACAAGATGACATTATTTAATTGACAGGACTCAAAGCATGCATGTTGTGCCTGACTTCACCAGATGGGTGAAAATATTTAGATACAAGCAGTCCCTTAAGTAGCCAGGCAGTATGCTGTGAAGGGCTTTATAGGTGATAACCAGACCTTGAGTTGCACCCAGAAGCTGGTTGCAACTCACAAAGTAGTGGGAACAGGTGAGCATATCATGACACATCAATCACTACCCATATCACTGCATTATGGACCAGCTGTAGGTTCTGGGTGATCTTCAAGGATAGCTCCATGTAGAGCATATTACAGTAATCAATACAGTGAGGTGACCAAGACACGAGTAACTGTCTGAAGTGCCTTCCATCCAGGTATAGGTGCAACTGGTGCACCAGATGAAGTTGTGCAAAGGCCTCCTCATTGAGCAGGAGCTGTGAATCCAAGAAGATCCCCACTTTGTGCACAAGTCCTGCATGGGGGACTGCAACCCCATCAAGGACTAAAGATGGAATATCCCTAGAACTGGAAGGACCAAACAAACAGAGCCACTCAGGGCAGCTCTGATTGAGAAATAAGTCTCAGTCTCTTCCTCCCTATCTAGACCAGACATTGAGCCAGACTTTGACAGCAACACTTGGTCGGCCTGGGGATAAGATGTACAATTGAGTATCATCAGCATATTGATGATACCTGACCCTAAACCAACATATTACTTCACCCAGTGGCTTCATGTAGATGTTAAGAGGGAAGAGAATGTTGAGCCCTCAGGCACCCCATGATTAAGAACATACTTTTCTCTGATCTCATTAGCTAAGGGTATTCAGTATTCTGACATACACTAAGGTATGTCTATAAGTCCTGTATATGTAGGCTGACCATATTTCCTTGAGACGAAAACGGGACCCTAACACGCGTGCGTGCACGCATGCAAGCAGGCATGCACGCAGGCAGGCAGGCACGCAGGCAGGCACACAGGCAGGTGTGCAGGCTGGCACATGCACAGGCAGGCAGGCAGGCAGGCAAGCAGGCAGGCAGGTGCGCCGGCGCAGGCGCCGGCACACACACGCACACACTCTAACTTTGGAAACGGGACAAAATGGAGATTTTGTCCAGAACAATGGGACAGTTGGAAAATGTTAAAATAACGGGACTGTCCCGTTCAAAACGGGACGTATGGTCAGCCTATGTATATGAATGTGTGACATATATACACTTTATGTATGTTATTAAATCATCTGCTTCATGATTTATCCTAAGTACATTAAGAAACATATTAGCTTAGATCCAAGAAGTCTTTCTCATGCAGAGAGACTCCTTCCATCTATGGAATTGCATCATGCTGGCCAAATGGGAGAGGAACTAATTGCTGTCAATTGTTCTTCCAGTTGTGATCTCATAACAAGGAGAAATTTGCTCCAGTGTGTGGGGATATCCTTGAGATCAATGGGAGAAGTAGGATGAAGAGGGGAAAATTGCAAAACTACTCATCTCCTACATGTTCTAAGGGTCCATCTCTAATCATGAAGTCATTCAATTATGAAGATCGGCAGAGTCCTTTTAAAGAGGGATTTGCTTGAGAGCCCTGCTTGTTGGACATATGGAAATTGGCCTTTTTTTTTCTTTGCTTCTGAACTATGAAGCTCCAACTCTCCTTTAGGGAAAGAGCTAATAATAATTCTTTAGCCAAGCCTTTTGTTAAGTCATTCTCATTAATAGGAGGAGTCAAGAGTAATTGAGTAGTGCAGAAATTTCAGTTGATAATGATGTCCAGAATTGGCTGTCATGTATCTGAAGGTCAGGTAAAGGTAGGGCAGAGATATTCCACTGGAAATGGAACAGGCTGCTTTCCAGAATCCTACTGAATGGAAGATGGCATGTGCCCTAAAGTTGCACAAGCATGGGAAGCAGTTGGGTAGAAGCTAATCTTAGCTCGAAAGGTACCACTTTTATATAAAAGGAAAGGGTGCTCCTGTGTTGAGGGGATTCTGGACTAAATTCTTTCCAAAAGCACAAACAACAATCCTGGGTATAGTTTCTTTCCTCAGTCACATTTCTTGTTTCTGTCTCTCATCATGGACACTTTGTCTATTATTTTCTGCCCTTCAGCTTCTAAAAGAGTTTAGTTATATAGTACTCAACATCTTCTTTTCTACCAGAGTGGAACAGAAATGCAGGATAGGTTCCCTGATTAATTAAAATGTGTGTTATGTATGGCACTGAATATGAGGAGGCCCTGAGCTGTGGAGTCCTAAACCTGTAGTTTGTCCTCATGACATCACTGCTCAAGGAAAATGTCACTAATTAGTAACAGCTGCTGTGGCTGGAGAATCTCTCATGACAGTAAGAAGGACTGTAAATTTGGGGGTTCACAATCTGTGGTTTTTGAAAAGCCTTCCAGAATAATAGTATAGAGATGGAATTGGAATACTAGCAAGACTTCTTCCTGATGTTTGATTGGAATTCAAATATAAATTTTGGAGAGAAGGAGGGGGTACAGTAAATAAAGTATGTGAATTAACGGTGTATGTGGCATCTCTTAAACTCTCTTTGATCTTGTATTTTATTTTCATAAGATTCATTTTATGGGCAATAATGCATCTGCCTTAGCCATTGCACTTTATTACATAATATCACATAGCTTGTTGTTCTGCAAAGGGTATCATAGAAGGTTGACATTGCAGGCTTCCAGAAAAGGCTTTTACCATGCAATTGCTCTTTTTTGTGAAACTTTCTCTTTCACAAAATTTTACAGGGAGTTCAGATGAGTATATTTCCTTTGTCTGTTGTATTTTCCACAATTGCTGCTATTTATTCTCATGGATGAAAAGAATCCATCATGTAAATAAAAGCATTTCTTCCTGATGTAGGTAGCGCCAGGAATTCTCTACCTAGAACAAGTGTAGGCAAAGAGTAATAGAGAGCCTTATGTAGCCCCTAAGCCAATTCTGAGATGGAAAACACTTAGAAACAGTGTGTACTTTCTGAAATAGGTTTTGATTTAATTTAAATAACAGAGGGGGGGAGGAGGAGGAGGAGGAGGAGGAGGAGGAGGAGGAGGAGGAGGAGGAGGAGGAGGAGGAATTTTCTCCCCAAGAAAATTTAAAAGAGGGGGTGATGAAGAATCCATATGTGGGTCCTGTTCATTTGCATCATCACCTACCCAGTGTTGTCTTAATCATACCCTTCCCAACCTTTATACATCCAAATATTATTTACTCCTCATTTGGAATACAGAGGTTTCAAACACAAATTGTTTTCTACCACTAATTGACATGCAGATTAACTGTATACATTACAATTAGTTCCTAATTTTATACAGCTAAATTATATACTTTTCAGTGTAATGCAGAGCTTCTTTACTTCCTTTTTAGAACATTTTGATATATAAATTACAAGTCCTTTTCATCTGAAGGAATGCATCTCATGCAAATGCTAAATCTTAGCTGGAAAGCCAAGCAATCCAAACTCAAAACAAATCTCTGTTTTATGAAGTGTGCAGCTTATACTAAAATTAACACAGATTTCCTTCAAAAAGAATTTTCTAATTGAAATGTGACCATTGTGTTTAAAAAATGGATACTATTCAACTCTGTATTTAAATCTCACAAATACAATTGTCAACTTTCAATTCAAGTGTGTTATCATTTCATTACAGTTTGTTGTTCAACTGTGCGACTTTGTAAATATTTTATAAGAACTAAATCCTGTTAGATCTCCTCCTCCCAGATAAATTAGTATAGGAAGGCACCTTAAGGCTATAACCCCATATCCCCTTACTTGGGAATACTGTAGTGGCCATTAAACAGAATAGGGCTTACTTGTTTGATTGATTGATTGATTGATTGATTGATTGATTATTATATTAGCTTTTCTCTAGGAGTTTGAAGTGGTGTATATAGCACTAAAACTCTGTGAAGTGGTTCTGGGCTGAGAAAGAGTGAATAACCCCAAATCAACTTTTGAGCTGTCAGAAGGAGGGCTTGGATCTAGATCAGACATGTGTAGGGTTGTACATCTCGGTTTGAGAAGAACCTATGGATAGCATTTTAATTCATACACAATTTTCCTATATTAAAATATTGTTACTACAACCCACCCCCATATCTCTAATTTGAGTTTTTTTTTGTATTCTGTTTATAGAACGAAGTGTTCCAAGAGTCAACATCTTGTGGAGGCAGAACCTTTAAACAGAAGGCCTAGTTCTGTTGACACTGAAGTTGCCTCCAGGTGTGTGTGTGTGTCTCTGTGTGTGTGTTACTGGAAATCGCTGACGGCTCAAATGGATCGCCTGGAACTGCAAAAAGTCAACACAGAACTTGATGAGGAGAGCAACAGCGGCGAAAGCACTGAAGACAATGACGCAGATGTGGTCGATCCAGAGAAGGCTACTATTAGCAGGTAGAAAGTGATGTAGTTGCAGAAAGAACAAGACCAAAACATGTTAGAAAAGTAGTAGAATTTCACTTGAGGAAGTCAGATGATTAAAGAATTGATATTGCTGAAAATCAAAATGCATGCTTTTCCTGTAAAAGACAGCAGCTATATTTCTGAAAAGGGATTTTTCCCAACTATATACCTAAAAATTCTGCAAATTTGCCTTCACAGCTTAACACTTATCCTTAGTGTATTGCACAACACTCTGTTTAATTTATTAATAAGGGCTTCTCTGAGAATTCTCATTATAATTCTGGACATCCTCACAAACTGATCACATATAAGTTAATACTTGGAGTCACAGGAACCAATGCTCATTTTCAAAGTACCAAGATTTTAAACTATGAAGAGCTCCACTGCTGCGGCTGTGCAATATCTCCTCCCTTTCCAGGCTGCTAATCTGTTTCTTGTTACAGTTTATGTTGGTCTCTTTACTAAAGTCTTTACTAAAGTCTCTTTACTAAAGTCTAACAGCCTCCGTAATTAAAATAGTTTATCTGATACTAAGAAAGTTATACCTGCGCTGGCTGTTTATTTTATTTTATTTCTATCATGTTTCCATGTTATTTTATGTTATTGAAGGCTGGTCAGAGCAAAATAAAGTCATTTTATTTTATTTCATTTTCTTTTCATTGTGATGTCTTATGCTTCATCTGCTTTTTCTCACCTTTCAGCCACTTTGTTGCTGATGATGCAGAAAGCCAGAAGTTTCTTGCTAACGGCTTCCTGGGTAAAAAGAAAATGGAAAGTTATACAGATGAATATGTAAGTTTATTAGCAATAGTTATGTTGTAGGACTGTCCCTAGAGATGCAGTGCAACTAATGCATCTTCATTCTTTTATTGTTTTGCCCAACAGCATCCAGGAAATATTTCTTTTGGTATTTCGGCATTTAACTTAAGCAACGCCATCATGGGCAGCGGTATCTTAGGGTTATCCTATGCCATGGCCAACACTGGAATTGTACTTTTTATGTAAGTAGTCATGTTGTGATTTTAAAAAATGGTTGAGGAAAATTGGGAATATCTGATTTGGTGCCATAAGGTCCTTTAATCTATTTATTTATTTATTTTTCATATTTCTATCACCACCCATCTCCCCCAAGGGGGACTCTGGGCAGTTTACAATAAAATCAACAATCAAAACAATAAAAATATAAAATTACAAATTACAAACAACAATAAATATAAATAGGGAATGAATAGATAAAAGTTCAAGTGACGAACAGATCTCATTAAATAGGGAAGACACTATGGCACCAGCCATCCCCAGGAAGAACTATTGCCCTTCCCATCCCAGGCAAGGCGGCAGAACCAGGTCTTCAAATTCTTCCGGAATGCCGGGAGCAAAGGGACTCACCTCACCTCCAGGGGCAGAATGTACCAAAGGGCAGGCACCACTGCACAGAAGGCCCGCCTCCTGGACCCCGTCAAATGAAATTCCTTTATCAACGGAGTCCATAGCATGCCCTCTCTGCATGACCGGGTGGGACAGGTCGATGTTATGGGGATGAGACGGTCCCTCAGGTAGCCTGGCCCCATGCCATGTAGGGCTTTAAAGGTGATAACCAACACCTTGAATTGGACCTGGAAGCAAACCGGTACCCAGTGCAGCTCGCACAGCTGTGGTGTCACATGTGCCGATCTTGAGGCACCAATAACTGCCCACGCAACCACATTCTGGACCAGTTGAAGCTTCCGGATACTCTTCAAGGGTAGCCCCATACAGAGCGCATTGCAATAGTCTGTATGGGAGATGACCAGGGCATGAGTGACTGTTCGGAGGGCATCTCAATCCAGGAAAGGGCGTAACTGGTGCACAACCTGAAGTTGCGTGAAGGCCCTTCTGGCCATGACTGCCACCTGCTCATTGAGCAGGAGTCGTGAGTTCAGGAGGACCCCCAGATTCCTCACTGTGTCTGAATGGGGCAGTGCCACCCCATCCAAAACTAAAGATGACAACTTCCCGGATGCAGAGGAAACATCAGCCCCCCAGCCACTCCGTCTTACCAGGGTTCAGCTGAAGCCTGTTGTTCCCCATCCAGACCCCCACAGCCCCCAGGCACTGAGATAGGGCAGCCACCGCATCACTTACCTCACCCGGGATGGAGATATATAATTGAGTATCATCAGCATATTGATGATACCTCATCCCATGGTGACAGATGATCTCACCCAGTGGTTTCATGTAGATGTTGAATAGGAGAGGAGAGAGAACCTAACCCTGTGGCACCCCACACAAGAGGGGTTGAGGGTTGGATCTCTCATCCCCTATCACCACTGATTGGGAACGGCCCTGGAGGAAGGAGGTGAACCAGCGCAGAACTATGCCGCCCACCCCAACTCCCTGAGCCATCCCAAAACAATACCATGGTCGATGGCATCGAAAGCTGCTGAGAGGTCCAAAAGAGCAAGAATGGAAGCACTGCCTCCATCCTGCTCCTGCCAGAGATCTTCCTTAAGCGTGACCAATGCAGTCTCTGTCCCATATCCTGGCCTGAAACCTGACTGAAAGGGGTCTAGTTAATCTACTTCATCCAGAATCCTCTGGAGTTCCAATGCCACCACTTTCTCAACCACCTTTCTCAAAAAGGGAAGGTGGGGAAGAGGACAAAAATTGTCCAACACAGTAGGGTCCAGGGATGGTTTCTTGAGGAGGGGGTATACCAGTGCCTCTTTAAAGGCAGCCAGAAACACCCCCTCTGCCAAGGATGTATTAACCATCACCTGGACCCAACCACATGTCACCTCCCGGCCTGCTTTTACCAGCCAGGAAGGGCAGGGGTCTAGATGACATGTGGTGGCATTTACAATCTGGAGGATCCTGTCCACTTCCGCAGGCCCAACAGGATCAAACTGTTCCCAGATAACAAGTTAAGTACGTTTCCTCAGCATCTCTCCAGACTGTGCCTCACGCTTAGAGTCCAACTTGGAGTGAATACGAGCGATTTTATCCTGCAGATGCTCAGCAAACTCTTCTGCATGGCCCTGTAGGTGGGTCACTGGGCCCACCTTCCCCAAAAGAGATCAGGTGATGTTAAACAGGGCCGTTGGGCGGCATTCTGCAGATGCAATAAGAGCGGAGAAATATTGATGTTTTGCCGCTCTTACCGCCACAAGGTAGGCCTTAACTGTGGCTCTAGTCTGTGTTCGGTTGGATTCTATCTTTCTCTTCCTCCAGCGGCACTCTAGACGTCTCTTAACCCTCTTCAATACCCTCAGCTCCACCGTGAACCATGGAGAGTGTCGGGTTGAATGGGGCAAGAGAGGTCGCACAGGCGCGATCTTATCCAAGGCCCTAGCCATCTCCCTATTCAAGGCAGCAGCTAGGGCCTCTGCTGGACCGTGCAACAGATCCTTGGGTATAACCCCCAGCTCCCTCTGGAACCCTACCAGCTCCATCAGTCACCGTGGGTGGACCAATCTAATGGGTCCTGCCTCCCCATGGAGGGGGGCAGTGTAAGAGAATCTCAAGGCCACCAGGCCATGATCTGACCATAACAATGGGGACAGATGTAACTCTCCCCTCAGGTCACATTGCCACTGCTCTGACAAGAAAACTAAGTCTGGCGTGAGGCCACTGTCTCAAGTTGTGTCCCAAATAATCTGGGACAGGCCCATGGCTGCCATGGTAGCCATGAACTCCCAAGCTGCTTCTGAGGCATGCCCCAGGGATGGCAGATTGAAGTCCCCCAGAACCATAAGCCTGGGGAACTCCACTGCCAGCCCCGAGACTGCCTCCAGCAGCTCAGGCAGGGAGGTTGCCACGCAGCAGGAAGGCTGGTACAGTAGTAGCACTCCCAACTGTTCTCGGGAACCCAACTTGAAAAACAGGGTCTCACAACTGGCCACTTGTGGAGCAGTGCCCCTGAAGGCCACTAGAGACTCTCGGATGACGACCACCACCCCTCCTCTGCGATTAAATCACATATGAGGGGTCCTTGTTGTTCACTGACCTGACATTAAGAAGCAGCAGCTGGAAACCAGGGCCCTCAAGGATCTGCTGTCCAGGGCCTGGGTTTGAACTTGGAGGGCCGGAACATGCCACCGGTAGCAAACACTGGGGGCATCTTCTCCTAAGATGGCCTGCCCCCCGGTTCCCATCATAACATCCCCGGCCCATCACCACTTCAATAAGGTCACCTACCCTACGGCTCCCAGAGATTCCAGATCCAGTTGCCTCCACCCCCGGACCTCTGGAAGTCCTGGGTTTAAACAAGGGTCCCCTCCCCCCCACACACATTCTCTCACACTCAACCAACCTTGGGTGATGGCAGACCCCCCAGCGTACCAGCTTCTGTTCTCAGTGCTGTTGGCTCCTAACCACCAGCCACATCCACACACTGTGCCCCTCTACAGCCTCCCTCACTAGTCGCAGAAGTGCCCCCAAGCACTCCTACCCACCACCTGTCTCTCACTCAAGGGTGGGCACTCTTACAAACCATACAGTCGTGGACACCCCCCCCCCGCATCTCTCACCCCTGGAGGGGAGTACCACACATACACTGAGGGACCCCTGAAACTGTCTGCTGCCACCAGTTAATCAGATACGGGACTCAGTTTGTATTCATGGCCTTTCCTGTTCAAATATTAGTATTAGTCCAAAAAGTACTAGTATTCCACTTTTAAATATAGGAGGCGGAGGGGGGAATACATATCTGAACCATTCTCATTTGATGTGAGCTGTGTGTATTTTGTACTCAGAAGAAATACAGAGTACAGAAAAAGTGTGAGAAACAATCCAAATAAGTCATAATATAACCTTGTTAGGGATTCTTTGATGTTCTTAACATCTAAGAAACAATAAGGTAGTAGCTTCCTGTACACAGATCTGGGCCTGGCAGAATTCACTCACTTGGTATCTGTGGCAAAATCAGCATATATAATGGTAAAATCCAAGATAGATGATATAGATATCTGCTCAAAATGCCCTAAGCAGTATCATATCAGCCTCGGGGGCAAATCCAGACAATACTTTAAATGCTTAACAATCTATATCTATTGATAAATGGTAGATCTCTCTGTCTGCCCAACTGGAAAATAGCAAGCCAAAAAATATATGTCTTAGATATTGATGTACCTATTAATTAGATAGATAGCATGATGATGGGGCTTCAGGAGAATGTGCTCGAACTGTACAACACTAAATCTG
Organism: Charina bottae; assembly: GCA_023362775.1. NCBI lineage: Eukaryota > Metazoa > Chordata > Lepidosauria > Squamata > Charinaidae > Charina > Charina bottae. The sequence continues at coordinate 55,632,167 of JALMGJ010000006.1, forward strand.
CAACTGTAACATGTAGATATAGATTTTCTGTCCATCTAATATCTTACTATGCCAAATGTTCTAGCAATGCTGACAGTACTGACATACAGCTGACATACACTATCTATACAGCATATCCTTTGATAGACAACAACAGATGCTTCTGAGCAACTTTTAACTATAGCTAGATCTATCAGAGCAGGAGACAATTTTTAAAAGCTGTTCCATTCAGCAAATGGTTACAATTCTTTCAATCTAGGATCATGCTGTTTAATTTGGAAAAGACTGAAATAATTGGATTTGATGACTGGACTACATGGTTAAAAGAAGAATAAAGCAAATATGCTCCCAGTATTCTTACATACTCTCAGTGTTTAAGACTAGAGTTAAGTGGAGAGGAAACAAATGTTCAGCAACAAGATAGTGAAGTTTTAAGAAATAATTGTTGCTGCACGGATTCTAGATAGGATTCTAGTTGAGTCAGGGCTTAAGCATGAGGGGAAAAAGAGGAAATGGATGTCATTTATCAATGATTTTCTAATAGTAAAGGATAATTTTACCCAGAAAAAAATGCTTCTTAAAGACATTTATGCTAGCATTCTTAGTCTGGATGATCATTCAGTGTCATAAACAGACGATCATGGATGAGCTTCAGAATCAACCTTTCCCCATCTAACTCCTCCTTCCCCCCCCCACCTTCTGTAGCCTGTGAAAAATTTAGCACAAAGATTTTGACTTGCATCAAGCAAGATTTCTCAGTTATGCAACTATAACCTAATATCAGTTAACAATCAGAAAAATAAGCAGAGATGTCAGCAAACATCCATATAGAGCCACCATGTCCTATATCAGTCTATACCAGTAGATCTGATGGTTTTCCTTACAGTGTTTTCTAAAAATAATAAGGTAGAGGGTTTTTTTAATTTAAATCCTCAAATATGATTTAAGAATAATATTAAAATTTTTAACCCTAAAGTACTATATATTCTAAGGCATTGAGAATTCATATCTTTATCATATATCACTCTTTATTAAACAAATGTATTTTATATTAATGTAAATTCAAATTAAATACTGTATGAGTAGCAGTAGTGTCAACTGAAGAGGGGGGGGGCAAACCATCTCTGTTTTAGACTATATATAACTGTTTAGCAGTGTATAGTTGTTAACAATAAGATAGCAAATACTCTTAGTACAGACAGGGCTTTTAGGAACGACTATGAACCTCATTGTGACTTTACCACCCTGTTCCTTTAAATTCTGTTTATCCTATACTGAAGCTACAAAAGCACCCTGAATTAAAGCCTCTATATAGAACTAGAAAGTCTTTACATGTAAATTTTTTTAAATTCATATTTATATTTCCAATTTCTATATTCCTTTCAGAATCTTACTCCTCAGCGTAGCAGTAATGTCCCTCTATTCAGTACATCTGTTACTGAAGACAGCCAAAGAAGGAGGTATGATTTACTTAATATGGGGAGGGGGGCAATATTTTGAATAAGCATATTCCAACTCATAGACTGCTAGGCAGATGTATCAGACACCCAGTCCTGATGTCTCAATAACCACAATTGTTTTTACTACATATTATCATCAGTGCTATCATTCTACCCAGAAGACCCTCGAAATGACCATGTAGTGTTGCTAGCTTCAGAGACTGGCAATGAGCATTTGCTAGAAATTTCTGCTTCAATGTATCATGGGAACCAGATGCAGCCAAAGAGAATCCTCAGGTTTTATGTCCTATCATTTCCAAATGGGACAGGGGCCTCCTGAGGGTACCATGCCCAAAGTCTTCCCAAATCCTGGAGCCAGCACTGGATGGTAGTGCAGTCACAATTTAGTCAAGTTTTACCTCCTCCAAATATCCATAGAAAAATGATAAGTATGTACTTATTTTGAATTAACCGGTGAGCTGCCATGGAGGGTCATGTCAAAGCCAATGGATCAAATATTTTGCATTAAAATGTTTCATTTCCTGTTGGTCCTAGGTTCACTAATATATGAAAAATTAGGTGAAAAGGCATTTGGATGGCCTGGCAAAATTGGTGCTTTTATTTCTCTCACAATGCAGAACATTGGAGGTAAGTTGGAAATGACTGTTGAGGTTTAAAATAAGAATGATTTGTCTAACGATAAAAATTGGAAACAGTTGTCTACCACTGATGTCATAGTAATCTTGAATTACGTTTAATAGAAATAATTTTCTTAATTGTATTGTCAAACATGGTGTACAAGTAACATATATAATGTGAATAGCAGCTGAAAACTAATTTTAGAGTAGTTTAACATTTGATATGAAGCAACTGAAAAATGACATTTAGAGTGTAAAAATGCCACATAATTTACATTGTCCAGGTAGCATTTTTCAGCCCTGGCTGAAAATACTGCTTTCTAATTTGGATTATTTATTATATTTGTATTTTGTCTGCATTTGCTGTAAGACAGATTTCTTCACAATTCTGGATGACCAGCAAATTACAGTATGTAATTTGAAGTGTGTGATTCCAGAAAAGAATAAAGGTGTGGCAGGCAATTGCTAACATTTGCACTTGCATGTGATTTGAAACACCTTTGGAGATCAGTTTTTTAAGTATGATCATTTTAAGTATGATCATTTTAAATAATCCTTCTCTGGGATCCCTGTCCTGTAAGTACTTTTCATTGGTGGCAACAGCATCACACAAATGTCACAATGTATACTTGTGTCCCAATGTCTTTACAAGTATGTAAACATTGCCACATATCTTATCAATATCCATCCTTCTCCACATGAAACTTAGCATGAATAGCATTTCTATTTGACTGACCTTTTAATCAACTGAATGTTTTGTATGCCCCTTTTCAATCCTCTTCATCCTAAGATAACATGTTTGTCATTCACAGCAATGTCAAGCTACCTCTTTATTATTAAGTACGAACTGCCAGAAGTAATCCGAACATTTTTAGGACTCGAAGAGAATTCTGGGTATGTTTTTGTTTATGCTTACTTTCTCTCTCTCTCTCTCTCTCTATATATATATATATATATATACACACACACACACATACATACATACACAAACACACACACTCATACATACATACACACACACACTGTATATATATACAGGTATATATTAAAAAATCTATTTATGAGATGAATTAATTCATATTTTATTTCCTTATACTAGAGAATGGTATCTGAATGGCAACTACCTTGTGATATTCGTGAGCATTGGAATTATTCTCCCCCTTTCACTGCTAAAAAATTTAGGTAAGCAATTACTTATTCAAATATATAGTTTATCTTTAACTGATACTAAATTAAACTATCATTTCACTTTTGAATTAACTATGCATTCATTTATTGTTTTTAAAGGTTATCTTGGGTATACAAGTGGATTTTCACTTACTTGTATGGTATTCTTTGTCAGTGTGGTAAGTATTTATACCAAATGTGGGGAAAACATGTGCATAATCTTTACATCAGCCTTCTGCAATCTATCTCTAGATGGTGTTGGAACTAGAAGTTCCAGACATCTGGAGACATTACTTTGAGCATTCTGCTTTACATTATTGGTGCGTGCATCAAAATGGTACTAAGGGGTCAATGGGCACAGTGAGCAGCTCCAGCTTTTTATGAAGGTCTCCTCCATTTGTCACTGAAAACTGAAGCTGTTATGGCACATACCAGGGCAGTATAAATAGGTGACAAAGTAGTGGGCTGAGTTGTATATTAACACTGATTAAACCTTTTTCAATTCCACCTTTCACAGAACTAGCTAGAACTCTTCCAGGAATGGTCAACCAGGGCACCTCCCAAGCCCACTATGATCATATCACCAAAATTCAGTATCAAAAAATTGCCAACTTTCACTTGTGCAATTCTTTTGCTTTTGCTTTTGCAAAATTAAGGGTGGGAAGCTCTTTTAGAAGCAAACCTTTCCATTACCATCCTTAACCTCCCCAAACACAAAACATGACCCTAAATCACACCACTGAAATGTGGCTATTTGGTACTGAAAATCAGCAGTGTGATAAGGGGCCAGTTTTGGGGCTGAGGGGACATTACAGGTAGCAACTGAAGCATCGGATCTCCCAGTCCTATTTCTACCCTTTATTTATTTAATTAATTTTTATCCCGCCTTTATTGTTTTTATAAAATAACTCAAGGTGGGGAACATACCTATTACTCCTTCCTCCTCCTATTTTCCCCACAACAGGAACCCTGTGAGGTGAGTTAGGCTGAGAGAGAGTGACTGGCCCAAAGTCACCCAGCCGGCTTTCATGCCTAAGGCGGGACTAGAACTCACAGTCTCCTGGTTTCTAGGCCAGCACCTTAACCACTAGACCAAACTGGCCCCAAAACATAAATGGGCCCAAAATGTGGTCCTGTTCCATCCTCTAATGTCAATCTCTTGTAATCTTCTGGAAATATTGGGAGGGCAAGATGAAGTCCTGTTCTCTCAAATACCACCTAACCCTGGAATATTGTATAACAGCAGTACCATTAATAGCTTGAGAGGTAGCAGAGCATGATAGCTAAGTCTTGGCTAGGTTGCAAATCTTCTTAACATGTTATACTTATTTGTATTTTTATGGACACTACAGTAAACCAAATAAGTACAGGGAACATGTATATCCAGAGTATTATTTCTCTCTTAGTTATTGATACCCAGGCTGATTTTTATTTATTGCATTATTTTCTCAAAATTGAAGTGTCTCTGCAATTGTGCATTTCTAAATAAACATTAAAAGGTATACTGCTTATACTTTAAAAATGGAGATCACTTCCAGTAAATATGCAATGGCTGCGTTCTTCAAAACATGTTCAGCTTGATGATAGTTTAGCCACATAATAGCCCAAATGCAATTCTGGCACCACATTATATGCAAATGTACTTGTTATCTTTTACTTTTCCGGCAATGGAAAATTGAAATGTAACCTAATTAGCTATAACTTCTGCGAGAATGGTAATAGCAGTTCTTTATAATGAGATCCAGTGCTTTCTCTGTTGAATTCATGCATGTATTCTCTCATTCTATTTATAATAATTTAGGTAATCTACAAGAAATCCCAAATACCTTGTCCTCTCCCACTCTTGGATAATAAAGTTGGCAACTGGTCCTACAATGACACCGCAGTTCCGCTACATGTAGTGGCCTTACCAAATGATTCTGCTAATTTGGAACTAAATTTGATGATGGACAGCACTAACAAACAGTATTCTTCGGTTTTTGAAGAAACCAAAGCTAAGCTACATCAAAGTGGAATAGAATATGAAGCCCATGGAGAAGACAATGACAAATGCCGAGCCAAGTATTTTGTGTTTAACTCACGGGTAAGGCCCTCTTATCATTTGCCTGACAGAAAAAAACTGTGTAAATATTGACCTTCTTCATTCAAGAGTCCATTCTGGAAACTTTAAATATGTAAAACTGTACTGGCCACTGCTGCAACCTGACTGGTGGCCATGTCTTGCTGCATCGTGGTTAGAAGTATATAGAAGCAATAGCCCGTATCTATCATGTCTTCATTTTCCTAGTTTCCAAATTTATACACAAGATACGTTTGAGTCACTTGCTTCCAAAATAGGTCACTGGGTAGCAAGTTATTGGTCTAACTACAGTATCTTCATCTGTGCTTCTGTCTTGGGCACAGCTTTAACTGTACCAACTACATAAAAAAAAAACCCTTACAATGTTCAGGAAATTGAATTCAGGTTACCCAGGGAAAACCAAACCCAGCATTAACTAGAGTTGAAATATTTGTTTTCTTTCAGACTGCCTATACAATACCAATTCTGGCGTTTGCATTTGTATGCCATCCGGAGGTATTACCTATATACAGTGAACTTAAAAAGTAAGACAACTCACAGATTTCCTCTGTTTTTTTTTTCTTCCATAATGGGTGAACTATTTCCTCATGGTAAAACATTACTGTTTATTATTTCTGTTGCACTTTTCATTGATTTATTGTTATTTTCTCATTTCTTTATATGTTTCCATTTCACATTGGGGGCATCTGGGGGTACGACACATGTTTAAAAAGGGGCAGGGAGTCAGTCATGTGGCTGCAGCTGCCATTTTTACTTTTTTGACCCCTCCCCGAGGAGACCCCTGTTCACATTCTTAATGTAGTATCCACTATATTTTAGGTTTTGCTCAACATGTTTTACACTGTAATAGTAATTTACTGTTTGGTTGGTATATAACAGAGGAGGGCAACAGGGAAAGAGATAAGCTCTCCTGGAGACAGTAGTAATGTTCCTACTTTTGGATGTATGCAGAGCTAGTCTCACCATGGAGGAACATATCTTGAATGACAATAACATAGTCCCACCCCCATCCCACTCCACTCCAGCTGAATCTGTCAGCCATTTCTTCCTATTGGGGGACAGACTTACGTTTACCTCATTTTTCAATTGGCCTCCCTAAATGAAACTAATTCCTCAGTTGTGGCAGAGGATATTATCCCCTTGCCAACGATGAAGTAAGAGTTAACTGATAATCCTGATGCTTTCTGTATATAGAATGACTTGAAGGAACTGTACCATTTTGTTCTTAATCTCAGCAGCAAAATGAATTTATTATTATTATTATTATTATTGAACTATTATTAATGTTTCTAATCACCCATTAACCAGAGTTCTCTTGAGCCATCTCCTCAAAAGGACAATCAGAATCTCCAGATATTTATGTTTAAATAAAGTGAATAAATGAAGTGATATACCTGGCTCAGGAAGAAAGCAAAGCATGGTAGTGTAGAGAAATTTAAACTTGTGGGATCTTAAGAATTTATCCCCACTTCACAACATTATACTTCCTAAAGTTCCTTAGGCAGGATATAAAACTGGTATAGATTTGATAAGCAAATGAAGCCACTTACTGTGCACCAAATAAATATGAGAGCTGAAATAAATAGATAAATAAGGCAGACAAACAATTTCTCTCTCCCTCTCAATCTCTCTCTCTCTCTCATGCACAACACCATACACACACCAAGCTACATGAATGAACAAATCTACTAATAATTAACTGTCCTTTTGCTGTTTTCTTCTCAGCCGATCTCAAAAACGGATGCAAAATGTTTCCAACATCTCAATCATGGGAATGCTCATCATGTACCTCCTTGCTGCCCTTTTTGGCTATCTTACTTTCTATGGTGAGTCTAAGCTGATCTGAAGCGCTCAACACGTCTGTGCAGGTTTCATATTATTCTGAATCTGAATTCCCAGAATTTTCTGGGGGAAACAAAGGTTTCAAAGTCACTCTGTGTTAAGGAATATACAGCTAACCCTGAGAATAGGGAATTGAATGAGGGCAGACTTTGTGGAAAGATTACTCAGTCCTGAGAAACAGGAGAGCATGAGAAAGAAACTCAAAATAACCTCATCTTGATGTTGTTTAGCATAGGATGGGACAGAGAGAAAAGTTAACCCAAGGTTAACATACCTTCACGGTCTGGTACCAGCTGGTTCCTGATTTAGGACAGGCACATTGGAAGGTCATCTCACAAAATGTGTCCTGTGAACCAAAGCCAAAGAACTAAATAGAAAAATGCCAAAGACTCTGAAAATGTATTATGCTCTACAGTCTTGTGAAAAGAAATGTCCACTTGGATTTTCCTTGCTTATATAAGCAGTGTACCCAGAACTCTTGTCTCATTCGACCTCCTACCCTCTGGACTCAGCCAAGGCATTACTGTCTCTTTCCAGACACACATAGAGGTACTAAACTTCAACGTGCAATTATAGCTACAGCTCTTGTCCGAAGCACTTGGTTGCAAAAATGCCACTATGCAGTATTTCTACCGTCTCAGCTAGCCAAGGCTTTGAGGCTTTTTAAATTTTAAGAAAACAAAATTAACACAGATGTATGCACACCCACACACGCATAGACAGACAGCCAAACAACCAAACATCACATATACTGAAAACATAGAAAGGGAAGGCATTAGCAATTTCCTTTTATTTTCTTTTATGTTGAGTGGATATGAAGGAATGTGTGTTACTCCAGGAGCTGCTGTAGTTTGGGAATTAGGTTTTACTTATTTTTTAAGCTTATTTATAAGTCAGTTGGAAGGAGAAGTGACTGGTTCATTGTATTCCCTGTCAGTGTTTCAAGATCAGCAGAAATTATAATGATCAAACATTAGCTTCAAATGTGATTGGCAGGTGGAAATAGAGTGAAACTGTCCATTGTGAAGGTGCACCAAGTAACGATGAGATTGCTTAAGAAAACTAACAGTGATTGTTCTCTTTTTCAGGTGAAGTAGAAGATGAGTTGCTACATACATATAGGAAGGTTTACAACTTTGACACTCTGCTTTTGTTGGTTCGCCTTGCAGTACTTGTGGCTGTGACTCTCACTGTACCAATAGTCCTCTTCCCAGTAAGTCATTAGATAAACTTTGAGCAGCCCATCCATGATGGGCTGAATTGCTGTGCCCTTTCCCTCCACTCTTGTAATTCATTTCAAGCAACTCAAGTGTAAAATAGGTCTGTTTTTTAATTTTTAACGACAATGTTGACATGACATTAAAAATCATACAGAACATTGCACACAAAAATCTAGAAAGGTAAATTTGAGCATCTGGGGGGCATTGCAGATTAACAAAATTGAAAACTAAAGATCTTGATCTATTAAAGAAAATGCTCCAGTAGCAGGAGAACTCTAATTCAGAGTTCCGGTTCAATGTGCTAGCCGGCCATGCCCTCTTCCAAGATACTCCATTCTAAAAAAGGCACATAGAACAGATGCTGAGCATTATGTTACCATGAGCACATTATCTTCTGTTAGATGGGGAAATTCTTCCATTATTGTGTTTTTCCCCTAAAAACCTGTTTAAGGAAACATATTTTGTTATTATTTATGGGTGGTACTATTTTGACTAAACTAAGATCAGCCTTCAGTCTTAAATACTGCTTATAGAGGAAATGCTTGTGGAAAAATTTAGAACCCAAAGGAGTAATCTGTACTAAAATCGGTACTAAAATCAGTGACAAAATAGCTATTAATTTATTGTTTTTTACAGACTTGATGCTAATGCCATTTTTTGATGTTTGGCCTCTGCACTTAAGATTTTTTTCCCTTTTAACAAGTCAAGCGACTTCAGTGTAATGTTGACCACAGTTACTAACTGGAGCTGCTATTAACCTTTTACCTAGTTATTATCCCTGCAACTACATAACAGCTATAGAAATGCTGTTCAGGTTTGAGATATTTGCTGAGCAGGCCAAACAGAATCATATATCCACATTTATTTTCCAGATGTCCCTTGTAGGTGGGATGATAGAGTGAAATTATATTTGATAGACATATAGAAGAAGCAAAAGTCCCTGCTTTCATAAAACGTACAAGAAATCCCATAAAATTGATTGCTGCCACTATAAAGTGAATATACAGAAATGTTTGCTTATGAATAAGGGATATCTATCATGGATTTCACTGGTAACCGTGCAGATATCCTTTTCCAAGTCAGGTTTTATCAGTATCTTGTATTATCAGACAATAAACTGTCTTTTAAAAGTAGAACTTATTTTTGGTAACTTCACATTATTTTAACATTAGATATTCTGTATCAAACTACATTTTCTTATTTATAAAACCCCAGGATCAAAAGGGCATGTTTATAAACATGAAAAGGGATGAAGTTATAACATTTCTTGCTACAAAATGTTTAAAGAGCATAATAAAACTAAAATATGTTGATTTATGTATTCATGTTTTCTTTTTTATAGATCCGTACATCTCTTACCACACTTTTGTTCCCCAGAAGGCCTTTCAGTTGGATAAGACACTTCCTAATTGCTATTGTTATCCTTATATTTAATAACCTTTTAGTCATCTTTGTCCCTACTATTAAAGACATCTTTGGATTCATAGGTATGTGTGCTTTCTCTCTCTCTCATTGTTTTAAATATAGAATAGTAGTAACATAGTAACATGTTTGTTTTTGCTATATCTTCTTTCTCTAACCTGGTACCTCGACGTGCTGGATCTAGAATTCCCTGCCAAATTGGCCAGTAACCACCTTGGGATCTGAGAAGCTGTTTTTTATACACCAAGGAAGAGGAGATTCCATCTTTCCATCCAGGTGCATTGGCCGGGTGGGGGTCAAAAAAGTTAAGATGGCAGTCATGACTATTTGCCCAAAGTCCCACCCATTTATACATGCATCACAGTGCAACACACATAAAAAGGGACAGGTCTTCAATTGCATAGTCATGGTAGCCAACTTGATTTTTTCGATCCACCCCTGTGGGCGCCCATGCTTCCATCCCTCACAACAATTGGGAGGCTTTTACATAACAATTTATGCACATCCTCCTCCTGTGCAGGTGCCAATCCAGAGGAGATCCCCACACAAAGTTACACATAAGGATAGGTTGATCTTTTTCTAGTTTCACATGTGATCAGCCTCTTGCTTAGAAATAGATGAAGCATCCTCTTTCCCTACTGTTCCAATTACTCTCATTTCCTATATAAAAATGAAATCTCAGTAGGTACAACTTGAGTTAAATCATACCCCTGATGTCTAGGTCTTCTAGAATCTAGTCTTTTAGATTTAAGGATGAAGACTTTTCATCATTTCCACAATTGATCAGGTTTATGGCCATTAATGGAATAATCTTGTGGGGGGGAGGTGAGTAGACATTGTGTTGTAAATTACAAGACCAGAAGACTGACTTTTTAAAATACATTATCAATGCCTTTCTTCTCTTCTGGCACATCTTTTCTAAAGTTTAAAAGTGTTCATTCTTGTATTTTAATTTATCACTGTGTTTCGGCTTTGCATTATTTTACTATCACTGCAGTCCACTTTGGGGGATATTTGTTGAAAAGTAGACTACAAATTTTAACAAATAAATAGCAATTCAATTTGAGGTTTTAATTCACAAGAAAACATAATTCTGGATTTTTTTCCATTGTAGAAGCATTTCTAGTACAAACATAGACCCTCCTTCCCCAGATACATTCATAGTAATGTCAGAAATAGAGGATTCTCATCATATATTTCTAACTTCAGGTGATATAATTTACTAGATATCTGATAATGCAATATTTAAAAAATGTATGTTCAAATAACAGTGAGATCAGCTTGGTTCAAATCAGGTTGGAGCAACAACTCTAACCTTGGAAATTGAAATTTAATATTAGGCCTCCCCTGCTATTTTTGTGGGAACATCAGCAGTTGTTTCTTCCCCAGCATTTGAGAGGAAATGTTCAAGGGACCTACTTTGAGTGAAATGGAAGGAGAATGTGAGATGCAAGCATTTGTTAAAGGTAAAGTTTCCCCCCGCACATTTGTGCAGTCGTGTCCGACTCTAGGGGCCGGTGGTCATCTCTGTTCGTTAGCCGAAGAGCCAGTGTTGTACGAAGACGCTTCCATGGTCATGTGGCCGCATGACGCTCATGGAACGCTGTTGTTACAGCACTGGAAATGTTAGAACCTCCAGTATTCCCCCTGCCAGGCTTCACCCCAGAGGATGGCAAGCAGTAAACCTCACTTCTCCAAACAATGAACTGTCTATTTGGGAATAGGCTTTCTTGGCAAGAGACATTCAGACAGTTCAGCTAGATTAGACTTTTCACTGCAAATAAGAATGAAGATACACACAAATAATTTATCTTCTGCTATGCAAATAAGTCAAAACTTTTATATAGGACTAGGTTTCACAGCAGTGTTTCTCAACCTCAGCAACTTTGAGGTGTGTGGACCTCAACTCCTAGAATTCCCCAGCCAGCATGCTGGCTGGGGAATTCTGGGAGTTGAAGTCCACACATCTTAGAGTTGCTGAGGTTGGGAATTACTGCTTCAAAGTTTAAATTCTTGGATTTTTCTTCCTGTCTTTGTGAGTCAATGGATATTTGATGGTTTGCTTGGTAGCTTTGGATGACAGACATGTTTGTATAATGGCCAACTTTAGCCTGGGAATGCTGGTTGTCATCTAACTAGATTCAGCCCTTACATCTGTAGAGAGAACAACATTGGCATATAATTTCCATGAAAGTGTATATATTGCAATGTTAGTGTACTTTGGGGAGCAATTAACAATAATAAGCCTCTTTTTTTAATCCCCTTAGCTTGCCTTCATTTCCCAAACAGTAAGAATATGTGTTTCCTACTTTAGGTGCCTCTGCTGCAACAATGTTGATTTTTATTTTGCCTGCTGCGTTTTACCTTCGGATTGTCAAGAAAGAGCCTTTGAGGTCACCTCAAAAGATTGGAGTGAGTCATCCGGATTTATTCAATTATTGGGCTTTTGTTATAGCAATTCCCATTAATTAATCATTTTTGCTATGCTTTCCCAATTACAGGCCCTGATTTTTCTCATCGTTGGCATAATCTTTATGTTTGGGAGCATGACTCTAATTCTCTTGGACTGGATTTACAACTCTTCACATTCCGATCAGCATTAATTTGGAAGGAAATTGCAAGTGTTTGTTTTTCTTTGCTACTGGGAGTGGTTGAATTTCATCAGCCACGTGCAAACAAACAAAAAAGACTTTTGACATATAGAAGAGGACATTACTTCTAGTCAATAACTGCAAGATTCCAAAGACGTTGTTAATACCACTAGATGGACCTATGGTGGATTAAATCCCCCTTCAGTAAGGGATGGTTATTTATGCATTAACACCTGTGTCAAAAAAAATTTTTGGACCAGGTCAAAATAAAAATGTGTTGTTGTGGAGATGCCAGGACCTAATTATGTATATAGTCCTCCAAATAGACTGTTACTTTAGTTTTGATAACTACCATTTCTAGAAACTAGAAAGCAATGTAACCATTTGAAAATTACACTGATGTCTTTTAACTAGCCTGTGAGTATGGTTTATTCTGTATTGTACCCAATCCTGAGAAAAAGAGGTTGGAATATTTATAAGTTGTCCAAAAGTGGAGATCACCTTATTGCCAAAAAAAAAATCATGTATATATGTATGAATAGTGTAAATACACAGATAAAGGAAAATAAGATAAATGAAACTATTATTGTTTTAAATGGCTGTCTATAATATTAATAAGTACAATCAAAACAGACTATATAACAGCATCAATCTCTGTAAGTATTTCACTTACTCATCAATCAATTATATTAAGTAGTTACAGGAGTGCCCACCAGGGAAGGTGAGCAGATGTGATAAATTCTTTGTTATACTAACTTTCAACAATATTGTCTGTTACAAAAATTGGCTACCACTGGGGACTGAAAAAGTCCTCTTTTCCTTGCAACTGTGAGTTATAGAGAGTATTCAGGCCAATGGATAGCTATAAGTGACTATCAGAATTCTCCCATTTATGGCGCTGTGCTCAAAAGACAAACAATCTCAGCCAGCCAAAGCTGGGTCTACTGTTTAATGCTACCAAAATACACTTTTTCATCTTTCTGTTGCATTTACAACTTCCAAACTGGCTTTGCAATCATTCTTTGGCTTATGGCTTGTGTTACGTTGTCAAAAATGAGCACTCTCTGTCCCACCAATAAATTTGAAAGTTCATCATATTGATAGTTCCTCTGCTTCTGGTGGCCAATAGATTAGTGTAATCTTCAATATGATGTCACTGGTTGCATAATAAGGATGTCTAATCATGACAACTAGAATGGGCTCACTTGTCAGAGAGCACTGGTTTTGGTGGGATTCCTATGACATGTATATATAACATGCATCAAACTGATCCTGTACATGTAATTCTGTTTTGATCTTAAATATTTAACAAACTGGATCTTGGTTTGTAATTTGTCTTCCACAGTAGTGCAGATGGATTTAATGCGATCACAAGAAATGTGAAAGCACACCAACTAGTATTGTTCAATGCATTTGTATTTGATAATATAGTCACTACAGGACATTATAAGCATTGATATATATGTTCTATATAAATATGTATGTATGTAATATTATTCTCTATCAAAAGTTCCTGTATGGTATAATGCTTTGATTTTTATATATAAGTTTGTGTAGTTGTTGCTTTAATATTCCCAAGTGTGATACTATTTAGAAGCAGCACTGTTTCAATTAGCTCTAAAGCTTCATTTCTCATTTCACTGTTTGAAATTTCTGAAAAGCCCAAAAGAATACCTAAATAAAATGAGACGTCAAGTGTTACTAAAATAAATGACAATAAATTTAAAGGATTTGGGGTTATTACCTTCTTTATCGATCTGTTCTACAAAGTTTATATTATCTTGGACTACATAAACTATACATGTAATTCAGTGTCCGGGTTCAGATTTATTTTTCAGACATACTCTGTTGCTGATTATGACTTTAGTCAAGAAGACTAAAGACTTTAGTCAAGTGGAATATTTTGCTAGGTACTCTAATACAGAAAACAGAGGCATTTACAGAATTAATTCCTATTAGATATTTTATACAGATAAATAAATTACTGAGATTTTTTTACTGTCAGGCTTGTCTATTTCCCACCATTCCCAATATGTTGTACTGTCTTTTTCAAGACCAAACTTATCTCCTGACAAAGCTTGTTATATTTCAAAGCACATGATCCCCAAAATTTAAATTCCACTGATTTTTTTTTCCACAAGCAAGTTTTAAGTATATTTGTACCTCCTCCACTGAAAGCAATGGAGTATAAGTTACATAATTATGGGTTACTTGTATATAATGGATTTTATTAGGAGGATTATTTTAAAAGAAGATATAATGTTGTCAACTCTAATATTCTGAAACCAGTACCTTTAAATGTGCGTATTGGACCATGACTGTTTAATAAAACTTGCAGCACTGGGAAATGCAGCAATGAACAGTTCACTAATTTCTGCTACTGCTAGAATTTTATTACAAGTTATACAACTGTATAGGATTTTTGCTCCATATCTTTTATTTCTTTAAGAATCAAGACTCCAACAGACCAATTTCACAACAGCTAAAAGGGTGCATTAGCATTTTTCCAGCATTACTACAATGAAGAATGCAAATTTATTGTACTGAATAACAATCAATAATGATTTCACCAAAGGAGAGGCCACCAGGCCCAATCTTTACTGGATTCATGCGATGAGAATTTGCAGAACAGTCTATGGACTTAATTTCTTACAGCATGACTTCTCCCCTTTAACTACAATTCTGACCAAACCAATCAAGAGAAAACAGAGCACCGCCTACAGATTGCTTACCAGGTGCAATTTATTACACTGATGTTGACCATTATAGACCTGAATGGTCTATGGCTGATCTGGATCATCACCTCTCCCACAACAAACTTGCCAGTTATTAAATCAGCAGGAGAGGCCCTTCTGAAGATGGTCCAGTCATCAACTCTTGGATACTCAGGAGAGTACATTCTCCTAGCTGGTTCCCAGGCCAGGGAATGTGCTTAGGAGGAGATGTGTTGGGCTTCCATTCTCTACTGTTTAAGAAGATGGAAAACAAATTTCTTTTAATGACTAATTATTTTAATCTCTGAGTTCAATTTTGATTTTAATTGTGTTAATTTTTCTTTGGTTTATACTTCATATTTTTTTATTGTAAGTTGCCTTGGAAGGTGGAAATATAAATTCAGCAACAAACAAATAAATAAAACCAAGATGTTATGAATAAGGAATAATTTCTGCAAGTGAAGAAGGCCAAATAATGACTTCCATTCTCAAGCAAATAAACTTCTTTCAAAGGTAACTTTAAAGGATAATGCTTAGCCCTACTTCTGTCATTTACCAGTTACTTAAGTTGCAAACAAAATATGGTACTGCTTGTATGATTGAACTTAAATAATTGTTTAAAAATGTAAATGACTGTCACAAAGAGGCACGCATATAGGCAAGGCTGCCCTGTGACTTTTGTGGGCTGGGCCCTAGGCACTTTTGCTTTTGTAGCCCCCTCCCTCCATAATATTAAAAATTATATTTCATGATTGTCAATATTTTATTTTTATTTATTTATTTTTACAGATAAATAGGGAGTAGCAAATAATACTAAAAAAGGTATTTACTATAATAAATTCTAGTAAATAAGATTTATTTTTTATTTTATTTATTTATTTTCTATCCCGCCTTTATTTTATAAATAACTCAGGGCAGCCAACATAGCTAATACTCCTTCCTCCTCCTCTTTTCCCCACAACAACAACCCTGTGAGGTGAGTTGGGCTGAGAGAGAGAGACTGGCCCAAGCTCACCCAGCCAGCTTTCATGCCTAAGGCGGGACTATTACTACAATATTATTTTGTAATAATATTCAGTTGTTGCCAATCAATTATGATGTGTTGCATGCATATCATCAAAGTTACTAAATTCTAGTGTTCTACATCTATAGGTTACAAATAAGATCATTGGTTTGATGTTCGAATTTTGTGCTTTTCTTGCCTGTTTTTTATTAAAAGGCATGAAAATAAATAACTTTTACTTCATTTTTATTATGCTGGTCTATGACCATAATAAAGATTTGATTTGATCCACTTTTATTTTTTCTGATTAAAAAAAATTAAAACATTTTCAGTCAGTCCTGCATACAAAATCAAGGCTATGGGGACAGGAAACACATTTTTCAACTCTCTGTGAAAATCATACCTTCAGAATTGCCTATAACTCTTCCTTTCTGTATTATACAATTTTGTAAATTTACCACACCACAATCTCTCATTATTACAAGGAGTTACTACAGCAAATGAGTGTGATTTCCCCAAGTTCTGCCATCTGATATTGCATATTGCATATATCCTTTCTCCAAGGAATATTTGCTTATAAGAAGTAGTGTCCTTCAGGTCAAGCTCAATTTATGCTGATTGCATGGACAAGGACATATACTTTCTTTGCTATTGTTTTTCCAACAATGTTTTTTTCCCCTTTCTCAATCTAGTCCTGGGATGTTCTGGTGGTCTCCCTTCCAAGTGATAACCTGGTCTGATCTTATTTTGCTTTTCAAGGTCAGTCAAGGTCAGCTAGGTATTATGCAAACTTTCTGGAGAAGTCTGCCCTGCATTCACTGCCATTGGGAGAAACCTGTATGAAACACTGAAGTTTAAAGCAGGACTATTTAGGAAAACCCTGTTCATGTGTTTCAGGAACCCCCTAATCCCAAAAAGAGCTGAAGTTGTAATATTGGGAGCAGGAAAGACAATAGCAGCTGGTGTTAAGCTGTTTCAGCATGTTCGTGTACTGAAAAGAGTGTCCAGTCCTCTTTATTCACTGACCAAAAATAAAACATGAAGCAGATGGTAGTTTCTTTGTAGTCTTAAAGAGGCACTACTTAGTTGCAAAGGCCAATTGTCCTAAGAATGTGCAAGTGGTCTGAATACATCAATCAAGCTAATCAAATGTCATGAAGACCCTGCACTACTTGCTTCCCCAGAAAAACATCACAGCTTGTACCTGTGCTGTATTCATCAACCAGAGCTTCTGCAGGGAACCTACATCCTGCCTCCTATCCAAGAGAATATGCCTCTACAGCTGCGAAACTAAAGAGAAACACACTCCAGCCCTATCCACTGACCAAGGCACTAAGGTTGCTAAGTTGTGGGCATGGGTACAAGTCTTGGAAGAAAGCTGCTCAAGTCACCTCAAGAATAATTTAATTTAGGATATAAATTAGACGATTATATATTTCTTTTATTTGAGTTCAGACTTGTAGTGGAGCGTTCAAGGATGCTCAGAAAGGAGGAGAAAAATCTGGGAATTTTGAAGGGAGTATCAGAAGTTATGAGAAGGTTCTGATTGTCTTCGCCTTTAGAGATGCAGCTGAGATTTAGCTAAGGAATCGTCAACAGTCTGCTTTTTGCACACTTTGGAAAAGGATATCCTAGTAACAAGGCAAAAATCAATAGATTGTGTTTTCACAGAGATATTTGAGGCCCTCTTTGGACAGCAGGGTTTCAACCACCCTATAGCAACACTTCTAAAGGCAGTGCATTACCCTGTTATTTAAGGTCTAAATACTATTTCCACCACATCTAAACTTCATCACCCAAACATCCGTTGTCCCTTCCTTTATTGGAGGTAATTAAAATGGGACTATTTGTCAAGGATGTTGTCATTATTTCAGTAAGCTGCAGGGCTAAACAGCACATCTTAATGGGGGAGATTCAAATGCCTCCCTCCAGATACTGAAGGAATGGATCAGAGCATAATCTGGACACATGAGAGAGGATACCCCTCCCTCCTTGACAGACCTGCAGCCCTACCAACCTACCCTCTACATGTTCAGAACTAATCAGAAGGGCTGAACCTGTGCCCAAATAGAATTCCTCCACATAAGAATTAAGTGGACAGGATTCTCCAGTCTGTAAACCACTTGTCAGTTAGATCCTTGTCCCTCCTGGCTGGTGAAGGCAGCTTGGGAGGTGACGTGTGGGTGGGTCCAGGCAATGGTGAATTCATCCTTGAGGGAGGGACTGTTTCTGGCTGCCTTTAAAGAGGTGCTGGTGCACCCCCTCCTCAAGAAACCATCACTGGATCCCACTGTGCTGGACAATTTTCATCCAGTCTCCCACCTCCCCTTTTTAGGGAAGGTGGTTGAGAAAGTGGTGACATTGGTGGTCCCCGTTGGGGGAGATGGGTGGTAATATAAATCTAATAAAATAAATAAATAAATAAATAAATTGCAGCTCCAGAGGATCCTGGACAAAACGGATTATCTGGACCCTTTCCAGTCGGGTTTCAGGCCTGGACATGGGACGGAAACAGCTTTGGTCACACATTTGGATGATCTCTGGTGGGAGCGGGATAGGGCAGTGCATCCATCCTTGCTCTTCTTGACCTCTCAGCGGCTTTCAATACCATTGACCATGGTATCCTTTTGGGGCAGCTCAGGGAGTTGGGGGTGGGTGGTGCAGTTTTGTGCTAGTTCTCCAGGGCCAGTCCCAATCGGTGTTGATAGGGAGCGAGAGATCTGGCCCACGGCCCCTCCTTTATGGGGTGCTGCAGGGTTCGGTTCTCTCCCCTCTCCTTTTTAACATCTACATGAAACCGCTGGGCGAGATCATCCGTCACCACGGGATGAGGTATCATCAATATGCTGATGATACACAATTATACATCTCCATCCTGGGTGACTTAAGTGAGGTTGTGACCACCCTCTCTCGGTGCCTGGAAGCTGTAGGGGTCTGGATGGGGAACAACAGGCTTCAGCTGAACCCTGGTAAGACGGAGTGGCTGTGAGTTCAGGGCTCCCTAGCATCCAGGAACTTACCATCTTTGGCTCTGGATGGAGTTGCACTGCCCCAGACAGATCCAGTTAGTAGTTAGGAAACTACTAGTTTGTAAATTGCTCAAATGGCCTGAAGTCTTGATCAGAGTCATGATTAAAATTAGCTCAACAAGAACAAAAAATGCAGAATGATGAAATTTTGGGGACGTGTGTTTTGCCTGGTGAAATTTTGAAATATATGTAGATATTTTCCAGGGGTGTTCACAGGGTATGGTTTAAAAAAAAAACGATGACTGCTGCAATGGTATGATTGAAGTTCTACCTTCAATTTATGCTGATTGCATGGACAAGGACATATACCATCAGAGCTTTGACTGCACCATTGCAGCTGCCATATTGACCTTCTCTCTCTTTTTTTTTTTACCATAACATCTGGGCACCTCTGTATTTGTCATTTTGAACCATCCTGTTGTTTCGTTAAGATGGTTCCAGATACTCTTTTGGGAAGCTTTTGTATTATTTAAACATTACAACTCCCATTACCTATAGACAATTTGGGAAAGCCTTCTTGGCTTACAGGACAGCCCATAGGAAAACCATGTTAGACCTCGCTGTTCCCCTCAACTTGGGGCACATCTGTTTTTTTAAACAGCAACTGAGCTTTTAAAAATGTGGGGTTTTAAACTGCAACCCACTCCAACCCTGGGCATATCTGCCGTTGTAAAAGATGACCCAGCTAAGGCCATGATCCTGCCTTATTTGGGAGCAAGTCACATTTGAAATCAGCTGGATTTATTTCTGACCAAAATGCATAAGATCATATCATAGATAAATATCATCCCTGCATCAACTGAAACACAAAGCTCAAAAGCTCATCATTGGTATATTAAGTATTTTACATAAGCAAATCATAAGAAAAATACAGTGGCCAAATATATAAAATTAAAATCTTGGAGCAGCACCAGTCTCATGCAAAACCCATCCAAAAAGTCCACTCTATTAGCATGTACATTTTATTATTACACATAAAACAATCTGAACCCAGCCTAGAACACATGTAAGCCCAACGTTTGTATTGATTTATGGTATGTCTGTTCTGGGAAGACGCAGCTGAGAAAGGCTTTGCAATGACTGCCAACATAGCAAAATACGCAGTCCTTCCTCTTGACAGCTTTCAAGATATCCCTTTCCTGGGAAACCTTATTATCAGTTCAGCTGTAGCAATGCTGCCCCCTGGTGGAAGACTATAATAAGCAGGAACAAATTAAAATTGCCATTTTGTGTTATTTAATCACTGATACCTGGAATTCCAAATTTCTCCATAATTTTGTCAATCATATTAACTGAATCTAATTAAACCTATAAATATAAACTGACCAATAACATCAATCACCACTGATACCTTTAATGTTCAGTTCAATGAGCTCTTGAGAAATGTAGGCAGCAATGGCTTTGTCAAGAAGCTTTTAAAACATTGCCAGCCAATTGAGGACATTGGCTTCCTTTGAAAAACAACTTAACTAGTTTATAATCAATTTGTATATGCAATTCAAAATTGTGATGATTGTTTAGCATATCTGCAGGATCCCTTGCCCCAGCTGCCTACTTGCTATTAGCAGCAACATCAAAGGTTCTTTTGTGCAACTCAGTTGTACCTGTTTGGGACCAAGAAGAGGGCATGAAAAGCAGCTTACATGGCTCAAAGGAAGCCAATCTTACTATCACTGCTAGTGCAGGTAAAGAGAAATAATGGCTGAGAAAATGAGGTTGCAATGCATTTGTTGCTTACCCAATGCCGTTGGGTAAGAAAGATAATTGTATACAGCTTGCAAAAGGTCAATGAACTCTACTCAACCACAGAAATATACAAACAACTCACACAATAGATGTGGTAATCCCACACACGACAGCACCACACCCCCTAATCACCACAAAAAAACCCTCTCCCAATCTCTTGCAAATGACCTCTCAGCAGCTATAAACACCAGCAGGAACACACACCCTCCACTTGGGCACAGAGAGAATCTTCTAACTGTGCTCCTGTCCTCCGAAGATGCCAGCCACAGCTACTGGCGAAACGTTAGGAACAAAAACTGCCAGAACACGGCCATACAGCCTGGAAAACCCACAACAACCATCATTGCATAGTTTTTTCTTTAAGGGAGCGTATTTCAACTGAAGAAAGCCAACTCTATTGTCATCAGCTAAGATATATTTAAATTGCAAGACAACCAACATACTTCCCATGAAAACAAAAAAGAAAACTGAGCAACATGAAGGTTAGTCAAAGCAACTGAAATTCGCAAATGAAAATGTTCCATATTCTCAGCATTCTGCCATTACCAAACAGAGTACTAGAGAAAATTGGGGCATAGGAGTTTCCCAATTTCTGCCATTTCCAACCACATAATGGTAGACTTTGCACTAGAGGAGTTCAGGCAAGAGAGATGGCAGGGTTTCTTCATTTCCTGTAATTAAGAACAGGAGAGGAAAGTGGAAGCATTAAAGGCAGGATTGATTGCCAGCTTGAGACAAGATACATCCCAAAATGTCTCTCTCAGAGACATCAAGGCATAATGTAAAGAATGCATATAATCCACAATTTGTGCAAAATACACCAGCACTCATTATGATTAAGTGTAAAACATTCCATGCATTTTGGTTTCTCAATATTTGTCCATACCAGTCTGGAGATCCTGGCTGGTTTACAAAAAAATCCTGGAAAGTAGGGCTGTATAAATTCACAAAAGGGGAGCACAGGCTTGGTCATCTGTTATAACTTCTTCCCACTGTGCCATGGCTAGAAAAATAGGAGTGAGTTTAAATGGCTGAGCAGGCAAAGGGGGACACCTGTTCTAACTGGATAGCATCAAATGATTTGGGACCAGGATACTTAAGAGACCCTGAGCTTGTACATACTGGTCCAACCAGTCATGGAGATCAGTCACAGAGAAGGTATTCCTCATTCTGAAATCGGGCAAGAAGACACTGGACAATGGTCCTTTAGCAAAATCTCTCACTAGTACTTTGCCTGATGCTGATTGTTGTTATTTCCAGTGCCAGCTGAGAACTTTGCTTGCCCAGACATGCTTCTGGTTTATGGTGCATTTCAAGTCTCCTGCTGTGATCTGTAAGTGATGAACCATGCATGAAAAGCAGCATAAGTAAGTCATAAGAAATAGATAATTGGATATTTTTATGAAGAAAATTTCTAAATGCTTCTTTTCCATCCTTTGTGTACAGTGACTGTTTGTATCAATGTGATTTTAAGCAAGCAGATTTCCATTAGTCTGAATATCTGATTTCAGGAACGGTTTGTGTTGAATACTATAATGACAAAATATTTGATATAAGCAATAGGAACAATGCCTGCTTCTAACTTAGTCTGAAGAAAAATATTTAGCACCTGAATAACAACACAGAGAGAACATTAGACATTTGGTCACTTTGAATTATTCACGATAGCATTTTGACATACTGTTTTAACACATGCTTCTCTTATAGGAGCTGTGGAATCATCTGTGGAATGAGAGGATTTGAGTCTAATAGAACCCTTTGAGCTGAAACTAGTGAATTGTTTAATGTTCTTAGTAGAAACTTACATCCAATTTACAGAAAAATTAGTATGTGAATTCAGCCTTCTGCTGCAACACTTAATAGCTTTTTTGGAATCTAAATAAACTGTTTCAAAGCCACCTGAGTTTTCCCAGTTGGCCTAGAGACCAGGAGCTACATACTTGGCATTTTAAAAGGAGTGCAAACTCCTAGGTAGGATGCTTAGTTTCCCTATCCATATTACTCTCTTACCTACATTGTTTCAGCGTCTTCAGTTCCATATATCCCAAAACAGCTTCTGGACCTCCCTTAAACCTTCTATTACTTCTCCAAGAAGAGGACAGAAAGAAAACTCAGGATCAACTGTTTACCATGGATGCATCAATGTCACAAAACTTCAGAAGACTTTTCCCACCCGTTGGAAAGCATGGGACACAAGATGAAACCTTCCGACATCCCATACATCAGCAGCTATTGTACAGATTAGAAGTTCCCCAATGCTGTCTTCTGGGACTATTTCTCCAGCAGTACTTCATACTATTATGCTTTGTACGCGCAACTCAGATAACAGTCTGGAGATAGACCATGGTTAATGGTTTCAAAAACTGCTAAGAGATTTAGAAGAACTGGCAGATTTCAAGACTGCAGTTTTAGGCATAGAAAAATTAGGCATATTCTGTGTAATGTGCAGGGTATATGATACTGGGATGGTTCGAGACAGAGGGCTCATCAGATTACCAAACAGAAGACATCATGCAGCTATTTCCTCTTTAATTATTGTCTTGAAGTAAGAAAAAAAGGATGGAGGAGTGATGGAAAACACAGGAATGTTTCACATGAAAGTTAATATCATCTAAGCCTCCAACATAATCCTATGAGTGTGGCAGGGGGACCACACATCTAGAAACACCTATGAATTACTTGAATGGATAACCCTTTCTAGTTTGCCAGAGACTCTCGGAAACTGCTGAATGCTGGCACATTTTTCCCATTTTGCTCATAATCATGAAGGTATTTGTTTGTCTTCTTCCCTCTGATGTGAGTTTTGCATCTTTGAATAGAAGGGAGAAATTCCTGTGAACTTGTAATAGCAGGTTATATTCTTACTGGTGTCTGTGAGATAATAATCACAAGACAAGGAATTCTTCAGGTAAATAGGTCATTGCTCTTTGAACATTGAAAAATGTATATTTGATGCATGTAGTTCTCCCCTTGATAAACTAATATTATATATTAGTGACTAAAATGACTTACATAAAGACCTTAAAATTATTACGAGAGAGAAGTTAAGAAATATTTAAGTATTTATCACAAGCATACCCTTAATTGATGAACTTCTTTTTTTAAGGGGAAATGGAATTCTTTTGGAATCTTTAACATTTTCAGTATAGAAACAATTTGAATGCCAAAAGAGGCCCTCTATTTCTTACATGGAGTATGTGTGGAAATCTAAGGGAAGGGTCTAGCTCAAACTAAAAGTGGTTAAAAAGAAACATTATTCTCTATAAATATGCAGTAGACCAGCTGAGTACTGTTAAATATTTGAAACCTCTAATTGTTGCACATTGCTAATAAATTCCTGAAAACCCCTATGTAAAATGAGGGATGCTTTCTGAGATTGGAAGGGGAGAGAAAAGTATGCATATACCTAAATATTGCAATATGCAAAGTATTTCACTATAAAGGAAATTCGAGCCTATGACCAGATGACTCACTCAGTCTTATATCTCAGTTCTAACTAAACATGGTCCCTTTTCCCTCTATGTAGGGTTTTTAGATAGTATTTGGACTTTGCTTCAAATAAAGCAAAGCTCTTCAAACACTGATGCTAGGGAAAGTGGAAGGCAAAAGGAAGAGGGGCCGACCAAGGGCAAGATGGATGGATGATATCCTGGAGGTGACGGACTCGACCTTGGGGGAGCTGGGGATGGCGACGGCCGACAGGAAGCTCTGGCGTGGGCTGGTCCATGAAGTCACGAAGAGTCGGAGACGACTGAACGAATAAACAACAAATTCAAACACTTAAGTCTGCAAATAATTTTTAAAATTTGGGGGACACTATCAATGTTGTGACCACTTGCTTCATCACAAAATGAATATTTTGACTCCCAACTGAATGCAAGGATGAGGTGGGCTCTGAGCCCCAAATGCCAAATTACAGATTTAACATCACAAAACAAATTAAGCTATGCAATTTGAGTTTTAAAGGTGAACAAGGGATAAAAAAGAAGTTCACTCCTCACAATCTGATAGCCCTGAGTCTGAGAACACTGGATCCTTAAACTGCTCCTGTTCTGTGCTGATGCTGGCTTAACTCTAAGCCAGTCTAAGAAAAACACACCCAGACGGAGGACAATTCCTCATTGCATCCAAAGCTGCTGCTTCTCTCCCATGTTGCTTGCAATTGTTTCTTAAGACAACTTCATTAATTCCACTCCAGGATGCAGTGAGTTGGCAACCGGGCAGAGCTAGTGCTCAGTCTAGATCAGGGTTTCTCAACCAGGGTTCCGTGGAACCTGAGGGTTCCGTGAGAGGTCACGAGGGGTTCCCTTGGAGATCACAAATTATTTCAATTTATTTCAAATTCGGACAACTTCTCATTAAAGAGGTAAGTTTCATTCTTTATTTTTAGTTTAAGAACACTGTTAATGCATATATGCAAGCCTACACACGAAACACGTATAATAATTTCGTAACTTCTGGCCTATATTTGAGTCTGAATGTGCAGGGGTTTCCCGAGGCCTGAAAAATATTTCAAGGGTTCCTCCAGGGTCAAAAGGTTGAGAAAGGCTGATCTAGATTAGGGCCACACAAGATCTGACTGGCTGTTTCCTGCTTCTTGCCCTTCCCATCCCTGCAGGGAAGGCAGGGACCAGGGTGTGTGGGCCTTTTCCTTCCTCCCTAGTCCCTGTGTCTTTCCTTTCTTTTCCCAGATGTTTGCCTATATGGAGGCCTTCACACCCCCTTCCTTTGTTGCTCTGTCCTTTGGTTCCTACCTTCCTCTACGTGTCCATGGAAGCTTTTTAGCAAGGAAGAACACATAGTTCAGCTTCACAGAAACCAAGCAGCAATGCTCCTAAATTGCAACTTGAATATGTTTTTAAAAAATAAAGGTAGGGAAGCAGTACTGTGGGCAGGGGTTGGGAAAGCAAAAGGAAGGGGCACGCTATGCACTGCACCCAATTGAAGCTGGGCTGCTCCTCAAACAGACAAAGTCTCCTCTCTGAAGATGAGTCTGATTAGAAAACAGTCATTTTGAATCAAAGCTAGAAAATATAAGTGCAGGTGCATTTGCAAAAGGCTGAGAGTGGGGAGGTGAGGATCAGGGAGTGGGGAATGGCCCATACCAGCAATAGACTAAGCAGAAAGTGCTGATCTGCCCTGAGACATTTTGGTAGCAACCTGTAAGGAATTCAGTCAAAACTACAGGCAACCACAGCCCTCCACCCCACCCCTTTGGAAAATTCCCCTGTTATTGTACTTTCCCAACTTGCCATTCCAGGAAAGCACTTGCCCAATTGCTTTCTTTTCTATGGGTGGAAAATACTGGGCATTCTTTTATATGTGTGTGTGTATATACATACATATGCACGTACACACACACACATGTTAGCATAAGAATATTTGTATGCAAAGTTAAATTATATGTATATATACAAAGTATATACAAAACTATAAATTGGTTCAAAATTGGGAAAGGAGTACGACAAGGCTGTATATTATCTTCCTGCTTATTTAACTTATATGCAGAGTACATCATGAGAAATGCCGGGCTGGATGAATCACAAGCCAGAGTTAAGATTGCCGGGAGAAATATCAACAACCTCAGATATGCAGACGATACCACCCTAATGGCAGAAAGTGAAGAGGAACTAAAGAGCCTCTTGATGAGGGTGAAAGAGGAGAGTGCAAAAGCTGGCTTGAAACTCAACATTAAAAAAACTCAGATCATGGCATCTGGTCCCATCACTTCCTGGCAAATAGAAGGGGAAGAAATGGAAGCAGTGACAGATTTTATTTTCTTCAGCTCCAAGTTCACCGCAGATGGTGACTGCAGCCATGAAATTAAAAGACACTTGCTCGTTGGGAGGAAAGCTGTGGCAAACCTAGACAGCATATTAAAAAGCAGAGACATCACCTTGCCAACAAAGGTCCGTATAATTAAAGCTATGGTTTTCCCAGTAGTAATGTATGGCTGTGAGAGTTGGACCATAAGGAAGGCTGAGCACCGAAGAATTGATGCTTTCGAACTGTGGTGCTGGAGAAGACTCTTAAGAGTCCCTTGGACTGCAAGGAGGTCAAATCTGTCAATCCTAAAGGAAATCAACCCTGACTGCTCATTGGAAGGACAGATAATGAAGCTGAAGCTCAAATACTTTGGCCACCTAATGCGAAGAGAGGACTCACTGGAAAAGACCCTGATGCTGGGAAAGACTGAAGGCAAAAGGAGAAGGGGACGGCAGAGGATGAGATGGTTAGATAGCATCACCGATGTAATGAACATGAATTTGAGTAAACTCCGGGAGACAGTGGAGGACAAGAATGCCTGGCGTGCTATGGTCCATGAAGTCACGAAGAGTCGGACATGACTAAACAACTGAACAACAACAACAACAACAAAAATACAAAGTTAAAGACTCAGAGTACACATATATGCAAGCACAACAACCAGCTTTACAATAAAAAAATCCCCTTTCTTGCATTTTTCCAGCTTTTCCTCAAAGAAAAGTCTGGTGCAGATTTTTTTTGTTGTAATTTCTCCCCCACCCCCAAAGTACCTACTTTTCCACTGGACTTCTTCTTTTTTTTTAGTAAATTAACCAGGTCACCATTGCATCATTTCTCTGGTAACTTGAGGTCAAAGAAATTTACCCCCAGCTCCCACACTCAAACAGCCTCTAGTATCTAAAAAAAATGACATATGCCAGTAGACTTACTTATTTATGTATTTTTAAAGGCCCAGTGGAAAAGTATACAGTATCTTTCACGGAAAGGGGGGAAAAACTGCCAGATTTCAAAGCAGGACATTCTGCACATCAGGCAAGTGTTAGAAGGAAAGACCAGTGACAGAAGCTGCAGCAGACCTTCTTGTGGAAAAGCTGGAAAAATTAGATAAGGGCCATTCCTCCTCTATGTGGAGGAGCCGAAGGGCAGGGGGTTGCCCAGAACAAAGTAAAACTCAGCAGGCAAGCTGGGAAGCAACACTTGGACCAGCACAAGCCAGAAAACACTGTTTTCAAAATGGAGCAGGAAAAGGCAGAGGTTCCATTTGTGGTGGAGCATTGTCCATTCTTCCCCCTAGAAATAGTGGGTGTCCCCCACTCGCGACGGGGCAACTTGGCCCTGAGCATTTAGAGAGAGGAGGAAGCAGTTTTGCAAACTGGAAAAAGTGATTTTTCACTCAGTGAATAAATAAATATTCTCTTCCAGGATATTTATTAAAAACTGTCAAGGAGACAGTTATATTTACTTCTAATATTTACTACTAGAAGGAATGAATTCATTAGAAGAGCTGGCCATGGAATGGGATTATATCATTAAATCAGGGTTGAAGGCTAGTATAGAAAAGGAGGGGAGGAATATCAATGCAGTCCTTTAGAAATCTAGAGATGTGTTTGCATGGCAAGATACCCCACCAACTTGTTCCTTCACTGGACCTCTTTTAATAGTAAATCTGGCATAAATCCAAATGCAGGTCACGTTCTGCCTAGTGGCAAGATCACTGGTTTGATATTTACTTCATGGCATGTGAAAATAGTACTGTAAAATCTCACTGCCAGTTCAGTAACCTTAAAAGTTTACCTCCTGCTCCATCACTGCACTGTTTCCTTAAGAAGTCTCATTATTGAAGTTGTGTTGTGTTGTGTTACACCACCAGCCATTGCTATAAGAGACATGCTGTGGAAAGCTTTTGCAGAAAACTGCTGAAGTTTTAATTTCATTTTCCCTCAGAGTATCTTGTGCTTGTTTATTTTGGAATACAGTATGCTTGCTAGATACCAGCCCAGTTTAAACCAACAGAGCTTTGAAGAGTTTTCTTCTGCTCCATCCAGTGGATATTGCCTTTCATGATTCCTCTCATGAATGTTATACTGAGTGAGAGTCTGAGTCTGACATGAAGACAAATCTGGAACAGTTTAGAAGCTACCTCACAGCAAAAGCTGAGTTATTCCTAATAATGAAATGTCTCGATTTGAGCTCCACACTATTCTTAATTTCCCCTCTCCCTAACAGAGAGTTTTATCTCCTGGATCCTGACAAGGAAAGAACAAAAGGTGGCGGGGAGGACACCCACATCCAAAATTCAATTTGTGTGCAATATTTTTTTTCTGGTCTAGTATACCTAGGTTGAATGAATTGCTTTAATACCCCCAGAATCTAATCCAGAAATTATCATTTATATCATCCAGGCAAAACTCCTGGGACACATAAGGGAAGTAGGCTTTAACTGACACGCATAAGGACCAGCCCATAATAATTTGCTGTCCAGAGCAGCAGATGGCATCCCAGGGCTAGCTATACAACTAAGCTATGTGCAATTTTGCCTGTCACAAAGGGTGCAGATTGTTATTTGATTATATTTTAATTAATTTAATTTAATGTAATTATATTTTTATTGCCCAGATTAACAGAGAGATGCTCATGGGCTTTTCTACATCAGATGCCAAAACGATCAATCTGAGTGTGTGCGGCTATTATTTGCTGCTGTCCTTGGTGTGAAATTAATTAGTGTATAAGAGAACAAGGGGCTGATACTTTACATAATAAGGAAGGAGTTACTGTATTTGGGGAGTGAAACTATCGAGTACAAAAAGCCAGAAAAGGGCAGTGAACAGTCCATATATTTAGCTCTTGTAAGTATACTTGTAAGAGCAGAGACATCACATTGACAACAAAGATCCGCGTAGTTAAAGCAGTGGTATTCCCTGTAGTAACCTATGGCTGCGAGAGCTGGACCATAAGGAAGCCTGAGCGAAGGAAGATAGATGCTTTTGAACTGTGGTGTTGGAGAAAAATTCTGAGTGCCTTGGACTGCAAGAAGATCAAACCAGTCCATACTCCAGGAAATAAAGCCAGACTGCTCACTTGATGGAATGATAGTAAAGGCAAAACTGAAGAATTTTGGCCACATAATGAGAAGACAGGATACCCTGGAGAAGAAGCTGATGCTAGGGAAAGTGGAAGGCAAAAGGAAGAGGAAGACCAAGGGCAAGATGGATGGATGATATTCTGGAGGTGACGGACTCGACCATGGGGGAGCTGGGGATGGTGACAGCCAACAGGAAGCTCTGGCATGGGCTGGTCCATGAAGTCACAAAGAGTCGGAAGTGACTGAACGAATAAACAACAAAACTATACCTGGTTGTCGTTGAACTGAAAAGCAAGGGTGTTTTATAAAGAACGAACATGGTGTGAGAAGTCTTCATCACATGGCAGCTTTGCAGAGTCCTGTAAGCAAGAACTCTTATTTGGAGCCTGAAGTCCAGCAGTTTTGAATAAAGGGTGGCCACATTTTTCCCATTTGAGACTTTTGATTTCAGCAAGCCTGCTAGATGGCCTGATTGGAAGAAAAAGTTCTTTCACTAAGAAGTGCTACCAAACTGACTGCAGAGAAGAAGCTAAAGTATGTGACTCACATTAATGTCACCAGCAGGACATAAATCAGAAGCTTTACTTCCTGGTGGGAGGACTGAAGCTGGCAATAGGAGAAGCGGAAAACCTCAGATCAGGCAAGACAATTATGTAAACCTGGTTTAAGAGCCCTTCTACATTCTAGTCTAGAAAAAGGTAGCAAAATGTCTGTTCTACAAAAGGGCAGGAGAAACACCAGTGCAACTTGCCAGAATTGCACCCTAGATCCAAATGTGAATTAAATGAGAGGATCAGAAGGCAAAGTCACAACAAATAACTATTCAGGAACAATTTCAAGTACCTCAGTGTTATATTTAATCAAGACAAATGTAATGAAGAACAACTGAAGACTTTATCTAGTTCCACAGCAGCAAAAATCATCAGCCACAGGAATTTCCTGAAACAGAGTCAAGCAGAGAAGCTTGCAAGGAAGTAAAACTCTGAAATGGAATTGTACCACCAACAGACAGCAAACTCCAATTGCTATCATCAGACTGATGTTCCCTGGCTTCAAGCAAGAAACTGTGACTTCTAGAGGGTTCTAAAGTTATCCCAAAGCCTGCACATTGTAGAGACTACTTTGTGTAGATAGAAATAAGAATCATTTGTAGGGATGAGGTAATCCCAGGTGCTGTTAGACATGACTAATAGCCTACTAACCACAGCAGCAAAAATAAATTTTGCCCAACACTGGAAGAAAGATACAGTTCCAATGATATCTGATTGGGAACTTAAACTTGGAGAATATGCAGCAATGGCAAAGTTAATAGGATATCTTCACAATAGAAGTTTAACCAAATTCAAGCAAGAATGGTTCCCAAACATACAATATATAATGCAGCATGGCAAATATAATGCAGCATGGCAAATATAAACACTTACAGTATAGTCTCTAAGGGGGCTAAATGCTCATACAGGTAGTCCTCGGTTAACGACCACTCGTTCAGTGACTGTTTGAAGTTACGATGGCTCTGAACAAGTGGTACTTACAACTAGTCCTCAAAGTTCCAGCCATCCCAGCACTCCTGCAGTCATGTGATCACAATCTGGGCACT
This sequence comes from Charina bottae, assembly GCA_023362775.1. Lineage (NCBI taxonomy): Eukaryota > Metazoa > Chordata > Lepidosauria > Squamata > Charinaidae > Charina > Charina bottae. The sequence continues at coordinate 55,663,482 of JALMGJ010000006.1, forward strand.
TGGCAACCAGCTCACACGATGGTTGCAATGTCCTGCATCACGTGATTGCCATTTGCAACCTTCCCTGCTGGCTTCCTATAAGCAAAGTCAGTGGGGAAGCCAGCAGGGAAGGTTGCAAGTCCCTCTGGTAAGTTGCACACTCCAGAGGCTTTTTCCCCCTAAGAGCCTGACTATGGTGCCCACACTACCCCCCCCCCCTGTGGTGGCTGCCTACACACCCTCCCCCACTTGGCAGCAGCCACCCCTGGCCCTGCTGCACTTTCACCACATCGCGACAGCCACCTGTGTGCCCTTGCACACCCTCCCCCACCCGGCAACAGCCATCCTCAGCCCTGCTGCACCCACGCCTCAACAGCCACCTGCACAGCCTCGTGCACCCGGCATAGCCACCCCCAGCCCCACTGCGCTCATGCTGCAAGGCCACTCACACACTTGCCTCCACCCAGCAGCAGCCACTTACCTGCCCGCCAGCCTGTTTGTGAGCCACCTGGGACTTGCGACTTCCTGCCGGCTTCCCCATTGACTGCTTGTTGGAAACCGTCACGTACTTTACAACCACATCACTTAGCGATGGACATTCCAGTCCCAATTGTTGTCGTAACCCGAGGACTACCTGTAAATACCACAAATTGGTAGTGGTACAAGAAGGGAAAAGTTAGAAACCAAATAGATTTTTTTTCTTGTTTCTGTTTTTTTTTTTCTTTTTTTAATATGCAAAAATGACAATAAGTAACAATACAGTGGAGACCTTAGTATTAAGTATGAAGCTTAAGGTAGAAAACTTTAGCATATACTAAACAATTTAATGTATTTTGCAGTTGTTTTATTTTATTTTATTTATTTATTCATCACATTTGTATCCCGCCCATCTCCCCCACAAGGAGGGACCCTGGGCGGTTCACAGCAAAAATTTAAAATCAATAAAAACTATAAATACCAATAAAAACTATATATATATATATATATATATATATATATATATATATATATAATACAGTTCAATCCAGGAATGGTAGATCTCATCCCATCGGTCGATAAGGCTGGACACGGCAGATCTAAGGGGCCAGCCAACTCCAAGACTGGCTATTCTCCTCCCCTCCCCAAGCATGGTGACATAACCAGGTTTTTAGGTTTATTGTTTATTGATACCACACTCGGCTTTAGATGTAAAAACAAAGAAACCTTATGCTTATCAACATTAATATTTTAGAAATTTTATTCATCAAATTTTGCCACCGCCCATCTCCCCCCATATAAATAATAAAGGTTTAATAACCTTTATTAAAATATTAAAAATAAAATATTGATTTAAACCTTTTTTTCCTTTATTTTTAACGGTTTGTTATGTGTTAATAATCTCCAGTCAACATTGTATAGACATCTCTGTACCCAAATAATACAATGTATTATTCCTGTTTTAAAATAATACTACTAGTGTTTTATAATAATACCATAAAATATTTTTTTTTAAAAAAGTAATCCCAGGTGGTATTAGACATGACTAATAGCCTACTCACCACCTCAGAATTAGGAAACGGAAAGCATTAATGTTTGTTTCTTTGTTTATTCAATTTATGGTCATAGACCAAATAAGCTTTCGTGTTATTTATTGTTTATTTTGCATTTGTGTTTTGCAAATAGTTTATGCCTCAAAGGAGGGGAATCATACTGAAATGTATGAGTAGTACTAAGTAGTACTAAGTAGTGATTAGGAGAAAGATCAGGCAATACCTATGTGGCCAGGAAGAACACGGAAAGAACAGAAACAGGTTGGGAGTAAAGCTTTCTGCTAGGAAAACCATCTGAGGATTAAACACAGTTTATATATTTAGCTTTTGTAAATAAATCAAGTGATTGTTGTTTAATTGAAAGTCTCCAGTAATTTTATAAGGAGCAAACAATGCTCAAGCGGTGTAATGGTACGTGAGAATAACCTTGAGAGACTGGGCCCAGAGATGCTGCCAAGGGAATGGTCAGATAAGAGACAGCATAGTCCACAGTTGGATAGTGAGCGGGGCAAGAGGCTCAGAAGAGACCCTCCCTAATTTCTCGGGGGTAAAGGAGATGGGAGGAGAATTGTACTTTCAGACTTGCAAGATTCTGTTAATGTAACCTTACAATAAAGTAGAATTAGCTCATCTGGTCATGTTTCCTATCTGGTCTACCTGGTAATGCTGACAAGAGGCGAAGCAATTTGGACTGGCACTGTGACTTTTCCAATCCTAATGGATGCTGAGTAACAAAGGCCATGTTAGCACTTGAAGCAGAGAATCCCATTCAGTGCATAACTAGCAATAATCTAAACTTTCCTGATAATAAAAGTCAGTGAATACACTTCATAGGATTTCTTTCTTTATAATCCTTAATGGCAACTTAGACAATCCTTACCATTCAGAAATGGCATTACAGCCTCACCAGCAAATGGTACATGTTTCTACATCATTCACAGGTGTTGCCATGCTAAATGAATATTACAGTGATAGATTTTGTAAACAGGCATCAAGAACATCAATGTGCATTTGTCCATAAAAATATATCAGACATGGTTGTGTATACCGGAAATGAATGTACATCACAAGTCATTTCATTTCCCTTACCCAATTTTCTACAACGGATGTTACATTGCCTTTAAATGCCTTTAGATTATATGCTGTTAAATGAGACATAAGCCTCAAACCAATATTTTACCTAAGGCATTACATCTCTTGGGAGTAAGGAAGGCTTAGATAGAGTAATTCATATGCCTCTACATCTCATGCCGACATCTTTACCAATGATAATAGTTCATGCTTGTTTAAATTTCGGATTCCTTAAAGCTCTTATTTAGGCTTTATATGCTTACCATGTAATCTTAAGAAACTTGTGGCTCCTGAAAGTCTCATTTGAGTTAAGCTGAACACATTGTTATCCTCAGTCAGTACGATGCCAGAAATGGTGCTGTATGCAGTGTGTGCAAAAGCTTCAGGAATTCTGGAGTTCTTATTCTGAAAAAAATGAATTGATTTAGCTCCAACTGACTTTGCCTTGTTTTGCTGTGGTGGTAATAGTGGTTAGTGACAGAAAGAGACCTATTTCTTATATGTAAAAAGCATAACCAATGAGACAATTTATTATGTAATCCCCACTGATTACATGGAAATAACAAAATAGCTCTTATACAACTTTTATTTCAATTCAGTTTTTAAATGACAACTTTTCACTGGATTATAGTTTATGTTAACATGGAAATAGTTTTTTGGACCTTAAAAAGGAAAACAGTAACCACAAGTAGCTTTCAAACATGAAATTTTAATTTTGATAGGAAAATATTGACTATAATTATTGGTCGCTTTCTTTCCTGATCAGGTTCATTTCTGGAATGAAAATTTGCTATTTCACATGAATGCATGACTTCCTGGCTTTCATACCTTTAGGAGTATTTCTTGAAAGAAAAAAATGTGTTTAATTTAATGAAGTAGCCCAAATAACAACATGAACTTCAACTTCAGAGGTTTAATTCACAGGGTTCATAATCTCAAAAACCTAAATTTTTGATTTAGGCATAGAGGCATAAATATAGTAATAACACTTAAATTGCAGAATAGGATTAATCATCATGTTTCTGAACTGACATGTGGAGGTATGAAGAAATTTGGCTGCATTTCAATATTTAAATTCACATTTTTAATCAATATATAAATCAAAACAGAGTTGCCTTCTAAAATGTGTACCTATCTGAATTTTGTAACGCAATTCTCCAACTTAAAATGTATATAAAAATGGGTAAATTAAAACAAGTATATTAACCCAAACAGCAAAACAAACTGTTATGCAAAGTTGTGTATTTTGCAAAACATAACCTAAGAATTTAAAAAATAGGAAAATAACTTCAAAATATATGCAATTTTAATGTACAGTTTTAAAAAAAGATGCAAAAATTAGATGAATTATTTATTTATTTTTTATTTTATCTATTTTCTATCCCGCCTTTATTATTTTTATAAATAACTCAAGGTGGTGAACACTCCTAATACTCCTTCCTCCTCCTATTTTCCCCACAACAACCACCCTGTGAAGTGAGTTGGGCTGAGAGAGAGTGACTGGCCCAAGGTCACCCAGCCGGCTTTCATGCCTAAGGCGGGACTAGAACTCACAGACTCCTGGCTTCCCATTGGCTCCTTCGTAGGGCTGATAGACAGGGATTGGCCCAAGGTCACCCAGCTGGCTTTCATGCCTAAGGTGGGACTAGAACTCTCAGTCTCCTGGTTTCTAGTCTGTTGCCTTAACCACTAGACCAAACTGACTCTCCACTTTTATAAGGAGCAAACAATGCTCAAGCGGTGTAATTGTATGCCAGAAAAACAAGAAGCTGGAGAAATCAACACTGACCGTTTCAACCACACAGCATGTGAGTGCAACCAGGGTGTCCATGCATATAACACTTTGGGTGATACCCTGTACAGTGACCAAACTTTCCTATGATGACATCTTGCTGTTTTGCTTACTTTCTCACTAGCTGAAAACCATTTTTTCAACAGTTCAGTGACAAGACCTCCAGGATAAAAAGTGCCAGAAAAAATAACAAAACCACTGACTTTGGTTTGAAGCTCTCCTGTGCTACTTACATAGTACAGGTAGTCTTTGCTTACTACTGCCTCGTTTACCAACTGTTCAAAGTTACAATGGTGTAAAAAAATCTTTGCGACTAGTCCTTGCATTTACGACCATTGCAGTGTCCCACACTCATGTGATTGCCATTCAGGTGCTTCACAACCAGCTTCCAACAAGCAGTTAATGGAGAATGCAGAAGTAAAAGTCGCGGTCAGGTGATGTCTCACTTAACAACCACAGTGATTCACTTAATGGCCAAATGGGAAGCCCATTGCAATCACATGATTTTCCACATGGCGACCGTGGTGCGTAGCAACAGAGTTGCTGATCCTAATTGTGGTCACTAAGCGAGGATTACCTTTATTCTAACCGGCTCCTCTTGTTTTTGCTTTTCTTACTTAAGAGAGCAACTTTCAGAAACAGCATTTTTATCATAATAAAAGGAATCATAACCAGAGATGTGAAAATAATCTAAGCTTAATTTGACTGTATAGGACAATGAAGACCATTTTTTCCTACATGAGTCTCTCTATACATTATGGTAGAAGTTATAGTCCAAAATACCTGGAAGAATCTAGACAGGTCCATTAAGCTTTGCATTGTCAAATCTCTTCAAACCTCACTCCAGACTGAATAAAATAATATTGAAAAGGGCATTACTTCCCCCAGTTATGTCTTGCCTGTATTTTTCCCCCACTCAGGGCTTTAGTCTGTATTTCCCACAGGTTTTTAAACAATTCTCTCATTCTGCCAAATCGGGCTTAATCCTAATAAAGGCTCATTGCTAAAACTAATCAGGATTTGGCCATTCCCAAAGATTAATTCTGTTGCATGTTGTGGTTTCCCCCCCCTGAGTTCATTTTCTTAAGCTGACTTGTTCCTTGGAATTCTCCAAGCATTCTCTGCTATACATCTTTGATATTTTAACAACATAATTTGTTATTTTCTATAACATCTAGAGCATTTCATATGTTAAATATCTGAGTGGCAATGTTTGAAGAATTAGTATTCTGACTGTATTTGATATGCCTTAGTATTTCATATCAGGGAAATATATAATATTTCATAAGCAATGCTATTTAGTATTTGACAATATTTGAAAGATGACATGGAATAGTTTTGGCATGGAGCAGCATCTCCAGCAAAGGAGATTGTTACCTTGTCGTGGTGCTGGAGCTTGAGTACCTCAATGAAACCATGAGCTAAACCGTGAAGGGACACCCAAGACAGGAAGGTCATGGCAGAGAGGTCAGACTAAATACGATCCCTGGGGAAGGTAACAGTAACCCACCCCAGTATTCTTGCTGTGAAAACTAAATGGATCAGTACAACCAGAGATATGTCGGTATACCATCGGAAGATGGGACTCCCAGGTTGGAAGATGGTCAAAATGCTACTGGGGAGGAACAGAGGATAAGTTCAACTAGCCCCAGATGTGATGACGCAGCTAGCTCAAAGCGAAAAGGACGGCTAGTGGCCGATGGTGCTGGTGGTGAACGACGAATCCTATGTTCTAAAGATCAACACATAAGAGGAACCTGGAATGTAAGATCTATGAGCCAGGGCAAATTGGATGTGGTTATTGGTGAGATGGCAAGATTAAATATAGACATTTTAGGTGTCAGTGAACTGAAATAGACTGGAATGGGCCACTTCACATCAGATGACCACCAGATCTACTACTGTGGACAAGAGGACCACAGAAGAAATGGAGTAGCCTTCATAATTAATAATAAAGTGGCTAAAGCAGTGCTTGGATACAATCCAAAAAACGATAGAATGATCTCAATTCGAATTCAGGGTAAGCCTTTTAACATCATAGTGATCCAAATATATGCCCCAGCCACAGATGCTGAAGCAGAAGTAGATCAGATCTATGAGGATCTGCAGCACCTACTGGATAATACGCCAAAAAGATATGTTATTTTCATTACAGGAGACTGGAATGCTAAGGTGGGTAGTCAAAGGACACCTGGAATTACAGGCAAACATGGTCTGGGAGAACAAAATGAAGCGGGACGTAGGCTGATAGAATTTTGCCAAGACAACTCACTGTGCATAACAAACAAAAGACGACTTTATACATGGACTTCACCAGATGGTCGACACCGAAATCAGATTGACTACATCCTTTGCAGCCAAAGGTGGCGGACATCTATACAGTCAGTAAAAACAAGACCTCGAACTGACTGTAGTTCAGTTCACGAACTTCTTATTGCACAATTTAGAATCAGACTAAAGAGAATAGGGAAGACCCACAGATCAGTAATATTCCTAATGAATATGCAGTGGAGGTGAAGAATAGTTTTAAGGGACTAGATTTAGTAGATAGGGTCCCGGAAGAACTATGGACAGAAGTTCGCAACATTGTTCAGGAGGCGGCAACAAAAAACGTCCCAAAGAAAAAGAAAACCAAGAATGCAAGATGGCTGTCTGCTGAGACACTGGAAGTAGCCCAAGAAAGAAGGAAAGCAAAAGGCAACAGTGATAGGGGGAGATATGCCCAATTAAATGCAAAATTCCAGCAGTTAGCCAGAAGAGATAAGGAATTATTTTTAAACAAGCAATGTGCAGAAGTGGAAGAAGACAATAGAATAGGAAGGTCAAGAGACCTCTTCCAGAAAATTAGAAACATCGGAGGTAAATTCCAGGCAAAAATGGGTATGATCAAAAACAAAGAGGGCAAGGACCTAACAGAAGCAGAAGAGATCAAGAAAAGGTGGCAAGAATATACGTAAGATCTGTATAGGAAGGATAATAATATTGGGGATAGCTTTGATGGTGTGGTTCTTGGTATGGGGATACCAAGTCATCTTGTCTGCCTCCTGAGGAATCTGTATAACGACCAAGTAGCAACGGTAAGAACAGACCACGGAACAACGGACTGGTTTAAGATTGGGAAAGGAGTACGGCAGGGTTGTATAATCTCACCCTACCTATTCAACCTGTATGCAGAACACATCATGTGACGTGCTGGGCTTGATGAATCCAAGGCTGGAGTTAAAATCGCTGGAAGAAACATTAACAATCTCAGATATGCAGATGATACCACTTTGATGGCTGAAAGCAAGGAGGAGCTGAGGAGCCTTATGACGAAGGTGAAAGAAGAAAGTGCAAAAGCTGGGTTGCAGTTTAACCTCAAAAAAGCCAAGATTATGGCAACCAGCTTGATTGATCACTGGCAAATAGATAGGCTGACCATATTTCCTTCAGACAAAAACGGGACATTTGGGATGGCAAAACGGGACAGGGTCTTATGCCACCATGCCGGCCTCCAAACCCCGCCCCCCAGGCCATGCAATTGGCTCCCACCTGCAAAACCCTCCCCTGCCCCACACGATTGGCTCCCGCCTGCAAACCCCGCCCCCATCAGCGTGATTGGCTTGGATTTTAATTTTTCTTTATTTTTAAAGGGTTTTTTTTTTCTTCTAGCAGTAAATAGTGCGTCAGAGCTGGTGTGTCTGGGGGAGGCCGGAGTACACACACTGTGCACACAGCACCGTCATCGGCCGGGGAACAAGGGGCGGGGATGGAGGAGATGGAGGCCCACCACTGCCCCATCCCCCTCGGGCTTGGCCGAAGGAGGGAGGAGAGTCACTGCTGCTGCCACCGCCGCAGAGCAGGAGAAGCAGGAGGAGCCGGCTGCGCTCGGCTGCTTCAACCACACCACTCCGCCCCTTGCTGCCCGCTGAAGCTCCCCAGGGTGGCCGGCTCCTGCTTCTCCTGCTCGGCGGCCCGACAACTCTCCTCCCTCGGCCAAGCCCGATCAGATGCACATACACACATTTTTCTTCTTATAACTCTTTTTTTCCCCCGCCCCCCCCTATGTTTGTATTTTTATTTTTAGAGAATCTCTACTTAATATTATATTCTTTTTTAATATATATAGAAGAAAGAAGAAAAATGTAAATCAAGTATTTACACAATTTTTTGTTAAGAAAACTGGAGGTATTTTAATGAAATGTACGTATGTATTGTATGGTAAAGATGTATAAGTCAAAAATTGAATTTGAAATAAATACTTAATAAATCAGTACTATAACATAAGAGAAGAAAAAGAAAATAGTGATAAGGTTAGAAATAGATATATATAAATAAAGTAGTTAGAAAGGGTTAGAGGAAGTAGAAGGGAAGAGGGAAACAGGGAAAATAATTTAGAATAAAGATATGTTATATGAAATATATTAGATAATGAATATTATAAATCAAATGTAAATATGTATACATAAATGTAGTTATTGTTATGTGTAGCGGCAACAACTCTCCTCCCTCGGCCAACCCCGATCAGATGCACACACACAGACTCACACACTCACAGGACAGACTGCCCTCGGCAGGAGCCGGCCGCGCTGAGGGGCTTCAGCCACACCACTCCGCCCCTCGCCACCCGCTGAAGCCCCCCAGCATGGTCAGCTCCTGCCAGGGCAGTCTGTCCTGTGAATGTGTGTGTGTGTGTGTGAGAAGCAGGAGCGGCCACCCTGGGGAGCTTCAGCGGGCAGCAAGGGGCGGAGTGGTGTGGCTGAAGCAGCCGAGCGCAGCCGGATTCTCCTGCTCAGCAGCCCACCAACTCTCCTCCCTAGGCCAAGCTCGATCAGATGCGCACACATACACACACACGCACCCCATACGCTCTTTCTCCAGCCTCCCCATGACCAAATGCACCCGGACCTGTTGCAGGGAGGCTGGAGAAAGAGGGTGTGGGGTGCGTGTGTGTGTGTGCGTGATTATGCTGAGCAAGTAATCTGCGCACACACACACACACACACACGCACCCTCTTTCCACAACCTTCCCCTGGCCTCACCACTGCTGGGCAGACAATCTCAGGATCAGGTAAGGAGGCAGGAACCTGGACTGTGGTGCTGCTTCTGCTGCTGGGATCGCACGTGGCAACTGGGCTTCCAGTTGCCGCGCTGATAGGGCCTCTTCCGGGCTGCCTCCAATGGCAAGTCCAGCTCCAGTCCTCCTTCCTGTCTTCCTGTCCTCCTTCCCGCCGGGTTTTAAAAAGGGACAAAATTGAGATTTTGATCAAAATGACGGGACGGTGGAAAAATGCTAAAATAACGGGACTGTCCCGTTCAAAACGGGACGTATGGTCACACTACAAATTTTTGTTGTTGTTCAGTCGTTTAGTCATGTCCGACTCTTCGTGACCTCATGGACCATAGCACGCCAGGCCTTCCTGTCCTCTACTGTCTCTCGGAGTTTACTCAAATTCATGTTCATTACATCAGTGATGCTATCTAACCATCTCATCCTCTGCCGTCCCCTTCTCCTTTTGCCTTACAAATAGAAGGAGAAAAAGTGGAAGCAGTGACTGACTTTGTATTTCTAGGCGCAAAGATTACTGCAGACGCTGACTACAGCCAGGAAATCAGAAGACGTCTACTTCTTGGGAGGAGAGCAATGACAAATCTTGATAAAATAGTTAAGAGCAGAGACATCACACTAACAACAAAGGTCCGCATGGTTAAATCAATGGTATTCCCTGTAGTAACCTATGGCTGCGACAGCTGGACCATAAGGAAGGCTGAGCGAAGGAAGATAGATGCTTTTGAACTGTGGTGTTGGAGGAAAATTCTGAGTGCCTTGGACTGCAAGAAGATCAAACCAGTCCATACTCCAGGAAATATAGCCAGACTGCTCACATGAGGGAATGATATTAAAGGCAAAACTGAAGTACTTTGGCCAGATAATGAGAAGACAGGATACCCTGGAGAAGATGCTGATGCTAGGGAAAGTGGAAGGCAAAAGGAAGAGGGGCTGACCAAGGGCAAGATGGATGGATGATATTCTGGAGGTGACAGAATATGGGAGCTGGGGATAGTGACGGCTGACAGGAAGCTCTGGCGTGGGCTGGCCCATGAAGTCACAAAGAGTCGTAAGCGACTGAACGAATAAAAAAAGCATTTCAGTTTCAAAACTGTAATGTTATTTTACCTTTAATGAGATTCAAGAATGGGTTAGATTCCAGAACAAGAATTAAAGATGGCAGAAGTCACTTTGAAAGGGAAATTGTTCCTCTTTGATCTGTTTCGATATCATTAGAAACATTAAGTTGCATATTTTTTATGTTTGATTTCTGTTGTTAGGCTCAGTGAACTTCTGGGGAAGACGATAGTTTAATAATAATCAAGATGCAGTTCACACATCAGTTAAACAGAGGAATGTCCATTTAGTTGGCTTAGGTGCAAGAATGCTGAGAGACTTGTGGATAGCCATGTCAGGTTTCACCCTGGAAATTAACAATTATGGCACAATAACTAGAATAACATTTGTATGTTTATTTATTTAAAAAGATTTAGGTAGCTGCCAATCTTATGCACAATTAACTCTGGGTGACTTACAAAAGGGTTAACCCTTTTGTTCCTTTTTTGTATTTGAAGTGATTCAGATTTTCATTTTAATTTTCATTCCTAACTAAAAGAAAATGGTATTTTGGTAAAATTAGAATTGTTACCTACTTTTATTGTTTTTCCCAATCCATTGCTATGTTCTCAAGAAATCATCTGTTTTCTAAAAAAAAATCATTTTTTAAAAAAAGGATGGATGGATAGTTGGGAGGAGGATGCAGGATTGAAAAAAATGCCCTGTTTAGCTGTAAATCACTCTGAAAAGAATCTGACCTGGCCCCTGGATCTGGAGTGATACTTCTAAAAATAGGGCTCCATTCCATTATTCCAAAGTCAGCGTGGGAAAACACAAATACCTATAGCTGTAATTTTTTTCTCCACAATAATAGGATGAAATATGCAGCAAAGCTAGATTTTAATAAAGGTATAAAGCCTGCTATGTACCATACAAATTGGTACAAACGATTTTTATCTATGTTCCTTTATAATCCTTTTTAAGTGCCATAACTTTATCGGATTATGACAGAACATGATAAATATTGCAATAATGCTATCTTTTCCTGTGGTTAGATAGAGTGAATGGATTGTGTGCAAAGGGAAAGTGTACCAATACTTTATCAATATAACAAGAAAGAATTTTTAAAAATACTAATGAGCCTTTTTATCAAAATAGGGAGGCCATAATATATCACAAATCTCTTCTTTGCAAACTCAGAAAGAACAGGACCTATGGAAGAACACAATTACCCTGAGGACTGGGTTAGAACTATGTAGTAAGAACTGCAACTGCAGAATCAAAATCAATAGTCTACTGTATGTAGCTTAGCATCCAGCCTCTGGCTATAACAATAAAACTTCTTAGGAAGTTCACAAGGAAAAAAAAATACAGAAATATTACTTCCTTACCTTTTTTTTTTCCAAAGTGGATATAGAGGTATGTTTTCTCTGAACATGGGAATTATATATTTCATTGTCTTGGCGACTGCCATTTGTCATTACTGACATAACATCATATCAACAAAATTACTGATCCTTTTTTCATATGATTCCTCTTCCCAAAGTCTGAAAAAGTTGTTAAGATAAGCACAGTTCTATGACATAACATCACACTTTGGTGTTTTAACCACCAATGCCAGTCTGCCAAAAGGAACGAGGTTGAATTAATTGGGGGGCAGAATTGCGTTTTGTCTTTTTTTTTTTTTTTGGTATTACTAATTAGTAGGGCTGCACAAAGTATTTGAAGGGCGTGCTTCGTGAAGTACTGCTTCTCTAAATGTTGGATCAGCCCCGTCTTCTGGAAGGCTTTATGCAAGTGTTTTGAGAACCTTTCAAGGCTGCCTCCAAGCATGATTTCCCACATATTTTAGAAGCAAAGCCAAAGGAAAAAAGATATATAAGCTTTCAAATCATTTTTTGCATCCATTACTTAAATGGATAAATAAAAATCCTAACTCACCTCAATCATTCCAGAAACCCAGCCCTTCTTGCATGATATGATTCTATTACCTCACCCCAACAGATATTGGCATCCAAAAATAATTCAAACAATTTAAATTCAACACATCTGGAGGGAATTAGGTTGGGTTAGGCAGCATGATAAAGCAAAACTAAAGTAGCATAGTCATTGAAACATCCAATGCTGGTAGTACTTTTCTAGAGCCATGAATTATTTTTGTGTCTTACCCCAGTTAATGATCAATTTTTCTTTTACTTTATTAATTCATGAATGCTGAGGATTTTGTTTTGTTTGGGGCAGTTTGCTCTTCATGATTTTATAAACAATTATTTTCCCTCATTATTTTTCTCACCATTTCTTACACTGTTGTTAATGTATGATCTTATTGAAACAACAAATACAAGAATAAATGCATTTCTTTTCACATCACATTTGAAGAAAGCCACAAAGCGAGGTGTGTAATTAAAAATAATTTATGGCTCTTTTAGTTGCTGAATATTTCACACTGTTCCCAGTGCTGAATTACATGCACTCACCTGGTAGTGGCTATATCACTGGGGGATGGAAGTTGAATTTGCTAATAATCATTAAGCCCAAAATTCAGCCTGCTTAGCTGGAAGACTTGTTATTGGTTAAAGGTAAAGGTTCCCCCTGCACATTTGTGCAGTCGTGTCTGACTCTAGGGGCCGGTGCTCATCCCCGTTTGTTAGCCAAAGAGCCAGCGTTGTCCGAAGACGCTTCCGCGGTCATGTGGCCGGCATGACGTGCGCGGAACGCTGTTACCTACCCACCGAAGTGGTACCTATTCATCTACTTGCATTTGCATGCTTTCGAATTGCTAGGTTAGCAAGAGCTGGGGAGAGTGCGGGAGCTCACTCCGTCATGCGGGGCTAGGGATTCGAACCTCCGAACTTGCGATCTTCTGATCGACAAGCCTGGCATCTTACCCGCTGAGCCACCACGCCCCCCTTTTCATTTATTTATTTATTTATTTATTTATTTATTTATTTATTTATTGTTATTGGTTGGAACAGTACTAAACACCAGTCTATCTATTGTCAATGCAGAGCTGTGAGATATATGCTGGTGACAACATGAGTTTTCTGTAAACTCACAGACATCTATAAATTCTGTGCATGTGTCCATTAAAATTAATTATAAAGCAAGCTTCAATTATTATTAACACTATCATGTTATATAGGTCCAAAAGATTTGCTTCTGGGGAGGCATTCTTTTCTTAGGTAAAGAAATCTTGAAAATAAAAAGCAGGCACTAAAAATATGGCTTTGAAATTTTTGATGACAGGCATACAGGTATATAGTAAGGTTTTGCTATGTATTAGTTTGATGTAGCTAGCTGAGAACACTTTAAAATTTACACTATGTGTAAATATATACACATAGTGCTGAAACATCTGAGATTCTAAACCTGTGGAAAAGAAACAAAATGTACCCTCTTCTAGATTATTGCAAATATATGAAAAACAGAAGGCCTATGCAAATGTTATGTTTAGTGCTTCTATAGAGCCTTTCAAAATAATCTTGTAAGTATGGAAACAGAAAAGTTACACTGAAGTGAATTACCAGACAGTATTTTAGATATATGGAATTCTAATTTTTTGTCAAGTCTGCCTGTGAAACTGTGAGGTTGGAATAAGCAGTAGGTATTAGTGGAGCTTCGAGCTTACTGGATTTGCTATGATATAGAATCAGGACTATGTTCCTGCCTGCCACATTGGGTTGTCTGTTCCTGGGTTCAATAGAATAGATAGAAAGGCTCCCTCCTCACTAATAGTTTATATAGTATTGTAGAGAGTCATTCAACCATCACTGTACCAACATAACAGCAATGAGGACAGGCATTATAGTGATGGCTAGACAATGCTGCAGATGCCATAAGTCACTAATGAGGAAATGGCCAAAGTTAGACCAAGGCCATCCCTAGATATTTTGCTACCTGTTCTCTTCCTGTTCCCTGTAGAGATCTTTCACACATTTAAAAAGAAAACTGTGTTTTTGCTCCTGGTGACAGCCCCAGCACTTTGTGGCCCCACTAAGCCCTTAGAGATTAAAAAAAAAGCGTCCCAGTTTCTGGCATAGAAACAACATATAATTCTATCCTTCAGTTACATAGCCAGATACAACATGTCTTTTTCTGTGATGCTCCTGTCCTCTGTTTTTGGATTGGAGGAATGGCTGCTTGCCATGACTATTTGCACACTCCCCACAGGTGAGGACCTGAGATGCTTTGACATTTGGGATTTGTGGTGAGGACAAACTGGGAGTTAGGTGCTTTGGGTCTGCATGGATTGCAAATGCTTTAAGATGGTAGTATAGTAATGCTCACAGAAGCAAACTGGGTTAGCAGTTGGGTCTTTCTTGGTGTTATATACCATTATTCATTATAGCATACAGTATGTGACAAGCTTGTTTAGCAGAGTCAGGATTGGTCACTGGGGAGTCATGTCTAATGATAAAGTCATCCCTGCTCAGCAGCTTTATATGTATTATATTTACACCATACATGACCAGCCCAAGATAGTTTGCTGCCCAAGGTTAAGGGTAAGATATATTTGCCTGGTCCACACACATAATATGACCCAAATGTTACTTGAATCTATCTGCAGCATGGCCAACACAACACTGCAACAGCCTTCTTCATACCTGAGATTAGTATACCTGAGGTAGGCTTGAAATACATGTACCATACCTGGACTGAAAAAATCCAAATGACCACTAGATGGAAACAAAGAATTTCCTGCCATGTAATGAACCTCCAGATTTTTGCAGACCAAATATGGTATATCTACCTGAGGGCACCTATGGACATTCACAGTCCTGTATTCTAATAGATTGTTGCTGTCCATCCCCCAAAGGCAGCCAAATCACATTTTCCAGGGATGGCACTCTTTCATCCTCTGATTTTAACTTGTATTATGCTTGCTAAAACAGTTGGTCATAGCTGATTTTCTCCATTTAGCTTTGTGCTAATAATGGTTGAGTGTATATTGAGTAACAAAGTATTAGCTACCACTTAGACATCTAGGTGATGCTAGGGAAAGTGGAAGGCAAAAGGAAGAGGGGCCGACCAAAGGCAAGATGGATGGATGATATTCTGGAGCTGATGGACTCAACCGTGGGGGAGCTGGGGATGGCGACAGCCAACAGGAAGCTCTGGCGTGGGCTGGTCCATGAAGTCACGAAGAGTTGGAAGTGGCTGAATGAATAAACAACAACAGACATCTAGGTGAAGTTGATTAAATCCTAACAAAGACCCAGGGGTGATGAGATATAGTTTTCCTGAGAGATACATTCTAGCTGGATTCAAGCTAACATCTGCTTCATTAAAAAAATTCTCCTTTTTTCCGTGGAAGTGATTTCTAACCAACCTGTCCCTTTTTAAACGATAATTGCTCACCTCTATTTTTACCACCTGACTGCAGCACCACTCTTCAGTTGATGATTCCACTAAGCCTTGCCAAAGACGCTGCTGCTAATGTTGTGATTCAAATGTCCTTTATGATTTAACACAGCTGAATTAGGACAAGCAAGTGCTGTCAGCTGTCATAAACAAACATGAATCATATCCACTATTGTGATAAAATAGAAATGCTGAAACATGGTAGCTATATACTGTATCTCAGAGAGGTTTTTCATTTTTATTATTTGCTTCATTTTGTAGTGGGCTAGGCATTCAGAACAAAAAAATGCATTAACTATTTATAAAGTAACATCCTAGATTTTATTCTTCTTATGAGCAGCAGACAAATGCCTTAAGTTTGTAAAACTACTCCTGTTCTGCTTTAGCTCAGTGAATACAGTAGGTTACAGATCAAAATCGAAGCTGTTTAAAAGCAATGTTTGTGCAGGCATTGTATGAGAATGATTCACGAGACGCATTCTATAGTTTTAGAAAAAGTAATGGGAATTATGTGCATTCATTTTACAGCATCAGAAAACTATCCCTATAATTTGGTTTTCACATTACCTTTTTAAGAAACACAGACTGACTCCTATGAATCATTCTCACACATTGCCCATACAAGCAAAGGCACTGAATAGATGAGTAATATACCTAAGTGATTCCTGGATAGATTTCCTAGCAAATCAGAACTTGAGAAAGTCATACCATAGCCATAAGGCACTGTTTTGACAAGCAAAAGCATTTTCTGGCTTCTTTGATCTTATGAAATAATTTCAATATAAGATGGAAACCCATAACTCTACCATAGGAATCTAGTTTCCCAGATGCCTGCCTCAAGAGAGTTTGCAAGCTAGGGCTGGTATAGGAGGCAGGTGCTGTGTGTTGTTACCTTCAGAGTCACAGAGACAACACATTAGAGAGAATTTTCTTGGTGGCAGAGCTCAGCAGCATCTGTAACAATGATGTCAAAATGTGCACGGTAACATCACTCAAATGGAACAATCATGTAATGAAGCCGTAACATCTGATGCGAGTACATAAATGGCATGATTTGTATGATGACATATTGTGTACATATCATTTCACACAGACCGAGAGCAGGGACCTGTATATGACACTCACCGACCCTAGAGGTTAGACTATCTTCTACTACATCATTATTCTGCTGTAAAAGTAAGTTGATTGTTTCCAGCTGCTTTTTTTTTAAAGATGGATTAGGGAATTGGAGGGTTGATGTCTTTTTTTTTCAAGTCACGTTCTTTCAATTATTTTATTTTTATGTCTCTCTTTTTGGGAGGGAAAATGTCTCATCAAATTCTACATCAACAGCCATTTTTAAATAAATAACATTATAAATGTTTGGGTGGACACTGAACCAATGACCAACTAAAAGACTCAATTTCTGGATCCTCCAAACTCCTCCTCATTTTTGCTGCATGTTCACTTATTACATCCAAGTGAAGTCATGAGAAAAAGGAGGGGAAGAAGCTACAACCTTTATACAACTTAAGAGTTTTTTTTATAGAAGTATAAAAAGAAATTGCTTTCCTCTGTATCATACTACTAATTTGTCTATTTTAGTTGACTGGTGCAGTCCAAAGTTTGAGGCAGGAGTTCTTCTAGCCGTACCAGGGGGTGTCAGCAATTAAATTTGGGAGCTGACGCATGCAAAGTACATGTTCTACCATTAAGCCAGGTCCATTCCACTTTGTTTCAAAATATGGTGCCAACAAACAGAAACAGTTTGGTGGAAGTTCGTCCATTCAGCAAGGCCTGGGAAAGCAACCTTGATAATTGCCACATTTAACTGACATATTTTATTGGGGTCTGGCCCAAACGTCCAAAGCAATTATTCCAGACTAAGTGATAAATCCAAAAAGAAAACAAGAGGAAGAAGAAAGAAAAGGCAAATTAGCAAATTTCCATAGCAGAAGTAATTGTGCATAGAGAAGCAGAAATGCACAAATACTGTGCTGTTGTAAGGAAAATCCTTGTGTCCATTGGCCATAATCTATCAAGCACATCTCACCTTTGTGTTCCAGTGAAACAAAAGGGTATTAATTCTTGAGGGTGAAGCTCAGGTACAATTGGGGTCTGACCAATTGTTATTCTTTTCAACCCATCTTGAACATGAGAATACATGGAACAGTTGTGCCCATTCTTTGGGGTCAGTTAGTACTTTCTCACCCAGTACTACAAATAGTTTGCTTCTATAAGGCACAGTGATTGTGAATATCACTATTAATGAAAAGACCTAGCCATGCTTGGAGTAGAAGTCAGTGAGACTTAAATTAGTCATGAATATCTTGCCATATTAATTTCAGTGGGTCTCCTTTAAATAATTCTGAATATAGACTAATGCAATTTGTCTTAAAATAGCTATTTTGCAATATGGAATTCAAGGCTTAGAGACTGAGAGTTAAAGTTCCTGACCCAAGTAACATAGGAAATTTACAACAGAGGTGGGAATTGACTCATTTCCTTTGTATTTTGCTATACTGTAATTCCCCTTACACTTCTCTGCCCTCTCCTTTTTCATCCCAGAATTCTATATCAACAGCCAGTGATTTAGTGGCTAGGAATCTTAATGACTAATTCATGCCAAAGGGGTTATCATATCTGTCTGAACCTTCCCATATTCAACATGACCTCTTTCAATGCTGCAACAGTGTCCTGTTGGGTATGTTGATTATTCATTATGCACATTTCATCGAATGTATGGTGCAAGCAGAGCTTTCGCTCAGAGCTGTTAGTGGGGGGAAATGGAAATGGAAAAGACACCATATGAACGAGAGCCAACCCTCTTGGAATTGCTCCCTCAAAAGTCTTCTGAGAATAACTGTAGGGTTCCAGAGCAAGTATTGTATATGTTTGTTTATTTTCATATCTGTATTTCAAAAACCTCCAGCAGTGTAAAATATGACAGAATAAGATAAAAAACAGAACAATGAAAATAATCAGCATCAGCAAAACCACAGAAATCAATCTGTCAGGGCAGCCCAGATCTTCGACCCATACCAACAGCCTATTTAAGTAGAATAGTTTTAACCACTTTGCAGAAAGCAAGCAAAGTATTCCATTATAATGAGGGTGTTGTCACTGGGAAGGTTCAGCTCTGAGGCCCCCCATCCTTTTACTTGACTTGGGGTGGGGCCCCTCTAAGCATTATCCCTCTTAATACGAATATACAAAATGGGTGTCTGGGTAAAAGAGACAATCTAGTATGTAAGTAGGCGCTGAGCTGTATCTTGACAAGCCTTCATTATAAAATTGGCTTCCAGTTGGCAATTGCTGCTCTCCTCTGCCTCAGCCTTCTAATTCAAAGCATCATCTCCCTGAAAGTCCTTTCTTATGGGTCTTTATCAAGTTAAAAAATAAAGAACCATAAAAAAGTAGAACGAAGACTTTAAAATTGTACCTGAAGAGCTGGCTGAGCAGATACTGAGATCATTTGATCGTAGTTCCCTCACAATGGTCGGATATTTTGTACTGCTATTTGAATTATAATAAAAGTAAAAAGGTAAAGGTTTCCCCTGCACAGTCGTGTCCGATTCTAGGGGGCGGTGCTCATCTCCATTTGTTAGCCGAAGAGCCAGCGTTGTCCGAAGATGCTTCCACGGTCATGTGGCCAGCATGACGCGTGCGGAACGCTGTTACCATCCCATGTAAGTGGTACCTATTTATCTACTTGCATTTGCATGCTTTCGAATTGCTAGATTGGCAAGAGCTGGGGCAAGTGCGGGAGCTCCCTCCATCACGCGGCGTTCGGGTCTCAAACCGCCAACCTTCTGATCGACAAGCCTGGCGTCTTAACCACTGAGCCATCGCGCCCCCCTGAATTATAATAATGATGTCTAAATTGTTGCAACTACACATAGAAATTAATATTCTTAATTTGCATGCAGAGAGATAACTTCTGGCTTGGTCTTTTGGGGAAGGGCAATGTGTAAGTGGTCAGTAATGACCAGCTTTGGTTACCTTGGATCTGAATCTTCCCTAACGTTTTTCTCTTTAATACAGTCTGCTTACTCCTCTCATGCAGTTGGTTGGTAGGACAGGCTCCTCATCACTCTGTTCCCTTTTCCAGAATTCCAAGTTCTTACACAAATACCTGTGCACAATCCCCTCACCAAGTCCCTGTTCTGTTCTATGCTAAGGAAGCTTAGGGCTCCGATATCTAGGCTGCAAAAACCTGGAAAACCATTCTCAGCAGCAAATAGATATAGAACATGTTTAACTCTCTGCTGAGAGCTAGTGGTCACCTGTCTTTTTGCAGCCCAAGACTGATAGTCCTAAGTAAGGTATAAAAAAATATTTAGGCTTTTCAATTATTTTTTGAACCACACATGAAGAAGAAATATCCTTTAATAGTGTTGGTCTTATGAACATGGTCTCCAAACATCCATTTTTTAATTTCCAGAATCCTAAACAGCACCTTTTTCTCTCCAACTTATGTGTGGAGGAAAACACTGGTAATAGCCTCATCAAATACTGTATATACAAGACTGACAGGTAAAAGTCCTTTTCCTTGTTTAGTTTTGTTTTGTTTACTGTCATCATCATTCACGTGATGTATGATGTATGTAGATTGTGGCAATCTTCTCAAACGTCTAAGTCTTCTAAAAATGTCATAGCCACCTAACCTTATCCTCTTGTAATCATTTAGCAATGTTTATTAGGGCATAGAAAGGCTAGTGTTATTATTGAGCTGCTTAGGTTTCATTAGATTTTTTGCAAGGCTATATTATGTTTTTATCATTGCTTTTCCTTTTCCTAGTGTTTTATTGTTTTATGGTCTGGCTTACTTTAGCATAATAGTTTTATTGTTATTTTGCCTGCTACAAGCCACCTTAAGTGTCTGGGGTTTTTTTAGCCACAAAACACTGGGTATAAATAATGTTGATAAAGAATACCGGCTCCGTCCACACCATAACATAAGAAGTATGCTTCATCCGGCACCCTCCACATCTCTTAGGGTGACATAAAACATAGGCAGTACTAGTACTTTTCCACTACGGTTGTTCTACTAATTGCAACCAGAAACTGAGTTACTTGATATCCGCATTCCTTTGTGATGACTACAAAAGCATCACACCGCAGCAACAGAACCTTTCACACACTCCACTATCCTAAGCAGTTCAGCAAACTGGAATTTCAAAGAACAAAGAACTTTTAAAATATTCCTCAACCACATTTTCCCCACTAGCAGGTCCAGGTACTACTGACTACTGCTATTTCTTTTTAATTTGTTCCTTCTCCTCCTTGCATTAAGTTCATAAGGTGTACTTTAAAAATGAAAGAAAACTTTGGAGATACCCATAATGCCTAATAGCTGGGACTTCTCTGAGATTAGTTCCTTGGTAGGTGTGTAAAGAACCACATGATATTTCACAGTCAGTGGTGACCAGAAGAGAGGGCCAGGTCTGAGGGTGCTTGAGTTTGTTTGGAACTTTTGCTTTGCTTTTTCTTTTGTTTTTGTGTAGAGGGAGGGTGTGCCGGCTGCTTACCACCTTTTGGAGGGCAGGGGTCAGGGATATCATGCTTACCTACCCCTGCAGTCCCAGGAGCCCATGGAGCCCTGACACCACCAGCTGCCTGGAGGCATCACCAAATGGCCCTGGGACCAGAGACTGGCTTGGAGGCAGAGGTGAGTTGGTGATGACAGTGTGGATGAGCTGGGCAGCTTCAGTTTCACTGAAGTTGAAGTCGAGGAGGAGACTGATCATGGTGTGCTGCCGGTATGCGAGAGAGGTGTGAGGGCTGGAGGCAGCTCAGTTGTTCCCGTGGCCATTCCTGATTCCATATGCTCTTCAGAAGACTGGGCAGGGTCCCCGACTGCTGGTTGGCCTGGTGAGGCCTGCAATGGTGTGCATGCTGGCTTCAACTCCTGGGGCTTGGCCCATCTAGTGCTGCCTCCCCTCAGACTGAGGGGGGGAAAGTGTTGGCTTGGATTGGTGCTTTGGGTGCTTCAGTTCCCTGGGGTGCTTTTGCCTGGGGGAGAGATATTTTGGGCGTGCCCTGAAGAGGACCTGGAAGGACTTGGATTGGGGTTGGCAGTGCTGGGCTAGACAGTGCATTTACCACTAGATTTCTGCTTTGTTGTTTATTCGTTCAGTCGCTTCCGACTCTTCGTGACCTCATGGACCAGCCCACACCAGAGCTTCCCGTCGGCCGTCACCATCCCCAGCTCCCCCACGGTCGAGTCCGTCACCTCCAGAATATCATCCATCCATCTTGCCCTTGGTCGGCCCCTCTTCCTTTGGCCTTACACTTTCCCTAGCATCAGCTTCTTCTCCAGGGTATCCTGTCTTCTCATTATGTGGCCAAAGTACTTCAGTTTTGCCTTAAATATCATTCCCTCAAGTGAGCAGTCTGGCTTTTTTTCCTGGAGTATGGACTGGTCTGATCTTCTTGCAGTCCAAGGCACTCTCAGAATTTTCCTCCAGCACCACAGTTCAAAAGCATCTATCTTCCTTCTAGATTTCCCCCGTTGGGGGAGTTGGGCGGTCATATAAATTTAATAAATAAATAAATAAATAAATAAATAAATAAATAAATAAATTTCTGCTACCCTCACAGAATCTTGTATGACCATCTTCTGGGCTGGGGCTGGACACCAACCCACTGGATCCCTCTCTGGGACTCATGGCCAAGCACACTTGCCTTATAAACAATTGTGTCACTGCTTGTTTTGGTCTGATGTGCTTTGGTTTTGCTTGGGTATTTTGCTCTTCCAATCAGTTGTATTCTTGTATATGTTGGTTTTTTAGTTGTAAGCCACCCAGATTCATTTAGGAGTCAGGCAACCTATTAAATAAATACTGTAAATAAATCTCTCAGAAATGTTCTGCACCATTAGAAGAATGGATCACATAAATATTATTAAATTTTAGCATGATTATTTACTACTGGTCTTTAGTAGCTCTTTACAGTATGCTTCTTGAGAAAGGTCCTTTGAGATTGGCATATTCAAGCTCATCCATTCATTTAAGTTGAGGTCTTCTATCCAGCAAAATATTGATTAATAAAAAGGCTTTTCCCAATGGTTATTTCCTATATAAATCAGACCTAAGGTGATTGAAGGGGCAGAGAAGGTTGTGTTCACTCCCAATATGTTCATTACATGCCTTTAGTCATGTAAACTAAAGCAACATTAAAAGGTGGCATTTTCCTAAGCCAGCGCCACAGAATTGTGCTTCTTGGTTTCCATCCTGTAGGAATTTCGGCAGGCAAACCCTGTAATTCTCTTCATTAGGTCAGAGGTAAAAGGAACATGTTTATTTAGAGCTTCTCAGGCTTGATCTCGTGCCCCTAGATGGCCCTTCATGGGAGCTGTAGCTTCTCTGTTTCTTGGCTCCTGGACAAGCTACATTTGGAAGGCAGCATGACTTGCCCATGAAGGGGCCTCATGTGCAGCTCCTTCCCTTGTTCCCTTCTAGAGGAGGAAGGGTCTCTGTTTCCGCTTCTGTACTGATCGGGAAGAAAGGCCAAATGTCTGAGCTATGCCTTGTAAACCAACTGCTGCAGACACAGAAGAGGCAGTGGAAAATCAAATACAGGTTTCTAAATCATGCAGATGCTCTGATGACAGAGAACTCTAATCAGAATCAGCTTGGCTGGTTTCACAATTGTTCTGGAAGTTAGGGCCACATGTGCTTATATGCCCAGAATTATACCCATTTGCCATGTTGCAACTGTTGCCATATTATTGCCAGGAAAATAAGAAGCTGAAAATACAAGTTGGGGGTCTCTCTCTCTTTCACACACCACACAAGCACACACATACACATTTACCATGTTATTGCCACTCTATCCTATCCTATTCAAGTAACAAAAAAGCACTCAGATCACAGAAATAAAGGCAATTGCTTGCACTGTCACTCTGCATGTACAGTATGTGTATGGGCGTGTTTGTGTTACATTACTAGAACATTGACAAGACTGCTCCAGTGGTTATTTAATGGATATAAAATAGATCTAAATCTACATTTTCATGGCATACATGAAAACTGTGAGAGGGATAACTTCTAGTGGAGGTCTTTGAGCAAGATGGTCTCAGAGGGTCCACCCCTTAATGGGAATACTTTTGCTCTTGATTGTTGCTCTCTATTTCCCTGATTCTCTCTCTCTTTCTCTCTCTCCTGATTCGCAGCACAATACCTCCCAAGGTATACTATTTCTTCTGATCCTGGCGTGGCCAAGAAAGAGAATCAGGGATAGACAATCCCTGAACTTTTGCTCAGTCCTTGAAGGTCCCTTGCACTGTGCTTGTTGAAAACTAGTGAAGTTGGAAAATTCACAAAAATGATAATACTGTATAATATAATACTATTTTATATTAATAGTTTAATGGTTAAAAGAAAAAAAATGCATAAAGCTGCAGAAAGTCACTGTCCCCATTGATATGACAAGGGTACTCATGCTGTATAATTCCCCCTTTTATTGAACCTCATCCCACAAATAGCCTTTGTCCAGCAAAAGTTGCTCTCCCCTATTCTAGATGCATATTTAAAAAGAATGGCTTTAATTTTAATATGCAAAACATCTCCTCATAATAGAGGAGTAATAATCAGGTGTCCTGATGGTACATCCAGTCTGCTGTTGATGGCAACCGCAAGGTCTCTGTACTCTTGACTTTATTTTTAAATCAGATTTGGAGGATCGATAACCTTTGCAAACAGAATGCATCTTTAAATAGAAGGCTGTCCTAAGTAAGGTTGAACATACGGTACCTGCCTCTAATTCCTCTCACCACTTACTTGTTCAGCTGAAAAGCCGGTAACAGTAAAATTGAATAGTTGAAGCAGCAGGGCAATGGATCAACAATGAAGTTTACACTAGAACACAGGCCTCAGCAGGTTCCTGATGAGCCCTTACACCAACCAAAATGAATTCCCATGAAGTGCTGGAAGCAGGAAGAGTTACCATGTTGCTAATAAACAGCACTGTAGCTGTGGAAATCTGCAGTGGTGTCCACTATTTTAATTAAAAATAAATGAACAGGAAGCTGGCATTCTCTTTAAGTCTCTCTAGGAGCCAGATAGGTCCCAAAGGCATTCTTGTAAAATAAATGCAAAGTTGTCTATTCTCCTGTACAGAAAAAAAAAAGGGGGAAAGGTGAAGTACAGTAGGACCACCCTAAAAACCAGAGAAGCGTGTGGAGAAGTAATCCCACTATTTTCTAGTAAATGGTTATTTTGTGACTACTGGCAGACATTTTGTAAATAGGTAAGCTACTACTTTAAAGTACTTAAAAGTACTAAGGGGCGTGGTGGCTCGGTGGGTAAGACGCCAGGCTTGTCGATCAGAAGATCGCAAGTTCGGAGGTTCGAATCCCTAGCCCCGCATGACGGAGTGAGCTCCTGCACTAGCTCCAGCTCTTGCCAACCTAGCAATTTGAAAGCATGCAAATGCAAGTAGATGAATAGGTACCACTTCGGTGAGTAGGTAACAGCGTTCCGCACACGTCATGTGGCCACATGACCGTGGAAGCGTCTTCGGACAATGCTGGCTCTTTGGCTAATAAACAGAGATGAGCACCGGCCCCTAGAGTCGGACACGACTGCACAAATGTGCGGGGGGAACCTTCACCTTAAGCTACTACTACTGCCATGATGACTATTTTGTGAGAGTCTCTAACTCTGTAATTTCCAATGTCAACTGGCAAAAAAATTACTTATTCCTGGCTAACTTTCTGCCTCATTTTTCCCCCATATCTGTAACATTTATCCAGTTATATTTATTGATTTATTCCAAATGATATCTTCAGTGTGTTACTAGAACAGTCATCTCAAAGGAATGTAGAAATGACTAACTCAAGAGGCCTGACAGCACAAGTTAAAAATAGTATGCAACAGTTGTGAGTGTCAAAAGTGTGTTCCTTCAGCCCCATAATGTTCCTGTTATTCTTTCCAGAAAGTGAACCTTTTTTTAACTATTTCAAGCTTCAGCATGAAAACAGCAAGTTCAGAGGAATACATGAACTTTGGATTATAGCCATAAATCATGGGCATTTAAGGGCAGAGACTTCCAAATAAATAATTAAGCCTTGCTTCACACTTAGATTGTGTGGATTTCTAATAAGCAGAGAAATTTCCATCCAGGTGTGAGGGAGGGAAGCTAGGAAAGGTAGCTGCAGACAGGCAGAAACACTTCTCAGCCCATTTCCTTCATACATACAGTACATGCATTAACCACAATGTTACTCACAAGCATCCAAACCCCTGTTCCAGCTGCCTGTGATAATTAAGCCACACCCAAGCATTTTCAAGGACTGCCAATGTCCAGAGGCAGCCTCACCCCACCCAGGCTCTTAGATTACAAAAACAAATGCTAAGACAGAGTGGGAAGGGGGGGTGTAGGAGGAAAGGTGATGAGCAAACACCATACAGACAGGGAAGCGGTGGCGATGTCTGGGGATTGGCAGCTATTCCAAGCAGGCAAGAGGACTATCATTCAACTGCCAGGACCACAAGTTATGGTGAGCAGCATATCCTGGTGGGAGTCCTACCTGGAGCTTTGCTGTGAGCTCTAGGAAAGGAACAACCACACTGAAGCAGTGCTTCATCCCAACCAGTGCAAAAACTTTTGGAAAAAGGCAAAGGTTGTATGCTACTTTATAGAATTTGAGACTTTTGTTTGGACTGAGTATAAAGGACTGAGTATTAAAGATGCATTTACATGGCAACAACAACTTGCAAGTCCTAGATGGGTGGAGTTGATCCAGAGTAATAGCCTGTTGTCGGGGAAGGTGTGTGCTACAATAAAGCATTGTGGTCAGATTTGCTACACTGTGGTGTGTCCAATCCCTGGAAAACAAATAACCCTCACACCAGGTCTGAATGGTCCAAGTTCTACTCCTGGGCCACTTTGCTAATCATTGTGGTCAATAGGTACAAATTATGTCTAGCATATAATACCATTTCCATCCAGCTACAAATCTACTGGCATAAAGCGATGCAAAGCCTCGTTAGATACTACATTGTTTTGTGAATAGCAATAACAATGAAGGCCTTTCCCTGTTTGCATCTCACCACAGCACAAACATTCTCTGCAACATCTATATTCTTCCATTCCCTGTGATGTTGTCCTCAGCCTATGCATAAGTCAGCCTTCAGTTGTACCAGTGTTGAAATTGTGTTTTTCCCCTTAAGCTGGCAGCAAACCCATGGACTTTTTGTAGGTATGTGTGATCTGTCTTGGACTACATGTGGCCTTCAGCATAATTTCCTACAGCTTTCAACCCCTTTTAAAAACCCTTTGCAGGCAATCTATTTGTAGCTTTTGCTATTTGGTCTAACCTTCCCCTAGCAGCCTCTGTGAAAAAAGGAAGAGAGAGAAGTAGACAGTGTCATAAAGTGAAAGAAGGAGGGAGGACGAATGTCAGAAAGGCCTTGCTCTGGACACGTCTTCCATTTGTTTCACCCCCACTGGCTGCTGGCATGTGCTGCTTTCCCCAACAGAATATTCTTATGGGAAAATAACTCTTGACTGAAAATGTTTGCACTCCCTGCTGTAAAACATAATTATGTTTTACATAATGTTATGATATTGTTATCATATGATATTGTTCACAAGACAGAAACTGCCAGTGATGGAATCTAGGGAAAGTTTGTTTACGCATTAGCTGACTCATACATTTGTTGTTCTTGTTGTTCTTCAGTCATTTAGTCGTGTCCGACTCTTCGTGACCTCATGGACCATAGCACGCCAGGCCTTCCTTTTCCTCCACTGTCACCTGGAGTTTACTCAAATTCATGTTCATTACATCGGTGATGCTATCTAACCATCTCATCCTCTGCCGTCCCTTCTCCTTTTGCCTTCAGTCTTTCCCAGCATCAGGGTCTTTTCCAGTGAGTCCTCTCTTCGCATTAGGTGGCCAAAGTATTTGAGCTTCAGCTTCAGCATCTGTCCTTCCAATGAGCAGTCAGGGTTGATTTCCTTTAGGATTGACTGATTTGACCTCCTTGCAGTCCAAGGGATGCTTAAGAGTCTTCCCCAGCACCACAGTTCAAAAGCATCAGTTCTTCGGCGCTCAGCCTTCCTTATGGTCCAACTCTCACAGCCATACGTTACTACTGGGAAAACCATAGCTTTAACTATACGGACCTTTGTCGGCAAGGTGATGTCTCTGCTTTTTAATATGCTGTCTAGGTTTGCCATAGCTTTCCTCCCAAGGAGCAAGCGTCTTTTAATTTCATGGCTGCAGTCACCGTCTGCGGTGATCTTGGAGCCCAAGAAAATAAAATCTGTCACTGCTTCCATTTCTTCCCCTTCTATTTGCCAGGAAGTGATGGGACCAGATGCCATGATCTGAGTTTTTTTAATGTTGAGTTTCAAGCCAGCTTTTGCCCTCTCCTCTTTCACCCTCATCAAGAGGCTCTTTAGTTCCTCTTCACTTTCTGCCATTAGGGTGGTATCGTCTGCATATCTGAGGTTGTTGATATTTCTCCCGGCAATCTTAACTCCGGCTTGTGGTTCATCCAGCCCGGCATTTCTCATGATGTACTCTGCATATAAGTTAAATAAGCAGGGTGATAATATACAGTCTTGTCGTACTCCTTTCCCAATTTTGAACCAGTCGGTTGTTCCATGTCCGGTTCTAACTGTTGCTTCTTGACCCGCATACAGGTTTCTCAGGAGACAGGTAAGGTGGTCTGGTACTCCCATCTCTTTAAGAATTTGCCACAGTTTGTTGTGATCCACACAATCAAAGGCTTTAGCGTAGTCAATGAAGCAGAAGTAGATGTTTTTCTGGAACTCTCTTGCTTTTTCCATGATCCAGCGAATGTTGGCAATCTGATCTCTAGTTCCTCTGCCTCTTCAAAACCCAGCTTGCACTTCTGGTAGTTCTCGGCTCACATACTGCTGAAGCCTAGCTTGTAGGATTTTAAGCATAACCTTGCTAGCATGTGAAATGAGCGCAATTGTACGGTAGTTTGAACATTCTTTGGCATTGCTCTTCTTTGGCATTGGAACGTAAACTGACCTTTTCCAATCCTGTGGCCATTGTTGAGTTTTCCAAATTTGTTGGCATATTGAGTGCAGCACTTTAACAGCATCATCTTTTAGGATTTTAAATAGCTCATCTGGGATACTGTCTTCTCCTTCATGGATCACTGCCTTATACTCATACATTACTCATACATTAGCTCTGATCAGTTCTGAAAACATTGATTTGGTAGAGCTCACAGAGCAATATAATAATATGGCAATTTTTAACCACTGACTATACTGCAATGGATCATAGCAAGCATTCCTTCTTCAATTTTTATATTTGTACTATGACAGAAGTCAGCAATGTTGCTATTATGTCCACAGAGTCTATAGATGGTGACCCCATTGGCCTCCCAATTTTTTTAAAAAGTAAAACAATAATGAAAACCTTGTGCAAAAGCCAAGTCTCTCAAGATCTGTTTTCCTATGAGTCTTCATAATATTTTGGCTATTTTAATTACTTGTTTCTCTTTTTTGTTTTCAGCACTTCCAGTATTGCACAAAATTGCAAATTGGTAGTGCTTTCTGAAAAGAGTGCTGATCCATGTGCTATGCTAAAGTGACAGAACAGAGATGCCAACATGGGCTCAAATAAATGCTTTTTGGAGATGAAGCTCAAGATTCAATCAGAAAGTAAACATACCAAGAGAGGAAAAAAGATTTAGAGGATAGAAGCAAGCTTGTGGGAGAACACCGCTTCATTGGGCATTTTTGGAGTTTCACTACCGCAAAAAAAAAAAAAGCCTTCTGACTCTGATACTAGTTCTGGGTCCTTCACAATATATATCTGGATGTGAGAGTCAGCATTTAAAATTTATCCTATCTCTTTATCTAATATTGCTTTGGCATTCTAGAAAATTTAAATAAGATGTGTCCCATCATCATTAGTGAGAAGCCACTGGCACAGGAAATAACCAACCAGAGGTTAATTTCTCAATGAACCCCTCAAACCTAAAGTTAGAATTAGTTAAAACAACGCCAAATATCTGAATCAGATATTAGGAGTAGGAAGCAAAAAGGAGTTTGAACATTGCATGAATCCCATTTGCTGTGAGCTGCACAGCCCTGTCTTAGGGTTCATCAATTACTTTCAGGAATCAATGATACGATTATTTTTAGTATCTTCTTTACTAAGAAGAAGGTGTTTTTGTTCTGGCCACATGTCTATGAAGGTTCTCAGTCATCCAGGTGGAATTGTCTGTAGCTTGAATCATGTCAACTGGATTTCTATTTTCTCAGTGGAAATGTTTCACCACATTTTTATAGAAGACTGAAGAGGCATCAGTCTTATGCCTATGTAGAGCTACAGAGAAGAGGTTCTTAAATTGTGGGTCATGATTCTCAGGCATCATGAGCAAATAACACAAATTTCTGAGAACTTGCAAACACAAAGCAGGATCTGTAATGGTTGGTTCCTAGACCCTTATGTAAACAGCCAACCGCAAGTTTCTATATTATCAGTGAAAAGACCTGCCTCCTCACTGGATCACAGGAAGGTTGTTAGAAAGAATATAAAAAATTGCCCACCCTCATGTAGATGTGGATAAATGGGTTCTAAACCAGAAATAGTTCAGTTGCTGGAATTTTTGTAACCCCACCCCATTCTTCTTGATAAACCTTGCTAAAGAGAACTCTGTGAGAATTTTGCTTGGAAAGAATCTCATTTGTTTTAAGCAGCTGCCTGACAGGATCACTGCCTGAACCCATTAGCCAACAATAGCTGACTTGTCCAAGCAAAGTCCAGACCATAGTCTGACACAACTCCACCTTGGAGTACACAAGGCTCATGTTATGCACACCCAAATCTGCAATATTGTCAAAATTCATTCCCACCCTGCCTGGACTAGCTGATAGCAAAGTCAGGGTTTTCTAAAATTGCTGCTATAAAGAACAAATATCAAACCAAAATAAATGTAGGATGAGAAATGAGAGTATGTATCTCAAAAAGAAAACCCAGATTTCAAGAAATATGCAAAACTAAGCATTAAATATATTTAAAATGCAGGTTTAAATTTGATGGGTTTTCAGGTGTTCCAAATGTGCACTCCTTGTCACTGTAACTGATTCCATCCTCCTTGCTGCTGGTCATCCTCTTCTCTTTCCTTCCACCTTTCCCAGGAGCAGAGCCTTCTCCAGAGAGCTAGGTCTTCACATAATATGTCCAAAGTAGGACAATTTGAGCCTGGTCATCTGTTCCTCCAGTGAGAACTCTGGGTTGATTTGTTTGATGATTCATTTTGTTTGTTTTCTTGGCTGTCCATGGCATTCTCAGGAGTCTCCTCCAACACCAATTAAATGTTCTACAAAGAATATAATTAATAGAAGAGAATATATGTAGCTTGGGGTTGAACTGTGTTCTTGGTGCTCTCTGAGCTTGGTTGTTTGCTTGCAGATGTTTCATTACCCGACTAGGTAACATCATCAGTGCTAGTGATTGTGGGGTTTGCTCCCTGTTTATATACAGAAGCTTGCCCTGCCAGTATTGGTGGGGGTGTGGTTTTCTTCTTTGTAGTAATCAAGCACAGTACAGTAAAACTTCCACCTATAAAATCAAACAATTGTCCCTCTCATTCAGCCTCCTGGTTCATAAGTGAGATTGGAAAGCTGAATGGATAAACATTGTGGGGGAGTTCAAATGCTTACCCAGCACACCTGCTATCTATGAATGAAAATGATAGGTTGGATTTCAATTTAAGGTAAGTGGACTGGGTAAAATCAATAGGTCTGCTCTGAGCCTGATTAATTTGGATTCAAATTAGTATTTCCATGGAAGGAAAAAAAGTAATAAGGCATGGTCAAGAAGAACAAAGATCTTTCTATCGTCTCCCAATGCCACATAGTCACCTTAACATTTTAGATTTCTAAGCTGCAATTCCATGTCCACTAATCTGAGAGTCAGCTCTTTGGATCCAGCTGTGTTTTCTTCTGAATAAATGTATGCTTAGTGTTTTTAAAATGAATACTTATCAAACAGGGGCACTTGCTCCTGAGAAATACGTTTAAGAATGGATATGGGCTGCTAGTTAGGGAATAAGACTTCATTAAGAACATATTGATACAGATTTTAAAAAATGAAACATCAGGATGCTTCTATTGTTCATTCCCTACATTGTTTCCAGATTAGCATAAGCAATTAGTTCAGAAGCTGGCTGGACCAACACCCACTGTGTTTCAAGAAGCTTCATTTTAGAATCTTCCATTTTTTAATATTCATTACTCACAGTAGTTTTCCACACACAGAGCTCTCCGTGGGAACAGCAAAAGCTTCTGCCAAATGACATCATCCAGACCCCCAAAGAGAACTTCTCTCCATCGGTGAAATCCACAGAGGAGCCCTATGCATATCTTAAGCCGCATCCATTTGAGGGGTTAAGAAGGCAGATTAATTAATTAAGGATTAATAATGAACCTTTAATAATGTCCAGGAACTAGTATTTTCCTAATCTACATTAAAAATAGGATAAGTAGAAGACCTAGGACCTATGTATGCACGTATGTGCATGTATGTGTGTTGTGTAGGTGTGTTTGTATATCAGTATAGAAATACATTAGTTTAGCTACCCATCAAGTGCCTTTAGCATACTTCAAGACAATTTTGGTCTATCCATCTACTTATCCAAATAGAGAAAAAGTGTCTGATTTCTATATTTAGAATGGATTACAAAGTATGGCTTAAGAAGGAAATATGTCTGGATAAATATACATCAAATTAATGGGGTTTTTTTAAGAAAATGGAATGTTGATAATGATGAAATTGTCTACACTTTAATGATTAAAAAAACCGATGTAATTCTTAATTACATCAACAGGCCTATCTGGATATATATATGTGTGTGTGTGTGTGTGTGTGTATAAATATATATATGGAATTCCTCTGAGATAATGTCATTAACCTCCAGTATAAATAGTCTAAGTTGTAGGTTGTAATATGATAATGTGAAAGCCCAAAGGAAATCATTCCCAGGCTACATCCAAAAAGCTACTAAATCAACAGCTGTGACAGACAATAACAGACTAAATTAAGCAAGCAGGGCTTTAGAATGTGTTGCTTAAAATAGAACAGCTTTAAACTGTGACAGAACATTTTTAAAAATGACCATTACTACTTTATTTTTTTAACGTGCCATGTGAATTAAGCATGACTTTGATCCAGAAAAGCCCGAGCAAAGATACAAAGGGTTGCCCTCCATTTTCACCAGTGAACTGGCTGTTTTTCTCATCACAGGGAGAGATGTTGAAGCCTCTTCACGTTTCTGTCTAGATCCAAGTCAATGATCTGATCCAGTTATTCATATCTCTGCTTAGTAAGCTTTCTTGTTTTGTCCAAACCACAAAACTGGTTTCTAAGATTGAAAAAAGCCAAATTCTTAAATTCATGGTTTGAAACTGGATAAATATCCAGTCTCCTTCCAGTCCTAATAACTACTGTTTCCCATTGGGATATTACAGGAAAGTAAGAGTTGAATAGAGATATGCTGAGAAGGGGAAAAGGGAGGGAGGGAGGGAGGGAAGAAGGAAAATAAATCTGATATGTCACAATATATGAATTGATAAGGATTCAGTTATAAACTCTTGCAAATCACAGGACTTGCTTTTATTTCAATAAATAGAAGTTAGTGATTTATTCACTAGTGTATTAATCAATATTACTAGTTTACAAGCTGGTTATAGCTTAAAGTTTCACTTTTAGTGTTTGCAATTACTGATTATCCTCCAAGAACATACTGATACTTCCAATAGCATACTATTGTAAGGAAGATCATATCCATGTTAAATATGACATGTATTCTTTTTTTTACAATGACTTTACAGCCATAGGCACACAGATCAATATGCCAACAACTTCATAGCTGATTTAGAACAATGCTTTATTAACTCTTACCCTCTGATGGAATTAACCCAGACATTCAGGAGACTGAGCTACCCATCCAGCAAGATGAATAGACAAATCAACAGAGCCAAATCAATTCCCATGGAGGACCTATTAAAATACAGACCACAGAAACAGAACTGGTTGTCACCTACAGCTCACAGCTCAATCCATTCAAACACATTATTAATAAGCTACAGCCCATAATGGACAACAACACTGCACTTTCTCAGGCAGTGGCAGGCCCATACTTGCATACAGACAACCAATCTACCAGAAGCAGATTCTCACTAGCAACCAGAAACAGAGATGGAACTAGGGCCTGTGTCACCCAGGGCAAACATGGATCCTGCGCCCCCCCCCCATGGGTTATTTTGTCATTTTGGCGCACCCCGGGCATCATTTTGGCGTACCCCCCAGCGTGGTGCCCAGGCACATGCCCCGCTTGCCCCCCCTAGTTGCGGCCCTGACCAGAAACAACAGTACAATAACAACAACATGGGAACCAGACCATGCAACAAACCCAGGTTTTTACTTTGCCTCCAAATCTACACCAATAGCACCATCACAGGCCCCAACAAGTACACGCACAAGATTAGAAGCACCTTCACATGCTCTTCTTCCAATGTGAATTTGTTTGAATGTGAATGTGAATGTGAATGTGGTTTGTTTGTTCTTAGTTTAGGACATCTCTACACAAAGGATTTGCTGAAATTCAGAAGCAGCTCCAGATATGACCAGCATCCTAACAGGGGCTGGCTTGGGATGCTCAACTTAATTCTAGCTCTGAACAGTTTTCCTGAAATTTGAGCAAAGCTGGCACAACACTGCAAGTCTGTAGAACTTGTGGGTGGATTGTTCTCTGGTTGGAAGGAACTCTTGCTTCACCCTGCCTTCAAGCTCCTGAATTCCAGGCAACAAGCACCTGGTACTGTCTGAAGGCATGTCTAGAATGTCTGTCTCCCACTTCATATTTCATACAAACCAGAACACGTTAACAGAGCTGTCCATTAGTCATTTATTTCAAAAGGGATTGTGTTATTTTTATTGCATTTGGTTCAGCTGGCATCACTGAAGAACCAGTACCTGCTGCGACCTCAATAAGTTTCACTTGATGGTATCAGCATTTAGGCATAGAGGGGAAAAATCTGTGCCTTTCCTAAATTATTTAAACACCAAATGGAGATATAATTCTCAATAAACTAGTAAAGGTGGATCTGAACCTACTTCAGATGTCAAGTAGACATTACCATCTAATGGGGAAAAACCCTAGAATCCTTCACTTTTACCTTTTTAAGGATTCCCTATGTCTCTCTGTGTGTAGTTATTTCTATGGAGCAGGAAAACACATCTAACATAGAAATATTTTGCTGTCTAAGGCAAAGATGGTCTTCCATCCCAATTCCGTGCATATAAGTTGTTTGGAATGTCACTAAGTCTTTGGCTGTCATTACAAGACACACTTGCCTATAATTAACTTCACCATGGCTTACTCAACCCAAATTTCTGGCATTCTGTAACACACTGAACTCTACATTAATCACACAGGCTAAATTCACATTAGGCTAAAACATAATTGGCCACTGGCAATGAAGCAACCAGTGTACTTGGGAACAGTAAGCTAGTTTAAGGACCTCAAGCCAGACCACATTCTTCCTCTTCCTCTTTCCTCTCCCACTTGCTAATGTCTGTGTCCATAAACAGCTTACCCTGCCAAATGGTAAGGCTGCCTCTGGTGATTAGAAACAATAAAAGATGGGGAGACTACACTTTTTGCAGTTGTGCAGAAGACAGGCTTGTTCAACACAGATGTTTATCAGCCATATGGTAGACCTGCTGAAAATCCTTTATATGCACAAGAAGTAAACATGCACATTCCTTGGTCCTTCTGACTACTCTCTGTCTTGGTGTTTGCTTGAACATTGTTTGCTTGAGTGTCCCAAAAGCGAAAAGAGGAAATTAGACTGCAACACAAGTTCACAGGAAACATCTACAATCTTAACATAGAGCAAATCACCCATACTTCACGTTTCCTTTTCAAAACCACATCCCCTTCTTCTTTTCCTGTAATGGAAGATTCTTATTAGAGCTTTATTGGGAAA
Organism: Charina bottae; assembly: GCA_023362775.1. Taxonomy (NCBI): domain Eukaryota; kingdom Metazoa; phylum Chordata; class Lepidosauria; order Squamata; family Charinaidae; genus Charina; species Charina bottae. Next base: position 55,699,270 of record JALMGJ010000006.1, read on the forward strand.
AAGCATAACTGCTTAAAAACAGGTCTACTGGGATGGTGTGAAGTTTTGTTGAGAAGCAAAAAGATCTCACCCAAACGTTCACACCATTCCAGTAGACCTGTTTTCAGCAGTTACGCCTTTTCCCAGTAAAAAGTTGTGAATTCTTTTTGCCTCCCAACTTGTTTTTCATGCCTTAATAGTGTGTCAAGGTCAGAAGAGATTTAGACCATTCCAAACAGTGACCAGCTGGGAAGGATCTGTTTCTTCCTGACAATACAAGCTTTTATTCTACTGTATCTAGAAGCGGCAACAGGTCATTATAAAGTAAACTATATGAGAATTGTTTGTAGACATCCTCATTAGAGTTCCCCTTTTGAGGGTTTTTCTGCTAAAAGCTATTACTACTTCAATAAAAATTCAAACTAGAGGGAGAAAAAAACACCAGTCACTGAGATAAAAAAAGCCACATTTTTCCTGAAAAACATGGCATGCATGCTTGTATCTAATACTAATTTGTGCAAGTATAGTTTTCTCTTTCTAACAATATATCAAAGCAAGCTGACATATATGAATAGTCAGTTTCAGTGTATTTCTGATATCACAGATTCAGCTGTACCTGACAGATCACATGACCTTGGGGAGAGATACAGGATTCAAGTTCCTCTATGAGGCACCTAAAATTCTGTAGATTGTACTTCATCTTCTCAACTCTGGGGAAGCAATCCTATTCCACACACTAGATAGCCTAATAAGCATTGCACTGCCTTCCAGCAAAGCAGAGTTGGAGCCTCTCACTTTTTCATTCCAACCTCTGTTCCTTCTTACAAAAATTAACACAAGAAAAAGAAAATATTAGCAAAAGCCAAATGACATCAAAACCCACAAACCCTGGGAATGCCAACAAAGCAAAATCAAATTCTGCCATACCATGAAATTAGCCTTATTAATAGTAAATATCTATCTATCTCTGGCCAATGCTTGGGACAGTTGTCATATCCTGACAATTCCAGCAGGAACAATTATTGGATTCAGTGAGACATCCAACGCAAACTCCAGGCCGAAAGCCTCAGACCATCTCTTTCTCCAGTAGCCTTTCACACTCAGAGGTATCACCACAAAAACAGAGAAGATCCCCTCCATTTACCACATTGGGATGGTTGCTTTGGCAAAGGTTTCAGAATATCATTCATACTAGCAATCCCTCTTTTATCAGGGATTCCTTTATTACTCTGAAACTGCTTGCACACTTGCCAGTTATTCTATGAGATATTTTGGTGAATGCTGAGGGAAAGATTGGAGCTCAGGGGAAGAGCACCTGCTTTGCACACAAAAAATTCTAAATCCAATTTCTGGGATTGCCTTAAGAGGTTGGAAAAGACTCCTGACTTACTGTAGGAAAATGCTGGTCAGTCAGTACAGATTTTACTGGACTAGAACATTGTGCCTTTAATGGGGATTAAAATCTTGTCATTTTGTTCTCTTGTTTGTACAGTTCATCAGCAAATACATGTTTCTGACATTTTTTTGTTTTGAAACTACATGTCCCCTCCTTCATTTGATTTATCCACACTAGAGGGAAACTATTCAATTTTTTAGATGAAATCCCCATGCTTTGTAACAAGCATTAATGTGTAAATAAACCAAAGTAGCAACTTCTATTACTAATAGACATTATTTATTTTATTTATTTTCTATCCCACCTTTATTATTTTTATAAATAACTCAAGGCGGCGAACACTCCTAATACTCCTTCGTCCTCCTATTTTCCCCACAACAACAACCCTGTGAGGTGAGTTGGGCTGAGAGAGAGTGACTGGCCCAAGGTCACCCAGCCAGATTTCATGCCTAAGGCGGGACTAGAACTCACAGTCTCCTGGTTTCTAGCCCGTTGCCTTAACCACTAGACTAACTTTTATTAATTTTGAGGGAGTAGAATTAATTTTCCTCTTCAAACAAAATGTCCAGATAAAACATTAAACTACATTGCACTATTTTAAATGTTTTACACTGATTTTGGTGTGTAAATGCAGATACAAATAACAGGAAATCAAAGTCCACCTGTTGCTGAGATTTATCTCTTGCTTTTAATTAGCATTTGTGTTCTTTGACAAAGGGTATATTCATATCTCAGTTTTTCAGCTGTACTGCATAACAATAACGGACAGAGAGAGAAAGAAATGCCAAACAAATGCACTCCCCCATCAGCAATCACTTTGACCAAACATTTAACCCACAGAAGAGAAATCTTTGTCTCCAACTCAGATTTACAGCCAACAGGTATGGCTGCAAAGAGAAACGGTACCGCCCAACTTTGCTGTAAGTAAACAACTTGATGAAAAATAATTTGCCTTCACTTTTTTTTCAAAGGAGGTTAAAAATTCAGTGAAGCGTTCAGGGGTGGGGTTTTTGCAGTAAGCCAGGTTACAAGGTGGCCAGGGTGTGTGTGAAAGCACCCTATATTTATCTATACGTTCATCTCTTCAGGTCTGCAGCCTCCTTGGCTTCCCAGGCCTCAGGTAGATCTGAAAGGAAGAAAATTTGGGGAACCTCTCCTCTATCATCTAGTTTTTAAGAACAAGAAACAGGAGCAGCCAGTGAAGTTGTGAAGTGTTGGGCAGTTGTAGCCAGAAAACACCAGCAGCATCCCTCCCAGCCATCTCACATGACAGGGGAAGCTGGAAAACATCAGCAAAAGAAATTTGAAGGAATTTCCAAAACTCCATAACGTTAAAATAGAAAAATTGAACCCTCTTTCTTAAGGAAAGAAATTAAAAGCCAGGTGTTGCCACACTATTAGTTATGGATCTGGAAAATCCCATTTAAACCAAATGCAAATTAGTCCAGACATCACTTCTATCCACACTTGTTTCAAGTCTTGCTACTTCCTGAACTGGATTAATTCACCAGACATCTTCCACGTGTTTTGAGGTACATCTTCCTTCTGTCTCATACAGCTTTGCCAATTCTTTGAGCTACAGTCCAAATAGGAGTGCATGGGGTCAACAGATGTATTCACACATACACCAAATTATAAGAAAATTCCATTGATGACCTTACTATATTGTTGAACAGTATTCACTGGAGACAGAAAGCAAGCTGAAATCACTGCTTTCTAACTACCTAGTTCTAGGATTTGTGTTATATTACCAATCTTCCTTACCTGGGCTGAAGACTATTCCTGTTAACACTATCTCTAACTCCTGAGCATGAATATTTTAACAGGCAAGTAGGCTGAAAGGAGAGAAATCAGGAAACAAGTTGCAGAAAGCATGCAGAGCATGGCTTTGCAATTCTTTCCAACAGTTCTGCCTTTGGGAAGGAAAAGGGAGGGAGGACTTACAATAGAACAACTGTCAATCTCTTATGCCATCTTATGCCATCGCCCAGGTGCCTATTCTATAGGGATGGATGGGATGTGTGTGGATTTTTCTCCTCTGCAGCCAGGCCATTTTCAGATTTGATCTTTCTTCTACCAGTTTCTCCCACCATACCAAATTTGGCCCTGTTCCATACAGTTTTAAGGATCATTCTCCTTGAAAGCCAGCCAGGTGGACAAAGTTCAGATCCCCTTCATGTAATCGCTCTCTAACATCCGTTCAAAAGGCAGCCATTTGTGGCAAGCAGCCACAGGTGAAGCCCCAAGTAATGCAACTGCAGTGGGAGGAATAGTAAATTAATATACAGGCTCCTAGAATCACAATTTCATTCTGACTGACTGAACTTCAGAATATGAACCAAACGGTAAGAAAACGGTAATTTAACTGTGCTATTTCTATATTTTGTACTCATTTTAATTTTTAGGTGCCTACACTGTACCAAGATAGTTGTTTTTATCTATTTTATATCTTTTCTCCTGGTTTCTAACCTGATGCCTTAATCACTACACCAAACTGGCACTCTAAAAGATTCAGTGGACTTTAGTAAACTGAAAACACAAGGTACAGCTGAGCATCAGCTGCATGATAATTCTTCAACCTAAAGCCATTATGACTTTCTCAATAGTTTCACCTAGATGTTTGGAAACATGGGGAACAAGATGAAAACTTGTGGTATCTCAAAGGCCAACGATCATGGAACGGAATAGAAAATCCCCAGTATTCCTTTTGGGGTCACTCCTTCAAGGAGGATTGGAAAGTTTGTGCTTCTAAAACCCAGCTCGGATAAATAATCTTGCAGAATCCCAGTTTATGGTACTGAAAGTTCCTGAAATACCATTGTATTCTGTATACTAACTCACCCAGAGAAAAGGATATGACCTTTAGTTTTTGCTTGCAGTATATGAGAGCTTCATCACAGCATCACCAACATTCATAAACTATAATCATTCAGCACAGTTTAGGGGCAATGGCAGAAAACTACAGCATTTATTGCAACATTAGATGTATCCTCCTCCTGATACTAATATAATCCAAGAGAACAAGAAAATAACTGTAACAATCCAACAATGAACTTGTTGTGAAAACGCAAACACATTTTGCCTGAAAAATCAGACTCTTTTAAGACTCTTTTTTTCCCATGGGTTATACAATAGAGTGATTGCCTATGAAATGATAGGAGTTATGGACCAACGCATCTGAACAGACCTGGGTTAGGAAAAGCTGAATTAAGCAGATCAAAATTAAGGTCATTTCAAACTATGGACTTGGATTGCTGAGTTACTATATCCTGTATAACAGGCATCAAATTCAACAGAATACTCAGGCTGGAAATGCATTGAATATTCATTTTAAACTTGAAGTTTTGAAAATCAACAGAAGATTGAACAGATTATTTCTCCACTGTTTTATCATTCTTAGAATCCAGTGCCAATCCTTTTGGGGATTGTTTATTTTCAAGTATTAATTTCTCTACCTGTCCTCCACCCTGCATCTTTAGGTGCCCCAAGCCCCTTCATTGTTTTTACTTTCTACATGTTACTCAAAACAATATTGTTGAATGCATGTGCCAGTGCTTGTTTTGGTAAAATTTCACATCCTGTAAGTGGTCTGAGGACAGAAAGTTCTTTTTATTTTGACTTGAAATACATCCTTTATGTAAAGCATTGCTCGTTGAATCAGTCTTTTGTTTTACCAATATTATTATTAAGAGGTGCTGAAAGCTAACAATGGGGAATGAAGAGAAAGCACTATGATCTCTTTTTTAGAGAGGCAAGCAGATATTTGACCAATTACTGTCAAACAAAAACCCATGGATGGATTCAGAGGGTGGAGAACTAATTGAAAGTATCAAGTTTACATCCCAAGCTATGTTAACTAGGAATGATTAAAATCATGGACCATGATACAGAGGTTCACTGTAGGACACAAACCGTAGTGACTGGGTTATTTAATAAATGCTAAACATAAATCATGGTTTCCAAAGCTCAAGCACTGAGGTTTATACAGCATACTAAATCTAAGTCAAACCATCAAACAACATTATAGCTTGGCCCCTATGTGAACTCAACCACTAAGCACTATTTAGCCAGTCTAAGTGGTGATGCATAATGAATTAATGCTACCACATAGGGGGAATACTGTATGCTTAAAGTCAGGGGCTCATCGGGGCTCTCCCAGAGATGGTAGAATAGTAGTGCAGATGTGCCTGTGCCATGGAGAGTTTCAAGCAATTATTTCAAAGAATATACTTATTTTTTATCTTTTACCTCAAGGTCAGACTTATGACATATTTTTGAATTTGCATTTGGTGTAGGTGTAGTTGGAGTCCTCTTTAGGTAGGAACACAAACATGCCACATATCTTGCACATCACCTGGATACTTGCCCTCTTGTCCATATCTATGGGTCTCCCAAAGATTTTTCAGCTCCAAACAGCTCATTCCTTCGTACACTCCTTTGTCTAGACCATAGCTTTCCAAACTGTGTGTTGCAACACAGTACTGTGTCGCCTGCGGGGCCCAGGTGTGGCGCGCAAAAACCCAGAAGTGCTGATGGCGCGCTGCCGGGCCATCAGCGCTTCTGGGTTTTCGTGCGGCACACCAGGACACCGCCGCTGCCGCCGCCGCACATAAAAACCCAAAAGCGCTGCGCTGGCGGTGGGCGAAAACCTGGAAGCACCGCCGCTGTGGTGGCACGTGAAAACCCAAAAGCGCCATGGTGGCGGCATGCGAAAATCCGGAAGCACCGCAGTGGCAGCGCTTCCAGGTTTTCGCACACCGCCGTTGGTGTGTCACCAACTGAAAAGTTTGGAAAGCTCTGGTCTAGAGTCTCCTGGAAAACAATGAAACGGAAACAAACAAATGCTGAAAAAGAAAAAAGACAGAAAAGGGAGAGAAGGTAAAAGATTTGCTAAGTTCCACACAGCCTTAGCTGAGAAGATGAAGTCCTCTGCTGTGGTGACCTTCTGCTGACTTCCTAAAATACTCTGGAACGTGCAAATTATGGTTTCCCTCCCTTTTGCATGTACTGTATGCATATCCCAATGAGTTGGATGTCTCAGGAGTTCAGTAAGATTCAGGCCCAGGTAACTATCTATAACATCCTTCCCAATCTGGAAACCTATAGATATTTTGGGACTAGAACTGCCAGAATCCCAGGATTCAGGAACTGACTGAAAGTTCCATAGGCTATCTGGGCCTGACTGGCAGGCCATATTAGACTTACAGCCCAAAGTTCTGGGTCCTTATAATCTCTACACAGGTATTTATTTTAAAAAATTGTGCTAACATGAGTCCAGCAAATTCTTCCTCTAGTTGCATGATGACTATGGTTCCTTGGAAGCAGAACTTGGCTCTCACAGGTGGATATAAATTAAAGCAGTTCAAACAAACATCCTCATTGCCTGTCAAAATTAAACTGTTTCCATGACCTGAGAGCTATGGATATCTCGGGCATGCAAGTGTTGTCATAGCACATGCTCCACAGGCACAGAATGGCAGTGCAAGCCAAAGTTAGCTTCCTCCAGCACTCAAGTAACATGGCAATGGCCAAACATCACAGTCCTTCAAGGGTGTTCTTATTATAATAGGAGTAAAGCAAGCTAACTCATGCTTTTCTTGAGCTTGCAAAAAATGTCAAGTGAGTGAACTCTGCCAAATTAAATGCCTCTTGACCCATTCTTGGAATACTGAGTAAACTTAATAGCACATAATGCTAATAATCACATACAAGGCTATTAGATCTGGGCTTCAAAAATCTGGAAGGCTACTAAGTGACAGCAAAGAGGTACAGAAACCTATCCAAAAATCAGGAGGTCTCTGGTAGCACCTTTTCCAACTGACTTATTTTATTAAAAGTTATGAGCTTTCCTGAATTGCAGCTCACTTCATCAGCTGCATGGACTTAAATCTGGGGGAGGGGAGGGGGAGGGGGAAGGGAGGGGGAGACAGGATGTTTATCCAGATACAGATTACATGTGAAACAAATTACTGATACCTTATTAATTCATAGCTGTAATGTATAAAAACCTTCTGAGAAGGCCTGAAACCTTTTGATGTATGTGAGTATAGCAATCTCTCACTCAAGGGTGCGTTCAAAGTCCTGTTTTTCCAAAACAGCCACTCTGAGCTCTGCTGTAGAGTGTCCCGGGAGGCTGAAATGCTCTCATATCACTTTGTCCTTTTTTGAGTCCTGATGTCCATTAATTCTTTTGCACAGTTTGTCCCATTTGTCCTACACAGAATCCAGAGGAGCATTGCTGGCAGATGATGGCATATATCATATTAGAGGAAGGGCATGTAAGGGGACCTCTAATCTTGTGTTGTACTTGTTTGGGCCTGTGATGGTGCTGTTAGTATAGATGTGAGGACAAAGTAGACCTCTTAGTTTGTTTCAAGGTCTGGTTCCCATGTTAGCATAATTGTCCTGTTTTTCCTTGTCGCTTGTAAGAATCTTCTTCAGGCTGTGGTCTTTCTGATTTTTTCAGTGCAGTCTGATAGCCCAACATACTGAACATGTCTAGGCTACAGCATATACAGTTCTTTACAGGATAAGAGCTAGATTGTATTCAAACATACATACTCACAGACATACAATAATGTGATAGCTGTATTCACATATTAACTTAAGCCATAAATGGTTTGATGATTTTGACTGATAGGAACCCAACCACCATGGTTTGTAAACTAGGATTTATGGCTTAATGTTATACATGATTCCAGCCATTTGTGATTTATTTAAGATGCCATGACTAAAATAAAATTGGCTGAACTCAGTCCGTATATATTGTTTTCTGCTAATTTAATGCAACTTAAACACCAATTCTGAATATAAGAACTGATTTCTAAACCTGGGTCAGGGATTGGGCATATTAGTGAACATCACTGCAGAAGAAAGTGAGACATGTAAACATAGTTGCCAACAATAAATGAATGATTGCAGAATTAAGGAGTGAACAAACAGTGTGAGGAGAAAACAATGACATTAAGAGGATTTTTGGATCCAGGCCATTGTCAATTAGTCCAGTTTTAAAAAAATAAACAAGCACATTTTTTTCCAAAACTGATGCTATAACACACTTTGCTAATATACCTTCCCCTTGGAATATTATAAAGAAATATTCAACAGTCATGTGGGTTACTGATAGGACAATTGTTACAGGTTGATATTGCAGGATTGACTTTCTGCATTTTAAAAGATGTTTGTGAGAAGTCCTATACTGTAAACCAGCGGTCCCCAACCTTTTTGGCACCAGGGACCAGTTTCGTGGAATACAATTTTTCCTTGGCCCGGGGGGGGGGGGGGATGGTTTCAGGATGAAACCATCGGAATTGGTAAATAAAATAATGGGCGGGCCACGCACAGACTAAAATAAGTGTCGGATTCTGACTTCTCATAAGGAGCGTGCAACCTAGATCCCTCGCATGCGCAGTTTACAGTAGGGTTCGTGCTCCTATGAGAATCTAATGCCGCCACTCATCTGACAGGAGGCGGAGCTCAGGCGGTAATGCGAGCGATGGGGAGCGGCTGTAAATACAGATGAAACTTCGCTCGCTCACTCGCCCACCACTCACCTCCTGCTGTGCGGCCCGGTCCGTGGCCCAGGGGTTGGGGACCTCTGCTGTAAACATTTTACATTTCTAAATCAAGGCTCTCGTGGAAATACTATTTTATATTAAATATAATTATTAATTGTCTTTCAAACCAACATCTTCCAAAGATGATTTACAAACAAACAAACAGAAAAATCTTGGAATTTATTGGTTCTAAAATAAGCTAGTTATAATGGTATGAAATATAAAATATCTGCTTCCTAATATTCTTGACTTAGAAATCCAGACAATCAGTAGATGGCAGCAAAGAGATACAAAAAACTCTATCTCTGCTACCATCTGGTGTTCTTGCAGAGTTTTGCAGCAAGTGAACTATATAGTATTTGGTCAGATCTAGCAGCATAGTTCTTAATGCCAGTGTGATCCTTGCCACAATGCCTCATCATTAACAGAAATATTTCACTAATGTTGTAAACCAATTACTCATTATGGAGTATTCGACCTTTTTTTTTTTACAAATAACTTAGATGAAAATCCTATGCAGATAAAACCTCATATGAAAATATTAGTAAACCTTAGTTTATTTAATCATGCCACTTTTGTTCAATCCTGAAGAAAAAATAAGGGAATACATAACTGAATGCTATAAAATGGAAAACAGGCTGAATACACTCAGCCTAAATGTATGTGCACTGATTCCATGACTGATTCCTCTCATTTACGAAGTAATGCAGGAGTGCTTTTGAATTTTGAATGTTTAATACTTATCACCAGCCACCCATGATCAGCTTTATAAATTTGCCATGAACTGATGGCTGTTTCTCTCAAATAAAGCTGGAAGCCATATGTCTCTGTTTAAATTAAGTACTAAATATGAATGAGTAAAGAAAGTAAACAATCCTTTCTATCTCCATGAGCTGATCTATTGCAAATACATCAAGGCAGTACAGCATACACTTCATTTATATATCATTAACTTACGTTTTCCTTTCCAGAGCCATTTGCGTCTATGTGATTTCATCACCCAGGCTGTTGCAACATACAATCCGGATGAAAGGTTATACTCATCATCTGTATCGTTCACCTGTTCAGAAGGTTTCACTTTTATTACACAACTGGGCAAACCTCCTCTGATGTTTCTTTTCCATGTACAACAATGAACAAAGAGCCAAATGTTAAAAACACAATGCAAAGAAGGGTACAATTGCACACAATGGTTTCATGGCGCCTCCTGGAGAATTTGCTCATTCAAATGAGTCTTCCCCCTCCAGAAATTGGCCTGGGATGGCACTGATTGTTGTTGTAATTAAATCACTTGTTTGCAAATTTTTGGAGTAAAGTAAAAAAAAAAAATCAGTACGTTCTCAGATCTGATGTAATACCCCAATACGATAAATGCTAAAATGCTAAGCCCTAACCTTTTCTCATAATGTTTATTGGATGCCCAGAGTCCACTGGAGTGGGGCAGCCAATAAATTTAAATAAATAAATGAAGTTATGCGGAGAACAGCTGTCATGTATTGGGTCACATGACTTATCCATCTAGCTCGATGCAGTCTGTGCTGCCTGCTTGGCAGTAGATCTCCAAAAGCTCTGATGAGGCTCTTTTATATTGCCTGTTCCATATCCATTACCTGGAAATGTTAGGGCTGAAGTGCAAACCTTCTGCATGCAAAACATGTTCAGTCACTGGCCTATGGTGCCGACTAAACAAACTTGTCAAAAGCATAAGCCATGAATAAAGCCTTTTTTTGTTTATGTGAATGCTACACAGGTAGTCCTAATTACAAAAGCTCAGTCTGCCTCAGGGTCCATTAAGTTAAGTCATACCCGATAGTTGCTTCTGAGGAATAATTTGCATGTAGTTACTGCTGGATACTCTTTCCACATGGCTAGGGCTCTGATTCAAATGTTAGTGGAGCCTCGTGGAGCCCCAGACATGCAGAAGTGATTTATGTTGGCAAGCACAATGCTGTGACCGTCAATCAGCTGAGGGCCATATAAATCACAGTAGCAGAGATACATAATTGTAGTTAAAGGGCATCTGTGTTATCTCAGATGACCTTTCAAACTGCAAAAAATGAGAGCATATGGGTAAAAAAAAATTAAAATATGCATCTTTTCCCAGTCTAGTGGGTGTTTGCTTGCTTGTTTGCTTGCTTGCTTGATGTCTTTATCTATATCTATCTATCTATCTATCTATCTATCTATCTATCTATCTCAGGCATATAGGGTGCTTCAGTAGTGCTTCATTACTATTAATCCCCAGTTACAGTAAAAACAAAAAAATACAAAGATCCCAGTCACATTATTCCCCAAAGGCCTGCTGGAACTGCCAGGTCTTAATAGTTTTCCTAAACCCAACAGGGATTGTTGACTATGTATGTTGACTATAATCATCACCTAGTATGTCCATTTATTTTTAGAAACTCCCAAGAGAGAGAGCTCCCAAGTACAGCAGGACTGACCTCAGACACTGTGACTATCTAAGGAGAAGATCCATACAGAACTATTAAGTCCAGGATCTGACATTATCAAAGTGCCTCTACTGATTGTTAAATGCAGCATTGTATATTTACATTCTAAAACTTCATATAATTAATTGATACAATTTTTGTTCATCTATGAATATAGTAATGACTTTTCATTAAATGGTTTTTGCCAGTGTGGCTGACTTTATGTAATAATTGAGGCATAGTTCTCAAAAACAGTAGGTGCTGAATTTATTGTTCAACTTTTCTGCAAATTGGGCCTCTCAAAACTGAATGCTTCTACTTTTGAAAGATTCATTACATACAAAAAACTGAATCATCATAAAAAGGGTTATGACCTAACCTTTTCTCTGTCATTTAATATTCCATGTGCAAGATCTTGTTTTTAATAGAGGAACATTTAGTCAAAGAGGACCATCACATCTAGAGTTCAAAATGATTAAATCCAAGCAAATATATTTATATTCTCAGACTGGATGTAACTTATTGACATTTTATTTTAGTCCCTTGTAAATTATCCACTTACAATTTAAAGCAGCACAGAGAAGATATAGGCTTACTTCTTCATCTCCAGTTTCTTAGAAGTAGACATGTGTCCTATTGAAATCTATAGAATGAGTTAGCTGAGATCAATCTATGTGCCACCATTTTCAATGTACCTGTGCATAAGTAATTGTAGCTCAGCTGGAATATTGAAAATGGAAACTCCTGACATGTGAAAGATGCAATGGAATCCATGAGCTCTACATAGGTGCCATTGGAGCAGGGATTCAAGAATAGTATTACCATTAGCCAGTTTTTCCTCTGCATTTTCTTAACTTTGGAAACAACTCATTACAGTATTCCATATATTGCTAATTTACTTGAAGATAAAACAACTTCTGATGTGCCAAACACAATGCAGCCCACTATTTATGTATGGTAGTCTACTATATATGAAATACCGCCCAGGGTCCCTCCTTGAGAGGGAGATGGACGGGATATAAATATGATTGATTGATTGATTGATTGATTGATTGATTGATTGATTGATAAACCAACCAACCAACCTTCTGATATGGCAAACTAAAATACAGAACTGGTACACTATGCTTGAGTTCGTTGCCTACAAGTTGTATAGACCTGTAATAGTCTGAGCCATCTAGGCGATTCACTCTTTATCCTCCAGAATATATTTTCTCAGGAAGATTAGTTCCAGGGAAGTTTTCTCCAAATAATGATGTAGGGCACAGACAGGTCTAGTGTCTTCAGATGTTTGGAATTCACATCAGCCCCAGCCAGCACACCAATTGCAAGGAATTGCAAAAATTATAAGCCAAAATTTCTGGAGAATGTTTCTCTTAGTCTCACTGATACTTTTCAAAGCACAGAGGAAAATTCTTAAGAGATACTGTACAACTTGGCTGAAAATAAAGAAAGTTATGGCTGTGAAACTTCTCATTAGAACTAAATACTGTATACGGTAACTCGAGCAGTTATTTCCGTAGTAATTCTGTCCAGACATGATGTATGTCCAAACTTGTCTGATTCCAAGGTTCTGCCATTTCATGACCTGGCATATAGCTGTGATTCAGAGGTAAAGAAGTCCATATAAATTCCAGAAATATGAATATCAATCAGGTGATTTTATCAGAAGATTCTTGTAATTATTTTTTTAAAAAAAATCAAACGGTTCCTTTCTAAATAAAAAAGAGATGTGAGGAACCTCCAATGCTACTTAATCCAGTGCCACATATTGAGGCACGATTCACTTAAAAATTACTAAGTATAATCAAAAACGATACCATCCTCTGGATTTTTATCTATTTATTATTATATTGTAATTTTAAGTGTATAGGTTTTTAACGTTTAATGTTGTAAACCGCCCAGAGTCCACTATTGTGGAGATGGGCGGTGATAAATTTGAGTAATAAATAAATAAATAAATGAATAAATAAATTGAATGTTTCATAGTTAGGAGCTCATTAGGTAAACAAAAAGCAATACCCTGTGTCTCACTGTTTCATGATGAGTTATTTCCAAAGAGATGGTTAGATAGCATCACCGATGTAATGAACATGAAGTTGAGTAAACTCCGGGTGACAGTGGAGGACAGGAAGGCCTGGCGTGCTATGGTCCACGAGGTCACGAAGGGTCGGGCACGACTAAACGACTGAACAACGACAAAAAATGTCCTTTAAACCACCTGCAGATGACTGCAAATAATCAGCAGCATCTGGTAGCATCTTTTCCAAATAACAAATTTTATTAAACAGCATAAGCTTTCATGAGCTGAGGAAGTGATCTGCAGCTCATGAAAAGTTATGCCATTTAATAAAACTTGTTAGACAAGGTGCTCCTTCTGATTTTTTGCCACTACCAACATTGCAGGCTCTCTTCCTACAGTGGCATTTGATGGTTGGTGACTCTCTTAAGAGAAAACATTCTGTTCTTTTCTGTAGTTCCCTAGTAGAAAATGAATCTTCGGTGTGTTGAATTGTAGGATTGCCCAAGCATCGATGTAATCTACCAGTCTGATGTAATATTTGCCAACACACTGGAACTCTCTGTGAAACTAACACTGTTTAAAACTATACTGTAATCACAGAGCAGTACATTTGAATTTAAGGTCCTGAATTTGCATCTGCTAGCCAAGGATGGGGAATCTGTGGCTCCCTAGATGCTGTAGAACTTTCCACATACAGTACCTCACCATTGTCCGTATTGGCTAGGCTGCCGGGAACTGCAATTTATTTATTTATTTATATTTTGAATTTAGTCACCACCCATCTCACTCACAGAGCGACTCTGTGAGCAATTAGCACAGAATCACAGAATGATTAAGTTGGAAGGGACCACAAGGATAATCTAGTCTACCCCTCTACAATGTGCAGGAAAGCCAATTAAACCATCCTTGAGAGGTGACTGTCGGGCTTTTCTTTAAAATTTTCAGAAATGGAGAACCCAGAATTTCCAGAGTTCCTGTAGATTGCTCCACTGTTGTACAGATCTTACAGTCAGGAAATTTAAATGAAATCTAGGTAACTGCAACCTATACCCATTATTTCACTGTCCTAACAGTGTTTCTCAACCTTGGCAACTTTAAGACGTGCGGACTTCAACTCCCAGAATTCCCCGGCCAGCTTGGTCTATAATAATGGAAAATGGTTCGTGGGCATCCTCCCTGTGGCACCTTTTATGCACCTGAGCACTGATGTAATGTCTCTCCTCATAATGGGAAATAGTTCCTGTTTATCCTCCCTATGGCATCTTTTATGCACCTGAGCACTGATGTAATGTCTCTCCTCAGACTTTTCTCCAGAATAAACTTTCTAAGTTCCTTCTGCCTATCCTTATAGGGCATGATCTCAAATCGCTGTTGTCAGCTTTGTCATTCTCCTTTGGACCTGTTCTAACCTGTCAATATGCTTCTGGAAATGTAGTGCCCAGAATCATACATCATACTCCAGGTGTGGTCTCACCAGTGCAGAACAGAAGGGAATGAGGATTTCACACAACTTTGATACAGTGCTGCTTTTGATGCATCACATAACTATGTTACTCTTTCTAGCAGCTGTCTCACACAGCTGGCTCATGTTCAGCTTGTTGTCAATTACTGCACCCAAGTCCTTCTCTGAAGTCATGTCTCCAAACCATGAATCCCTCATCTTGTATTGTTATTGTTCTTAATTCACTCTACAGGTATGAACATGGAGAAATTATGATGGGGAATTCTGGCATTTTTAAATGCAACTGGGATTATCGCTATCTGAAGATCAGAAAGAAGAATCTAACCTTTTCTCCTGTGTGTTCATCACTATAGTCTGACAAAATCTCCACCTCCCCACTCCAAAGCTACCATTAATCAGGTACAGTAGAGGTATTTAAAAAAAAACTTTTCAGCAGCCAGGAGGCAATTGTATCATGAGATCCTGCAAGTGAGTGAGCCAGTTCTGAGGACGTTTTCAGTGGATATAGAGTACAGATGGCCTTGAAGAAGAAATTATACATCTATGCGGGGAGGTAGGGCATGTTGCGGGTCCCATCAATTAGAGAGGTACATCTGGTGGGACCAAGAAAAAGGGCCTTCTCCGTGGTGGCTCCCTCCCTATGGAATCTTATTCCATAGAGATTCCAGAGATAAGTTTGTCCTCCACTGTGATGATTTTCCAGAAGGCCCTGAACACGTGGTTCTGTCAGCGGGCCTGGGGATCCCAGGCTGATACGGAGCCAATTAAATGGCTAGTTTAGAGTATGTTTGTTTCCAACGCTGGGCCTTTTATTGGTATTTATTTATTTATTTATTTATTTATTAAATTTATATGACCGCCCAACTCCCCCAACAGGAGTTAATCTTGTAAGCCACCCAGAGTCACTATATGTGAGTTGGGCAGCCATATAAATTTGTTTGTTTGTTTGTTTGTTTGTTTGTTTATTGCATTTTTCTACTGCCCATCTCAATGACGACTCTGGGCGGTTTACAAATGAATTTAAAACAGTAAAATATTAAATATCAATTTAAAGAGAGACATTATAAAATATACATATACAAATATACGTACAATAAATAAATTCAGTAGTCATCAGATAAACACCAGTTTAGCCCTGAAAGGGGGATGGAATGAGAAAGAAACTAAAGACTGATGACATTTAGCTATGGCTCCTACCATCAGGAGCAGCAGCAGAGCTTTCCGGCAAGTGTCAAGGAAGGGGCAGCAAAGGATTGTATTGGATTATTATTGTTGTCAGTTGCTTAAGCATGTCTGTGATGTTGCATTGTTGCTCAGTCACTTTGACCTGCCTGTACATGTTGTAATTCTTGCAGACTGTTTAGAGTTAGTCAGAAGTTTCAGTAAAGCAAGCAGCAGAAAAACCTATCCTGACTTTAGTGTCTTTTGCTTGTTAAGTAGAAAAGGCACAGCAAAGACCAAGGATTCATCTATTTTTTTTCTCAATTTCTAATGCACCGATTCTTAAATTTGGTTCATTCTGTTTCCACATCAGTTAGATAATTTTAATTCACATTAATATTTGTATTCATTTCATTTCTGTCTGTACTTCTTGTAAGGTACAGATTTTTGCAAATAAAAATTTCCCTAAAATATTTTTGTACATTCTTTTAATTAGTATGTTCTTATGTACTCTTTTCTCCAAAATATGCATTTTTGTACTCACATTTTTAATTGGATAACTGCATCATAAAATTTGGAAACTGTAAAATTAAACAGGTTTTCCACTAACATGCAAAATGATTAGATGTTGCCTACATCCCTAGAATCCGTAAATTCCTCTGTTTTCACTATTTCAACCTTCCCTGACATGGCCCCATCTAGATATGTTTAGACTGAAACTCCAAGTTAACAATGTCACATGTGATGATGGATGAGCAAAATCAGAAGAAGAGAACAATGCACACTGGTGTTCTTCACACTTAGGCTGCAGCTGTCCATATCTTGTTGCATATACTTCACATACGCTGTTGACAGCAAATGAGCAAAATAAATATCCATTCATCCCAGACTTTAAAACATAAGGTATGGCAAGAGAGACATGGCAAGCATCTTCCTTAATCTGACCCTGGCAAAATGCTGGACATCTTCAGAGATGTGAAGGTAACCATGTGCCAAAGCCTTTCCTAGATACAGATATTGCCTACTTTTCAGCAATCTCCCCAAAAGGCTGACTATCCAAATTTCACTTTCAAGCTATATTATTGGCTACTTATAGAAATATTTTAATTCTATATGCTCATGTAGGAATGTACATGTTTATGAAAAGCTGGCTGGCCCCTATCATACCATAATAATCTAGGTTTTTTTTAAAACGGTGAATCAACCTGCAAGAATGAATGCTTTGCATATCAGAAACGTCTAGTTACATTCTTCTTTCACAGACATGCCCATGGCGCCATGGGTATTAATTTTCAGACCTTGCTGTTGCTGTTTTTATTGCATATTCAATCACAACTTTCTGCACCAAGTGCATGACTAAGACAACATCCTACTTCCTTTCTTGTTTTTCAGTTTATTTAGATTTGTTTAAGTGATCTATAAAATGTGACTTTTCATATGACCCAAATTCTACATGAAAGATGTGCATTTACATTTCTTCCAGACAAATAGGTTGTCACTGTAGAGGTTCTCATTATAATTGACAAATTTCTTTGATGCTCTGAGCATATAAGGAGACAGCATTATAAAAGTTCCGGTTTTCAGAAATTAAAGTTTATACATGCTTTCAGTGTTAGAACTATGAGAAGTAGGAGCACTAAGTAATACAATGAATCCAGATTAAAATTCAGTATATACTGGAATAATTTCCATAGGTAGTCATTCTCTACAGTGACTCCATTTTTATAACCACTTTTTAAAAATAAATTTCGAAGAGATGTTGAAAGCTAATAAATCAGCTTGGGATTTTATTGGTGACAGCAGACAAGTAAAGCTAGATCAGTGTTTCTCAACCTTGGCAACTTTAAGATGTGTGTACATAAGTACCCCAATGATGAGGAATCAGCTAGCTGACTTCGCTGACCTTGAAAAGCCAAGCAATATTGGACTTGGATGGAACATCATCAGGAAATACCAGGCTTAAGACTATACCGGGAAACAAACAAACAAAAGTCTTGGAAGAAGGAAATGGTAAACCACATCCACTTCTGTTAAAGTCATAGGAGTTGAGCTTGGCTCAAAGAAAACCTTACTTTATTCCAAACCTAACTATTCCCTCTACAGCAAAGCTTTCCTAACTGTGTGTCAGGACACATTAGTGTGTCGGCTGCAGTGTCTGGGTGTGTCGCAGCTGCTGCTGCCTCCAAGCCCTTCCAGAATTCCACGCAGGTCCTAGTGCCTGCCTTGTGCCCTGCTGTAAGAGTGTGTCGCAAAATGATGCCCTGCTGTAAGAGTGTGTTGCAAAATGATGCATGTCTAAAAAGTGTGTCACCAACATGAAAAGTTTGGAAAGCTCTGCTCTACAGCAACAATCCCTATGCAAATTTAGGAACTAGCATGGGAGCTATATCTCGAATATCCTGGGAGCAAATGCCTGCAATGCCAAAGAAAAAGATTCAGCCAACAGCAGCCTTTCATCTTGGAAATCATTTGTATATCGTGACATGGCCATAGCCTTCCTTTAAGCAAACAAAAACAAAACAAAACAAAAAAACTGATTCAGCAGCATGGAGAGATGTTGACATAGTGCTAATCTCATCCTGTCATAAAAAATAAAAGTTAGATACGCCCTTGGAAATGGGCTTGTCTGTTGATTCTTCCACTCCTTTTACAATTATCAACTTTCTTTCTTTCTTTCCTTCTTTTTTCCATATCTGATTTTATTTGAGCAAAGATTCCCTTTCCCCCAATTATAAATGGCTTACTAGCAACCTGTTTCCATGGTTTCCCACATCATTTCCTCTTCTGCATCTGATCGTTCGGCAAGATTATACAACCTGCAGTGCCAGGACCTCAGGCAGCCCCTTAATGCTGTGGGAGCAGCTCGAGTGCCCCTCCAGAAGTTACCAACTAAACTCTAAGTTTCAACATAGCAAAAAGAGGAAATTATTAAATGTAGGAGTTAAATATTAACAGATTTAAATTTAAGTTGAATCAAAATTACTTCTTTATCCTGGCTCCACTTACTTTTGTGGAATGTATTCTCCTAACTCAGCACAGCTCTCCAAGGCCAAAAATGTTGGTCAGCTCTGTTATGTAGGATATAGCTATAGTTCCTCTCCATACTACTGTAGCAATTCGAACTATATAAAAATTAAAATGCCACCTCATTCCAGTTCAATTTTTGTGATATCAGACAGAATCATTGGTAATGGATTTTTAAACACAGGATGTCGAAAACATTTTTCATGAGTAACGTTATAGATATTGGCCATAGTCCAAAAAATAGATTTGCTTAAATTCCACTGAGCTCCAAAGAAGTGAAATGTAGGTAACCAGATAGTGCACTATTGCATTCCTTCACTCTTTCATGCACCTTTAACCATGCAGATGTAATGGGATTAGGTACTGTATGTGTAACCATGCTTTGTGTTGTCATCTCCATCACACTGAAGATGAGGACAAAAATTACACTGACAGACCTTTACTGTTTGTAAATAAGCTCCACTAAATTCTACAGCGTACAGAGAAAATGTTCAGAACATTCTGATTTACTACTATGTTAATGGGGAACCCATCATTAAAATGCTTGTTATATAACAGCATCTATGCATCTACGTACATACGCATACCTATTCAAACTTGTATACTTAAATCAAATATTTGCCTAAATATGAATATATAAAACATATGTATATGCAATCTTAAAATAACATCACTATTCTATTCATTCTTGAATGTCCTGTTTTGACAGCTCAAACATTTTTCGACAGCCTGTGTAGAAAGATATTCTTGTGGAGTTAAAAAGGGCAACTATATAGCAAATACCTTGGGAAATTTTATTGAGACTGTTGTTTCGCCATCTTGGATTTTATATTTTATATTATTTTATATTTTATATTTTATATTGAATCTGTTTTTATGATATTTTAATCTTTTATTATCTTAATTAGCTTGTAAACCGCCCAGAGTCGCTTGCTGAGATGGGCGGTGAAGAAATGTGAGAAATAAATAAATAAATAAATTGCTGACAGGTATAGATATTTCAGAAGTAAATCCCATTTTTATCAATGGGCTTCGTCCCAGAAAAGTAAGTATATGATTAAAACCTTTGGGAACAAAATACGTCAATCTGTCTAGTGATCTGGGTCCAGATACCCTGGGAACCAGCCAATGTGATAGTTGTGGGAGAAAGTAAACACAGTATCCACCTTGCAAATAGACAAATGGAACTCAGTAAATTCCAATTAAACGTGTTTGTGCAGCATTTTGGAGACAGCCAGCATACCTTGATGAAAATTTGTTAAAAGAGTTCCTAACTTTATTACTTCATGTTTTGCATTTTGGCTATGCTCAGAAATCTCAATTCATCATAGATGCCTTTTAAGAAAACTAATAATGAAGATCAAACATTGGTCAGACATTTCAGAACAAGTATCCCTGCTGTCAACCACTGATGAGCACTCAGCTCAGACAGAGTGATTAGAGACAGAGAAGTCCACTGCATGGATTAATAGGGCTGAACTTGAAAAAGCTGCCTTTAAGTCTTAGCCATCCCTGAGTTCCATAAAAACTTTTGAGCAAGTTATCTACCAGGCATACATTTCTGCCTGTAAATGGGAAAAACTGGATTTATGCCCTCAAGAAGCCCAGGTATATGTCAGTCAAGAGTTTGGGTGGGAAACAATACAAAACTATATGAATTTTAAACACATCCCCCAACATAGACCCCACTAGCAATCAACTGGGGTTAAAACCTTGATGGTATAAGGTTTTTTAAACTGCTTTTCAAAATGGGTTTGTGGAGGATACTGTCAGGGAGATAACTGGTGAAGAAGGAGGGGGCTCCCTCCAGGGGGAGAAACGCATGCGTAGTACTGAATCGCTCTGCTTTCCTCCCAAGAGGCTAAAGAAGGCCCCGCCCTGATTTCTTGGGCCCTTTCTCTGAGCATTACTAGTTCATTTTAGTTTAGCTGGATTCTGTCAAGTAGAGTAGGACAATAAAGCACTAGAGCCTCAACACCAAGTTTCAGCGTGTTTTCCTTCACTCAAAGTCAGGACATCAATCCAGCTAAACTAAAATGAACTAGTAATGCTCAGAGAAAGGGCCCAAGAAACTAGGGCAAGGCATTCTTTAGCCTTTTGGGAGGAAAGCAGAGCGATTCAGTACTACGCATGCATTTCTCCCCCTGGAGGGAGCCCCCTCCTTCTTCACCAGTTATCTCCCTGACAGATATGCAGACATCTGGGGTAGACGATTCCAAAGTGTGAGGGCCACAACAGAAGAGGCCTACTCTCTGGCCTATGTTCCCTAGTTTCCTATGGTGGGTAACTATTAGTAGTCCTTTTTTAGATGATTCAGTTCTGGCCAGGCAGTGCCTGATGCATCATAAGTCTATTAGACATATTTATTCTTGTTATAAGTATTAAATTACTTTTGGAGGAAAATCCCAGTACAGTTAATTCTGATGTTAACTTTTGGTTTCCATGAATAATGAATACATGTTGTGGTGAACACTGTCTTCTCTTACTGCCACCCCCAGTAACTTAACCACTACACCACACAGGCCACAAAATTAATTATAGTTGTGGATTATAATTTGAAAGTAGACTATAATTTGTAGTGATTCTACATCTCAAAGAAGAAGAAGAAATAAAATCTCAACTTCTTCCTCCTTCTGTTCTATTTCTTGATTTAATTATGATGATGCATTAAAATTATTTTGGATTATATTTTTTGTACATTGTTGAGACAATCTGATGGAATTGAGCCAAAGCCATAATTGGGCATTAAAGAATATAGTATGAACATTTATTTTTCTGACATTACATTCAGAGCTCAAAATAATAAATTCTCCCACACTATATCTACTCAACAAACATGAAGACTTTTCCAGCTCTTCGGGAAGACAATGGCAGAATGGCCACAGATGAGGCTGGCTGGAGGGAGGTATGCCTGCAATAGCCAATAAACACCTCTCTGATGCCTGTTGATGATGTTAATCAGATTTCACCCTAGTGGATAATGAAGCATAATTAGTTTTACATAACCTGCAAATATTGCTGGATGCTGTTTAGTTAAGGGGGATGTATTATTTTTAACACTGACATAGCTAAGGACAGAGGACAGGAAGGCCTGGCGTGCTATGGTCCATGAGGTCACAAAGAGTCGGACACGACTAAACAACTGAACAACAACAACAACAAGCTAAGGACAACTTAAGCCTGACTCTTATGAATTGGAGAACAGAAGATGGCAATACCATGGAGTTACAACAGAAAAAAGTTGATGCTAGTACATGTTTCTGTGGTGAGAACTGCAAGTAGGAAAAGGCCCCAAGAGAAGAATTACCAAAAATATATCACATACAGATACAGCAGATAACATAGTCAAGAAAAACCATTTCCTATGGCTGACCCAGATGCATGTCTCAAATTATTTTCTCTGTACCTTGCTGAGAAAAGATGGAGGAGGGAGGGAGGAAGACAGGCCAATGTGTCCTTCAAAATATGATGTTCTGGAATAAAGGAACTTATAGTATTAGTTAAACAAGCCTGGTTGTAACTGTGCTCCCTGCATACAAAAATGCCTAAACAATGATATAAAATAGATACATTTCTCTAAGTAAATTACTGAGCATGAACAGACTAGTATGTGGTTTTATTTACAACCTTTTATTTCCGACTATTTCACTAATGTCATTTTTACAATGTATTTATAGTTTAAAGAAGTCCACAAATCCAGGAGGATCTCTGATTTTTTTGTTGACTTGGTTGCTATCCACAACTATTACCAGCTTTTGAACAACAGGTAAGTTCGTTCTTTAAAGAAATATCTTGACTGCACTTTCTCTTCCCAGTCTGCCCTCCCCAACAGCTTCAACAATTTTAGATATTTTCTGTTTATTTTCCATAGCAAAGTCTACCTCTTTTTTTCCTAAATATGCTATTCTCATTCCATCTCTTTTTGTAGATGGACAAATATTGAAAGGACATCACATAACTCCAAAACAACTGCTGTCTCACACAGAAAAGAACTTTGCATGTAAAGAAAAGCACACACGTACAGTATGAAGGAGCCCTAAGCTGCTTGCAATATAAGCACTTAATAAAAATGCACAAATGGAAAAGAACTTGTTAATTTAAAAATCTCTTTTCCTCTAAGAGATCACACTCTTGCTTTTACCTTATCACTCCTACACACACTCCTGACAGTGATTGACACACATACAATCTACACATGACATACTCTTCAATACAGAAAGTCTGTTCAGGGAGTGCATATGCTCATTGCTCTTTGCCAGCCCAGTATTGTTGATGTATTGCATCCCATTCCACTGCTAAAACAGGCCCATCAAAGGATCAGTCATCCTCCCCTCCTCCTCTTTGGTATAACAGAATTAGAATCAAATTGTTAAAATGGTTTAACATTTTTCTTCTTATTTTATGTTGACTTAATCAGTTATTTTCATTGGTTTAATGAATATATTTCTCTCCATCTTCCAGTGTCTAGCTTTACTTGTCTGCTATCACCAATAAAGTTCTAAGCTGATTTATTAACTTTCAACATCTCTTCAAAATTGTATCATGTGCATTTTTTTCATTTTTTGCTTGTTTCAGATCTTTGAAATGTGTAATAATAATGATAACAACACTATGACTCGTAGAGAAAGGGGAACACCTTTATTAAGGTGACCTCCTTTATTATAATCAGTTTAGATAATTCTGTTGTTTTATTTGTAAGGCAAAAGGAGAAGGGGACGGCAGAGGATGAGATGGTTAGATAGCATCACTGATGTAATGAACATGAATTTGAGTAAACTCCGAGAGACAGTGGAGGACAGGAAGGCCTGGCGTGCTATGGTCCATGAGGTCACGAAGAGTCGGACACGACTAAACGACTGAACAACAACAACAAAAGGTTAGACCATGAAACTGAAAAACATGCTGGAAAAAAGTGTTACCAAACCACTTTCATGCTTTTGCTAAGCAAACTAAATGGCTGCATCAAGTAAATCTGCAGGGGTTACTTAAAGGAGACTTTATAGACTAAAGAACCATTGCTGCTAAAAATTTACCTTTTTTAATTCTTAAAATTTATTTTTATGTTATGCTTTTGTTATGCAAATATAGATTGCTTTCTTAAGTTCAGAGCAGAGCATATATTTATACTTAGTAAGGCTATGTCAAGCCAAAATGTTACAATAAATTATAAATACAGTTTTAAAAAGTGTCCAGTAAATTGTAAATATGACAACGCGTACAATAAATTGTAGTGAGAGCTAGTTTGGTGTAGTGGTTAAGGCATCAGACTAGAAACCAGGAGACCATAGTCCTGCCTTAGGCATGAAGCCAGCTGGGTGACCTTGGGCCAGTCACCTTCTCTCAGCCCTAGGAAGGAGGCACTGGCAAACCACTTCTGAAAAACTTGCCAAGAAAACTGCAGGGACTTGTCCAGGCAGTCTCTGAGAATTGGACACGATTGAACAGATTAAAAAATAAATTGTAAACACAACTAACTGTACAATAATTTGTAAAAATACTTCAGCAAAGTTGAATGTAAAAGAAAGAGAAGTTTGAATAATCACATCACTATTAACAAGTAAAAAAAGATATTTTTTAAAAAGTTTGGTCTTATTTATGCAATAAAACATAATAACACAGCTGGTTCTCAATGTAGAAGCCATGAAGCTCATGGTAGGGTTACCAGACATCTGGCAAAAGGAGGGCATGTCCTCCTTTTTATCTTCATGTCCTCCATCTGGCAGGCATAGCCTTAAAATCAAATATTTTCAGGCTTTTTAAGTATCTCTTCCTGAGCAGCTTTTCTCTGTGATGTAGCCCTTCCCTAATTAGTACTAACTGCAAGTTAACAAGCTCTGCTCTGTGACCTTAATTAGTTGATTAGTACCCTGAAATTGACAAGACCTTAATCAGTTACATAGTGAAGGCCTTTGCCTAATAACTGGCTCTAGCACATTCTTGCGATTGAAAAACCAGTCTTTCTGATGCTGGAAAAGGTAATTTCATATGCATGTAGGCCTAAGTACTTTTTTTTTCACTTTTTCACTTTTTCACTGTAATTTTGTTGCAGATGCCAGGAAAGTTAAACAATAAGTGTGTCCTAATTCCCCCCACTTGTCCTCCTTTCCAGTTGTCTGTCCTCCTCTGCCTGTTCAGGTATCTGGTAACCCTAGCTCATGGGGACTTTGGATTAGTCATTGTTTCTCATCCCATGTTTATAGTGAGGATGGAGTGGGGTTTGCAGGGATGGGGGGCTTGGGACTTGATGTTCTCACCTCTCTTATTTAGCATCTACATAAGGCTGCTGAATCAGGTCATCACTATACTGATGATACTCAGTTATACCTGGTCCCTAGGTCGGCCAAGTAATGCTGTGGAAGTTATGTCCCAGTGCCTGGAGGCTATGCGGGTTTGGATGGGGAGGAACAAACTCAGACTCAACCCTAGCAACACTGAGTGGCTACTGATGTTTGAGACCCCCGGTGCTGAAGATATTCCATCCTTGGTCCTAAATATGGTCACACTACCGCATTCAGGTCTAGTGCACAATCTGAGGCCAGGAGGGCCTTGTATAGGTTCATCTCATGCATCAGTTGAACCCTTTCCTGGACCAGGAGGCCCTTCTGAAAGTTACTTATGTCTTGGTCACCTCACAGATGAACTCGTGCAATGTGCTGCAATAATGGCTACCCTTGAAAACTGTTTGAATCCTACAGCTGGTCCAAACTGCAGCGGCATGAGCAGTGATGAGCAGACTGCGCCATGCCCGTGTAATACCCATGCTTTGTGAACTGGGTTGGATACTAGTTGGCTTCCAGGTACAATTCAAGATGCTGGTTGTCACCTTTAAAACATGGCAGAAGCTTAATTATTTGAGCTACCATCTTTCTCCTATGGTTTCTGCCCACCTGACAAGGTTTTCTCACTCCTGGTCCCATCTATTAAGCAATATCACCTAGCAGCACCTAGGAGGTGGGCTTTCTTTGTTGCAGCACCTGTCCTCTGGACAGCATTCTCCTCCCAGAGATTTGCATGACTCCCCCCCCACCTTAAAAAGGTAAAGGTTCCCCCCGCACATTTGTGCAGTCGTGTCCGACTCTAGGGGCCGGTGCTCATCTCCGTTTGTTAGCCGAAGAGCCAGCGTTGTCCGAAGACGCTTCCACGGTCATGTGGCTGGCATGACGCGTGTGGAACGCTGTTACCCCCCCCCCCCACCTTACTGGCCTCTAAAAGAGCTTTCAAAACATAGCTCTTTTCCCAAGCCTTTGCTGAGGGTGATTGGAGTAGGGTGTGGGGGAATAGGGCCTCTGAATGTATACATCAAAAAAGTAAATAAACTCCTATTACAAACTTCCTGAATAAGTGCTGCATAATTATCATTCCCTTCCCAGGAAACAGCCACCAAGTACATATACATTTTTTTTAAAAAGCCCATATTGGCACTACTTTTTATTTACTACAGGTCACAGGCATAGATATTTGCATACAGATATATTTATTTGGTTTGTGAAGGCAGCCCAACTCCAAAAGGACTCTGGGCGGCTTACAGAGTATCTAATACATACGTTACCAAAAAAGACCAACAAAGACAACATGACTGCCTGGACTAAAACAGCATTCCCAACATTCAAAAAAAAAGACTTGACAGGGGCTCCCCAGACAGCCTAAACTCAGGCCTGGGAACAGAGCCAGGTCTTAAGGGACTTCTGGAACCCTTGGAGAAGGAACCCTGCGTATCTCTGGGAGGGATGCTGTTCCAGAGGGCCAGGGCAGCACTAAGAAGACACAAATAATGAGCCCCCCTTCTTGATGTATGTGCTTTCTCCCCCTACATATCCCTATAATCTATAATTAATTTAAGAATAATCGTATCTACATGCTATATCATAAGTTAATATGTAGTTTTGTCCTAAATATATAAAATTGCTAAAATTATAGGTGACATTTTGTGCTATGTCCTAGATTTTCCTTGTTTCCTGCTTATGAAACCACCATTTATCAGAAGAGAAGAAAACTCATTTGTGATGGAAATGATTCAAACAGAAAATTTTACTAAGTGATACAGGCAGTTCTATAAAAACATAGATTGAGCTCTGTGTGAGCATGCCTTCTACAAAAGGAGCTGAGAGTTCCTGCTTCCAAGCACATGTATTACAATGCTAAGTGATAGGCTGACCATATTTCCTTGAGACAAAAACGGGACATTGGGATGGCAAAACAGGACAGGGTCTTATGTAATATTCCGTATTCATGAAAAAGACAGGGGTCCCCAACCCTGGTGGGCGCGATTGGCTTCCGCCTGCAAACCCCGCCCCGGTCCACGCGATTGGCTCCTGCCTGCAAACCCCGCCCCCTGGTCCGCGTGATTGGCTCCCACCTGCAAACCCCACCCCCAGTCCATGCGGTTGGCTCCCGCCTGCAAACCCCACCCCCCGGTCTGCCCTCCTCTCTGCCTCTCCGCCCTCCTTTGCCGCACGCCGATAGGCAGGAGGGCTCCCTCTTCCGGGCTGCCTCCAATCAGCAGCTCCAGCTCAGATCCTCCTTCCGTGCCATTCCCGATGGGTTTAATAAATGGGACAAAATTTAGATTTTTATCAAAACGACGGGACGGTTGAAAAATGCTAAAAAAATGGGACTGTCCTGTTCAAAACGGGACGTGTGGTCAGCCTACTAAGTGAACTCTTGAATGACTTCCCACCTTTATTTATTATAGTAGTAAATATAAGAAATGCTGTATTTTCAGAATCACATTAACTCCACAGAATTTCTAATAAACAGATGGATCATCTCCCTTGCTGTTCAAATATTGTTCTGGCAGGCTAAGGTGAACGCACCCAGTCATCTGGGACAGCCATCCCAAACTTGATATCCTTCCGTGTGTTGATTTCACCTCCCATAACTCTCAGCCAAGATGACCAAAACATTATGGGAGCTGGTCTCTTAAGACAACTGAAGGGCAGAAGAAGGCTGAACTAAAGAAAAAGCCACAGGAACATTTCATTAATTATCTCAGTACAATTAGGCTTCCCAGTTAAAGGGTATTCTTTTCTTTCCAAGTCATTCTGGGGAGCTAAGGTCAGTTTCACTGTATGTGAATCCTTGAGCTTCCGGTCCAAACCCACAAGAAAAAATTAATCCCGTGGCAGGACCTAAAAGGGAAGAGGTGAATGGGAAACGTTAATAAGCTCCGAATTTTGAAATGTTGGGCTCAAAGAAACCAAACAAATCCCACGTGTCTTCTGCGGGCCTTTTATGTCTCTCTCTTTCACCTCGGATAACATTCCTTTAATATTTCATGATAACATCCCCCTGGGGTTGGCAGAAGCGCTCTCTGCACACGGGGAAACGTGACGAGCCGCGCTGCATTGATGTGGGTGAGCCCATCAACGGCTCGCTAGGCTGAAGCAGCTTGATTGCCGACGTGGGAACTGCAAGGAGGAGATCCACCTTTGCAAGCCGGCGCTTGCCTCTTCCTCACCGTTAGGGCATTTTTGTTAATTAACAAAATTAATTATCCAGTTAGAATCGTCGGCGTTTCCCTTCCTTCTCCTCCCTAGGTGGGCGCGAGGGCTTTGAAGAACCAACCTGCGCTACCCCGCCCCGGCCCGGGGCAGAGAGAGGTGAGTAAAACCTTCATGTGACGAGGAGGGCGCGTCAATAGCCTCGGAACCGCGGCAGTAGTGGAAAATTTTCGGTCTGAGCGCTGCGCGCGCAGCTAACAATACCCCCGTGTCTCTCCTGTGCATCTAGAATATTCTGGGAAAGGGCGGGGGAGGAGAAGGGGGGCTGGTTCCCGAATGGCTTTTAGAGCCGTTGTACAGCGGCGCTGTGGAGGGAAGAAGAGAAGGCGAAGCAGGGGCGCCTTCCATCCCCTGCCGCTTTTCTGAAGAGCAAGCAGCATGGAATTCATAAAGCTGATGTCTGGGAAAACAATCTCCAGGGTACAGTTGGGGCCACCCCGCGTTTCCTTCCTCCTCCCCCTTATCGGGGGAAGTACCTTATAAGGGCTGCGCGCTGCAGCTTCCTTACATAAGAAGCGGCAGCCCAAGACACCCGTTATTAATGAACGCGTGTATTTCACACACAAAAATAGCTCTAAGGAGCTGCTGGGGAAGGTGGCCGGCGACGAAAGGGATGAGCCAACCCTCCGTTCTACGGTAAACGCAGCTCCTTCGCTACAGACCTTAATAAGGCGTTATACCTAAGCATCCATACAGTAAACCTGTATAGCATAATTCTAAATATTCCTTTTTAATAGTGCCGCGTTTAACAAGACTAGGCGGATGTTCCCCACCATAGAGAAGGCTATATGCTTCATTCCCAAGTGGCAAATTAAATTTAACCTGGGTATCCTGTTTCTTATTTGGAGATAGAGAAGCAGCTAGAAGAGAATGCGAAGGATTTAGGAGTCTAAAAAAAAGAGAAGTGCAAACGCAAAACCCTGAAGAGGAGAACATCACAAAAAAGACTATGCAAGAGAAATTGATCTGGTCGACAATCTGGGGTGGTTCAGAATGCAAAGGTCCCTGCCTTAGTAGGAGCGAGAAGCAAATATCCCCGTTAAGGGTCACTTGAATTAAATGTTCTCAGCTAGATTTACCTTGCAGGACTGTGGTGAGAATCAAATGGGAGATGGAAAAAACTGCTTTCTTAAACGCTTTAATATACGTCTGTAAGATAATAAAAAGGAAGAAAGCATTTGATATATTTAGAACAAGAAAACACAGAATGGAGTACCTTTACTGTGTAATAAAGTCAATTGTAATTTGCACATAGACTGATAATTGGAGATTCCCAAAAGCTGCATAAGGTGCTTCATGCCCATATACACTATTATGTTTCTTCATAGGATTAACTGCAAAAGAACTAAATTTTACAGAAAGTATCTTCGACAATTAATGTCCTTCAGTTGATTTTTAAATGAAGGGGCGGAAATATTAGGTCTGATGTGATGTTGGGGCATATCATAAATAGAAATAATTAATTATTTTATTGGAAGAATGGAATTGTGCTTTCAGGTAGCCCAAAATTTAGTTTGGAATGCACAGCCACAGTTCATTGTAATATACACAGATTGCCATTTGGGATAGTGTCTTGAAACAAAGGAAATTATTTATTAGAAATTATGCTGGGATGTCTTACAAAGGTCACTTTTCTGAAACTGTGGATGTATGATTAGTTCTGGCATATTGTTAAACTGCCCCATCAGTTCCTTATTGTAAAGTACATATGACATGTCTAAGATCATCTCACACTGAAAAGGATTGTACAAACACCAACATTAATTGGAGAGGTTTTGAAAAGGATTTTGAAGATGACAGTGCTTCAGTCATGGGTATATATATAGTACATGGTAGATGAAAGCTTATTTTGAAGTGTGAAAGCATGTAACTTTCAATTTATTGAAGATGATTATTCAGCTGTATTTCCAACTTTTGTAGGGATCAGCAACAAATTCCAGCTTTCAAAAATTACCCTTGTTTATGTGTTCTGGTCTAGATGATAAAAAGCTAATAATTCCATTAGATAATCTTTTATCAAATAATGTTGCATTGTTCAGAAAAACATGCTAATGGAGTAAGTCTACACATTATACACTACCATAGAGCACTGCTTAGCACTGAATGTTAAGATCCCCTTTTCCAGTTTGAAAATTATGAAAATATGGAAGGAGAACATGCATGATCTTCCATTGAGTTGCATTTCTGATATGCACTATTATCAGGTATCTTTTGAAAACTTCCCTTCAACAATCAAGTCTGCTTTGAGTATAAAGGTGAACGATACCATTCTTCTTCAGGAAAAAAGAGCGTCGTGCACATTCAACACAATACATGAATTCTTGCATAAGCTTGTGTCGATTACAGTCCACTTCATCAGATACATGACTATAATGACCCTAGTGTTAGAATACAGTAAACTTTTGGTCCTGACTTTCAAGCAAACAATGTAGGAAGACCCACTTGAAATGGATTAGCATTCAAGATATGTTCTGCGTCTTAAATTTAAAAATCATCTCTGTTAGGTACTTCAATTCCAGTGCATCTATAAATGAATGGTGTTCAAGTAATATGTAAGAGAAGGTATAAGAAACTAAAAATGAGAAGGAAAAATGAAGAAACTGAAGGGAAAAAATGCAAAGATCTAAAAGCGGCTGATGAGGATTAAGATTTAAGAAACTCTGGGGGAGGAAAAAATGCTACAGGAGCATATATGTTTCAAATTCACAGTATTTCTATTCTGAGTATTCTCATCGTATCATCATCATTATCTAGGCTGACCATACATCCCGTTTTGAACGGGACAGTCCCATTTTCTAAACAATTCCCGACTGTCCCGTCGTTTTAAGAAAAATATCCATTTTGTCCCCATTTTTTTTAAAGTTCCCGCAGCAAAGCGCGAGAATAATTATTATTATTATTAATATAGCCACCAATCTCATGTATGTGACTATTGATGTCAATTTATATGGTCATCATAATGACTGAGGTGCTAACACCAGATGAAATCCAACATAATAACCACTACCAAAAAAAGTGCATAATTGGCAACCAAGATAAACCCACAGACACCAATCAACATAACCATTTCACAGGCTCTGCCACATGTTTTGACTCCCAACCCAGTGACACAGCCCCATCTTCAAGGCCTTACAAAAGGCCAACATGGTCAGAGCTAATCAAATCTCTAGTGGGATGGTGTTCCAAAGATCAGGTGCCATGACTGAAAGGGCTCTCTTTCTGGGTCCTGCCAGATAGCATTCTTGAATAGACCAATCTGTAGTATGCCTCTACTGCCAGATCTATTGAGATGGGTAGGGCCAATCAGATAGAGGTGGTCCCTCAAATATACATGAAATGGAAGCCTTTAGTGAGTACAGTGTACACAGTACACCATGATTGAATTTTTGAGTACCAATGCCAAAGTTAAAATTGGAGTCCCTCCAATTGAAATTCATGCTGAATGTTGATTGCGAATGGAATGGAATGGAATGGAATGGAATGGAATGGAATGGAATGGAATGGAATGGAATAATAACTTTATTGTCATCCCACTATACACTATACAAGTGCACACTAGAATGAAATTTCGTTGCAGTTGGCTCACAATTTCACTCAAGCAATAAAATACTAATGATAATAATAAAAAAACATAATTACTATAAAATACCCATTCTTATAAAATATACACTCTTATAAAATATACTTTTTTATATTTATATAAATATAAAATATATAATATATAAAATATAAAATATATATAAAAGTATGATGATGAGACTGTGTTGATGTGAGTCCAGTGCATTGCTGAGCCAAGAAATGTAAAGATAGTGAACTGGGAAAAGCTGATGCGTGTGATCAAGAATGGGTGACCATGGTAATAGCAACCAATGAGTTTCACATGAGAAATATTGATGAACTGGTTAAGGACAATTGGTGGATCACTCAAAAATATTGGAAGGTTTGTGCAAAATGGGCTCCTCACATGCTGATAGAAAAGATGAACATTTCAAGAGTTGAAATTTTCCAGTGACTGTTATCATACAACAAGAATGAAAGTGAGGAAATTCTTCACAGCATTGTGACAGCCAACAAAATTATGACCCAGAAACAAAGCTGCAGATCCCATTGGTCAAAGAATGTCATCTGCAGGACCCAGGTCTTTTCAGTTGCTGCCCCTGCCCTATGGAACACCGACATTAGATTGGCCCCAGCCCTGGTGTCCTTTCAGAAAGCTCTTAAAATATGGTTGTATTTCTGGGCACGGGATCAGAATGCTAGTGGGAAACCATGATGTGTTACATTATTCAGACTGGTTTGGTGTCTCAGCTGCTGTGTGTGTGTTCTGTTTTACATTATGTTTTGTACTTTTTTTTTCTTCTGTAAGCTGCCCAGAGTTGCCACACATCTTAAAGTTGCCAAGGTTGAGAAACACTGGTGTAGAGAATAGTGGTGATTAGGTGGAGAAATAAGTGCAGATAATGAAAGATCTCATTTCAGGGATTATTTTCCTGATTTATTTATTAAAATATCCCTATTTAAACTAAAGTTAAGAAGGTGGAAGCATTTCATTCAACCCATATATTAGTAGTAGAGGTGCAAAGCAAAACAAAATAAATTTGATTCAGGAACAAGTATTTCAGTAAATATGTATTTTAAAATGATACTCTTATGCAGAGCTTTCCAAACTATGTGTCGGGACACATTAGTGTGTCGGCTACAGTGTCTGGGTGTGTCGCAAGTGCTGCTGCCTCCGAGCCTTGCCAGGATTCCGCACAGGTCCTAGTGCCTGCCTCGTGCCTTGCTGCCTCCAAACCTGCCCTGCCAGGATTCCGCACAGGTCCTAGTGCCTGCCTTGCGCCTTGCTGCCTCCAAACCTGCCCTGCCAGGATTCCGCACAGGTCCTAGTGTCTGCCTCGTGCCTTACTGCCTCCAAACCTGCCCTGCCAGGATTCCGCACAGGTCCTAGTGCCTGCCTTGTGCCTTGCTGCCTCCAAACCTGCTGTGATTCCCCGCAGGTCCTAGTGCCTGCCTTGTGCCTGGCTGCCTCCAAACCTGCTGTGATTCCCCGCAGGTCCTAGTGCCTGCCTTGTGCCTGGCTGCCTCCAAACCTGCTGTGATTCCCCGCAGGTCCTAGTGCCTGCCTTGTGCCTGGCTGCCTCCAAACCTGCTGTGATTCCGTGCAGGTCCTAGTGCCTGCCTTGTGCCTGGCTGCCTCCAAATCTGCTGTGATTCCCCGCAGGTCCTAGTGCCTGCCTTGTGCCTGGCTGCCTCCAAACCTGCTGTGATTCCGTGCAGGTCCTAGTGCCTGCCTTGTGCCCTGGTGTAAGAGTGTGTCACGAAATGATGCATGTCTAAAAAGTGTGTCACCAACATGAAAAGTTTGGAAAGCTCTGCTCTTATGGTTCTAAATTAACTTTGGATAATGCTCAAATCATAGTGATCTCTGCCTCTTGTCAGTATTTTCAAAATTCTCTTTTTCTGAAGCATTTGTTAATAGATATGCAAATAAGAAATGCAGTATTATTTCTTATATTATTAGTAGTTCTGAGGAACTGATTACCAAACATTTAGAAAATCAGAGCACATAAAAAAAATGATTTTGCTCTAGGTCAATTGTATCAGCTGAAACAAATTCTTGCTTTTTCTGTGCAAGAAAAGATACATTTTCATAAGATAATGAAGTTGTTCTGGATTAACATTAATTTGGGATTTGATAAATTTGGAGTCTTGGGTAGCATATAAATCTGTGTAAATATTTTGAAAATACTGTTTCAAATTGAAGATTACATTAAAAGCAGTATTCATAATCAAGATTGTTAAATACAAGTTATATTTTTAAAAAATTGTTAAGTAATTATTTATTATTTATTATAATTTATTCCCCGCCCATCTCCCATGCAAGGGACTCTGGGCGGGTTACAATAATTAAAATTTAAAAATTTTAAAAAATTTAAAAACTATACAGAATAGAAGATATATAAAAATATATCCAATATAAAATAAATAAAATCCAAGATGGATTGGGGACCGTAGCACAGATCATATTGCTACGGGGCCAGCCAACCCCAGGAGGCACTACCACCTCCGTTGTCCCAGGCCAGGCGGCAGAGCCAGGTCTTAATGGCCTTCCGAAAGGCCAGGAGTGAAGGGGCCAGTCTCACCTCCGGGGGCAAGATGTTCCATAAGGCGGGCGCTGTCGCAGAGAAGGCAAGCCTCCTGGACCCCGCCAGAATTCTCTTGTTGAGGGGGTCCGAAGCATGCCCTCTCTGCATGCATGGGTGGCGTGGGCCGACGTCATTGGGACGAGACGGTCCCTCAGGTAACTGTAATAAACTTGCATTGAAAGTATAAGTTATGGCAACTGATATTACTCTCCTTTTGGAGATTTTCCATCATGTGATATACACACTATCACATGTTTAAGTGGAAATCAAGACTGGATGGTTAATGATAATACAGAATGACGCTAAGTTCCTCACTACTGCAATGTGATCTGCCTATGCTTCATACAGAAAGTTTCAGCAGCTTTGACTGGAGTTTTAGAGAAAATAATTGAAATGCGGAATGTTACACAAAATATTTCTGATGTAGGCTTCCCCCAGTGGAACTCAACCCTTTGACATAATAATCTTCTCCACCTGTTATAAAAAGGCCTACAGTTGTAAATTACCAGTTTTATCATTCAGGAATGTCAAGAAATACTGTGGCAAGAGAGTTAGCTAAAAAGTTAGAAATGCCTTGAATCAAGCTCATGCACTAGCAACTCTATGGACACATCAATTCAGTTTTCTTTGGCAAAAAGTATAGAGGTGGTTTGCGATTGCTTTCTTTCACAATGCATTTTCAACCTCCCAATCTAAGCTGTGATTCCATTTCACTGGTGTCTCCCATCCAATTGCTAACCAGGCCTGACCCACCTTAGTTTCTGAGCCCAAATATGATCCAGTGCTAGCACCTGGTAGTTACTTATCCATACATTAAGCCAGAGCTTTCCAAACTTTTCATGTTGGTGACACACTTTTTAGACATGCATCATTTCGTGACACACTCTTACAGCAGGGCATTATTTCGTGACACACTCTTACAGCAAGGCACAAGGCAGGCACTAGGACCTGCGTGGAATCCTGGCAGGGCCCGGAGGCAGCAGCAACCGCAACACACCCAGACACTGCAGCCGACACACTAATGTGTCCCGACACACAGTTTGGAAAGCTCTGCATTAAGCTATTGTGTTTATCTATAATTACAGTTAGAATACTGCATTTTGCATTAACTCTCTAACTCAACTTTTTACAGCAACAAAACTGCAGAATTCTAGATTTTATCATCATTACCTCGCTTTCTCTTTGCTGCTTTTATTTGATGTGTGCTCAGAAATCTTAACCAGGATGTTGTGTCAATTTAGATAGCCTAATAATGATTTTAGGGGACGCGATGGCTCAGCGGTTAAGACGCCAGGCTTGTCGATCAGAAGGTTGCAAGATTGGTGGTTCGAGACCCGAGCGCTGCATGACGGAGTGAGCTCCCGCACTCGCCCCAGCTCTTGCCAACCTAGCTATTCGAAAGCATGCAAATGTGAGTAGATAAATAGGTACCAGTTCGGTGGGATGGTAACAGCGTTGCATGTGCGTCATGCTGGCCACATGACCGCGGAAGCGTGTTCGGACAATGCTGGCTCATCGGCTAACAAACGGAGATGAGCACCGGCCCCTAGAGTTGGAGACGACTGTGCGGGGGAACCTTAACCTTATAATGATTTTACCCTACTATATAAAGAAGTTATTCGTACTGATTTTTCCTTCTTATTTTATAAAAACACCTAGATGAATTGTAATAAAGTTATGTTACCAAGATGGGTTTTCCCCCCACAAGCTTTTATTGTCTATCATAATTTTTTATTATTATTATTTTTATTTATTATTATTATTATTTTTATTTATTATTATTATTATTTTTATTTATTATTATTATTATTATTATTATTTATTATTATTATTATTTTTATTTTATTTTATTTGTGCCTTTGGGTCAGTGTTGACTGCTGGCAACTGCCTGGACAAGTCCCTGCAGTTTTCTTGGCAAGATTTCAGAAGTGGTTTGCCATTGCCTCCTTCCTAGGGCTGAGAGAGAGTGACTGGCCAAAGGTCACCTAGTTGGCTTCATGCCCAAGGCAAGACTAAAAAACTCATGGTCTCACTGTTTCTAGCCTGATGCCTTAACCACTGCACCAAACTGGCTCTTCTATCATAAATTAAGCAACCTCAACTTACCCTAATTCCAGAGTATATACAATATTCAGAAGACATTCCCAGAATTTAGTGTGCATAACTTGCTGGCAGGCATATTATGAGATAGCATTTCCCTGGAATTTTTCTGAGTTACAGTATAATTTATCTTGTCTCTTCCCTGCACTGACATTAGGAGTGGCAGTTTCAAATTTGTTGGGCCACCGCAGGTTCTTGGAAGCAGTTACATAATCAGAGTTGTGACCCCGTTGAAACAGGGGACTTGGCTAAGATAAATCAATCAATCTCTTCCCTGCTTTCAGCGCTGTGTGATTTAAAGCTTCCGCCGAGCTATTCCGAATAACGTCCGCGTAAAACCCGGCACAGGGTCGGCTTTCGGCCCGCTGTTTG
This sequence comes from Charina bottae, assembly GCA_023362775.1. NCBI lineage: Eukaryota > Metazoa > Chordata > Lepidosauria > Squamata > Charinaidae > Charina > Charina bottae. The sequence continues at coordinate 55,736,421 of JALMGJ010000006.1, forward strand.
AGAGACGCTCTGCTTTTGGGCTGGGAAAGGGTGGTTCCTGGAAGTCGCAGCGTCAGGGTAGCAGAATCACCTCGGGATGTTTTTGGAAGAGGGGACGCGAGGGGCGGAGCGGCAAGCCTACTGTTGGTACACACAGGAAAGCCTGTGCACGCTGCGCCGCGAACCTTCGCCCTTTCCTTCCATTGCTCGCTTGCTCTGACGTCGCCACACCCCGCTCTAAAAAGCGGAACATCAGCGCGCGTCCCCCAGAACCGAGTGTGCTGTTCCGCGAGAGTCGCTTCTCCTCGCTCTCGTTTACCTGAACGCTTCCCTCCTTGGCGGGGGGGTAGGCTTTGTTTGATTTCACCAGAAAAATCTTAACTTATTGTTTTGCCAGCTTGTCACATTACAACTCTGGTTTTTTATATATATTTTTTAATTTAATTTAATTTAATTTATTACTATTTTTTCTTCGGACTGGTCCTTCGGACTGTCAATATTTAAGGATTTTTGCTTCCGTTTAAAGAGAGAAATCTACCGAAGAAAGAAGCTCCGGACCATTTCGAGTTTTAAGCTTTGTAGACTGAGGTAAAATATTCTGAGGTTTGGGGGGTGGGCTGGAAGAAGGTGCCTACAGCTGTGTGAGTGGGTTAACTGCGTTTGCTTGTGACAGAACTAGCTGTGGACTGATTTCTTTATGTAAGAATGTGCGAGACTTAGAATGTGAGGGGACGGGGAGGGAGCATCTAGCGGGGTGGGGGGGAGGTCCATCAGCCGCCGCCAGCGCTACTGTATTCCAGCAGGGCTTCCAGGGTCTCCCCCTGCTTCTCCAAAACCCTCCCCACAATAGACGTCGCTGGTGGTGCAGTCTTGTGACTGATTTGCATTGTTGTCCACATTTTCAAAAGCAGAATTCCCGGGGAGAAGCGAGGGGGAGAAAGAAACAGCTGGAAATGGTCAGGAAAGCCCTGGAGATGCTTCGGGCGTCTGGTAGTTAATGTTAGACAGGGATAGTGACAATCGTTTACCTAGATTGCATCATGTGAAGTTCCCAGCAAAAAGAGGACGGACGGGGTGGAGTTCGTTCGCTTCCAAATCTGATTACGCGCATCATGTCGCGATTTTGTGTTTGTGTGTCTGTGTGTGTGTGTTAAAATCCATGCTGATAAGCCTCCCTAGATTTAGCAAGTTAATCTACCCGCGTCGGATGTATTGTGTTCTTCAATCTGGGTGGAATCTGAGAAGACGCGCGAAGGGTCTTTGCTCATCCGCCTTGCTGGGCAGAGCAGCCCCCTTTTGGGCACCCTGGCTTTCCCACCGCGGGTCTTTTGTTTCCCCCAGCCACCCCCTCTTCCCAGACAGCGTGTGCTCCCAGTGTTCTAGCTGGAGATATCTTTGTTCTCCTCCCGGTACTTTTCCTTCCCTCGCCCTCTTCGCTTATCCCGCCCTTCTCTGCTGGTACTTTTCCACTCGCCTGGCTGAATCAGCCGCGCTGAGCAGCAGCTTCGACGGCAGCGGCTCACGTGACCCACTTCGGGAGACTACTGCAGTATTGACGTTTCCCCTTTACCTTCGCAGACGAGGCAGGACCCGCCGCCGCCAAGGACAAAAGATCACGAGGACCCCGGGCGGCCGCTCCCAACCCGAATAATTCCTTGGCTTGGTTGACCCGCTCCCTAAGACGACACCCTGGATCCCAGCATGAGCAAAGCTGAAATGAGCAAGCTCAACAGCACCCGCGAGGAGGACAGCAGCAGTTATAGCTCCAACAGCAACGACTTCAGCTATCACTACCCCACCAAATCAGCTGCTGTGAAAAGGTCAGGGAGATTTCTCTGCCTTGCTTTGAGCTACAGCACCACAGTCTCTTCAAATCCGTGTCCCAGCTGACTGAACTGGGGACAGACAGACAGACAGACAGACGACAGACAGACATGCTCTAGATGGAAGTGAATTCCTCTTTTGGAATTCCCCCACTAAGGGAAAATGTTTTAAAACGGCCAATATCTTAACGTTGGTATATATCACAAGCCAGGAAAAAGAAGAAAAGGCCCGTCTTTTCAAATTGTTGACACATTTATTCAGATTTTAACTCAGTTAAAATCAGTGGAATTTTACAGTAGTATTTAAATTTGCTCTTTCCCTTCCTTTCACAGCCATTATGTGGATGTGGATCCAGAAAACCAAAACTTTTTACTTGAATCCAATCCCGGGAAGAAGAAATATGAAACTGAATATGTAAGCACACACCAATAATCTTTTCACAGCGTGAAGTCAATTTTATTAAAAACCCCTCACAAGTAAGAGGTTCTGAGCAAATTCTGAACTTTCACCATACTTATTATTTACAGCATCCAGGTACAACTTCCTTTGGAATGTCAGTATTTAATCTGAGCAATGCTATTGTGGGCAGTGGAATCCTTGGACTTTCTTATGCCATGGCAAACACAGGAATTGCTCTCTTTGTGTAAGTATTGGAATGCAATAACATTACAATACCTTGTTGTTTATGCATCTAATTAGGAAAACATTTGTAGGTGCTTGCTTCAAGCCTTAAACATAATTCTACCAGAGTATTTGAACACATGCCAATTTAATCCCATTGACGTGACTAGAGGTAAGATCCAGTGAACACTTATCTAGAAATATGCTTGAACTCACAGGAAATTGTTTCTGAGTGGCAAGTTTATGGGATTAGGCTGCAAGTTGCTTTAAACACAAAAAAATCCAGCCCAAACTAATAATTTAGAGACCTAGTCATTTAAGTTGAAGAATAAAGTTCATGTTTAAGTTTCTCATATTGAAGCCAGTAGGATTTTAAATGTTTAAGTTTGGATGACTTACATACTTCCTCTTTCTTCTTTGTGGGCAAAGGAAGTTAAAGGAAACTTTCTGAATGTATACACTCTAAAAAAGAACTTGCATTCACTTTTTTAATGCTTTAATTATAATTTGTGAAGTTGCCTCTTCTTTAGTTTGAGCGCTGTCTCTTTCCTCAAAAATGATTTTTACATTACTATAAATATCACTGAATTCTTTTTCCAAATAGTGGGGAAAATACTTCAATTTATCCATTTTAATTTCTGGATCATAATGTTCTGCAACTAGACTTGGATACCATTTGATAATAGAGAATGCCGTCCTGCATTTTTGCCTATAGCATCATGAAGCATTTGTCAGTTTTGCCTTGTCAGTTTCTCATCAAAAACACCCCTCCTAGGCTGTAAAGTTTGCTGCTTGGTCCAGCTTTAGATAAGAAAATGGAATGTGTCAGATTACAGATTCTGCAGTAGACTTTAGCTCTGTTTTCACTGGTATGAAAAGCACAGGAGATACATACTGATACATTTCCATTAGAAGGTTGTTTAAGTTTATATTAAGTACGCTGCAAAGATAAAGGACTGCATATTCGGAAAGGCAAATATATAGTGGTAGAATATGTTGGCTATTAATAGAAACTGAAGAAATATGGAAATAATCATTTTAATATTTTAATGTTGGCTACAGGATTAAAAATTCACATGTGCCTCTAGGGATTTTTGTGATAGTAAATCAACCTTCCAGTATCATTAGAAATTAGTATAAATTCCAAAAGCAGTTACAACTGCATTTCTGTCTTTCACTAATAGTCAAGCTGTTGAAGGCAGTGAGACTGATACATATACTGAATTTTAAATAACATGTCTGAAATACTGTAAGTGGAAACAGCTTTGGTCCCTCAAATTCATCTTTAAATATGAATGCATTCAATATAGGTTTGTAAGCTCATGTTCTAAATGGCCCAATTTTCTTTAAGTACAGCTGCATATTTAATGCTTCCGAATTTCCCCTTCTTTCTTCTCAGGTCCCTCAAAATGATTCATTGATGGTCATTCGGGGATGTCTCAACATGCAGTATGCTGGTAATGTTACTGTTGCCACCAAAACAAACTGAAGTGTGAAGCACATTTTGGTGTATGGCATTTATTTTTATTATCCAAATTATTTTTAAATGGCTCTTGCTAGAACGTGAAAAAAACTTAAGCAAGAAAGTGCCATACGTTTTTTTAAAAACTGAGACAGAGGCAATAATTTTACTTTATTGTGCCATTTCATGCTCCAAAAAAGTTTTGCAGTGGTTACAATGTCATCAGCATAATGCATGTTAGTGGGATTCCCTGGGCAAGCCCATTTAAGTCAGTGGAAACATACATACATACATACATACATATATACATACATACATACATACATACATTGTCAGTGCATTTTGTATCAATGTAAGCATGTTAGTTAGAATAAATAATGAGTTCAGTGAGGCTTGTAGGTGGATATAAAAATGCAACCTAAAGTTATGCTTTTCTTAAATTGTCTTTCTTTTCTATTGGAAATTAATTTATTTAAAATATATTGTAAAGCAAGGACTAAAATGAACAAAAAAATTAAGTATCTACCATTTTATTTCCTCTTGCAATAAATAAGCATCTCAGACTACAGAAACAACTGAGTAGACAATGTTGATCATCTTAAAATGACTGATTTTAATCCAGTCTGAATTGAAATGGCTTAAATCTAGATAGATTTATATTTTAAAAAGAGACAGTTGGGCTTTTTTAAATCCTTCTTAAACTGTTTCTTGTCCCCTGACAAGATTCCCAGTATTTTCATTGCATTTAAATTAATATTTGATTTTATTATTTACTTTGGGAATGATGCAGCCAAGTTTAAAAAATTTATTCATTTTTTAAAGCCATTATTTTCAATAAAGAATTTAAGTGTGTTTGAATAGTTCTAACTTAACTGACTGGGACAAATGTGCATAACGTGGGTAAGCTCCGATCCTATATGTGTTCTTGATGCATTTTATTTATATATTCAATTTGGTCAAACAAAACATTGTGTTTGTCTTTGCTTTTTAGAATTCTCTTAGTCTTCGTGTCAATATTTTCTCTGTATTCTGTTCACCTTCTCTTGAAGACTTCCAATGAAGGAGGTAATAACAGTAACTATTTGTCAATCATAGATTCTCTCCTCCCCTGCCCCCTTTATAAATTGCATTCTTCTAAATTATCTCTGTTCCTATAGGATCTCTATTATATGAACAACTGGGAATGAAAGCATTTGGCATGCCTGGAAAACTTGCAACATCTGGATCAATTACAATGCAGAACATTGGAGGTAAGGCCCTTCTCAGATAATGCTATTTTATTCCAAAAACTATTTTTTCACAAAACATGCTTTCATTAACAAACTCAATCATGTCATTAGGAACTGTATTTTGTGATTTTGTTTGTATCGTGTTCAATATATTACAATAATCTTGTAATTATCTACAATATTATTCACCTGCAGCTATGTCAAGTTACCTCTACATAGTGAAATATGAGTTACCATTGGTCATGAAGGCATTTATGAACATTGAAGAGCATTCAGGGTAGGTCCTAGAACTGCTCAGTAGAAATTTTTTTTCATGGGAAACAAAAATGGGCAATGTATAAACTATTTTGAGGACTTCTGTTGAAATATGTTTTTAGCTTCTTAACCAAAGATAACTAAAGTGTTAAATTCCAATTATGCTTTTGAGACCTTTAATGCAGTATTAAAAAGTAAAATATTTTGATAAATGTATTTCCATAATGGTAAATGCTTCTGATCTGTACATTATATCTGTACATATAATCTAAAATATTACTGTTAGAATTATTTGTCTATTCTGAAATACTATGTAGAGTGTTACCTTTTATAATTAGCTATAGATGCATAGGTTTTGGCACTAGGATTGTGCTTAGTGGTGTTTAGAAGATTAATAGTTACTGCACCAGTAGATCATTCTTCAAATTGGTTCAGGTCCACATAAACAGTGACCTCAACAGGGTATAATAGCTCCTTTGCTAGGTCTGTATGTGTATATATGAAGGTATTATATTGGCCCATAACAGTGAGCAGAAGGCCAGTACATAATTCTTATATCCTCAAGCAAATCACTATCCTTACTACACTGACTCTTGGTTTAAAATACATATTTATTATGAGGCTCTGAAGCAGGATTACTTGGGTCACCATGCCATCACTAGCACAATTATGTTGTTATAAATTCCTTTGAAGACAGTGGAATCTACTTC